>CM046950.1:122455369-123655369 GCA_025698515.1 Gossypium sturtianum
AAGGACTGGTCTACCAGATTGATGAAGTTCTATGGGCATACCAAATAGCATTTAAAACACCATTAGGGATGTCACCTTTTAATCTTGTTTACTGTGAAGTCATCTCATTTAATTGCTGAACTTGAGCATAAATAATTTTAGGCAATTAAGAAGTTTAACATGGATTGGGTTGTCTACTGTGGCAAGAGATTGCTAGAATTGAATGAGATGGAAAAGTTTTAAACACAAGCATATGAGAATGCTCATTTGTATAAGGAAAAGACGGCGTGATGGCATGATGCCGTAATTTTTCCAAGGCAATTTGAACCTAGACAAAGAAGTATTATTGTTCAATTCCAAGCTCAAATTATTTCCTCGTAAGTTAAAATCTAGATGGTCAGACCTTTGAAGTAATTCAAGTGTATTCGCATGGTGCTATTTTCGTTAATGACCTAAGAATAAGGGCTACATTCAAGGTTAATGGACAATGCTTGAAGCACTCACCGGGTGCTCCTATAAAGCGTGATAAGCAAAGCGCTAGCCTTCGTGATGTTTGAATTTTTGTTTTTGTTAATAAGTAGTTTTTTCTGCTTTATTTCCCATTGTTATTTTTTTATTCTCTTTATTTTTAATACAATTTCATTTATGTTTATTACTATTATGAACAGTGAGCGTAATAAAAGAAGCAGATTTGTTAGTGTGTATCGAAATGTAGTTTGCCGCAAAGAGCATAGAGAAACATTATGCCGTAAATAAACCGAATGATGAGGTGTTAATAAAAGAGTTGACCAGCTTATAAAATTCCAAAGGAAAGATTTTTAGGAAGTTGCATTTAGTGAATATTGAGAAACTCAAAGTATGAAGCCCATAATGTAAGGTTTGGTTATTTCATTTTCCCAAAAAGTCTTTTCTGCTTTTAACTTTTCCTCCACGCCATAACCCTTCTTCCTCACGCTTCCCATTCCCTAAAAACTATCATCATTATCTTTTTATTTTCTTCAAACCGCCCACGCTTCCCACTTCTCACAAAGTTCACATTTTTATGGTTTTCTTGTATTCAACATCTATGCTATTTATGCGTTTTATCAGATTATTTTTCTTTCTCAAGCTTCCCTAACTTTCTCTTCATGGCTCGTAAAGAGTACTTTTAAACTAGGAGAATCTTTGTCACTGCACCCCGCAATCGAAGATATTCTTCAATGTTGCCGCAACCACAAGGTATTCAACTAATATTCTAAAGTGGCCATTTTGCTTTTGAATGTGATTTTTATTGAAGGATGAACCTCACATTGGGTAATGGCGAATCAAGATCCTCAATTGTAGAAAAGCACAACTAGTGCATATTTTGTCTATACCTGTGGGATGTTATGGTTAAAGTGGTAAGAGAGTTTTATGCTCATGTAATTTCCCCTAGATTCTCCCTTCATTTATGTGAGGGGTAAATCTATGCCATTCAACGATGACCATATTAATGCCTAGTTCGCATCAAGGAGGTTAGAGATGAGCGCTCAATTTTCTCGAGAATATTACACTAGAGGGGCGGCAAAAGTTTTGAAGATTTATGCGCTGAAGGAACGCAATGGATTATTTCTGCCGTGAGTGTTACATGGTTGAAATGGTCGTATTAAAACCAATTGGGAAGGTGTGGTACCACTTTTAAGGAGCCGCCTTATGCCGCTCACGCATAACACGATAGTTTTGAAAGAAAGAATGTTGTCATATGCATTCTATTTTACAAGGAAGACATATAAATGTAGGGATAATTATCTTCCAAGAGGTCCATAGGTGTGCTGATAAGAATGCTGAGAGTTTGAATCTTCCTTCCCTTATTTCTGCTCTATGTAAGATGACAAATGTGCCTTTAGTTGATGCTGAGGACGTTACCCCCAAAAAGGTTGGGATAACACGAGTAATTTTTGCCAAGCTACGAGGAACTGAGTTTGCCGCAACATCTTAGCATAGTCAAGCTTCCCCTACCACACCTATTCCTACAGTAACATTTCCCGCCTCTCATGACCAGAGAATCTTGACTTCTCTAATGTAGTTAGAATAGAGGTTGTCGCTGCTTAAGGTGCAACAATACCAGATGATGGAAGAGTTGGAACAAAGCAACGAACGCCAGGCTTGGTACTGGTCGTATGTGAAAGATAGGGATTTGGCATTAAGAAGATCCCTCCAGGAAAATTTTTTTAGACCCATGCCAGTCCTACATTCCCAGCTACTTTGCTCACGCCTAATGATTGCGTGAGAAGAGCAAGTTCCATCCACGCTAAAATCGACTCGTGACTAAAAGAGCCACCAAGATAAAGGAAAAGTCGCTAAAAAGGAGTTAGAAAAGTCAACCTCTGCCAAACTATAGAACAATGTAGAGGAAGGAAAGGAAGAAACAAATGCACCAGCCACTGCACCAACTTGCCACTGAAAAAGGTAAAACTCCTGTATCGACATCTCCACCCACCTCCATGACTGCACAAGATCGGGAAATTGATCAACTGATTGATGAACTAACGGAGATCGACAAATAAGGTGAGGAAGTTGACCTATGGAAAAGGAAGATGCGATACAAAGTCAGTGCTCGCAACTCCACAAAAAAAAAAGAATTGAATGAAATGCCAACGTTCCAGTCCAAGAAAGTTAAGTTTTTATTTTTGTTTTTCTCTCATGCATTGCATAAATTTTTTTTATCGTTTGTGTGCATATTCATACTTGTTATATACTGTTCGTGATTTTACATGCATTGAAGACAATGCATCCCTTAGGTTCAGGGGTGTATTGTCCATCTAGGTTGCATTTTGTATTTAGTATGTTCATTTTGGTATAAGATATTTTGTCATGAAATAATAACTATTGAAATACTTCTTTGTCTATAAGAAGGACAATTTTTCTTTATGATGTTCGATGATGAGCTTAAATTTTTTCGATATACTCTATTTTTTTTTTCAAAATATGGCAAGTATCTTTTAATGCCCTTAGGGATTTTTGAAACCAAACATTAGTTAAATTGCTATGGCATTTTGTTTAAATAAGTACGCACTCCAATGCTTAAAGATACTAAGTAGGTCAGCATCACTTTTTTTGCTCCATTGTACTGTTGATTAAAAAGGAGGGTCTAAGTAAGAGTGTGTGATATAATTCTAAGGGCATTCCGCTGTAGCAAAGGACTGAGTAGTTAAGGAGGTAGTTGTATACTCCATCCATCTTTTTAGTTAAAGTCCTTAACATCATAAGTGAATTTTGGTTTAAATTGTGACATGATGAGGTACTCGGCAATTCATTCTATGCTCTATTCATGATTGTCAAGTCAAAAACATTTTTGTGACATGACAAAATCCCCTAATATGGTTTCCATTAAAAAAAGGAAAAAAAGAAAGAAAAGAAAAAAAAAGAGGAGAATAAATATATGAAAATGTGAATAATATATTTTGATATGGGCTTAAAGAAAGTAACTTCTGTTCAGGTAAAGAATGAAATAAGTGAATAAAAAGATATTTGCTATAAGATGAAAGAAAGAATGCATTGATACTTAGGAAATTTTGTTTTTAGGGAGAAATTTTTGCACTGCCTTTGCTGAACAAATCTTTGACATTCGAATCAGTTATAAGAAAAGAGAATATTATTGAGAACGGATGTATAAATTGTTTTTTGAATAGCTAAGCAGTACAAGAAGGTTTTTTTTGCCAAGGCAAAATGGGTGCATTCTTGCATTTAGGTGTATTTTGCTTGAGGACAAGCAATAATTCAGGTTTGGGGGTGTGATAACTCTTGAAAAGAGTTATATTTCATGCTTTTAGATTTAGTTAATTACTTGAACTTAAGTACATTTTGTTTCATTTTAGGACATTCTAGCTAACATTTTTAATATTGCATTAGGACTTAAACTGTGTTGGAATTAGATGCTTTTAATTGCTTGCGGTGGAGTTTTTTTTTTGTGTGTTGGTGTGGTAGGAACAAGTTTTGGAATGAGGAAATAAAGGAGTGATGTTTTGTTAAGGCAAAGTACAGACAGTTCTTTTTAGACCTAGATAAATCCTCGTAAAAATGGAGAAGATAGTCACGAGCTATTAGCCGACCCTAGCCTAATCTATCTCAAAAGAGGATGAAGAGAACCTTACAAATGCTCAGAAAAGTGGGAGAGATCCTTAGCGTGAATAAGGGTCTCTGCCATGCAAAGGAAAGGAAGTCGGCGGCAGTCCTTCTTCGCCATCACATGACACCGTGTTGCCAAAGTGTGACTAGGCAAGCAAAACTGTTTCCCAAAGTTCTTCGATTATTTCCATTAGTGTTCCTTCGAAAGATTGCGTTGAAGTAGTTGAGCACAATGTCATAAAATATTTTGGTTTAGAATTTTATTTCCAAGCCCATGAGCTAAATCTCATAGGGTTGGGATTACTTTTGATGAAACCTTAAACTATTTTTGTGGGTGCAGTATATATCTAATTTACTTTACTGTTTCATTTGATTGTTCTTATTTCTTAATTAAAATGCAAATGATCTTTAGACATAGAAGACTGTTCGCATACTTATAAACTGATTCTAATTCAGAAAGGGTGGGATTGGTTGGATTAAAATTAAATGAAATGAGCAAGTATTCGATAGACACTTGTAGTCGACTTCTAGACATAGAGTCACAATCATACAAAAGGAACCCATGCAAGATATCCAAAAGCCTACGCACACTGCAAGGTAACTTGAGGTTTTGCTCTTGTGAGAGGCATGCCATTTTAGAACTCTTCTGTCCAGTCAACTAGATACAATTTTGCTAAGGCATTATTGACAATAAGGTTCGATTCTGGGTAATCCCGACATTCTGAATTAACATCACTCTATCTGAAACACCCCTAACCTATATCCATTGCCAGAATAGGGTTACATAGCATTACCGAACTTAATACAAAAACAATCATACATTTCTCATACATTTCTTTTTCATTTCCAACTAAAAATCAATCATAATCAATCATATTGTCCCTAATGCAAGCCTACGAGGCTCAATTCATCCATTAGAAGTGGTTCGGGACTAAACCGATAACTGAGGAAAATTTTTGGAAAACTAAGACATTTTTCAAAATACAGGGGACACATGCCTGTGTGGCCCGGCCGTGTGTCTCACACGGCCAAAGGCACGCCTGTATCACAGGCCGTGTGGACATTTGAAATGGAATCACATGGCCGTGTCTTAGCCCGTGTTCCGACCCCGTAACTCCTCGACATGGGTCACACGGCCAACCACACGCCCGTGTGGCTAGCCCGTGTACCCTTTGAAATGGCCACACACGCCCATGTGCAGGCCGTGTGCTGGGCCGTGCCAAAACTATAGGGTATACTGACTTATGCCACACGGCCAAGTCACACGCCAAAGCTAGGCCATGTGGAGCATACTAACTTGGATTCTAATTAAATGAAGAAGGGACACACTACTGTGTCACTAGATCAGTGTCACACACACTCTACCGAGACACATGCCTCGTGTCTCTACCCGTGTGGACAAAAGTAGGCTATTTACCAAGCCATCTTTCTCACCCAAATTTGCATTCACCTACACAAACCAAATGGCATACATAGGCATTTAAACCAATCTTAACTAAGCTCCGATTCATGCTAATTCCATACCAAGAACTATAATGTTCATAACATCATAATTTACTTATTCAAAACATACCAATTTCACATTCACAAATCACCTAATTGGTTTACTTCATATATACATTATCTTGCTTAAAATCACAAGCATTGTAACAGCCTGATTTTAGGGCTAGTTAGAATAGTGGTCTCGGGACCACTAATCCGAGGTCGAGGAAAATTATTTTGGTATTATTTTATGCATTATAACATGATTATAAGGTTGCATGGGAATTTTGATGCCTTAATTTTAGCAATTGTGAAAAAGGACTAAATCCCATAAAGTGCGAAAGTTCTATTATATAAGATAGAAGTGTTTGATAGTTATGGAATATTAATAGGAGATCCTTAAAGTGCAATTAGACCACCCTAAAGATGATGGCCGGACAAGGGAACTAGGAGAGAGACAAGAGCATTAAATGAGTTAAATTTTGGTAGTGTTAGGTGATAAAAATGAATAAAATAAGATAAGTAAAAAGAAAGCTATCATATTTTTTCATTTCTCTTCCTCTCACATCAAATTTTCAAAAAAAATAGGGTTTTTAAGCTCAAACTATCAGCCAACATATTCTCTAGCAAGTAAGTGATTTTAGAGGTCTTTCTTGATGATTTTTGTAATTTTGGAACCCCCAAAGCTTAAGCTAGCTAATGAGGGGACTAAATTACAATATGGTTGAAAGTATAGGGACTTTCCATGAGAGATTTTATGTTGTTTGCTGAGTTTTTATGGAATAAAATGAATGTTAGGGAGATTAGAAACAACTTTTGTGAAAGGTGTTGTCCTAAAAACACCTTTATGGGACTAAGTTGTAAAAGTTGAAATTGTGTAATAAATGCATGAAATAGTTGGAATTTAGAGTAGTTGTAAGAGTAATAACTGTTTAGCTAGGCTTGATTAATGAGGAAATGTGATGAAAAATGATTTATTTAGCTTAGGCAAAATCATAATTTTGCTAGAAGTACAAGGGCAAAATGGTCATTTTTGCCTAAATAGAGATTATGATGTATTATGATTATAAAATGATTGAATGAGTGAATTTTTTTATTATAGACCAAGAAGAGCGCGGAATCAACCTTGACCGAGGAAAAGGAAAGGTCACGGATTAAGCCGTTGATTAACATATTTTGCACCAAGGTAAGTTTATGTGTAAACGATTCATCTTAAATATACATGTTACTTATTGGTGCATTGTATGATTGAGAACACTTACAATTTAAATGGATTGAATGTGGTAGAAAATGAATAAATTCCTTATGGGTGTTGAATTAGATATGTAGGTATGGAATATTATCCGTAGTAATTAATGGTGGGTCGTGTGCAATACCACCTTAATTATTCTTGTTGTCGGGCTATGCGCGATTCCACCTTAATACTTATTCACGATGGGTCAAAGCGATACCATCGCTTGGTGGACTAAGTGCGATAACACCGTAAATAATCTCGCTGGTGGGCTATATGCGATACCACCCTATTAAAGTTAAATGGTGGGCTAAGTGCAAAACCACCGAGTGTTAGGTAATACTATGAATGGCTTATTATGAAATTGCAAAGACGCTGATGTGATCATGTGGTGATTTGATAAGTGCAGTGGATGTATGTTAAATAATGTGGGCATTTGGCTTGTGATATGGTTGAATGTTGTAAGAGATGAAATGAGTAAGCATGATCTTGGAATGTAGAATGTTCTTACTCATTATGAAATGCTATTTATCGATTAGCACATATTATGATGTTTATTGTTAACATGTAAACTTACTAAGCTTAAAGCTTACTCCTTTCTTTTCCCTTGTTTTATAGTGTCAAAGAGCCGGTCAGATACGAAGATAATTGGAAGATCACCCACACTATCACTCATCTCTGATATATATATAGAATTAGCATTTTGAGTATGGCATGTATTGGGGCTAGACTAGATGAATTCTTTTGTTATTTTGGCCAAGTGTGTATTGGCTCCTTTAAAGATGAATTCTTTTCTATATAGCCATAGTTGATGGCTTATTATTACTAATTTATGCAAAGACAATGTTATTCATGAATGTGTATGTTACATAATTGCTTTGCTTAGCAATTGGTTGAATGGATTTAGGTTGTGTGATGTAGGGTGATGAAAAGAGCTTGGCAAATAGCTTTGTTCTTGTCCACACTGCAGTAGGCACACGGGTGTGTGTCTAGGCCGTGTGAGACACATAGATAGTCTCATGGATGTGTGGCTAGGCCGTGTCCCCGCATGTTAGTTTTACAAGTCAAGAAGTTTCTATAGGAACACACGAAAGCAGACACGACCGTGTGTCTCAATCGTGGTGGAAGGCATGGCCGTGACATGGGCGTGTGCCTGTGCCGTGTGAAGTCTACACCGAATTTGAATTTAATTCGCCACACGGCCGAAAGACATAGGCGCAGGATCGCCGCAGTGATGCTAGTCGAGGCGACTGACGGCCAAACACACGGGCGCGCAGACAGCCGTGGATGCAAGTCGTTGTCGACTATGGGTGTCGAACACGAAGCGCAGGGCATGTGACACGGGCGTGTCCTCTCTCTCACACCGCGCAGTGGCCCCGTAAAGCAAAATTTTTATAAGTTTTCTAAAGTTCCCGCTTGATCTTGAGGCCCTCCGCTTGCATGATTTAGGCCTCGTGAGGCCCATAATAAGAATGTTATGGATGTGAATGAAAAGTTTTAAATTGGAAATAAAATTTGATAGCCCAGTGTTGTATGTTTAAACGAGATAAGTCCGGTAATGCCTTGTACCCGATTCCGATGTTGAATACGGGTAAGGGGTGTTACAAGCATGCCATATCTCCAAATTTCAACCATTTGGTATTCAACTTACTACCACAACAAGCATTCACCTAGAAATTACCAATCACATAACAAAGGCCATTTGTACAAATATAAATATACATCACCAAGCATACCAAAATAAGCCAAATTACATGGCTATACATATAACCAAGCATTCATCATTTACAAGCCAAATCAAATGGCTAAATCCATTACAAAACTATAGACCAAATTAACCACAACTCCTATACATGCCATATAACCAAAATCAAAAGTTTAAAAGTACTAAAATGGCATCTTGATAGTGTGATGAGATCTCCGACAACTCCCAAATCCTAGCAGACTTCGAAATCACTATAAAACATGAAAAAGTAAACAGAGTAAGCTATAAAGCTTAGTAAGCTCGTATAGTTAATAAGTAAAACTTACCATTCATTTGTCAATTAAACTATCTATCATAATACAATACAATTCAACTTAATCACAAGGCTAACATATGTTCATCCACATGGTAAATCATGTACTCACAAATTACATAGATTCAATGCTTATACGATTTACGTACATACCTGCACTGATACATATCTATCTCTCACCATTTCATATCTTCAATATACCCGTTGAACCATTTGGAATAATATCGGATACTGGAGAATCTCGCACCCTAAGTGCCAATACAAGGTCGGGCCATCACAATCTCATATATCATATAATGCTCACTCAAGCTATCTCAGAATAAATTCCATGACTCGGTCTAATAAAGGGTTTCGGACTACAAATTCGAGTCAGAAAAATATTTTAATATTATTTTATGTGTCTACAGTATATGATTAAGCATGTGTTAAAGTTCCGTGAATTAATTCGTCTGTTTGTGTGTTTAATTTGAGTAAAGGACTAAATCGCATAAAACGTAAAAGTGACCCATCATTTGATTAATGGCTAAATTGATGTGGCTTTTTAAGGTGGAGGCCTTATCTTGTAAATTGGCCTTTTAGCAATGTAGTGGACGGCACATTAATGTGATAAATGGCTTATTTTATTTGGTAATGGTTTATTAAATGATAAATATTATAGCATAAGTTATATTATATAAAACAAAAACATGAAAAAGAAAGCCATAATGCTTATCTTTGGCCTAATATCAAAAAGAAAAGGAAAAGAAGAAGAAGGTTAAGTTTCGGTTATGTTCAAGCAAAATTGGGGTATGTATTAGTCTCGGTTTTTGATAATTTCTATGTTTTTGTAATCGTTGCTTTGTATACTTCAAAACCCATGTCTCAATTTTTTGAATTGATGTTGTTTGTGAGATGTGCCATTGATGAAATGGTAAGCTTTGTGATGAGTTTTGGTGTTAAATGAAAGATATGTGTTTAATGAACAAGTGTTGTTCTTGAATTTTTGATGAATTTAGCTAAATAGGGCTAAATTGTAAAAATAGTATTTTGAAGGACTAATTTGTGAAATAAATGAAACATGAGGACTTATATGAGCATGGGTGACATTCGGCTAAGCATGAGTAAAATGAAATTTGGTATATTTTGTGATTTTGTGTAATAAGGACTAAATTGTCCAAATATGAAAATGTAAGGGCTAAAGTGTAAATTGCCCTAAATATGTGTATTTGGATTGAATTGAATGTTTTGGTAAATAAAAGAGTTAAATTTGAATATGTATAGATCAAGAATCGAAGAAAACAGACTTAGATCGCAGGAAAGTGAAAGTAACCGAGTAGCCGTATCTGTTTCCGTAAAACCGAACTCGAGGTAAGTCATATTGCAAATAAATGTAATTGTATTGAATTGAGTTTATTTACATGACTATCAATGATAATGACTGCTTATGAGATGCTATGTATATGAATTCCGGGATAAGGTCGATATAGTGATAAGTCTGAGAAGTCCCGTATGAACTTAGGAATACAAAGTTATCTGTTCTATTTTATCATGTAAGACCACGTCCGAGACATTGGCATTGATTTGATATTCGAGTAAGACCACGCCCGAGACGCTACGCCGATATGAGCTTTACGTAAGACCGTCGGGACAAAGGGCATCGATATCCGATTACGCAATACTTTATTCGGATAGTGGCATCGATATTCGACATGCAACGACCGCTCGGGACAAAGGGCATCGATATCTTATTACGTAAGACTCGTCTCGGGATGGGGCATCGATATCCGACACGCTTAAGACCGCGCTTGGGGACAAAGGGTATCGATATCCGATTTCATGTAAGACCACGCCTCGGGAAGTTGTCGCTATATGACTATTCGAGCACTCGAGTATCCGATTTAGTTCTCGACGGTTCGATGGGCAAGCCCAAGAAATGAATAACTATGTGAGTTATATCTGCTTCGTGTACATTTGATGCATGTGCTCAAAAGCCATGAAAGGTGAGAAAATATGCTTATAGATGCAATAAGCCAAAATGTGATATGTGAATGAATGTAACTTGAGTAAATGAGATAGATGGAAAATATGATGGTTGGTAAGCAATGGTTAAATAATGAGTCAATGAAGAATTATGAATTTACCGTTAAGATATGTTAATGATTCATGTATTGATATGATAATGTGATTTCTATGTTAGGTATTTGTATATGGCTTACTAAGCTTTTGGAAAGCTTACTTTGTATGTGTATGTTCTGTTTTATAGGTCGTCAAAGCTACTGAAGGCTCGGGAACCGTCGAGGATCATCATCACACTACTCAAGCTCATTTTGGTATCTTTTAAAAATGTATATACTAAGTATGGCATGTATAGGCTAGTTAGTTGGTATAAGTTTGAGATATGAACTTAGCCATGTGATGTGGCTAGTTATATGTATTGATAATATGCATAAATGATTTGGTATATGATGATGGTTTTGGTTTGAATATATGTGCATGATAAGGTAAATTGATGCCAAATGGGCATATGTTTGTGATCTATGAAATGAATATATGTGTTTGGTAAGATGTGAAAGTACCATGCATGGTTAGATATGTGAATTTGTTATGCAAACTAGTATATGAGTTGGCATGAATGGAAATGAGGTTGAATGAAATATTATGTTGTTTGTTTGACATGTCTTGGGTTGTCAAATATGCATGAAATGAATTGGTTCTTTGCTTGTAGGATTGACCTTAGCATTTGTGGCATATTGGCATTGCAAAGGGCCTATTTTGCCCACACGGTCATGGCTCACGGTTGTGCCTTGTGGCCGTGGAGATAAGTCAAGATATTGTTATGTTTTGGCACCCGCCAGACATACGGTGTGTCTAGAAGTCGTGGGAGGCACACGCCCGCCCACACCCACGCGCGTGACCTCTGTGAATTTAGAATAGTTTTTAAATTTTTTAGAACTTTGGTATGTGTTCGGTTTATTCCCGAATTCTATTCTATTATATGATTAAGGTCTCGTTGATCTATAAAGAGGGACATTTTGATTGTGACTGATGATTTGTTTTATGAATTTTCTGTAAAAGTTTTCGATCTATCTCGATAACGCTTTAACCCTAATCCTGATGGGTACAGATTAGGGGTGTTACATTTGGTTGGTATCGAGCTACGGGTTTAGTCGATTCTCTGACTAATGTAGCGGTCGAGTCTAGCTATACATGCCATATATCTTAATTGTGATAGTGTGATGAATCCTCGACGTAAAATGTGATTTCAGATAGCAATGGATCCCTTAAGAGCCGTGAGTCGATGACGAAAGTAATGCGCCGCTTCCCGCCAAGGGACAACGCTTGATCCGGACCGCCACGAGCAAATAAGAGGGAGAAGCTAAACAAGCTTTCTTCCAAATGATGAGTGAGTGGTCACTCAATTTGTGAGAAATAACCCGATCAAGCTTCACAATCTCCGCCTCCACCTAATCCCCTCGCACTCATTTGTGCCTCCTGTATTGGGTATAAATATGTTGAATAAGCCACTAGTTGATAAAATCCGTAAATATGGGGCCAAGAGTTCAGGCCACAAGTGATGATGATGCCGCGAAAGTCGTTTTTTTGCTAGAAAACACTATCCGAGTATTTGATGAGATGTCACCGACTCAAGAATGTATAAAGTGTGTTGTTTCTTTGTTACGAGATGCACTTTTATCGCTGGTGGAAAACTTTGATTTCAGCTTGTTCCTAAAGAACGGATCACATGGGATTTCTTTCACCGAGTTCGTAAAGAAATACATTATTCGTAGATTCATTGATCGTAAACGAAAAGAATTTTTGGAATTGAAACAAGGTCACATGTCTGTCACTGAATACAAAATTAGAGTTTGGAAGATTAAGTCAGTATGCTCGATAATGCGTTTCGACTGAAGCGATAATGCGTAAAAGATTTGAAGATGGCCTAAATGATGATATCCAATTACTAGTTGGTACTGAGATACAAGAGTTCGAAAAGCTAGTTGACCGAGCATGCAAAGTTGAGTCTGAAGACAGAGATATGAAAAAGAGATTTATGAGCAAATCATTTTAGTCTACCTCGAAGAAATTCCGAGATGAACATAGCCGTTCAAAGGCTAATGTGAGGCATTCGAGTAGAGATCGAGCTAGATCACGCTTGAGCTCCAAAGCTCCAAAGAACTTCAATGACTAGTATTGGAAATGTCGATCCAAGCGACCGAATGTAAACATTGTGGAAAAAGGCATTCGGAAATTTACGATTAAATGACCGAGCTTGTTTTAGATGTGGATCATTAGACCATTTCATCCGAGATCGCCTGTAGTCCGCTGAACAAGAGATTGTTCAGAACCCGAGATCTGAGAATGTTTCAGCGAGAGGTAGATCTCTTTAAAAGGTAAGAAATGTCAGTGGTAGTCAGAGAACTACTAGAGATACTGCTATAGATCTCGGCTAGAGTGCTCGCTAGAGCGTATGCTATCCGAGCTCGGAGGAAGCTTCATCTCCGCATGTTATAACGGGTACTTTTACACTTTATGATACTTCGTGATTGCTTTGATAGACCCCGTTCTACTCATTTCTATATATGCATGAACTTAGTATTCAAGAAGACTTTGCCTCAGAAAGTCTCATCGAGTTTGTTATAAAAGTATCTAACCCCTTAGGTAAAAATATTCGCTGACAAAATAGGTAAGAACTACCCGCTAATGTTTCGAGATATTTGTTTCCCACGATCCGATACTATTACCGCTTTCATGAGTTTGATATAATTCGGAATGGATCGCTGACATTGCATGATGTCATTGTGAATTGTAAAAGAAAGACTATTGATTTGAGTCGTCAGAATGGTGAAATAGTTTGTATTAAGTCGAATGATTTAAATGGATTACCTACTGTGATATCTGTGTTGAAAGCTCAGAATTAAATTAAAAACGGTTACGAGGCATATTTTGCTTATGTGATTGATTTGAAAGTATCTCAAAAGAAAGTTGAATCTGCGCCGTGAGTCCGTGAGTTCTCTCGATGTTTTCCTCAAGAATTGCTCTGATTGCCTCCGATTTGTGAAATTGAATTTGGAATTGAATTGTTGCCTAGTACGATACCTATTTCGATAGCTCCGTATAGAATGGCACCAACGGAAAAAAAAGGTTAAAGTCTCAGTTGCAAGAATTGACTGACAGAGGGTTCACTAGACCGAGTTTTTCACCTTGGAGTGCTCCTGTTCTATTTATGAAAAAGAAAGATGGCACGATGAGAATGTGCATTGATTAACGTCAGTTGAATAAAGTTACTATAAAGGATAAATATTCGTTGCCCAGGATTGACGATTTGTTTGATCAGCTAAAAGGAACCACCGTGTTTTCTAAGATTTATTTGAGATCGGATATTATCACCAAGGTAAAGATTCGCATATTCTCAAAAATTGCTTTCAGAACGAGGTACAGGCATTATGAGTTTTTAGTTATGCCATTTGGACTAACGAATGCTCCTGCTGTTTTTATGGATATGATTAATGTAATTTTCGCATCGCATCTAGATCGATTTGTTGTTGTATTCATTGACGACATTTTGATTTATTCACGGGATGAAACTGAACATGCTGAACATCTGAGAATTATGTTGCAAACTCTGAGAATGAAAGATACGATTTGGGTCGTAGTTGATCGATTGATAAAATCTTCCCATTTTATTCCGGTACGATCTAATTACTCACTTGATAGATTAGCCGAGCTTTATATTTCTGAGATTATGAGATTGCACGGGGTGCCACTATCCATTGTGTCAAACAAAGATCCGAGATTTACATCACGATTCTGGAAGAAATTACAAGAAGCTTTAGACACGAAACTACATTTCAGTATAGCTTTTCACCCGCAAACGAATGGTCAATCCGAGCGGATCATTCAAATTCTCGAGGATATGTTAAGATGCTGCATTCTTGAGTTTAACGGTACGTGGGAACAAAGACTCGCCATTGATTGAATTTGTATATAATAATAGTTTTCAATGAGCATTAAAATGGCACCATATGAAGCTTTGTACGGACGTAAATGTCGTGAACCTCTCATTGGACCGAGCTTAGTGAAAATAAGCTACACGGGTTGATTTAATAAAAGAGGCGTAACAAAAGTAAAAATAATCCGTGATACCAAAGCAAAGATTCGATCGCCGTAATTTTATGCGACTTGAAACGAAAAGAGATTGAATTTGAAATCGGTGATAATGTATTTTTTAAAGTTTCTCCGTGGAAGTAAGTACTCGATTCGGACGAAGATGTTGAGTCCGAGGTTCATCTGACCATATGAGGTTATAGAACGAAGTTGGGCCACTTGCATATAGATCGTTGTTACCATCCGAGCCGGAAAAGATTCATAATGTATTCTATGTTTCGATGCTCAGAATACTGCTCCGATCATCACATGTGATTACTTCACGAGATTGAAATTGATCCGATATGACTTATGAAGAGGAACCAATCCGTATCTTAGCTCGTGAAGTAAAAGAATTTCAAACAAGAAAAAATTTCGTTAGTGAAAGTATTGTGGCATCGACACTAATAGATGAGGCTATGTGGGAGCTTGAAGATTCAATTAGATAGGAATATCCGAATCTATTTAACGGTAAGATTTTCGGGGACAAAAATCCCTAAGGGGGGGAGAATTGTAACAGCTTCTGGCTTAGACTCTGGCCGGAATAAAGGGTTTCGGACCACAACCGAGTCAAGAAAATATTTTAATATTATTTTATGTGTCCACAGTGATATGATTAAGCATGTGTTAAAGTTTCGTGAATTAATTCGTCTATTTGTGTGTTTAATTTGAGTAAAGGACTAAATCGCATAAAGCGTAAAAGTGACCCATCATTTGATTAATGGCTAAATTGATGTGGCTTTTTAAGGTGGAGGCCTTATGTTGTAAATTGGCCCTTTAGCAATGTAATGGACACAACATTAATGTGATAAATGGCTTATTTTATTTGGTAATGGTTTATTAAATGATAAATATTATAGCATAAGTTATATTATATAAAACAAAAACATGAAAAAGAAAGCCATAATGCTTATCTTTGGCCGAATATCAAAAATAAAAAGAAAAGAAGAAGAAGGTTAAGTTTTGATTATGTTCAAGCAAAATTGAGGTATGTATTAGTCTCGGTTTTTGATAATTTCTACGTTTTCGTAATCGTTGCTTTGTATACATCAAAACCCATGTCTCAAATTTATGAATTGATGTTGTTTGTGGGATGTGCCATTGATGAAATGGTAAGCTTTGTGATGAGTTTTGGTGTTAAATGAAAGATATGTGCTTAATGAACAAGTGTTGTTCTTGAATTTTTGATGAATTTAGCTAAATAGGGCTGAATTGTAAAAATAGTATTTTGAAGGACTAATTTGTGAAATAAATGAAACGTGAGGACTTATATGAGCATGGGTGACATTCAGCTAAGCATGAGTAAAATGAAATTTTGTATATTTTGTGATTTTGTGTAATAAGGACTAAATTGTCCAAATATGAAAATGTAAGGGCTAAAGTGTAAATTGCCCTAAATATGTGTATTTGGATTGAATTGAATGTTTTGGTAAATAAAAGAGTTAAATTTGAATATGTATAGATCAAGAACCGAAGAAAACGGACTTAGATCGCGAGAAAGTGAAAGTAACCAAGTAGCCGTATCTGTTTCTGTAAAACCGAACTCGAGGTAAGTCATATTGCAAATAAATGTAATTGTATTGAATTGAGTTTATTTACATGACTATCAATGATAATGACTGCTTATGAGATGCTATGTATATGAATTCCGGGATAAGGTCGATATAGTGATAAGTTTGAGAAGTCCCGTATGAACTTAGGAATACAAAGGTATCTCGCTCGCTTTATCATGTAAGACCACGCCCGGGACGCTGGCATTGATTTGATATTCGAGTAAGACCACGCCTAGGACGCTACGCCGTTATGAGCTTTACGCAAGACCGTCGTCGGGATAGTGGCATCGATATTTGATTACGCAAAGACCGTCTCGACAAAGGGGCATTGATATCTCGACACGCAAAGACTTTGTCCGACAAGGCATCGATATCCGACATGCAAAGACCGTTCGGGACAAAGGGGCATCGATATATCGATATCCGACACGCAAGACCGTCGGGACAAAGGCATCGATATTCGACACGCGTAAGACCGTTCAGGACAATGGCATCGATATCCGATTTCACGTAAGACCACGTCTGGGAAGTTGGTGTTATATGACTATTCTGAGCACTCTGAGTATCCGATTTAGTTCTAAACGGTTCGATGCACAAGCCCAAAAAATGAATAACTATGTGAGTTATATACCCGTTTCAGGTACGTTTGATGCATGTGCTCTGAATAGCCATGAAAGGTGAGAAAATATGCTTATAGATGCAATAAGCCAAAATCTGATATGTGAATGAATGTGACTTGAGTAAATGATATAGATGGAGAATACGATGGTTGGTAAGCAATGGTTAAATAATGAGTCAATGAAGAATTATGAATTTACCGTTAAGATATGTTCATGATTCATGTATTGATATGATAATGTGATTTCTATGTTAGGTATTTGTATATGGCTTACTAAGCTTTTGGAAAGCTTACTTTGTATGTGTATGTTCTATTTTATAGGTCGTCAAAGCTATCAAGGCTCGGGAACCGCCGAGGATCGCTATCACAATACCATATATCGACTTTTCCAACACGCCAACAAGCATGCCCGTGTGCCATGGCCGTGTGCTCTTAGCTAGCTACTGACTTATACACCACGGCCAGCTGACACGCCCATGTCGAGGACGTGTGCATTTAAAGCTATATTATGCCAATTCAACCACGGTCTTAGGTACACCCTGCAGTTACAAATAAAGGGGCAATATAGGCCATTTTCAAGGCCAAATTGCCACCCATAAGGGTCAACCTACAAGCCATATTTTCCAACATATCTCATGCACATATAACCATCAAAAACATACCAAATAACCAACCAAATCATGCCTATTTGTCAACTAAGGTAATTACACTACCAACCATTCAATATAACCATTCAAGCAAATTCCAAATGAAACCAATTTGCATGATCAAATCTCAATTATGCTCAAGCACCAATCATCTATATACTTACCATTTCAAATATCTACTAATCACACCAAAACCACTTCATATATCATAATTCTTTAAGCATATATCAAAACTTATCTAGCCAATTCACATGGCTAAGTTCACTTCATAACTTATACCAAGACTAGCCTATACATGCCATATTGAGCTATATACATTTTCAAAGTGTACCAAAAAGAGTTTTAGTAGTGTGATGACGATCCATGACGGTCCCGAGCCCCCAGTAGCTTTTACGACCTATAAAACAGAGAAAACATACATAGAGCAAGCTTTCCAAAAGCTTAGTAAGTCAATATACAATCAAACTTAACATGGATTGCACATAAGTAATTTAATAAGATGATCAATATGGTTCTCATGACAAGAATCAGTTCATTCTTTCTCAATCTCATATGCTTATTCATAACTTACCATATATACATATAGTTCATATAATCAAGACTTTAGACATCGTATTATAAATTCCATATACATAACATCATGATATAATCACACAGATACTTACATTATATACATGATCAGTGTATAAGCAACGTGCTTGAAACGGATGTTCATTCATTAATTTTAATCAAAGTTCGGATTTGCAATCCGTACCACAGACTTGCATGTTGATTCGTAAGAATCTAGTAGGATACTCGTAAAGATCGGAATGGTCGCATAATGCCAACGCCCCGCATTTGCGGTCTTACATGCACTAAGACATCGATGCCACCGCCCCAAATAAGGTCTTACACGTAATCGATATCGATGCCATCGCCCGCATGGTCTTACACGTAATCGATATTGATGCCATTTTCCCGCATGTGGTCTTACACGTAATCGATATTGATGCCACCGTCCCGCATGGGTCTTACACGTAATCGATATTGATGCCACCGTCCCGCATGCACGGTCTTACACGTAATAAGATATTGATGCCACCGTCCCGCATGTGGTCTTACACGTAATCGATATTGATGCCACCGCCCCGCATGGTATTACACGTAATCGATATTGATGCCACTTGTCCCGCATGTGGTCTTACACGATAACACATAATAGATACCTTTGTATTCTTAAGTTCGTACGGGACTTCTCAAAATTATCACTAAATGGACCTTATCCCAAAATTCATATACATAGCATCTCATAAGCATTCATTATCATTTATAGTCATGTAAATAAACTCAATTCAATACAATTATATTTATTTGCAATATGACTTACCTCGGATTTGATTCTACGAAAAATGGAAACTACTACTTACATTACTTTCGCTTTCCCGCGATCTAAGCCCGCTTTCTTCTGCTTTGATCTAAACATGTTCAGAATTAACCTTTTATTCACTATTTCATTCAATTCAATCCAAAAACACACATTTAGGTAATTTGCAAATTAACCTCACATTTGCACAATTTATCAATTTAGTCCATTTTTCTAAAAACATCAAATTCACAAAATCTACCCATACACATGCTTAACCGAATATTCATACATCACATATAAGCCCATATTTTCATCAAATTCACAAATTAGTCCCTCAATTTGCCATTTTCTCAATTTAGCCCTATTAAGCTAAATTCATCAAAACTTCAAGAACAAAACATGTTCATCTAGCTCATATCTTTCATTTAACACCAAAATCATCAAAAAGCTTGGCATATCATCAATGGCATCTTACACAAACATTATCAATACATAAAATTGAAACATGGGCTTGATAGTAGACAAAGCAACAATCTCAAAAACATAAAAATCATCAAAATTTAAATCAAAATCATACCTTAATTTTAACTTGAAATAGTCGAAACCCTTAAGCTTATTATTTCTTTTTCTTTTGGTATTTTTCTAAAGAACAATGATAAAATGAAGCCACTACCCTTGTTTCTTTTATTATATTATAACCTTTTAATATAAATATAAAATATCATATATCATTATTATATAAAGCAAACATATAAAAACATAGTATAAATTTGCATGTTGTCGCCCACTATAAGTAAAATGGGCTATTTGCCCTTTAAAGACTTCACAATAATAAAGCCACAACAATTTGCCCATAAATCAAATGAAAAGCCACTTTTAAACATTACTCGATTTAGTCCTTTTATCAAATTAAGCATTCTGACGACAAATTAGCTTACTGAAATTTACCACATGCTCAATCACATTCCAACGATACGTAAAATAATATTAAAATATTATTCGGACTCAGATTCGTGGTCCCAAAACCACTGTTCCTACTAGGGTATAAACCTGATCGTTATAATTCTCCCCTTAAGGATTTTCGTCCCCAAAAATCTTACCGTTAAAATGTATTCGGTATTGCTATTTCATTGAATCTTCCGGTTCCCACGTTGCCTTTTCAATTTCGTGCCGATTCCATAATACTTTTACTAACAGAATTTTCTTGTTTCTCAACTCTTTTACTTCACGAGTTAAGATACGGATCGGTTCTTCTTCATATGACATGTCAGATCAGATCTCAATTTCAGATGGAGAAATTACATGTGACGGATCAGTTCGGTATCTACGGAGCATCGAAACATGGAACACATTGTGTATCTTTTCTAACTCGGACGGCAACTTTAATCTATATGCAATAGGCCTGACACATTCAATGATCTCATACGGTCCGATGAACCTTGGACTCAACTTGCCTTTACGTCCGAAATGGTGTACTTTCTTCCACGGTGACACTTTCAGAAATACTTTGTCGCCGATCTCAAATTCTATATCTTTTCGTTTTAAGTCCGCATAAGACTTCTGACGATCAGATGCTGATTTCAAACAATCTTGAATCAATTTTATTTTCTGTTCTGAGTTTTTTATCAAATCAACTCCAAGAAACTTCTTTCCACTGAGTTCGGTCCAATACAGAGGGGTACGACGTTTACGTCCGTACAGAGCTTCATATGGTGCCATCCTAATACTCGACTGAAAACTATTATTATATGCAAATTCGATCAATGGCAGATACTGTTCCCACGAACCATGAAACTCAAGTATACTGCATCTTAACATGTCTTCGAGAATCTGAATGGTCCATTCCGACCGACCATCCGCTTATGATGAAAAGTCAGATCGAAATGTAATTTCATACCCAAAGCTTCTTGCGCTTTCTTCCGTAATCTTGATGTAAACCTCGGATCTCTATCTGACACAATGGATAGTGGCACTCCGTGCAATCTAACAATCTCGAAAATATATAGCTCAGCTAATCTATCAAGTGAATAATCAGATCTTACCGGAACAAAATGGGCAGATTTTGTCAGTCGGTCAACCACGACCCATATCGCATCTTTCTTTCTTGGAGTCTGAGGTAAACCAGAAACAAATTCCATGGTCACTCTATCCCATTTCCATTCAGGAATCAGAATTGGTTGTAACAACCTGCATGTAACTTGATGTTCAAATTTTCACTTGTCGACATTAAACATTTTGAAACAAAGTCAGAAATATCCCTTTTCATGCCAGACCACCAGTAGTGTTGTTTCAAATTGTGATGCATTTTAGTGCTCCCCGGATGAACAGATAGACAATTGTTATGTGCTTCACTCAAAATCAGCTGAATCAACTCCGAATTTCTCGAAACACAGATACGACCTCGAAATCTCAAACAATCATCAACAACTCAAAATTCAGATTTAGAATTCAAATCACACTGAGCTCATTTTGTTGTTAACTCATTATCAGATTTCTGAGCATCACATATCTGTTGTAAGAACAACGACATCGTTTTTAACTCAGCTAACATAGAACTATCATCAGATAAATCTAACTGAGCATTCAAAGCACATAGTACAAATAATGATTTTTGACTCAAGGCATCAGCGACCACATTTGCTTTACCCGGGTGATAATCTATTACAAGCTCGTAGTCTTTCAATAACTCTAACCATCTTCTCTATCGCAGATTCAAATCTCTCTTTTTCACAAATAGAACAGGAGTACCCCAAGGTGAAAAACTCGCCTAGTAAACCCTCTATCGGTTAATTCTTGCAATCGCGACTTTAACTCCTTCAACTCATGTTGGTGCCATTCTATACCGAGCTATTGAAATAGGTGTAGTACCGGGCAACAACTCAATACCAAATTCAACTTTACGAATCGGAAGCAAACCCGACAATTCTTCCAGAAACACATCAGAAAACTCACAAACAATAGGCACTAACTCAACTTTCTTTTCAGACACTTTCGAGTCAATAACATATGCAAAATATGCCTCATAACCCTTTTTAATTTAATTCTGAGCTTTCAACACAGATATCACAGCAGGTAATCCATTCATACTATTAGACTCGATCCGTACAATTTCATTATTCAAACATCTCAAATCAATAGTCTTTCTTTTACAGTTCACCACAGCATCATGCAAAAACAACCAATCCATACCCAGAATAATATCGAACTCATCAAATGGAAAAAGCATCAGATCAGCAGGGAAACAGATATCTCGAAATATTAACGGACAGTTCTTGCATACTTTGTCAACAAGAATACCTTTACCTAAGGGGTTCGATACTTTTACAAAGAAACTCGTGAGATTCTACAGGAAAGTCTTATCAATACTAAATTCACGCATATATATATATGAATGAGTAGAACCAGTGGTTTATCAATACATTCACAAAAGTATCATAAAGAGTAAACGCATCTGCAATAATATCCAAGATGAGGTTTGCTCACAAGCTCGAGTAGTATACGCTTTAGTTGGCTCTCTAAATTCAGATTTTTCAATAGTATCCTCGAGACCTCCTGGACTATTACCGACATTTCTTGTATTTCTGAAGGTCTATTTCTCTCTAGGGCATTATCTAATCTCGATTCTCGAGTAGTCTCTTGTTCAATGCACTGGACACCTCTCAAATAAAATTATCTAATGATCCATATCTGAAACAAGCTTGATTTTTCAATCTACAATTCCCCGGATGTCTTCTACCACAACGCTTACACTTGAGTCGCTCGGATCTGACATTTTCAACACTCACCATCTTTGGGCAATCTCGAATGAAGTGATTTCGTGATCCACATTTATAACAAACTCTATTGTTATACTTGCCCCAACACTTTACCACATGTCGTCTTCCACACTGTCTACACTCAGGTTTGTTGCTTTTAGTACTTCCATCATTTGATTCAATTGGAGTTTGAGTTCTTAGACTAACAATTGGTCTCACACGATCTCTACTCGTATGTCCGGTTGAAACGTTTAATCTATTGCTTGCATCTCTATATTTCTTTATCAAAGGTTGAGATTAATTACTCATCGATCTTTTTCTTTCATTACAAGCTTTAGAATCGGCTTTCTCAATATTATCATCATTAGTAACCCTAAACTCTCTGGTCTCATACTTACGAATTTTGTCAACTGGAGACTTGTTCATCAGATTCAGATTCATGGTCGAAAGCATAGCAGATGTCTGAGGGAGGTTAATCGGGGGCGAAGGTTGCAAAATAGTCGGGTTATTTCTCACAAATTGAGTGAACTACTCACTCATCAACTGGAAGAAAGCTTGTTTAGCTTCTCCTCAGACCGCCAGAGCCGGCCTCGAATCGTATAGGCGCATCCCTCATGTGGGAGCAGCGCGATTACTTTCTACGCCGCCGCCACGGCTCTTTCGGGATCCATTACTATACAAAAATCACATTTTATACATCAGGATTCATCACACTATCATAATTCAGATAAATGGCATGTATAGCTAGACTCTGACACACTACGTTAGTCCGCGAATCGACTAAACTGTAACTCTGATACCAACCAAATGTAACACCCCTAACCCGTATCCGACGCCGGACTAGGGTTAAAGCGCGCACGACAGATCGTAAAACATTTACGTATATTCATACATTCAATCATCATTCTCAAGCAAAGTGTCCCTTAATACGGTCAATGAGACTTTAAACATGCTTATAAACCGAGTTGGGACTAAACTGAAACACATATGAAATTTCATGAAAATTAAAAACTTTTCTCACTTTCAGGGGAGACACGCACGTGGGAGGAGACCGTGTGCCCTCCACGGCTTCTAGTTACCCCCGTGTGTCCATCTGTGTTTACATACTGACTATATCAACACGGTTACTTGGCACGTCCGTGTACCATGACCGTGTGCTACTAAACCATATACTGACTTTTCCAACACGGCCAACAAGCACGCCCGTGTGCCATGGCCGTATACTCTTAGCTAGCTACTGACTTATACACCACGGCCAGCTGACACGCCCATGTCGAGGATGTGTGCATTTAAAGCTACATTCTGCCAATTCAACCACGGTCTTAGGCACACCCGTGTGCCACAACCGTGTGGCAATATAGGCCATTTTCAAGGCCAAATTGCCACCCATAAGGGTCAACCTACAAGCCATATTTTCCAACATATCTCATGCACATATAACCATCAAAAACATACCAAATAACCAACCAAATAATGCCTATTTGTCAACTAAGGTAATTACACTACCAACCATTCAATATAACCATTCAAGCAAATTCCAAACATACCAATTTGCATGATCAAATCTCAATTATGCTCAAGCACCAATCATCTATATACTTACCATTTCAAATATCTACTAATCACACCAAAACCACTTCACATATCATAATTCTTTAAGCATATATCAAAACTTATCTAGCCAATTCACATGGCTAAGTTCACTTTACAACCTATACCAAGACTAGCCTATACATGCCATATTGAGCTATATACATTTTCAAAGTGTACCAAAAAGAGTTTTAGTAGTGTGATGATGATCCATGATGGTCCCGAGCCCTCAGTAGTTTTTATGACCTATAAAACAGAGAAAACATACATAGAGTAAGCTTTCCAAAAGCTTAGTAAGTCAATATACAATCAAACTTAACATGGATTGCACATAACTAATTTAATAAGATGATCAATATGGTTCTCATGACAAGAATCAGTTCATTCTTTCTCAATCTCATATGCTTATTCATAACTTACCAAATATACATGTAGTTCATATAATCAAGACTTTAGACATCGTATTATAAATTCCATATACATAACATCATGATATAATCACACGGATACTTACGTTATATACACGATAAGTGTATAAGCAACGTACCTGAAACGGATGTTCATTCGTTAAGTTTTATCAAAGTTCGGATTTCCAATTCGTACCACAGACTTGCATGTTGATTCGTAAGGAATCTAGTAGGATACTCAGAAAGCTCAGAATGGTCGTACAATGCCAATGTCCCAGGCGAGGTCTTACATGCACTCAGACGTCGATGCCACTGTCGCAGACAGGGTCTTACACGTAATCAGATATCGATGCCGCTGTCCCAGACAGGGTCTTACACGTAATCAGGTATTGATGTTATTGTCCTAGACAGGGTCTTACACGTAATCAAATATTGATGCCACTGTCCCAGACAGGGTCTTACACGTAATAAGATATTGATGCCACTGTCCCAGACAGGGTCTTACACGTAATCAGATATTAATGCCACTATCCTAGACAGGGTCTTACACGTAATCAGATATTTATGCCACTGTCCCAGACAGGGTCTTACACGTAATCAGATATTGATGCCACTGTCCCAGATAGGGTCTTACACAATAACACATAATAGATGCCTTTGTATTCCTAAGTTCGTACGGGACTTCTCAGAATTATCACTAAATGGACCTTATCCCAAAATTCATATACATAGCATCTCATAAGCTTTCATTATCATTTATAGTCATGTAAATAAACTCAATTCAATACAATTACATTTATTTGCAATATGACTTACCTCAGATTCGATTCTATGGAAATGGAAACGGCTACTCGGTTACATTCGCTTTCCCGCGATCTAAGCCCGTTTTCTTCTGTTCTTGATCTAAACATGTTCAGAATTAACCCTTTTATTCACTATTTCATTCAATTCAATCCAAAAACACACATTTAGGGTAATTTGCAAATTAACCCTCACATTTGCACAATTTATCAATTTAGTCCATTTCTCTAAAAACATCAAATTCACAAAATCTACCCATACACATGCTTAACCGAATATTCATACATCACATATAAGCCCATATTTTTCATCAAATTCACAAATTAGTCCCTCAATTTTCCATTTTCTCAATTTAGCTCTATTAAGCTAAATTCATCAAAACTTCAAGAACAAAACATGTTCATCTAGCTCATATCTTTCATTTAACACCAAAAATCATCAAAAAACTTGACATATCATCAATGGCATCTTACACAAACATCATCAATACATAAAATTGAAACATGGGCTTGATAGTAGACAAAGCAACAATCTCAAAAACATAAAAATCATAAAAATTTAAATCAAAATCATACCTTAACTTTAACTTGAAATAGGCGAAACCCTTAAGCTTATTATTTCTTTTTCTTTTGGTATTTTTCGGCAAGAATAATGATAAAATGAAGCCACTACCCTTGTTTCTTTTATTATATTATAACCTTTTAATATAAATATAAAATATCATATATCATTATTATACAAAGCAAACATATAAAAACATAGTATAAATTTGCATGTTGCCGTCCACTTTAAGTAAAAATGGGCTATTTGCCCTTTAAGGACTTCACAATAATAAAGCCACAACAATTTTCCCATAAATCAAATGAAAAGCTACTTTTAAACATTATGCGATTTAGTCCTTTTATCAAATTAAGCATTCAGACGGACAAATTAGCTTACGGAAATTTACCACATGCTCAATCACATTCCAACGATACAGAAAATAATATTAAAATATTATTCAGACTCGGATTCGTGGTCCCGAAACCACTGCTCGACTAGGTATAAATCGGATCACATACACGGGTGTGCCTTGTGGCCGTGGAGATAAGTCAAGATATTAAGCTCTGCTTTGGCACTACAGAGACACACGGGTGTGTCTAAAAGCCGTGGAGGCACACACCCGCCACACAAGCGCAGTGACCTCTGAATTTAGAAAAGTTTTTAAATTTTTGAGAACTTTGGTATGTGTTCGGTTTAGTCCCGACCCTATTCTATTATATGATTAAGGTCA
Source organism: Gossypium sturtianum (assembly GCA_025698515.1). NCBI lineage: Eukaryota > Viridiplantae > Streptophyta > Magnoliopsida > Malvales > Malvaceae > Gossypium > Gossypium sturtianum. The sequence continues at coordinate 122,482,279 of CM046950.1, forward strand.
TGTTGATCTATAAAGAGGGACACTTTGATTGTGACTGATGATTTGTTTTATGAATTTTCTGTAAAAGTTTCTGATCTGTCCGGTAATGCCTTTAACCCTAATCCGGTGATGGATACGGGATTAGGGGTGTTACACTATCAACGAGTTTGCTCACACAAGCTGACGGTCAAGACGTAGCTACACAGTGCTACTCACACAAGCTGAAGAGAACGCATGCATCAAAGACTCCAAAACTCATGACCCCTAATGAGATGTCATTTGTATCCTAATATATTCCTAAGGTTCAACTGGGATTTCACATTGCCGAATCTTCGTTGAACATTTCCATAGAATTGTATTCACAATTAATTTAATAATAAAGCATTTAGAACATAATTATAATAATGCTTATTAACATACGAACTTACCTCGATCGCAAAAACGATGAAATAGATCGACTAGTCCAATACTTTTTTTTCCCCGATCTAGATCCAAACTTCGCTTTTCTTGATCTATATGTAATCAAATTCAACTTATTTAATTATCAATCTATTCAATTATGGCAAAATTACACTTTTGCCCCTAATAGTTTAACATCATTACAATTTAGTCCCTAACTCATAAAAATACAAATTCATGCAATTAGGTCCCTACCCATGCTATTCAAATTTTCCTTATTATCATAGCAGCCTATATTTTTCATTTATTTCACAATTTAACCATGAATCTTTCACATTTTACAAATAAATCCCTAATTTGCAATTTCAACCAAAATCACTTAACAAATATTGTTTATCTAACAACAACCATTCATTTTCTACCATCAAACATCAAAATACACACATATTCATCAATGGTAAAACCCTAAACCTTTAACAGTTTTGCAAATTCGTCCCTGGGCTAGCTAGATTAAGCTACAACAACTCCGAAAACATAGAAGTCATTAAAAACCGAGTAAAAAATCACTTACATGCATAAAGGATAGTTGGTCGAACCTTGAAGCTCTTTTAATGGTGTTTCTAATTTGTATTTTCGGTGGTGGAAGCTTGTTTGGAAGATAATACTTTGTTATTTCTTTAATTTACTAAACTTATTTATTCATTTACTTATTTAACCTTTTGTTATAAATCATTAAAATTCATTTAATCATGTCCAAGAATGTCCACTAACTTTATAAATGGGCTAATTACTACTTAAGGACCTCCTCTTTTAAATTCTATAGCTATTAGAAACTTTTAGCTAATAGAACTCCACTTTTACACTTTACGCGATTTAGTCCTTTTTATCGAATTGAGCATTCAAACAATAAAATTTCTTAACAAAATTTTTACACAATCATACTATCATGTTGTAGACATTAAAATAATAATAAAATTAATATTTTGACCTCAGATTTGTGGTCCCAAAACCACTATTCTGATTTGACTAAAAACGGGTTGTTACACTATCTTTATTCTTTGTTGTAGTAACTTTGCCACAACATATTTAGTTTTTTTATTTCTTTGTTTACATTCTGTTGGGATAATCACTCTCGTTATTTCCATTACATTTCTGCTCTCACTTTTTCCATAGCATTTCTAATTATTCATCAATTCCATCTATCGCATACATCATCATTCCTTTGAATTATCAGTGCATACTTACCTTAGTTTACCATAGCATCTTATTCGTCAGTATTTCCATGATATTAACCATATTACAATAACTGACCAATTTTGTGCCTCAATCTGATCCTCGTGGGAATGATACTCATCACTTTATTACTTGAATCGATGCGTATACTTGCACAAAATCACACATCATTTTACATGCGACAATCACCTCTTGTAACTCTAAGCAGGAGTCACTGATTACAATTATATCGTCAACATAGAATAAGAGAAACACATAGCCAAATGGGGTTTTCTTGAAAAATAAGGACAAATCAGTTCGTGAAGTTTAAAATTGCTAGTGCTGAACTAAGAAATCACGCAATTTCACAAACCAAGCTTTAGGTGCTTGTTTAATACCATATAAGGCCTTGTTTAGCTTACAAGCTAACAGATTCCCATTTTTATCTAGAACTTCAAATCCAAGAGGTTGCTTCATATACACATCTTCCGCTAAATCTCCATTTAAAAATATTGTTGACATTAACTTGTCATAATTTCAATTTATTTGATATTGTTAGAGTAAGAACTGTTTAAATTGTGTTGGCCTTAACAACAAGACTAAAGGTCTCGTGATAGTGCATCCCAGCAGCTTGAGAAAAACCTTGTGTAACACCCCATACCCGAGTCCGAGGCTTAGACTGGATACGAGAAGTTACTATGCTTGAACTTGCTTAATCAAGTACTTACGGGCTATAAAATTTTGTTCCGAATTAAGAACTTATCTTTCTTAATCAACTTGTACTTTTCCTGGGCCTACGAGGCCTTAAACTCATGTCCGTAAACTTTCGGAACTCAATCGAAAACTTTTCATTGAAATAGGGGTCACACGCCCATGTGAGTTGGGACACGCCCGTGTAACCCTGAGAAACGCCCATGTCTCCTAACAATGCTTACAACTCGAGCTTACTGCCAAACTTCACACGGCCATGGGACGCCCGTGGTCCTGGCCCGTGTGAAAAACCTTAGCATTCTGACTTATAACACATGGCCATGGCACGCCCGTGGACTTAGACCGTGTACTACATGTAACACCCCATACCCGAGTCCGAGGCTTAGACTGAATACGAGATATTACTATGCTTTAACTTGCTTAATCATGCGCTCACGAGCTATAAAGTTTTGTTCCAAATTAAAAACTTCTCTTTCTTAGTCAAATCATTCGTATCGTGGGCCTACGAGGCCTTAAACTTGCTTTCGGAAACTTTTACGAGTTAAAGGAAACTTTTCTTTAAAACAGGGGCCACACGCCCGTGTATAATGAGACACGCCCGTGTGTAGACACACACGGCCATGCTCAACAACCATGCTTAAAAACCCAAGCATTCTGCCAAATGGCCCACGGTTAAGGCACATGCCCATGCGGTTTGGGAACATGCCCGTGTACTCTATTACATGTCCGTGCCTTCAACCCGTGGTCAACACTGACTATTCACACACGGTCTTGACACGCCCGTGGGCCTAAACCGTGTGCTATGCCTTGATATACTGACTTATTTAACACGGCCTAGGCACGGGCCCATGTGCTGGCTGTGCGTATCATACGACTTGAACAAACGGCCGTGTGATCAGCCCGTGGTCTATTCTAACTTAAGGTACTAAGGTGCAGGGTGCACACGGCCTAGACACACGCCCGTGTGTCTATCCGTGTGGGCACTTAGAAGCTATCTTACCAAGCTTTTTACTACTCTTTTTTTTTTGCATACATTCATATACTACTTCAAAACATTCTCAATCATCCATTAGAACACATGAATTAATACATTTAATCCTTAAAGAGTTAAGGTTTTCATCCCATACTCTAGGGAGAAATTTATCAAATACATTTACAACCAACTCTACGTTCACTTAGGCCAATACAATTTGGCTACATCATTTAGGACTTAACTGACCTTAAAAATAATCCCTATACATGCCATGACTCATAAGGACTTGATACCTCATACCAAGTGTCTGCATGATAGTGTGAAAACATCTCTGGCGGCCTCCAACCCGAGCTAAGTAATAAAACCTATAAGAGATGAGAAAAGTAAAGGACTTAGTAAGTTCATCTGTATAATTTGACAAATATTGATATTCACCGAATATACATAACACCAGGCAATATGTTGAGTTTTTCTCATCAACTCATGGTTACTTACTCAACCATTCCCGAAACTTACTCGCTCAATCTCTTACCACGTTCTTACCATATCACAAGCCAATTCACTCGCTTAATTAGCATACGCTCTCGCATCGATCGTCACAAGATCATATATAACAACACATCAAGCATTTCCAATAAGCCGCTCATGCAACTAATATCTCGGGGGTTTCGCACTTAGCCCACCATTCCTTTATAAGTGATGGTATCACACCTAGCCCATCAATCGATAATCAATAAGGTGACATTGCACATAGCTTACCGTTATTTACATTCATGGATATAATTCACAAGTATATCTCTATTTCAAATGTTCATTCAAGAACATCCTCACATGTTCCCATTTTTACTTAACTTTCTATGATACTCGTTCTCATTCACACAGTGCATGAAATACACATACCCTACTAGGGGTTCATCATTTATTGAATTCATCTCAATTCAATTCTACTCCTACTTGTGCTACTCATAGTACAACCACATACATTCACATATGCATTGAATCATTTGAATTGTTAAATAGCTCTCTTGAGTCTCATGCACATAGTTCTCGTTGTCACTCTACCCCAATTGGGTTTTACATACTCTAACATATCGGTGCCATGTCCCTGACATGGTCTTATACAAATTCTTACACCGAGGCCATATCCCAATATGGTCTTACTCGAGCCTTTAACAATCGTTCTATCGTGCTATACACCTTTCCCATTACTCTAAATTTGATTCCATTGACATCTTCTCAAGAGACATTTCATACATTCACATAATAATATACATTCCATACAACATTGGAATACTAATTAAACTCATACGTAATTTCAACATTTGCACACGAACTTACCTCGATGTCGAAAGAGTCGAAAATGACTTTTTGCCCACATTTCTCTTTTTATCCCTTCTAGGTCCGAAACTCATTTTCGTTGATCTAAAATAATGAAATTTAATCATTTAATCACTTAAGAATCGACATAAACTTAATCTCTACTTAGGCAAAAATGACCATTTTGCCCCTATACTTTGGCAAAATTACGATTTTGCCCCTAGGCTCGTAAATAATTTTTCATCACATTTTCTTGTTAAATAAGCCTAGCTGAACATTTAATCCTCTTACAACTATTCTCAATTCCATCAATTTCATGCCTTAATGAACAAATTACAACTTTTGCATTTTAGTCCCAAATAGGTGTTTTCATGACAACACCTTTCACAAAAGTTGTTTCTCATCATCCTATCATTCATTTTCTTTCATAAAACTCATCAAACAACATAAAATCTCTCATGGCAAGTCCCTAGACTTTCAACCATATTGCAAACTAGTCCCCTCTTTAGAAAGCTTAAGCTTTGGGGACTCCAAAAGTACAATTTTTATCAAGAAAGATCATCAAAATCACTTACTTGTGAGGAGAAATGCTTGCTGAAATTTTAAGCTTCCAAACCCCTCTCATAGCTGATATTTTCGGTTGGAGAAGAAAACGAAATAAAAAGATGATAACATTTACTTATATCATCTTATTTTATTTATTTTTCCAACTAATATCACCAACTAAACATCATAATAAATGCACTTGTCCCCTATGCATTATCATGGCCGGTCAACACATTTAAAAAGGCCAATTTGCACATTTGGGACCTCCAATTAATATTCTATGACAATTTGGCACCTCTAGCAATTAAAATAGAACTTTCGCACTTTATGCGATTTAGTCCTTTTTCACAATTTAGCTACAATTCGCTAAAATTAAGGCACCAAAATTTCCATGCATCCTTATAAACATGTTATATCACATAAAATAATTTTCTCTAACCTCGAATTAGTGATTTTGAGATCACTGTTCTGACTAGCCCCTAAATCAGGCTGTTACAATTCTCCCCCCTTAGGGATTTTCGTCCTCGAAAATCTTATCAGAAGGAGTTACTACTAACACTCTTAAAATGTTTCCATCAACTCTTCAAAATCACGAATTCACTTATCCTCAAGTTTCTCTTGACACGACTCTTAAGCTGTGATACACAAGGTCGAGCATAACTTGAGACCTAGGTTATTCTTTCTCTAAGGTATATACTGTAAATCCACCAATTTGGAACTCTATATGTGTCCAAATGATCGCTCAAATCTTTACTAGTTGACTTACCACTATTCAAATGACATTTCCTTTTCTTGGAAATTTTGTCAAACCAAAATGAAAATCTATAAGGTTCATCTCACTTTCTCATTAAAGCATTTACCGATCAGAGAAATCTTGACTTGTTCGCTTTGAAAACTCAGCTTTTTAGTGGTCAACTACTCCCGACCATAATCTCAATCATATCGCTAAATGTACTCTATTGTCAAAACAATTATCCACATAATCAGATTTCCTTATTCTTGCTTTATTAGATATGCTGCTACTAAATCTCATACCAAAGCTCTGTATAAGTTCTGGATTCATCATCAACAACGGAAAACTTATACAACCTGTATTTACCATCTTAAATAAACTCATTCGGAGCTTATTTAGAATACCATTTACTATATCTCTTTTGAACCCTTTTTGTTCTGAAAAGAAGACCCACTCTAGTCATTAACCTTGCCGAAACTAAGATGTTACCAACTAGGGTCAACCGAGTAACTAACTCGCATTGCTTAACATGGATCTTTTATAACATCTAACTCACAACACGCATACATAAAAGTGATTGTCTCTCGGATCACCAACCTGCCAACTCTTTCTCTTGATTCAGACTGATCTCAGTACTAGAACTTTCAAATAAGCAGTTCTTTCAATAGCTTACAACTCAACTATCATGGTTTGAACATTTTGATGAGCATATATTTATATTATGCTCCCTACTCACGTAGACACAGAATTTTATTCTCTTTACTGATTCATGCGTGAATATACACAGAACTTGAATCATATCTCAATACCTTAATCTACTCTTTTCTCCATACTGAGAACATATTTTAAGCACACTCTCATCTGAGTTTCTCTTGCTATGCCAATCTAGAACCTTTACGATCATCATATCTCACGATAGTAGGGACATCTCGATCGAATTCGTTAACTCTATTAGGCTTACCCAAAAATCCATCACACAACATGAAACTTGTGATTTCACCTCTTATACACGAATCATCACCAATCTCCTCCTCAAGGTACCCAATTAAGGTTACGAGGAGATAAAGGAAATGTCAATTTCAATTAACTAAATCGACAACCATTTTGTCTGATTTTTACTATCAGCTAACATTCTCACACAATCACAATTTATGAAAAGAACAACTACATCATCCCTGAAGGGAAACATGTATTAGTACATAATACTAAAGGAGATCATTATAATCCCATCCATGGCATTAACTAACCATGCACAAACCACAGGCTTCGAGCCAACTTACTCATACTTGCCATTTATTTAGCACATATCGTGCCACACATCGTACTAGTTTCTTCGTGATTTTTTCAAGAATATCTGCATTCACTCCTTCACATGACTTTAGTACTAATCTCATTTATACTTCTAGACTCATCTATTTGTCCCATTGATCACTAGGGATAATCAAAGACGCAAATTCGTCGTCATTCATGTAGGTACGAAACTAATGCCACACCCCCGGGGTGGTCTTATATGGAGTCACCTCTAAATGCCAATGCAATATTCTAGATAAGGTCTTATATAGACTTCCACATCAAGTATCGATGCCATGTTCTGAATATGGTCTTACACAATTCTCATATTCATTACTGATGCCATATTCTAGATATGGTCTTATACGAAATCATAACTTGGTGCCGAGGCCATGCCTCAAACATGATCTCATATGGGACCTTGTCTATCTCATATCTCGATGATAACCTCATCATTATAGTCTCCCAGGACTTCAACCTCATGTTCACCAACAATTATTCTATCTATTAGAGTATCATGCATCAATGTGATACAAAGCATTTTCAAATTGCTAACATAAATATTGTATTAGTCACATACAAACTTACTCAATTTGTCTCTCATAACATTTCATCATAATTCAACAGTGGTAAGGAGGGTGAGGTCACAGAGCCTCTTAACTTGACCCTCGTGACTACATACATATGATTTAATATTCATCATCAATGAAATATCATCATAGTCACATAACTCATCTCAAGTGAGTTTTCACGTTTATCACGTTACAATTATCTCTATCGCTTATACTTCCGAGCTGTGACTTTAATAACTCAAGTTTCACATTAATATCTACTCGAGTACTTAACATTTAACTCTACTTTGTCTTACTATTGCTTATTAATCTAGAGAATGTCTTACGGTTTTTGAGTACGTCGTTTACTTGATCGCCATAGCCCAGATATGCTCTTACTCGTATCACAACATCATAGTCCAACTATTGTTTTTCATGTCGTCACGATGCCATAGCCTTGCTATGGTCTTACACAAAATCTTATCTCGATATCAATGCCATATCCCAGATATGGTCTTACACGATCTCATACCGAAGCCAGGTCCCAGACATGGTCTCACACAGGATTACTATTTGATGCCGATGCCATATCCTAGATATGGTCTTGTACGGGATCTCACAACAAATATCGATGCCATATCCTAGATATGGTCTTATCTGCTTAACTTTTTCAATACCGAAGCCATATCCCTGATATGGTCTTATACGGGATCTTGTAACTCGATGTCGATGCCATGTCCCAGACATGGTCTTATACGAGATCTTTCTTTGGTGCTGAAGCCATGTCCCAGACATGGTCTTACACTAGCACATGTATCATCACCAATGCCATGTCCCAGACATGGTCTTATATGGGATTTCCTCTAGGTGCCAACGCCATATCCCATATATGGTCTTATATGGGATGACATGTACCGCCATGGTCTTATTCATCATTTTATCATCGAACGACCGTACTCATATCCTGCATTTTACTCTTACTGCTTTTCACATACATCATGGCACTTACTAGTCTCATGCTTGTAAGGTAAACAAGGTACTGTAACACTTGATCACATAGATCAAGATACCTTACTATAATAAACATAATCTCAGCATCATTATTCATAACATGTATTATACTTGTTAGTCAGCCTTAACTAGCATGGCATAATATCAAATTTGATACTAACTTTCTTGTTATCTCATTTAAGCTTTACTTGTGTGCCCGATGAATTTCCATGAATAATCGAGGATACTGAATCTCGTCTCACATGCTCGATGCCAAAGCCATATCCTAGATACGGTCTTATATGGAATCTCTCTTCTTGGTTTCGAGGCCATGTCTTGACATGGGCTTATACGAAGTCTTTCTCGTTCTCACCAATGCCATGCCTTGGCCTGGACTTACATGATAACTTGTTCAATGCCAAGCTTGCCTTGGACTTACATGATAACTTGTTCAATGCCAAGCTTGCCTTGGACTTACATGATAACTTGCTTGCTTGCCGATGCCATGCCTCGGCTTGGTCTTATATGGACTTTCTTATTTCAGGTGGTAGATCGAGTATCCTAAGTTATTCAACTTCAATCGAGGCTTTCTCATGCTTGATCTCATTAATTTCTCTGTTTAACATAACATTGTATATTACACTAAGCAATTCAATGATATAAATCATAAAGCTTAGAAATCATACAAACTTACTGAAATTAGCTCGGTTGGGAATCATCACTGTCTTAACAAAATAATTTCGTCAGAGCCGGGAGACATCACACTACCATGATCCACATACGGCATGTATAGTTAGACTCTTACTCACGCTAGGTTAGTCCTAGAACCAACTAAACCATAGCTCTGATACCACTAAATGTAACACCCCATACCCGAGTCTGAGGCTTAGACCGAATACGAGATATTACTATGCTTTAACTTGCTTAATCATGTGCTTACGGGCTATAAAATTTTGTTCCAAATTAAAAACTTCTCTTTCTTAGTCAAATCATTCGTATCGTGGGCCTACGAGGCCTTAAACTTGCGTTCGGAAACTTTTACGAGTTAAAGGAAACTTTTCTTTAAAACAGGGGCCACATGCCCGTGTATAATAAGACACGCCCGTGTGTAGAGACACACGGCCATGTTCAACAATCGTGCTTAAATACCCAAGTATTTTGCCAAATGCCCCACGGTTAAGGCACACACCCATGCGGTTTGGGAACACGCCCGTGCACTCTATTACATGTCCGTGCCTTCAACCCGTGGTCGACACTGACTATTCACACACGGTCTTGACACGTCCGTGGGCCTAAATCGTGTCCTATGTCTTGATATACTGACTTATTCAACACGGCCTAGGCATACGCCCATGTACTGGCCGTGCGTATCACACGACTTGAACAGACGGCCGTTTGATCAGCCCGTGGTCTATTCTAACTTAAGGTACTAAGGTGCAGGGTGCGCGCGACCTAGACACACGCCCGTGTGTCTATCCGTGTGGGCACTTAGAAGCTATCTTACCAAGCTTTTTACTACTCTTTTTTTTTTGCATACATTCATATACTACTTCAAAACATTCTCAATCATCCATTAGAACACATGAATTAATACATTTAATCCTTAAAGAGTTAAGGTTTTCATCCCATACTCTAGGGAGAACTTTGTCAAATACATTTACAACCAACTCTAGGTTCACTTAGGCCAATACAATTTGGCTACATCAATTAGGACTTAATTGACCTTAAAAATAATCCATATACATGCCATGACTCATAAAGACTTGATACCTCATACCAAGTGTCTGCACGATAGTGTGAAAACATCTCCGGCGGCTTCCAACCCGAGCTAAGTAATAAAACCTATAAGAGATGAGAAAAGTAAAGGAGTAAGCAATAATGCTTAGAAAGTTCATCTGTATAATTTGACAAATATTGATATTCACTGAATATACATAACACCAGGGCAATATGTTGAGTTTTTCTCATCAACTCATGGTTACTTACTCAACCATTCCTGAAACTTACTCGCTCAATCTCTTACCACGTTCTTACCATATCACAAGCCAATTCGCTTCGCTTAATTAGCATACGTTCCTCGCACTGATCGTCACAAGATCATATATAACAACACATCAAGCATTTTCAATAAGCCGCTCATGCAACTAATATCTCGGTGGTTTTGCACTTAGCCCACCATTCCTTTATAAGTGATGGTATCACACCTAACCCATCAATCGATAATCAATAAGGTGACATTGCACATAGCTTACCGTTATTTACATTCATGGATAATAATTCACAAGTATATCTCTATTTCAAATGTTCATTCAAGAACATCCTCACATGTTCCCATTTTTACTTAACTTTCTACGATACTCGTTCTCATTCACACAGTGCATCAAATACACATACCCCACTAGGGGTTCAGCATTTATTGAATTCATCTCAATTCAATTCTACTCCTACTTGTGCTACTCATAGTACAACCACATACATTCACATATACATTGAATCATTTGAATTGTTAAATAGCTCTCTTGAGTCTCATGCACATAGTTCTCGTTGTCACTCTACCCCAATTGGGTTTTACATACTCTAACATATCGATGCCATATCCCTGACATGGTCTTATACAAATTCTTACACCGAGGCCATATCCCAATATGGTCTTACTCAAGCCTTTAACCATCGTTCTATCGTGCTATACACCTTTCCCATTACTCTAAATTTGATTCCATTGACATCTCATCAAGAGACATTTCATACATTCACATAATAATATAAATTCCATACAACATTGGAATACTAATTAAACTCATACGTAATTTCAACATTTGCACACGAACTTACCTCGATGTCGAAAGAGCCGAAAAGGACTTTTTGCCCACATTTCTCTTTTCATCCGTTCTAGGTCCAAAACTCATTTTCGTTGATCTAAAACAATGAAATTTACTCATTTAATCACTTAATGATTGGATTACAACTTAATCTCTACTTAGGCAAAAATGACCATTTTGCCCCTATACTTTGGCAAAATTATGATTTTGCCCCTAGGCTCGTAAATAATTTTTCATCACATTTTCTTGTTAAACAAGCCTAGCTGAACATTTAATCCTCTTACAACTATTCTCAATTCCATCAATTTCATGCCTTAATGAACAAATTACAACTTTTGCATTTTAGTCCCAAATAGGTGTTTTCATGACAACACCTTTCACAAAAGTTGTTTCTCATCATCCTATCATTCATTTTCTTTCATAAAACTCATCAAACAACATAAACTCTCTCATGGCAAGTCCCTAGACTTTCAACCATATTGCAAACTAGTCCCCTCTTTAGAAAGCTTAAGCTTTGGGGACTCCAAAAGTACAATTTTTATAAATAAAGATCATCAAAATCACTTACTTGTGAGGAGAAATGCTTGCTGAAATTTTAAGCCTCCAAACCCCTCTCATGGCTGATATTTTTGGTTGGAGAAGAAAACGAAATAAAAATATGATAACATTTACTTATATCATATTATTTTATTTCTTTTTCCAACTAATATCACTAACTAAACATCATAATAAATGCACTTGTCCCCTATGCATTATCACGGCCGGTCAACACATTTAACAAGGCCAATTTGCACATTTGGGACCTCCAATTAATATTCTATGACTATTTGGCACCTCTAGCAATTAAAATAGAACTTTCGCACTTTATGCGATTTAGTCCTTTTTCACAATTTAGTTAGAATTCGCTAAAATTAAGGCACCAAAATTTCTATGCATCCTTATAAACATGTTATATCACATAACATATCATGAAAATAATTTTCTCTAACCTCGAATTAGTGATTCCGAGATCACTATTCCGACTAGCCCCTAAATCAGGCTGTTACACTACAACTTGATATTCTGACTTAAGGTGCAATGGTGCAGGGTACACACAGCTTAGACACACACCCGTGTGTCCGACCGTGTGGGCACTTAGAGGCTATTTACCAAGCCAATTGCCACCCTAAAATCAGGAGCAAATTCATACTATCTCAACAACTCAAATCACTACAACTTTAATGAACAATATAACATGCTCCATTGATATCAATAACATACATACTTAGTCAATCTTGGCCAACCATTTAGCCATTTACAAAAGAATAATAATAAACTTGATAGCCCATGCTTTTCCCTTTTCTAAGACATATACTCAAAATGAAATGTTTCCTATACATGCCATACTTAAATAAACAACTTGACTATACCAAAATTGCGGTTGATAGTGTGATTCGAGCTCCGACTTCAACGATCCACAAGTTAGCTTAAGGATCGCATAGAAAGAAATAATAAAAGACGTAAGCATTTAGCTTAGTAAGTTTGCATAATGCACATAGCAACGTACTTGCTTAATATAAACCATTTGACATAAACAATGGCATCATAAATTTCAGCTATAAAGCTTACTGACTCATACTTGATTCTTACATATCTCATGAAACTTACTAGTCTCATACTTGAGAGGTAAACAATGTACCTGTATCACTTGATCACATTGATCAGCATACTTTAACATAATAATCATAATCTCTGATTCATCATTCGTAACATGAATAATACTCATTTTCACTTGATAATAACTTTGCTTACTTAGCTTTCTTGTTATTTCATTTGAGCTTAACTCGTTTGCCCGATGAATTTATATGAATAACCGAGGATACTAAATCTCATCTAAATTTTGAGGCCATGACTTAACATGGACTTATACGAAGTCTTTCTTGTTCTCACCAATGCCATGCCTTAACTTGGACTTATATGGGATCTCTTTCTCTTGATAACTTTTCAATGCCAAGCTTGCCTTGGTCTTACATGATAACTTGTTCAATGCCAAGCTTGCCTTGGACTTACATGATAATTTACTCAATGCCAAGCTTGCCTTGGACTTACATGATAGCTTGCTTGCTTGCCGATGCCATGCCTCGGCTTGGTCTTGTACGGACTTTCTTGTTTCATGTGGTAGATCGAGTATCCTAAGTTATTCAACTTTAATCGGGGCTTTCTCATGCTTGATCTCATTAATTTCTTTGTTTATCATAACATTGAACATTTTTCATAATAACATTATACATTATACTAAGCAATTTAACGATGTAAATCATAAAGCTTAGAAATCATACAAACGTACCTCAATATACAAAATGTATGTAGATATGCAATTTAGTCCTCGATTTTGTCCTTACCTCGGTTTCGATCCGGGCTTTGTTTTTCTTGATCTATAGTCATAAATAGTTCATTTAATATTCACATTGACTAAATTGACCCTTTACTCATACTTGGGAAAAATTACTATTTTGCCCCTATACTTTCTCATATTTGCACTTTTGCCCCAAGGCTCGTAAAATAATTTTCAATCAACTTTCTTAGACTACATGCTTAGCCGATTCATTTTCTCTACTATAGCAATTATCAATTCTCATTATTTCTAATAGGTATGACTAATTTCAAAACTTTTACAAACTAGTCCCTATGCTCATTTTTCATGAAATTCACTTAGAAAAAGATGTTTATCTAACATCAAACTCTCATAAACTTCCATAAAACATCATTTAGCATGCATGTCATTCATGGGTAGATTTTTGAACATGCATCTTATCTCATTTTATAGCTAAAAATAGCTAATTCATAATACGAGGACTTCAAAAACACGAAGAATATTAAAATTGGGACTAAGATGAACTTACTAGCAAGCTTGAAAGATGAGAAAACCCTAGCTATGGTTTCTTTGAAAATTTCGGCAATGAGGAAGAAGATGATAATGATTTTTGTCATCTTTTTCCTTTATTAATCATTTAATAGGTAAATGACCAAAATGCCATTCTCTTAAAAATATCACCATTTACTAACTCATGTCCAATTTTGTCCAAAAATTATGATTTGGGAAAATTGCTATTTAAGGACTTATAATTGCTATTTTAGAGCTATTTCATACAAAATGCTTCTAGAAACTCACATTTTACAACTTTTTCAATTTGGTCCTTTTTGACCATTCAACTTCAATTTAGCAAAATTGCTTCATGAAACTTTCACACTAACATGCAAACATGGCATGAACCCTAAAAAATCATAAATTCACCTTAGATTTGTGGTCTCGCACCACTATTCCGACTAGGCCCTAAATTGGGCTGTTACAATTCTCCCCCTTAGGGATTTTTGTCCCCGAAAATCTTACCAGTGAAAAGGTTTGGGTACTGGTTTCTCATACTCTCTTCTGGTTCCCATGTGTCTTCTTCTATTTCATGTCTTTGCCACAATACTTTCACTAAGGCAATACTTTTCTTTCTTAGCTACTTCACTTCCCGAGCTAATATCTTGACTGGTTCTTCACCATAAGTCATGTCGGGATGAATCTCTACCTCTGACTGGGGAATTACATGTGAAGGGTCTGATCGGTAGCGTCTTAACATTGACACGTGAAATACATCATGTATCTTTTCTAACTCTGATGGCAAAGCCAATCTGTAAGCTACAGGCCCAACTTTCTCAGTAATCTCATACGGTCTAATAAAACGTGGACTCAACTTGCCTTTTCGGCCAAATCTGAGAACTTTTCTCCAAGGTGACACTTTCAAGAAAACTTTATCTCCCACTTGATACTCTATCTCTTTTCTTTTTAAATCCGAGTAGGATTTCCGTCTGTCTGAAGCAGCTTTTAAGCACTCTCGTATCACTCTTACTTTCTCTTCAGCTTCTCTAACCAAATCAACCCCGTGAATTTGGTTTTCTTTAAGTTCACCCCAAAATAAAGGCGTCGCATTTACCCCATATAAAGCCTCATAAGGCGCCATCTTTAAACTCGACTGAAAACTATTATTGTAGGCAAACTCTACTAATGGGAGAAACTTTTCCCAACTGCCTCGGAATTCAAGAATACAACATCTGAGCATATCCTCGAGTACTTGAATTAACCTCTCTGATTGACCGTCAGTTTGAGGATGAAAAGCGGTACTAAAGTTTAACTTTGTACCCAAGGCCTATTGTAACTTCTTCCAAAACCTGGATGTGAATCTCGAATCTCTATCCGATATGATTGACATAGGAACTCCATGAAGTCTTACTATTTCTGAAACGTACAAGTCTGCCAACTTGTCAAGTGAGTAATCAACTCGTACAAGTATAAAATGGGCTGATTTCGTGAGTCTATCAACTAAAACCCATACGACATCTTTCTTGCTCGGAGACAACGGTAAACCCATTACAAAATCCATAGTAATGCGGTCCCATTTCCACTTTGGAACTAAAATGGGTTGAAGCAAACCCGAAGGTACTTGGTGTTCCGCCTTTACTTGCTGACAAATCAAGCATTTGGAAACAAAATCTAAAATATCTTTCTTCATTCTCGGCCACCAATACTGTTGCTTCAAGTCATTATACATTTTAGTACTACCCGGATGTACAGACAAACACCCGTTATGTGTAACATCCTGAATTAATGGGCCTTTACATTTGATGTGTGTTACGATCAAGGTGTTAATTAAAAGGTTTAAGGGGTTCGGATTGGGCTCAAGGTTGGGTCGAGGCCTTAGTTAAAATTTTCTGTTTGGGCGCTCTAGTGGAGAGCCTGTTAGAATAAGGTTTAAAAGATAATATCTGTAAATTAGAACATGAATGGGCTTATGGCCCAGTGGAAAAATGGCGCCACTTAGAGGGCTGAGAGTTGGCGTCAATTGAGGGTCCAAGGTTCGAGTCCCATGGTACCTTTTATTTTTATTATTTTTGGCATTTACAAGAGCAGTAGTGGAGTTCGACAATGATGCTTAAATTTAGGAATTTATTTAATGGGATAATAAGGTGGATAAGAGCTGATAAAAGAAGGAAGAGGTGGTGCTATCTAGGTTTCTTTTAAAGGTATGAATAGATTTAGATAAAGGATAAAAGTTAGGAGCTATCTGCTGAGAACAGAGTTGGCCGGAATTCCATCACCTAGAGGAGTAAAGAAATCGGTTTCTAATTGCTATAGGGGGTGCCGAATTTTTCCTTTTTATGGGCTTAATTCTTTAGTTATCAGGAAGGGCACTTTCGGGTTTTGATAGGTAAGTGCGAAATTTCTATAAATAGGGGGGGATAGCTCATCAATTCTGGCATTTGAACCCTAATCTTTTCTCGATTCTTTGTGCCAAAATTCTCAGTCTCCCTCTGCAATTTCTTTTCTTTTGATTCCTCCAAAAGCCGAAATCTCCCAATCTTCTCAACATCTTTTCTTTCAAAAGACGAAACCCTGAACTCTCTTCTCATCTCCATAGCCAAATACTCCCTATTCTTTGCCGATTTCTTCAACTAAAAGCTAAAACTACTTAGATTTCTTCCCAACATCTTCTCTTCTGATCTTCTCAAAAAGCTGGAATCTCTAAGGGGTAGTCGAATTCTCTGCATTAAGGTGAGTGCCGATTTTCCTATCTCTTCAATCTCTCTTTCAGTTTTTAAGAGACAAGGCCGAATGGCCACTTGGTTGTTAAGGCTGCCGAATGAAGCTAATATTTCCTCTCTTTTGCGTTTGGGCGGCATTTCGAGATTTGAAGGAAACCTGATCATCTAGATTTAAAAGCCGGAAATCGCTAGTCTCCAATTTCAGGATTTTAAGGTAAGGTGATTTTCCCTAGATTTTCACTAGATTCGTTCATCGCATGTGAGATCTTAACTTTATGATGTGGATTAACAATCATATGTTGTGATAGTAGTTCTGACAAGGACTTTTGATGGAATTAAATATGGATCAAGCAAAGGAGAGAATCCCTAAGTTTAAGAAACGAGTTGTGTCAGCAGTATGGGATTGGCCACCAGGTTGTGGACCGGCTTCTGAATAACACCTTAGGCAAGTAGTAGTTGTATCGACTTCTGATAGTGTCAACATAGAGAGTGTCGTTCTAACGGTAATCAGGTGTGTAGATCTCTAACACACAAATAATCTGTATGAATGTATATATATGTTTATGTTATGGGCTAAAAGCCGGATAATAGGTCATAGACAGATAATAATAAAACCCTAAAAGGGTTAGGCAAGGATGCCAGGTACGTAATCATAGAAATCTCTATGTGTATCGAAATATATGAAATCATGTATGATGTTTTCTTAATGTGTGTATGCATGGGGTGGGATTATGATAATGAAGGGGAAGTGCATAGGTCACAATAGTGATCGGTGGTAGAAATCCCACGTTATATAAATGTTAGGTCACATAGTGATCGGTGGCTATGCCACGTTTAATGATTCCTGACTAACAGGAATAGGTAGTACGACTGTCGTTATGGTGTGTAGCGGATGGAAGGTTGATGGTAGAAATCCCCGAGGTGTGATGGTTGGTACAGGTTGGTGTGTAGAGGATGGAATTTTAGGATGGGCTGGGCTATTCATCGTTTACTATTTATCATGTAAATATGATTGTTGCCTTTATATATGGGCCAGGGCTCATAATGTGTTTGTGGGCCCCAGGTCGTTGTGTGTTTCGGGATTTATACACTGAGTCTTGGTGACTCACCCTTTTATTTTTCCTACTCTTTCAGATGAGCAGTAGATCGTGGATGTGGGAGCCGAGACAGACTCGAGGGGCCATCAACTTTTTATTTCTATAGATTATTTTGGTTTTTCTTTCAGTTTTAATTTTGGGAATATTTTTTTGTAATAAGGCCCCATAGTTATATTTCACTACATAATTTTTAATATTTGCAACTTATGAAACTTTGTCTAAGGTTTAATTATTCAAAATAATATTACAAGGTTTGTTTTTTTTTCAAATGATATTTATTTATTCAAATACGGTCTAATTAACTTATACTTTCCAAAACCAACGCAGTAAAAGTTTTCAATGTACAACCCGTAGCATACCAGATCTGGTGGAAACTTATTGGCCGGGTTTGGGGTGTTATATTTTGGTATCAGAGCCCAGTTCAAAACCCGGGCTGTGAAATGGGTGTAGTACTGTTTTAAAGTTGATATGAATTTGGAAAAGTTTGGGTTGAGAAATGGCCTTCGAGTCTATCGGCACCCGATCCTCGCAGGTAAGCATTCTAAACTTTTGGATGTGATATGTATGTTGGGCTTGATGGGCTTGATGGACGTAGGCTAGTATATTAGACATTGATGGACTTTAGGCTTAGTTTAAACAACTATCTAAATTCATAGGATTTAATCCAACCAAACAAACCTGTGAACAAGTCACCGAGATAGGGTGTGGCAACAGGCATACGCATGTCTAGGATTGGATTCAGGGAGAGCTTGGTATTTAAGCAAAATCTAGTGACTCACTTCCTCTTCACTGAATCCTACCAGTGCGTAGTGACTGCTCACCTTAGCCATGAGGACTTGTTGGCAGTGCCAAAAAAAAAAAATTAAAATCCGAAAGGGATCAGCCACCCTATTTTGTAAAATTTCTAAAATCACCTCTAGTTTTGAAAATGACCAAAATACCCCTGATTTGTAAAATTACCGAAATACCCCCAGATTGCAAAATTACCAAAATACCCTTATTTCGCAAAATCACCAAGAAACCCTATTTTGGAAAATTATAAAAATACCCTTGTAGGATAAAATTACGAAAATAGCCTGGGTAGTGAAATGACGAAAATACCCTTACATGATGACTGTGATGCCACTTGTACATTGATGAATGAATGTATGTGCTCCCTAGAATTAGGAAACACAAACTTGAGACTGAATCGTAGATATAATTGCGAATTCGACAGTACTACTCCTAAAACTACTATTCATAAGACTGTTCGTGGTTAATCAGTGGAAGAAAACTAATAATTCATAAAATTTCTAATCAGATAAACGCGAATCGGTAGGATGAGTACAAGGGGTTGTGGACGTCCACCGCGTGGCCGTGGTAGGGGTAGGATAACGGTGTCAGAACCAGTGGGATCTTGCCATGGATCTAGAAACGAGATGCCGGTACCACCAGCTGCGGAGGAGGAATTTCAGGACCAGACTGCCAGAGATGATGCAGTGTCCCAGGCGATGTTAAGGGTTTTAGAGAGGGTTGCTGGGGCAGGCGTGGGCACAGGAGCCTGAAAATCTGTGTCGGAGCGACTTAGAGCTAATGGGGCGTATGTTTAGGGAATTTCGTATATAGCCCGAGAGTTCACCGAGTATTGGTTGGAGGCGCTTGAGCACATAATGGATGATTTGGATTTCACGGAGCAGGAGAAGTTGAAAGGGGTTGTATCTCTCCTGTGAGACGAAGCTTATCAATGGTGGCTTACGGTTAAGGATGGTACGGTGGCTGACCGTATTACCTGGGAGTTTTTTAAAACAATGTTCCAGAGTAAGTATATCGGAACGAGTTATGTGGATGCGCAGCGTAGAGCATTTCTGAATCTGGTGCAAGGAAGTAGGTCGGTGGCTGCGTATGAGGCAAAATTTTTATGCCTTAGACGTTATGCTCGGGGAATGGTGGGCACGGAGCATGAACGGTGTGTTAATTTTGAGGATGGTCTGAGAGATGATCTGCGTGTGTTGATAGCTCTACAGCGGGAAAGGGAATTCGCTGTGCTTGTGGAGAAAGCTAAGATAGCTGAGGAGGTGAAGCGGGCAGAAAGACTGAATCGGGATAGAGATAGGGGTAGAAGTAAGAGAAATTTTGAATCATCAGGGGCAGACGAGCGTAATCAGAAATGATCCAGGTCAGACGGGCTGAGACGAGATGAGAGAACTGCTGCTGCGGGTCAGACATAGAAGTGTGCTCGATGTGGTAAATTCCATGAAGGTGAGTGTTGGGCAGGTAGTGAAAAGTGCTTTAGGTGTGGGTCTATGGACCACCAAGTTAGAAACTGTCTGCAGCAACGGGTTATTGAAGGGCTCACAGGTCAAGGGAATGTACAGCCGGGAAGAGGTGGTCAACAACCACCAAGGGGCCGTGGTCAAGCCAATGGTGGCAATGGCACAGGACATGGTCGTAGAGCACCAGGTGGAGGTCCAGGTTATGCTGAGGCAAGGCAGCCAGCCTTGGTCTATGCAGCACGTCGCCAAGGGGACGAGGACGCTCCAGATGCGAATACCAGTGCGTACTCTATCATATTATCCTAAGTATTTCTTTTGGCTTTAGAATTAGAGTTCGCAGCAGAAGCATAGTGGTGAGACTTGGATAGTATGATTAATAGTTAGTTGGAAATTTTTAGGACGAAATTTCTTTAAGGGGGGTAGAACTGTAACATCCTGAATTAATGGGCCTTTGCATTTGATGTGTGTTACGATCAATGTGTTAATTAAAAGGTTTAAGGGGTTCGGATTGGGCTCAAGGTTGGGCCGAGGCCTTAGTTAAAATTTTCTGTTTGGGTGCTCTAGTGGAGAGCCTGTTAGAATAAAGTTTAAAAGATAATATCTGTAAATTAGAACATGAATGGGCTTGTGGCCCAGTGGCAAAATGGCGCCACTTAGAGGGCTGGGAGTTGGCGTCAATTGAGGGTCCAAGGTTCGAGTCGCATGGTACCTTTTATTTTTATTATTTTTGGCTTTTACAAGAGCAGTAGTGGAGTTCAACAATGATGCTTAAATTTAGGAATTTATTTAATGGGATAATAAGGTGGATAAGAGCTGATAAAAGAAGAAAGAGGTGGTTCTATCTAGGTTTCTTTTAAAGGTATGAATAGATTTAGATAAAGGAGAAAAGTTAGGAGCTATCTGCTGAGAATAGAGTTGGCCGAAATTCCATCACCTAGAGGAGTAAAGAAATCGGTTTCTAATTGCTATAGGGGGTGCCAAATTTTTCCTTTTTATGGGCTTAATTCTTTAGTTATCAGGAAGGGCACTTTCGGGTTTTGATAGGTAAGTGCGAAATTTCTATAAATAGGGGGGATAGCTCATCAATTCTGACATTTGAACCCTAATCTTTTCTCCATTCTTTGTGCCGAAATTCTAAGTCTCCCTCTGCAATTTCTTTTCTTTTGATTCCTTCAAAAGCCGAAATCTCCCAATCTTCTCAACATCTTTTCTTTCGAAAGACGAAACCCTGAACTCTCTTCTCATCTCCATAGCCGAATACTCTCTATTCTTTGCCAATTTCTTCAACTAAAAGCCAAAACTACTTAGATTTATTCCTATCATCTTCTCTTCTGATCTTCTCAAAAAGCTGGAATCTCTAAGGGGTAGCCGAGTTCTCTGCGTTAAGGTGAGTGCCAATTTTCCTATCTCTTCAATTTCTCTTTCAGTTTTTAAGAGACAAGGCCGAATGACCACTTGGTTGTTAAGGCTACCGAATGAAGCTAATATTTCCTCTCTTTTGCGTTTGGGCGGCATTCCGGGATTTGAAGGAAACCTGATCATCTAGATTTAAAAGCCAGAAATTGCTAGTCTCCAATTTTGAGATTTTAAGGTAAGGTGATTTTCCCTAGATTTTAACTAGATTCGTTCATCGCATGCGAGATCTTAACTTTATGATGTGGATTAACAATCATATGTTGTGATAGTAGTTCTGACAAGGACTTGTGATGGAATTAAATATGGGTCAGGCAAAGGACAGAATCCCTAAGTTTAAGAAACGAGCTGTGTCAGCAGTATGGGATTGACCACCAGGTTGTGGACCGGCTTCTGAACAACACCTTAGGCAAGTAGCAGTTGTATCGACTTCTGATAGTGTCGACATAGAGAGTGTCGTTCTAACAGTAATCAGGTGTGTAGATCTCTAACACACAAATAATCTGTATGAATGTATATATATGTTTATGTTATGGGCTAAAAGCCGGATAATAGGCTGTGTAGACAGTCGAATAAAACCCTAAAAGGGTTAGGCAAGGATGCCAGGTACGTAATCATAGAAATCTCTATGTGTATCGAAATATATGAAAGCCTGTATGATGTTTTCTTTATGTGTGTATGCATGGGGTGGGATTATGATAATGAAGGGGAAGTGCATAGGTCACAATAGTGATCGGTGGTAGAAATCCCACGTTCTATAAATGTTAGGTCACATAGTGATCGGTGTGGTCGTACACGTTTAATGATTCCCGACTAACAGAATAGGCGATCTGACTATCGTTATGGTGTGTAGCGGATGGAGGGTTGATTGTAGAAATCCCTGAGGTGTGATGGTTGGTACGGGTTGGTGTGTAGAGGATGGAATTCTAGGATGGGTTGGGCTATTCATCGTTTACTATTTATCATGTAAATATGATTGTTACCTTTATGTATGGGCCAGGGCTCATAATGTGTTTGTGGGCCCCAGGTCGTTGTGTGTGTCAGGATTTATACATTGAGTCTTGGTGACTCACCTTTTTATTTTTCCTACTCTTTCAGATGAGCAGTAGATCGTGGACGTGGGAGCCGAGACAGACTCGAGGGGCCATCAACTTTTTATTTCTATAGATTATTTCGGTTTTTCTTTAAGTTTTAATTTTGGGAATATTTTTTTTGTAATAAGGCCCCATAGTTATATTTCACTACATAGTTTTTAATATTTGCAACTTATGAAACTTTGTCTAAGGTTTAATTATTCCAAATAATAATACAAGGTTTGTTTTTTTTTCAAATGATATTTATTTATTCAAATACTGTCTAATTAACTTATACTTTCCAAAACCAACGCAGCAAAAGTTTTCAATCTACAACCCGTAGCATACCAGATCTGGTCAAAACTTATGGGCTGGGTTTGGGGTGTTACATTATGTGCCTCATGCAAAATTCTCTGAATAAGCTCCTCTTTTCTCAGAACACAAATTCTACCTTTGAACATCAAACTTCCATTGGGACTAATTCGGAAGTCAGACTCAACATCTGTCTCGCACTGATCTCTCTGAACTTGCAATTTACTATCCTCTTTTTGGGCTTCAATGATCTCTTGGAGGAAAATTGGTCTAGCTCTCAACTCAGCTGGAATAGAACCATCGTCGGATAAAGTCATCCGTGAATTCATTGTCCTTAATGCAAATAAGAACTTTCTGCTTAAAGCATCGGCGACAACATTCGCCTTTCTTGGATGGTAGTCAATGACTAACTCATAGTCTTTTATCAACTCTAACCATCTGCTTTGCCTTAAATTCAACTCTTTCTGCGTCATCAAGTACTTCAGACTTTTGTGATAGGTGAAGATCCGATAGCTCTCACCATATGGATGATGTCTCCATATCTTCAATGCGAAGACTGTGGCAGCTAACTCTAGGTCGTGCGTCGGATAACTCTTCTCATGAGGCTTTAACTGTCTTGAGGCATAAGCAATCACTTTGCCTTCTTGCATAAGTACACAACCTAATCCATTCAAGGATGCATCGCTATAAACTATGAACTCTTTCCCCGTCTCAGTTGTACTAAAACTGAGCTTCTATCAATAATGCTTTCAATTTTTTGAAACTTTATTGGCATATTTCATCCCCTCTCAACTCTACATTTTTCTCAGAATAACTTCGTCATCGGGGTTGCAATCATGGAAAACCCTTGACAAATCGTCTATAATAGCCGGCTAGGCCTAGGAAACTTCTAACCTCGTAGATATTCCTCGGTGGTTTCCAATCCGTAATAGCCGAGATCTTACTTGGGTCTACTCAACCCCTTCTCCCGAGATAATATGCCCTGTAAATCCTACTTCATTGAGCCAAAACTCACTTTTATCGAACTTGGCATACAAACTGATTTTCTCGAAACCTGTAGAAACTATCCGTAGGTGCTCAAAGATGCTCATTCTCATCTCGAATAAACCAAAGATGTCGTCAATAAAAATGACTACAAACTTGTCGAGGTATGGTCCGAAGATGCAATTCATTAAGTCCATGAATACCGCAGGAGCATTGGTCAAACATAAAGGCATGACTAAAAATTCATAATGCCCATACCTTGTTTGAAAACCAGTCTTGGATACATCTAACTCCTTTACTCTTAACTGTAATACCCCGATCTCAAGTCTATCTTAGAGAACACGGTGGCTCCTTTCAATTGATCGAACAAATCATCGATCCTTAGCAATGGGTACTTGTTCTTTCATCACTTTATTAAGTCGACGGTAATCTATGCACAATCTCATAGTGCCATCCTTCTTTTTCACAAATAAAACTGGAGCACCCCAGGGAGAACAACTTGACCTCGCAAAGCCTTTGTCTGTTAACTCTTGCAACTGTATCTTCAATTCTTTCAATTCCGTTGGAGCCATTCTGTAAGGAGTAATAGATATTGGTACAGTACCGGGAGCTAGCTCAATGCTAAACTCAACTTCTCTCGATTGGAGGTAATCCCGTAATTCTTCCGAAAAACATCCATGTGCTCACATACTATCGGTACGGACTCAATCTTTAACTCTGTTTCTTTATCATTCATCACAAAGGCCAAATATGCCTCATACCCCTTTCTTATAAATCTCTATACCGTCATATAAGAAATAAATACCGGCAATCCACTTTGTTCATCTGATTCTATATGGAGGATATCCCCATTCTCACATCTCATTTCAATGTATTTCTTCCCACGATTAACTATTACATTATGGATGATTAACTACCCATACCGAGAATGAGATCAAACTCGTCAAATGGTAACAACATAAGGTTTGCTTTAAAACAATGATCTCTAATCATTAATGGACATTCTCTACATACTTCATTCACTAACACACTCTTGCCTAAAGGATTAGACACTCTAATCACAAATTTTGTAAACTCTAAAGGCATACTCAAATCGGATACCACTTTCATGCAAATGTAAGAGTGTGTAGATCCGAGATCTATTAAAGCAATAACTTTAACATCATGAAGAGAAAAGGTACCCGTGATAACATCATGGGAAGATGCCTCTTCGTGAGCGCGAATGGCATAAGTCTGTGCAGGCACCCTACCCTCGGGTCTCACGGCCTACTCTCTAGGGTTACCTCTTCTTCTTGCCCTACTTTCTGGGTTTCTCTGCCGTCTTCCTCTAACCATACTCCCAGATCTCGGGTTCTGAGCTCTCTCTTCTTTCATTGTCTCTAGACAATCCTTTATGTAGTGGTCTTGGGAACCACATCTAAAACATGCATTTTCGTGCGCTTGGCATTCTCCAAGATGACGTCTGCCACACTGTGGGCATTCGGGTCTTTCAGATTGAAAGTTCCCCACACTAGTGACTGAAGTAGTCTATGCTTTATTTCTCGAATACTGTTTACTCTTGTCTTTCTTTGAAAACCCGATGGAATTAGCCGATCGGGTAGGGAAATCTCTTGACTTCTTTGATGAGGATTGGAATGACTTATTCCACTGTCTCTTTCTAGAGTCACGAGACTCAATTTCAGACTTTCTCTTCTCTTTTACTAGCTCTTCGACTTTACAAGCTCTCTCCACTAGCACAACAAATTCTTTCAATTCTAGTACATCAACAAACAGTTTGATGTCCTCATTTAGCCCAACTTCAAATCTTTTGCTCATGATGGCCTCGGTGGACACGCATTCTCGAGCGTATTTGCTGAGTCGCACAAACTCACGCTCATAATCGGTCACCGACATCTTGCCTTGCTTTAACTCTAAAAATTCTTTTTTTCTGATCTACAAATCTTTGACTGATATACTTTTTCTTGAACTCTTCTTGGAAGAATTACCATGTGATCTTCTCCCTTGGTACCACTGATACAAGGGTGTTCCACCATTGATAGGCAGAATCTCTTAAAAGGGAGACTACACACTTCATGCTTTCCTCAGGTGTGCATGATAGCTCATTAAATACCCTGATGGTATTTTCTAACCAAAACTCGACTTTTTCCGGATCATCTTCTCTTTTCGCCCGGAATTCTTCTGCCCCATGTTTCCTGATCCTATCAACTGGAGGTTTGTCTCCTCTTACCACCTCTACTACTTGAAGGGCTACTAAAGTAGGTTGTGGAGCAGGTGAGGGTGGAGGGGGTTGTACATTTGGGTTCATACGAACGAACTTTAAATACCACGTCTTCATCATGTGGAGGAAGGCTTCTCTAGCCCCTTCTCCTCCTTCTTGACTCACCGTAGTGGGTCTATTCTCATTCTCATTCGGCACCGTCCCTTCAGCGAGAGCCGGCGCATTACTTTCTACGTCATCCACCATATCTCTTTTAGGATCCATTTACTATATATATAAACATAATTTAAGTCGTCAGGAGTCGTCACACTATCATTATAAAAACATTCTTACATATGGCATGTATAGCTAGACTCGTGCTCATGCTACGTTAGTCCTAGAACTGACTAAACAGTAGCTCTGATACCACTAAATGTAACACTCCATACCCGAGTCTGAGGCTTAGACCGGATACGAGAAGTTACTATGCTTGAACTTGCTTAATCAAGTACTTACGGGATATAAAATTTTGTTCCGAATTAAGAACTTATCTTTCTTAATCAACTTATACTTTTCCTGGGCCTACGAGGCCTTAAACTCATGTCCGTAAACTTTCAGAACTCAATCGAAAACTTTTCATTGAAACAGGGGTCACACGCCCATGTGAGTTGGGACACGCCTGTGTAACCCTTGAGACATGCCCATGTCTCCTAACCGTGCTTACAACTTGAGCTTACTGCCAAACTTCACACGGCCATGGAACGCCCATGGTCCTGGCCCGTGTGAAAAACCTTATCATTCTGACTTATAACTCACGGCCATGGCACGCCCGTGGACTTAGACCATGTACTACAACTTGATATTTTGACTTAAGGTGCAATGGTGCAGGGTACACACGGCTTAGACACACGCCCGTGTGTCCGACCGTGTGGGCACTTAGAGGCTATTTACCAAGCCAATTGCCACCCTGAAATCAGGAGCAAATTCATACTATCTCAACAACTCAAATCACTACAACTTTAATGAACAATATAACATGCTCCATTGATATCAATAACATACATACTTAGTCAATCTTGGCCAATCATTTAGCCATTTACAAAAGAATAATAATAAACTTGATAGCCCATGCTTTTCCCTTTTCTAAGACATATACTCAAAATGAAATGTTTCCTATACATGCCATACTTAAATAAACAACTTTACTATACCAAAATAGCGGTTGATAGTGTGATTCGAGCTCTGACTTCAACGATCCACAAGTTTGCTTGGCAGGACTACATAGAAAGAAATAATAAAAGACGTAAGCATTTAGCTTAGTAAGTTTGCATAATGCACATAGCAACGTACTTGCTTAATATAAACCATTTGACATTAACAATGGCATCATAAATTTCAGCTATAAAGCTTACTTACTCATACTTGATTCTTACATATCTCATGAAACTTACTAGTCTCATACTTGAGAGGTAAACAATGTACCTGTATCACTTGATCACATTGATCAAAGATACTTTAACATAATAATCATAATCTCCGATTCATCATTCGTAACATGAATAGTACTCATTTTCACTTGATAATAACTTTGCTTACTTAGCTTTCTTGTTATTTCATTTGAGCTTAACTCGTTTGCCCGATGAATTTATATGAATAACCGAGGATACTAAATCTCATCTAAATTTCGAGGCCATGACTTAACATGGACTTATACGAAGTCTTTCTTGTTCTCACCAATGTCATGCCTTAACTTGGACTTATATGGGATCTCTTTTTCTTGATAACTTTTCAATGCCAAGCTTGCCTTGGTCTTACATGATAACTTGTTCAATGCAAAGCTTGCCTTGGACTTACATGATAATTTACTCAATGCCAAGCTTGCCTTGGACTTACATGATAGCTTGCTTGCTTGCCGATGCCATGCCTCGGCTTGGTCTTGTACGGACTTTCTTGTTTAATGTGGTAGATCGAGTATCCTAAGTTATTCAACTTCAATCGGGGCTTTCTCATGCTTGATCTCATTAATTTCTTTATTTAACATAACATTGAACATTTTTCATAATAACATTATACATTATACTAAGCAATTTAAGGATATAAATCATAAAGCTTAGAAATCATACAAACTTACCTCAATATACAAAATGTATGTAGATATGCAATTTAGTCCTCGATTTTATCCTTGCCTCGGTTTCGATCCGGGCTTCATTTTTCTTGATCTATAGTCATAAATAGATCATTTAATATTCACATTGACTAAATTGACCCTTTACTCATACTTGGGAAAAATTACTATTTTGCCCCTATACTTTCTCATATTTGCACTTTTGCCCCAAGGCTCGTAAAATAATTTTCATTCAACTTTCTTAGACTATATGCTTAGACGATTCATTTTCTCTACTATAGCCATTATCAATTCTCATTATTTCTAATAGGTATGACTAATTTCAAAACTTTTACAAACTAGTCCCTATGCTCATTTTTCATGAAATTCACTTAGAAAAAGATGCTTATCTAACATCAAACTCTCATAAACTTTCATAAAACATCATCTAGCATGCATGTCATTCATGGGTAGATTTTTGAACATGCGTCTTAGCTCATTTTATAGCTAAAAATAGCTAATTCATAATACGAGGACTTCAAAAACACGAAGAACATTAAAATCGGGACTAAGATGAACTTACTAGCAAGCTTGAAAGATGAGCAAACCCTAGCTTTGGTTTCTTTGAAAATTTTGGCAATGAGGAAGAAGATGATAATGATTTTTGTCATCTTTTTCCTTTATTAATCATTTAATAGGTAAATGACCAAAATGCCATTCTCTTAAAAATATCACCATTTACTAACTCATGTCCAATTTTGTCCAAAAATTATGATTTGGGAAAATTGCTATTTAAGGACTTATAACTGCTATTCTAGAGCTATTTCATACAAAATGCTTCTAGAAACTCACATTTTACAACTTTTGCAATTTGGTCCTTTTTGACCATTCAACTTCAATTTAGCAAAATTGCTTCATGAAACTTTCACACTAACATGCAAACATGGAATGAACCCTAAAAACTCATAAATTCCCCTTGAATTCGTGGTCTCGCACGACTATTCTGACTAGGCCCTAAATCGGGCTATTACAATTCTCCCCCCTCAGAGATTTTCATCCTCAAAAATCTTACCAGTGAAAAGGTTTGGGTACTGATTTCTAATACTCTCTTCTGGTTCCCATGTGGCTTCTTCTATTCCATGTCTTTGCCACAATACTTTCACTAAGGCAATACTTTTCTTTCTTAGCTGCTTCATTTCCCGAGCTAATATCTTGACTAGTTTCTCACCATAAGTCATGTCGGGATGAATCTCTACCTCTGACTGGGGAATTACATGCGAAGGGTCTGATCGGTAGAGTCTTAACATTGACACGTGAAATACATCATGTATCTTTTCTAACTCTGATGGAAAAGCCAATCTGTAAGCTACAGGCTCAACTTCCTGAGTAATCTCATACGGTCCAATAAAACATGGACTCAACTTGCCTTTTCGGCCAAATCTGAGAACTTTTCTCCAAGGTGACACTTTCAAGAAAACTTTATCTCCAACTTGATACTCTATCTCTTTTCTTTTTAAATTCGAGTAGGATTTTTGTCTGTCTAAAGCAGCTTTTAAGCACTCTCGTATCACTCTTACTTTCTCTTTAGCTTCTCTAACCAAATCAACCCCGTGAATTTGGTTTTCTTTGAGTTCAGTCCAAAATAAAGGCGTTCTGCATTTACCCCCATATAAAGCCTCATAAGGCGCCATCTTTAAACTCGACTGAAAACTATTATTGTAGGCAAACTCTACTAATGGGAGAAACTTTTCCCAACTGCTTTGGAATTCAAGAATACAACATCTGAGCATATCCTCGAGTACTTGAATTAACCTCTCTGATTGACCGTCAGTTTGAGGATGAAAAGCGGTACTAAAGTTCAACTTTGTACCCAAGGCCTCTTGTAACTTCTTCCAAAACCTGGATGTGAATCTCGGATCTCTATCCGATATGATTGACATAGGAACTCCATGAAGTCTTACTATTTCTAAAACGTACAAGTCTGCCAACTTGTCAAGTGAGTAATCAACTCGTACAGGTATAAAATGGGCTAATTTCGTGAGTCTATCAACTACAACCCATACGGCATCTTTCTTGCTCGGAGACAACGATAAACCCGTTACAAAATCCATAGTAATGCGGTCCCATTTCCACTTCGGAACTAAAATGGGTTGAAGCAAACCCGAAGGTACTTGGTGTTCCGCCTTTACTTGCTGACAAATCAAGCATTTGGAAACAAAATCTGAAATATCTTTCTTCATTCTCGGCCACCAATTATGTTGCTTCAAGTCATTATACATTTTAGTACTACTCGGATTTACAGACAAACACCCGTTATGTGCCTCATGCAAAATTCTCCGAATAAGCTCCTCTTTTCTCGGTACACAAATTCTACCTTTGAACATCAAACTTCCATTGGGACTAATTCAGAAGTTAGACTCAACATCTGTCTCGCACTGATCTCTCTGAACTTGCAATTTACTATCCTCTTTTTGGGCTTCAATGATCTCTTAGAGGAAAATTGGTCTAGCTCTCAACTCAGCTAGAATAGAACCATCGTCGGATAAATTCATCGTTGAATTTATTGCCCTTAATGCAAATAAGGACTTTATGCTTAAATCATCGGCGACAACATTCGCCTTTCCTGGATGGTAGTCAATGACTAACTCATAGTCTTTTATCTACTCTAACCATCTCCTTTGCCTTAAATTCAACTCTTTCTGTGTCATCAAGTACTTCAGACTTTTGTGATCGGTGAAGATCTGACATCTCTCACCATATAGATGATGTCTCCGTATCTTCAATGCGAAGACTATGGCAGCTAACTCTAGGTCATGCGTCGGATAACTCTTCTCATGAGGCTTTAACTGTCTTGAGGCATGAGCAATCACTTTGCCTTCTTGCATAAGTACACAACCTAATCCATTTAAGGATGCATTGCTGCCCCGTCTCAGGTTGTACTAAAACTGGAGCTTCTGTCAATAATGCTTTCAATTTTTCAAAACTTTGTTGGCATATTTCTGTCCACTCGAACTTCACATTTTTCTGTAACAACTTCGTCATCAGGGTTGCAATCACGGAAAACCCCATGACAAATCGTCTATAATAGCCAGCTAGGCCTAGGAAACTTCTAATCTCATAGATATTCCTCGGTGGTTTCCAATCCGTAATAGCCGAGATCTTACTTAGGTCTACTCGAACCCCTTCTCCTGAGACAATATGCCCCAAAAATCCTACTTCATTGAGCCAAAACTCACTTTTACTGAACTTGGCATACAGCTGATTTTCTTGAAGAATCTGTAAAACTATCCGTAGGTGCTCAGCATGCTCATTCTCATCTCGGGAATAAACCAGTATGTCGTCAATAATAACGACTACAAACTTGTCGAGGTATGGTCTAAAGATGCGGTTCATTAAGTCCATGAATACCGCAGGAGCATTGGTCAAACCAAAAGACATGACTAAAAATTCATAATGCCTATACCTTGTTCGAAAAGCAGTCTTGGATACATCTGACTCCTTTACTCTTAACTGGTAATACCCCGATCTCAAGTCTATCTTAGAGAACACGGTGGCTCCTTTTAATTGATCAAACAAATCACCGATCCTTGGCAGTGTGAACTTATTCTTTACTGTCACTTTATTAAGCTGACGGTAATCTATGCACAATCTCATAGTGCCATCCTTCTTTTTCACAAATAAAACTGGAGCACCCCAGGGAGAACAACTTGACCTCGCAAAGCCTTTGTCTGTTAACTCTTGCAACTGTATCTTCAATTCTTTCAACTCCGTTGGAGCCATTGTGTAAGGAGTAATAGATATTGGTACAGTTCCTAGAGCTAGCTCAATGCTGAACTCAACTTCTCTGATTGGAGGTAATCCCGGTAATTCTTCTGGAAAAACATCCATGTGCTCACATACTATCGGTACGGACTCAATCTTTAACTCTGTTTCTTTATCATTCATCACAAAGGCCAAATATGCCTCATACCCCTTTCTTATAAATCTGCACTGGCCATATAAGAAATCAATATCGGTAATCCACTTTGTTCATCCGATTCTATATGGAGGATATCCCCATTCTCACATCTCATTTCAATGTATTTCTTCCCACAATTAACTATTACATTATGGGCGATTAACTACCCATACCGAGAATGAGATCAAACTCACAAATGGTAACAACATAAGGTTTGCTTTAAAATAATGATCTCTAATCATTAATGGACATTCTCTACATACTTCATTCACTAACACACTCTTGCCTAAAGGATTAGACACTCTAATCACAAATTCTGTAAACTCTATAGGCATACTCAAATCGGATACCAATTTCATGCAAATGTAAGAGTCTGTAGATCCGAGATCTATTAAAGCAATAACTTTAACATCATGAAGAGAAAAGGTACCCGTGATACCATCATGGGGAGATGCCTCTTCGCGAGCGCGAATGGCATAAGTCCGTGCAGGCACCCTACCCTCGGGTCTCACGGCCTGCTCTCTAGGGTTACCTCTTCTTCTTGCCCCACTTTCTGGGTTTCTCTGCGGTCTTCCTCTAACTATACTCCCAGATCTCGGGTTCTGAGCTCTCTCTTCTTTTATTGTCTCTGGACAATCCTTTATGTAGTGGTCTTGGGAACCACATCTAAAACATACATTTTCGTGCGCTCGGCATTCTCCAAGATGACGTCTGCCACACTGTGGGCATTCGGGTCTTTCAGATTAAAAGTTCCCCACACTAGCGACCAAGTAGTCCAGTGCTTTATTTCCCGAATCTTTATTTACTCTTGTCTTTCTTTAAAAACCTGATGGAAGTAGCCGATCGGGTAGGTAAATATCTTGACTTCTTGGATGAGGATTGGAATGACTTATTCCACTGTCTCTTTCTAGAGTCACGAGACTCAATTTCAGACTTTCTTTTCTCTTTTACTAGCTCTTCGGGTTTACAAGCTCTCTCCACTAGCACAACATATTCTTTCAATTCTAGTACAGCAACAAACAGTTTGATGTCCTTATTTAGCCCATCTTCAAATCTTTTGCTCATGATGGCCTCGGTGGACACGCATTCTCGAGCGTATTTGCCGAGTCGCACGAACTCACGCTCATAATCGGTTACCGACATCTTGCCTTGCTTTAACTCTAAAAATTCTTTTCTTTTCTGATCTACAAATCTTTGACTGATATACTTTTTCTTGAACTCTTCTTGGAAGAATTCCCATGTGATCTTCTCCCTTGGTACCACTAATACAAGGGTGTTCCACCATTGATAGGCAGAATCTCTTAAAAGGGAGACTACACACTTCATGCTTTCCTCAGGTGTGCATGATAGCTCATTAAATACCCCGATGGTATTTTCTAACCAAAACTCAACTTTTTCCTGATCATCTTCTCTTTTTGCCGGAATTCTTCCTCTTTATGTTTCCTGATCCTATCAATCTGGAGGTTTGTCTCCTCTTACCACCTCTACTACTTGAGGGGCTACTTGAGTAGGTTGTGGAATGTGGGGGTGGAGGGGTTGTACATTTGGGTTCATACGAACGAACTCTCTGAATACCACGTATTCATCATGTGGAGGAAGGCTTCTCTAGCCCCTTCTCCTCCTTCTTGACTCACCGTAGTGGGTCTATTCTCATTCTTGTTCGGCACCGTCCCTTCAGCGGGAGCCGGCGTATTACTTTCCACGTCATCCACCATATCTCTTTCAGGATCCATTTACTATATATATAAATATAATTTAAGTCGTCACACTATCATTATAAAAACATTCTTACGTATGGCATGTATAGCTAGACTCGTGCTCATGCTACGTTAGTCCTAGAACTTACTAAACCGTAGCTCTGATACCACTAAATGGTAACACCCCATACCCGAGTCTGAGGCTTAGACCGGATACGAGAAGTTACTATGCTTGAACTTGCTTAATCAAGTACTTACGGGCTATAAAATTTTGTTCCGAATTAAGAACTTATCTTTCTTAATCAACTTGTACTTTTCCTAGGCCTACGAGGCCTTAAACTCATGTCCGTAAATTTTCGGAACTCAATCGAAAACTTTTCGTTGAAACAGGGGTCACACGCCCTTGTGAGTTGGGACACGCCCGTGTAACCCTGAGACACGCCCATGTCTCCTAACCGTGCTTACAACTCGAGCTTACTGCCAAACTTCATACGGCCATGGAACGCCCGTGGTCCTGGCCCGTGTGAAAAACCTTAGCATTCTGACTTATAACACACGGCCATGGCACGCCCGTGGACTTAGACCGTGTACTACAACTTGATATTCTGACTTAAGGTGCAATGGTGCAGGGTACACACGGCTTAGACACACGCCCTTATGTCCGACCATGTGGGCACTTAGAGGCTATTTACCAAGCCAATTGCCACCCTGAAATCAAGAGCAAATTCATACTATCTCAACAACTTTAATGAACAATATAACATGCTCCATTGATATCAATAACATACATACTTAGTCAATCTTGGCCAATCATTTAGCCATTTACAAAAGAATAATAATAAACTTGTTAGCCCATGCTTTTCCCTTTTCTAAGACATATACTCAAAATGAAATGTTTCCTATACATGCCATACTTAAATAAACAACTTGGCTATACCAAAATAGCAGTTGATAGTGTGATTCGAGCTCCGACTTCAACGATCCACAAGTTAGCTTGGTGGGACTACATAGAAAGAAATATTAAAAGGCGTAAGCATTTAGCTTAGTAAGTTTGCATAATGCACATAGCAACGTACTTGCTTAATATAAACCATTTGACATAAATAATGGCATCATAAATTTCAGCTATAAAGCTTACATACTCATACTTGATTCTTACATATCTCATGAAACTTACTAGTCTCATACTTGAGAGGTAACCAATGTACCTATATCACTTGATCACATTGATCAGCATACTTTAACATAATAATCATAATCTCTGATTCATCATTCGTAACATGAATAATACTCATTTTCACTTGATAATAACTTTGCTTACTTAGCTTTCTTGCTATTTCATTTGAGCTTAACTCGTTTGCCCGATGAATTTATATGAATAACCGAGGATACTAAATCTCATCTAAATTTCGAGGCCATGACTTAACATGGACTTATACGAAGTCTTTCTTGTTCTCACCAATGCCATGCCTTAACTTGGACTTATATGGGATCTCTTTCTCTTGATAACTTTTCAATGCCAAGCTTGCCTTGGTCTTACATGATAACTTGTTCAATGCCAAGCTTGCCTTGGACTTACATAATAATTTACTCAATGCCAAGCTTGCCTTGGACTTACATGATAACTTGTTCAATGCCAAGCTTGCCTTAGACTTACATGATAATTTACTCAATGCCAAGCTTGCCTTGGACTTACATGATAGCTTGCTTGCTTGCCGATGCCATGCCTCGGCTTGGTCTTATACGAACTTTCTTATTTCATGTGGTAGATCGAGTATCCTAAGTTATTCAACTTCAAACGGGGCTTTCTCATGCTTGATCTCATTAATTTCTTTGTTTAACATAACATTGAACATTTTTCATAATAACATTATACATTATACTAAGCAATTTAACGATATAAATCATAAAGCTTAGAAATCATACAAACTTACCTCAATATACAAAATGTATGTAGATATGCAATTTAGTCCTCGATTTTATCATTGCCTCGGTTTTGATCCGGGCTTCGTTTTTCTTGATCTATAGTCATAAATAGATCATTTAATATTCACATTGACTATATTAACCCTTAACTCATACTTGGGTAAAATTACTATTTTGCCCCTATACTTTCACATATTTGCACTTTTGCCCCAAGGCTCGTAAAATAATTTTCATTCAACTTTCTTAGACTACATGCTTAGCCGATTCATTTTCTCTACTATAGCCATTATCAATTCTCATTATTTCTAATAGGTATGACTAATTTCAAAACTTTTACAAACTAGTCCCTATGCTCATTTTTCATGAAATTCACTTAGAAAAAGATGTTTATCTAACATCAAACTCTCATAAACATCCATAAAACATCATTTAGCATGAATTTCATTCATGGGTAGATTTTTGAACATGCATCTTAGCTCATTTTATAACTAAAAATAGCTAATTCATAATACGAGGACTTCAAAAACACGAAGAATATTAAAATCGGGACTAAGATGAACTTACTAGCAAGCTTGAAAGATGAGCAAACCCTAGCTATGGTTTATTTGAAAATTTCGGCAATGAGGAAGATGATGATAATGATTTTTGTCATCTTTTTCCTTTATTAATCATTTAATAGGTAAATGACCAAAATGCCCTTCTCTAAAAAATATCACCATTTACTAACTCATGTCCAATTTTGTCCAAAAATTATGATTTGGGAAAATTGCTATTTAAGGACTTATAATTGCTATTCTAGAGCTATTTCATACAAAATGCTTCTAGAAACTCACATTTTACAACTTTTGCAATTTGGTCCTTTTTGACCATTCAACTTCAATTTAGCAAAATTGCTTCATGAAACTTTCACACTAACATGCAAACATGGCATGAACCCTAAAAACTCATAAATTCACCTCAGATTCGTGGTCCCACACCACTATTCTGACTAGGCCCTAAATCGGGCTGTTACACCTTGAGCTACAAGATGCACTTTATTCGAGAAACACTTTATTGCGAGAAACCTTGAGCCATAAATTGCAACTCATTATAAATTGCATCTTGCCATGATGGAATAGCCATAGCCTTATGAATGTTAGTTGGCTCAATTGAACTAATTGTAGCTGTATATGTTTTTTGTTTATAAATTATAACAGCCCGTTTTTAATAAAATCAGAATAGCGATTTTGGGACCACAAATCTGATGTGAAAATATTTATTTTATTATTATTTTAATGTCTATAGCATGTTATTATTATCGTATAAAAATATCGTTAAGAAATTTTACTATTTGCATGCTTAATTTGATAAAAATGACTAAATTGCAAAAGGTGCAAAACTTGAGTTCTATATGCTAAAGAGATCTAATGGCTATGATATTAAATGGTTGGAGGGTTTATGTGGTAATTAGACCAATGTTTGTATGAGTGGACAAATATGGACACTTATTAAATGGTTTTAAAGGTTATTATTTAAGGTTAAAAATGTAAATAAATAAATAAATTAAGTAAAAACTGAATGAACAAAAGCTGTCATCTTGTTTTTGTTCTTCAAAAATCGAAAATAAGAGAGGAAAACACCATTAATGGAGTTTCAAGGTTTGGCTAAGTCTTATCCTTGCATGTAAGTGATTTTTGATCCCGTTTTTAATGATTTCTATGTTTTTAGAGTTGTTGTAGCTTAATCTAGGTAGCCCAGGGACTAATTTGCAAAACTGTTGAATGTCTAGGATTTTATCATGAATGTATCTTAGTTGTTTGTGATGTTTGGTGGAAGAAAATGAATCCTTGTTGTTAGATAAAAACACTTTTGTTAAGCAATTTTTGATGAATTTGTCAATTAGGGATTAAATTGAAAAATGTGAAATATTCATGGTGTAATTTGTGAAAAATGAAATGAATGGGCTACTATGAGCTTGTATGAAGTTCGGCTAGGCTTGGGTAGGGGTGAAATTGCATGAATTTCATTTTACGAGCCTAAAGACTAAATTATAAAGAAATCAAAACATTAAGGGCAAAAGTGTAATTTTGCAAAAATATGAATTTGGATTGAATAGAATAGAATAGTTAATAAATTGATTGAATTTTATTCATTTAGATCAAGATAGACCATGTATGGCTCTAGATCGAGGCAAAGAAAAAGCTTCAGATTAATCGACTCCATTTCTACATTTGTCATCGAGGTAAGTTCGTACGTTTAAATAGCAATTTAAATTATGTTTTAAATGCTATTATTTTATATGATATCAAATTATGTCTCGGTGGAAGAATCCAACGGCGTATCGGCTATCAAAATAATGAAAAGGGATAGCTTCGGCTATTAAATTATGAAAAGGGATGGTGACGACCATCAACAATGAAAAGGGATGGTGACGACCATCAAATAATGAAAAGGGATAGCTTCGGCTATTGAATTATGAAAAGGGATAGCTTCGGCTATCAAATTATGAAAAGGGATGGTGATGACTATCAACAATGAAAAGGGATGGTGAAGACCATCAAATAATGAAAAGGGATAGCTTCGACTATCAAATTATGAAAAGTGATGGTGACGGCCATCAAATAATGAAAAGGGATAGCTTCGGCTATCGAGCTATGAAAAGGGATAGCTTTGGCTATCGAGCTATGAAAAGGGTTGGGACAACCATTGTGATTTTACTCGTGTGAGCTTCGGTAAGAACTATCGATGCAATTTACCTTATTACTATGGAAGGTAGGAAGTGTGTGTTATACATGGAAATTAGTAGTATAAATTCACTTGATTTAAGTTTATGAATCATTTATTCTTATGTTGGATTGATACATATGTATTTTAAGATTATGCAATGTATTGATAAGCATAGTTTGTATACTATGAACTTACTAAGCATAACATGCTTATCTTGTGTTTATTTTCTATGTTTTGTAGTTAATTGGAAGCTCGTTCGGGTTGGAAAGTTGTCGGAGACCTATCACACTATCCATCAGCTATATCGGTAGATTTTGACGTTTTTAAGTCTTGGTTATAATAGCATGTATAGGTGTTTTGGTTGATGTTATAGCCATTATGTTTTGGCTTATAAATTTGGTATTTTGAATGATGAAATGGTGTTAAGTTGGCATGTATATATTTGGCCTTGTAATGGTTGTTGTTTTGATGTTTATGGCAACTATATGATGGAAGTTAAAATGGTAGTTAAACATGTTTGTTATAAATTTTCTTTTGATATGTTTGAATGTAGTGATTTGGTATATTGGTTATAAATGACATATATGGCTAATGGTGCCTGGTGTTAAATAGCATATTAGGTACTTTTGGTGTGAATTTGATTGGTAAACAAAGTGGTAAGTTTTGGCATAAACTTAGTTCTATGTTAGTTGAATTTTTGGCCAAACTATGCATATGGTTATATATGTTTAATTGTGGTGATTGAGGTGCCTTTTAGGCATATTGATTGTATGCTTATGTACCCTATTTGGATATCTTGATTATGCATGTTTTTAGTGCAATTTGAAGGCTTATTTATATGTGGAAAATTTATTGTAGGTAGATGAATGAATAGGTAAGAAAAATGGCTTGGAAATGGCCTATTTCTCGTTCACATGGCTAGAGACACGGGCGTGCATCTCAGCCTTGTGTGACACATGGCCGTATGACACGGTCGTGTGTACACTAAATGTAACACCCCTTACCCGTATTCAATGCCAGAACAGGGTACGAGGCATTACTAGACTTACACGCGATCAATCATACAACTACGAGACTTGACTTTCTACTCCCGATTTAAAACTTTTCATAATGTCTCTTAAACAAGCCTATATGGCCTAAGTCCTCCCTTTAGGAATGGGTCGGGATCAAATCGAACCCTTCTGAAGACCACTAGAAAACCTTAGAAAATTTTCACTAAACAATCCACACGCCCGTGTGGAGTAAGGGACACGCCCGTGTGTCATATTAGATGCCCGTGTTCCACACCAGTGTGGAATTATTTTTCAATTCGAACCTACAGGGGTTTTTACACGGCCGGACACACGCCTGATCGTGTGTCGAGAGTCTTAATATTTATAAAATGAATGATCTAGCCTAGAAACTAACTATCACCACGATTGAGGCAAGTGCACCTATCGAATAGTAGTATAGCTTAGTGGCAAGACCAGAATGTCGAACCCAAAGGAACCAAAAGTACTAATACTGACTTTCTTTTTATTATTTAGCCTAAGAATTAAGGGATTTGTTGTTTATTCTAAAATTAACTTACTACTAAGCTAAAGACGCTAAGACACAGAGAATGAATTGGGGAAAATACTTGTGGGAAAAACCAATTGATTAAGACAATACCCAAGGAAGAATCCACCTAGACTTCACTTGTTATTTAACTCTAAACCAGACGATTTATTCACTTGACTTGATCCGTAGGATTCCCTAATTTATATTTATACCTCTCTTGAGGCTACTAACATCTAGCCCTAGGTTGATTAATTGAAATCTCTTTCTAATTAAAACCCCTAGGATTGCATTAACTCGATCTATGGACTCCCATATTAGGTTTGACCCTAATCCGAGAGATTTTTGTCATCCTATCTCTAGGGTTGCGATCAACTCCGCTTAACTATGCTAGATCTACTCTTAAACAGGGAATATTCCTCCACTGCCTAAGCACATCAATACTTGAATCAATATCCTGAAATATCAAAACAAGAATTAAGAACATATAGTTAAGAACAAATCAAGTATTTATCATATAGTTCAGAAAACAATAACAAGATCCGTCTTAGGTTTCATCCCCTCGTGTATCTCGAGGGTTTAGTTCATAATCATAAAAGAATACATCTCAGAAGAAAATATAAAACAAAACATAAGAAAACCCTAAAACCCCCTGAAGGAATTGAAGGAGAGATCATCCATCTTGAGTATGATTTCGACTTCTTGAGATGAATCAACTGGCTTTCTTCGAGTAAATCCCACAATTCTAACCTCTCTAGCTTAGCTACTTAGCCTAGCTGGACGCCCCCCTCAAGGTTGGCCTTTAGGGTGTTTATATAGGATTTTGGAATGTCTTTCTTTGCCTCTATGTACCCTATTCTGAGTAAAATTCCTCTTTGTCACGGCAGGGACACGCCCGTGCAATACGCCCGTGTGAATCAAATCCAGGCCGTGATTGAGCCTGCTAAAGGGGCACGGCCGTGTGGCTTGGGCCCAGGCCATGTTAATTTCCTACTTTGGCCCATTCTGTAACACCCCAAACCCGGCCTAAACGTTACGACCAGATCTGGTATGTTACAAAGTGAAGTAAAAACGAAATGTTGTTTCATTTAGGAGAAATCGTAGATTTGAAAACTTCCCGATTTATGCAATGTCTTGAAAACAGTGATTTGATAGTGTAGGAAAAATTTTGACTTCCTGTTAATTAAATATTCGTTAAGCTTGGTGATTCTTGATAGAAAACATATGTTTTGAGTTACTCGTATTTTGAAAACCCCTTTTTGTGCATTTTCGTGAATAAAGTTGCATAGTGTCATTTCCTCTTAACTAAATGATAACTAAATAAAATAATACCCAAATATTAATTTAGAAAGGCCTTATTACATAAATAAAATCCCCAATTAAAATTTAAGTAAAGCAGGAAAAAGTTTATGTAAAGCAAAGTCTTTATGGCCTCCACGAGTCTGCCTCAGCTCCCATATCCACAATCTACTGATTACCTGAAAGGTTAAGCAAAAAGGGTGAGTCATAGAGACTCAGTGTATAAAACCATCAAACACTCAGCACGGCCCACGGCCTATCATCTCATATTTAGCCCACTCATGACATCATGCAACTACATGAATGCATCAAGCCCAGCCCAACCTAGCATTTTCCATCCTCTACACGCCATCACGACTGTCAAGCTGTCGGTTATAACAACGATCACTATGTGACCTCAACATATCATTTGTGGCAGGGCCACCGATCACTAAGTGACCTTATAAAATCGATTGTGGCAGAGCCACCGATCACCGCGTGACCTTATCACTTCCCCTGCATCAACATTCCCGTATCTCATGCATCATACCCATATGACATAATGAATGTAACCTTAACCTATCCATCATAACAAATGCAACATATCAACCACAATGTACAGATTTACCACATACATCCATCCATGCAAAGAAATGATACCGTCACGTACCTGGCAACCTTAGCCTTACCCATAAGGGTTTCACGACTGTCTACACAGCCTTTTTCGGCTTCTCAGCCCATACAATTAATCATACAGTTAAACATAAATAAAGTGTGTGAGGGTTTTACACACCTGATAACATGCAAATCAACACTCTCTATGTTGACACTATCGATAGCAGAAACGACTGCTATCTACCTACGACTCTGTTCCAAAGCCGGCCTACAACTCGGTGGCCAATCTCGTACTACTAA
The DNA here is from genome assembly GCA_025698515.1 of Gossypium sturtianum. Lineage (NCBI taxonomy): Eukaryota > Viridiplantae > Streptophyta > Magnoliopsida > Malvales > Malvaceae > Gossypium > Gossypium sturtianum. The sequence continues at coordinate 122,524,812 of CM046950.1, forward strand.
CATGGCCCGTCTCTTAAACTTAGGGGCTGGGTTCACGGGTCCAACCCTTTCCTCTGCCTAATCGGTATTGGATTCCATCAAAAGATCTTGTCAGGTGATACTATAAGGAAACATGATTGTTTGCCAACAATTCAGGGTTAAGATAATGGACCTAAACAAAATCTAAAGAGAACACCCTTACCTTGAAATCCCGAAAAGAGAGATAGGGTTCAAAGATCAACGGTTTTCGGCTTAGGGACTCAGATGATCAAATTTCCTTCAATTCCCAAAGTAGCGCCCCAAAGAGAACACAAGAACAATAAGAATCATTAATCCAACGGTGGCCCTACCAATCCCATTAGCCATTCGGCTTTGGCTTCAAAATCGAAAACGGAATAAAGAAATAGGGGAAATCGCCGCTTACCTTAACACAGCAGATTCAGATACACCCAAGAGGATTCGACAATAACTATGGCAAAAGAGATCAAAGTAAAAGAATCGAAAATAAGAATAAGGCTTTTAGAGAAAATGAAGAGAGAGATAGGAGAATAGATAGAGAGATTCGGCCAAAAGAAGAAAAAGAATGGAAAAGAGAATAATGAACAAAGTGTATTCAGCTTGTAGATGAAATCAGAAAAGAGAACTATGGACAAGGGACATTCGGCTATAGCATAGAAAATGGAGATGAAAAGCGGTTAGGGGTTTCGGCTTTTGAGAAAAATAACAATTGAGAGAAGAAGAGTGAAATGAAATGAAAAGAAGTGATAGAAATGGTAAAGAAGGAGAAGAATTTTTGGCAAGACTTGGGTAGGTTCGGCTTTAGTAGAAAATGGAGAAGGGGATGAAAGAAAACTCAAATGCCGAAATTGGGAAGAGAACTCTCACTTGACTATTCAAAAATTTCGGCACTCACCAACCCAAAAGCCGAAAATGCACAATTTAAGAACAAAAAAAAGCCTATGCTTCCAAGGTAGAAATTCGGCACAACCTAGCCACACAAAACCGATCCCCCCCTCTACTAAGAGTTTGATATTCGGCCAACACCCAGCTCACCATGCCCATCCCCTTTTTTTCTCCTCAAATTCCTCCGGATCACCCGTTTGAAATAGTTTGAACACTTCAAACTCCACTTTTCCCTCTCAGCCACCCATTCAAGTTATTTGACTCAGTCCACTCTCCCATCCTGAAGTGTCTCAGTCGAACTCTGCCTCTGCTCTTCTTGACGCCAAAAAGAAATCTAAATTGAGTTCCATGCGACTCGAACCTGCTCCCCCTCAGCTCCCTTGAGGCGTCACTACCTGTACCTTAAGTGGCGCCTCCTTGCCACTTCACCATTTAAATTCTTGTGTCAATCTACACGAGCTACAAACCTTAAGTCCTGCCCCTACTAGCTGCCCTCTTAAGGTCCAAAAGTAAAACTTTGGCCAAGGTTTCGGCATAACCCTGGGCCTTCCAAAAACCCCAAACATACTTAAACCACACACAGAGCATACTAAACACATAGAAACGAGATAAATGCAGAACCCCTAAATCCCAGATGTTACACATTCGGTCCGTTTTTAGCCCTTTTCTCGTTCTTTTCATCCCCCTATGCTTCCCTAAGTATAAAACATGAAATTAAAGGATTAGGAGCATCAAATTACACAAGTCAAGGGATAAATCATCCAAAAGTACGCTAAATGTGGGATTAAAATATGTATATATTACAGTTTATCAAATACTCCCACACTTAAGCTTTTACTTGTCCTCAAGCAAAATCCTCAACTTACAATTAAGAACTAACTTTCCTCAGTTCATGATTCTCATTAACAATGTCTCATCATAATTCATAGATAATTCATACATGGATAATTCAACTCAAAGAGTCCTAAAGATTCAAACAATCTAAGTCATATATTTTTGTAGCATGAAAACATAGGTGTTTCCCCTCATCTAAATAATTACCTCTAATTCAAAATCGACAAGGGTTGACATCCTCACTAAAGATTCACTCAAATCACTCGAAGTGTTTAAGGTTCAGGAAAAAGCACTCATAAGTCAAACATTAAAAGTTAATCCCATAGGTCTGCATGAAAATCAAATCTCCACCACTATAATATGAGATTATACACGAACCAAAAGGTCTTTAAAAGGGTTGTAACGGGGCTTGGGTTAAAGGTGTGGATAAAGGCTGAATTAGAGGGTTAGAATCGAGATTGACCTGACAAATTACCTAATTAGAACAACAAACTGATAATGAATAATTACATCAATTGAAAACTTGTAATACTAATAACACGAGCTTCTTCTAAAGATGTGAATTTAACTGTTTTAAGCTCATAGAACATAGAACTAATGATGAATAGGTTTTCTAACGTTTTTTAAAGAACAAATCATATAATAAAAGATGGATTCAACTACTGAAATGAATAAAATAATTAGGCAACCGATCAAATCAAAACTCGATATAAGGGTGGTCAAGAGAAATGGTGATAACAAATACAAGATGGGTTTTGAGTTAATATTAGTGGGTGAGTCAATAAAAGGGTTGTTAGGATCAAAAGGGTTCACTAGGAGTTAATTGTGAGGGTAGGCTTTTAGTGGAGTAAGTGGGTTAAAACCTAAGTGCCTTTATCATCTCTGCATATCAAATCAAAGGTGTGGTCTCGACATGTATAATCGAAGCAAGTTCTAGAATAACAAATCAATGTTGACACACTCATAATTAATAAAGTGAGCAAGAAAAAAGAATATGCTCTGAAAGGCTCAAAATCTCACATAAATTCTTGGTTTTTGATATCAACCTTGTAAATTTCAAATTTCAAAGTAATAGTTAGATTCAGGTAGACAACCTAACAAAATTTTTGAAAATAGACTCATCATGCTTGATTCTCTAGTCTTCTAAGGTTTAAATCATCACTGCATAATTAACTATGACTTAATCCAAAACATATCAATGAAAATCATAAATCAAAAGAAATTTCATTTAATAGTAATATGAGAAAATTTACTTAAGAACAAGACATAATTCAAGGATTTGAGAATAATGAAAAAAGTTAGGCATTTTTCACGATAAAAGTCACCCCCCCACACTTAAGATGTATATTGTCCTCAATGTAAAAATATAACAATTGTAATAAGAAAAGCACAAGATAGGGAAAGAGGTGAAACTTCCTGAATTTTGGATGGAGTCAGAGAAAAAAATCGGGGAAGTTCAGGCCGAGTTGGAGGAAGACATTCCTGTGGCGGCGGTGTCTATGGTCGTGGTGGGGTGATTCCCAAGCAGCCTTTAGAACCTAAAACCAATAAACTAAAATAAAATAGATTAAATTAAGCATAAGAGAGTCAAAGAGAAGGAAAATAAAGGAGAAGAGAAAAAACATAGGTAAAATAATTGGACTCAAATGTCCTTAGCTTGTTGGGTCAATGAAGCGGCCGACATGAACTTATGTAGATCAGTCTCGCACGGGGAGACTGTGCTAGGGTCCTTCCGCTTCTTTGGCATGGGGATGGTGGTGAGGATGGTGAAAGAAAAGGAATGAGGGGAAGGGAAAGGGGAAAATGAATAGAGAGGATAGTGAGAAGGGAAAGGGGTTGGTGGAAGAAAAATTTGGGGAGAAGGTGAGAAAAAAAGGGGGAGGGCCTTAAATAAGAAACAAGGACCTGGTGTTGCCCACGCCCGTGTGCTATGGGTGTGTTCGGTCACACGGTCGTATCGTACGACCGTGTGGGGGTTTGTTCGCTTCTTCCATGCTTGTGTGCAGGTCACCACGCCCATGTTGATAAAATAGTGTCGGCCACAGCTGTGTCGCACGGTCGTGGTGTTTAGTCGGGGTCCGTGTCTTGAAGATATTTTTCATCCTTGGTTCGTACTACATCTGCCATGTCAGTACGAAAATTCGTATTGTTCACACGGCCACGGCCACGGCCGTGTGAAAAGCCATGTGGTATGGAAATTTGTGCCTAAATATGGAAAGAAATAAAACTAAACTTAATTATTAGGGTTAGTGCTCGGGTTGCCTCTCGAGAAGCGCTCGTTTAAAGTCTTAAGCTAGACTCACCTCTCATTCGCATAATCAGGGTGGTTTGAAGAGTTGAACATCCTTTCTCATGCTATCAGTTCTACTATCATGATAAAGTTTGAGTCGAGTAGCGTTTACCTTAAAAGTGCCGAATATAGGATTACTTACCTCGACTGTTCCATATGGGAAGACATTGAGTACCTTAAAAGGGTTTTCTTTGTTTGTATTAAGGCCTGAAGGAGATATTCGAGGATCTATTTTATCTAATAATACCTGACATCCGATCTTAAATTTGTTTGTCCCATGGAATGGCGTTGGTTCTGCTACATGTATCCCTAATTTCTCTTTGAAATGTGTCTTCCACTCATCTAGCTCATCGATCTGAAGCCGTCGTTCCTCGTGAGTTATTTCTTTGTTGTCATGATGTCTAGGATCTGGCTCAGTTGTGTGGTTCTGTGGTGCTTCCTGAAAATAAGGTTTAACTGGATGGTCATTAATAAAATTTATTTTCTCACCTTGATTACTTGATGTCCTAGCCGAGTCAAGAGCACAAGACCGATTGATTAAATCACCTACACGGAGTATGAGTTCACCTGTACCAACATCAATTTTAGTTCTAACAGTTGCTAAAAAGGGTCTTCCTAAAATTAAAGGGATTGTATTGTCCTCATCCATGTCTAAAACAACAAAGTCTACTGGGAATACGAATTTATCAATTTTCACGAGTACATCTTCAATTATACCCTAGGAATTCTAATAGTTTTATCGGCTAATTGAATGCTCATCCTAGTTTGTTTGGGATTCCCTAGACCTAGATGTTTAAACATTTTATAAGGCATAACATTTATACTTGCCCCTAAATTAGCTAAAGCATTATCAACAGATAAACTACCAATTAAGCATGGAATTGTAAAACTCCCCGGATCTTTTAATTTTCGTGGTAGTCTATTTTGCAACATTTCTGAGCACAATGCGTTTAGTTCCACATGCGACACTTCGTCTAACTTTTGTTTGTTTGTCAAAAGCTCTTTTAAAAATTTCCTTGAATCTGGCATCTGCGAAAGAGCTTCAAGGAACGGTAAGTTAATATGTAATTTCTTTAAAAGTTTAAGAAATTTACCGAATTGTTCGTCTGTGTTGTCTTTCTTCATCGCATCGGGGTATGGTATACGAGATTGGTACTCTTTAATTACCGGTTTTAGTTTGACATGGTTCACCTCAACCTTACCTTCCTCTACCACATTCTCTTGCCTTAAATTGGGATCATCTAACCCTACACTAGCATGAGCTGTTATGGCTTAAATTTGCTCATTTGGGTTTGTCTCAGTGTTACTTGGTAGGCTTCCTTGCGGTCATTCGGAGATCAGCTTAGCAAGTTGCCCTAACTGGTTCTCGATCCCTTGAATCGATGCTTGTTGATTTTTAAGTGTTGTCTCGATGTTTTGGAAATGAGTTTCTGACACCGCTATGAATTTTGTCAGCATTTCCTCAAGGTTCGGCTTCTTTTCCTGTACGTAGGGCTGTTGTTGGAAGTTTGGAGGGGGTTGTTGTCTCTGATTTCCTTGACCACCCCATGAGAAATTTGGGTGGTTCCTCAAACCTGGATTATAAGTATTACTATAAGGGTTATTTTGAGATCAGAAATTGTTACCCATATAGTTCATCTGTTCATTTTCCATGCCATGTTCGTAGGGTGGGTACTCAGGATTCGCCACACCTCCACTTGTTTCACACTGCAATACCGGATGTACCTGCGAAGAACACAAACCATCAATCTTTTTGTTTAACATCTCTACCTGATTTGATAGCATGGTTACTGGGTTGAGGTTGAAAACTTCGGCTGCTTTTGTTTGCCTTGTCCTTGTAACTTGCCACTGATAGTTATTCAGTGACATCTCCTCAATAAACTTGTAGGCCGCTTCAAGAGTTTTGTTATTCACGGTTTCGCCTGCGGCTGAATCGATTAGTTGCCTCGTTGAGGGGTTCACACCGTTGTAGAAGGTTTGAACCTGAAGCCACAAAGGTAGCCTATGGTGAGGGCACCTTCTCAACAAATCCTTGTATCTCTCCCATGCATCATATAGTCTTTCTAGATCCATCTGCACAAAAGAAGATATATCATTCCTCAACTTGGCCGTTTTGGCCAGTGGAAAATATTTTAACAAGAATTTTTCGGTCATTTGATCCCATGTAGTGATTGACCCTTGTGGAAGAGAATTCAACCACTATTTGGCTTTATTCCTAAAATAAAAGGGAAACAACCAAAGACGGATGGCATCATCAGAAACGCCATTTATTTTGAAGGTATCACAGAATTCTAGAAAATTCGCTAAGTGTGTGTTAGGATCCTCATCCTGCAAACCATCAAACTGAACAAACTGTTGTATCATATGTATAGTGTTAGGTTTCAATTCAAAATTATTTGCAGCAATAGCAGGTCTAACAATACTTGACTCAGTTCCTATTAAGTTAGGTTTAGCATAATCATACATAGTTCGATGAGCATGATTTTCGGCCACCTCTGGAGGTAGCGGATTATTCTCAGCCATCTCTTCGATAGTATTGGTTTCGTCTTCTTGCTCTTCTTCTATGTAATTTAAGCTTCGCCTTATTTCTCTACAATTTCTGCGAATGGTACCTTCAATATCGCTGTCGTAAATTAAGGGTCCTATCGGGTTCCTTCTAGTCATAAACTAGAGGTACCTGCTAGGAACAAATAAAAGAAAGAATTTTAGCAAAGTTAAAAACAGAATAAAAGTAAATTGCAAAAAATAAAAATGGCTAAAGTAATAAAAATTGAGCGTTCTTAATATTTTAGTTTCTCGGCAACGACGCCAAAAACTTGATCGTGTGTCGAGAGTCTTAATATTTATAAAATGAATGATCTAGCCTAGAAACTAACTATCACCACAATTGAGGCAAGCACACCTATCGAATAGTAGTATAGCTTAGTGGCAAGACCGAAATGTCGAACCCAAAGGAACCAAAAGTACTAATACTGACTTTCTTTTTATTATTTAGCCTAAGAATTAAGGGATTTGTTGTTTATTCTAAAATTAACTAACTACTAAGCTAAAGATGTTAAGACACAGAGAATGAATTGGGGAAAATACTTGTGGGAAAAACCAATTGATTAAGACAATACCCAAGGAAGAATCCACCTAGACTTCACTTATTATTTAACTCTGAACCAGACAATTTATTCACTTGACTTGATCCGTAGGATTCCCTAATTTATATAAATACCTCTCTCGAGGCTACTAACGTCTAACCCTAGGTTGATTAATTGAAATCTCTTTCTAATTAAAACCCCTAGGATTGCATTAACTCGATCTATGGACTCCCATATTAGGTTTGACCCTAATCCGACAGATTTTCGTCATCCTATCTCTAGGGTTGCGATCAACTCCGCTTAATTATGCTAGATCTACTCTTAAACAGGGAATATTCCTCTATTGCCTAAGCACATCAATACTTGAATCAATATCCTGAAATATCAAAACAAGAATTAAGAACACATAGTTAAGAACAAATCATGTATTTATCATATAGTTCAGAAAACAATAACAAGATCCATCTTAGGTTTCATCCCCCTCAGGTATCTGAGGGGTTTAGTTCATAATCATAAAAGAATACATCTCAGAAGAAAATATAAACCAAAACATAAGAAAACCCTAAAACCCCCTGAAGGAATTGAAGGAGAGATCCTCCGTCTTGAGTATGATTTCGGCTTCTTGAGATGAATCAACTGGCTTTCTTCGAGTAAATCCCACAATTCTAACCTCTCTGGCTTGGCTCCTTGGCCTAGCTGGACGTCCCCCTCAAGGTTGGCCTTTAGGGTGTTTATATAGGATTTTGGAATGTCTTTCTTTGCCTCTAAGTACCCTATTCTGAGTAAAATTCCTCTTTGTCACGGTAGGGACACGCCCATACAATACGCCCGTGTGAATCAAATCCAGGCCGTGGTCGAGCTTGCTAAAGGGGCACGGCCGTGTGGCTATGGCCCAGGCCGTGTTGATTTCCTACTTTGGCCCATTCGGTCCGTTTTTAGCCCATTTCTCACTCTTTTCATCCTCATATGCTTCCCTAAGTATAAAACATGAAATTAAAGGATTAGGAGCATCAAATTCCACAAGTCAAGAGATAAATCATCCAAAAGTATGCTAAATGTGGGATTAAAATATGTATATATTACAGTTTATCAACGCCCGTGTTCCTGGCTCGTGTCCCTCACACGGCCTCGACACACCTGTGTCTTAGCCCGTGTGCCAAAACCTTGGCATTCTGTTTCTGACATCATCAACTAAAAAATGTCACACGGCCTAGGCACACGGCCGTGTCCTTCGTCCATGTGGCAAATTAAATTCCAATATCAGGTGCAGACTTCACACGGCCTGGGCACACGCCCATGTACATGGCCGTGCCTTCCACACGGCTGAGACACACGGCTGTGTCTTCGCCCGTGTGTTTACTACTGAGCATTCTGACTTGCAAACCTAGCATGCAAGGGGACACACGGCCTAACCACACGCCCATGAGGCCGACCGTGTGTCACACACAGCCTAGACACACGCCCATGTGTCTACCCGTGTGGACAAGAATAAGGCTATTTGCCAAGCTCTTCTTATCACCCTAACTCATACAAACATAATCACATTCAACCATCAATCCATCCATGCATACTTAAACCAAGCAACCCAATTATGCATCATACACATTCAAGAATAACCTCATCTTTTCATAGATTAATAATAATGAGCCATCAACTATGGCCTTATACAAAAGAGTTCATCTTTAAAAGAGCCAACACACTTGGCCAAAACAACAAGACATTACGCTAAGTCTAGACCCTATACATGCCATACTCAAAATGTTAAGTCTAAATATACCAAGGTGTGCTGATAGTGTAGGTGATCTTCTAATTATCTTCGTATCTCGAGCTGGCTCTTTGACACTATAAAACAAGGGAAAAGAAAGGGAGTAAGCTTTAAGCTTAGTAAGTTTACATGTAAACAATAAGCATCATACCATAAGCAAAGCAACCACAAACATTATATATTATGTAAGAACAATTCACATTTTCATAATCATGCTTACTCATCTCATCTCTTACCACATTCCAACCATATAACATATATATTTCTCACATTTACTTGCACATATACCCTGCACTCATCACCACAATTCACATAAAATATTTACTTAGCCAAGTTTTTCGATGAACTCTTCGGAATAACACTAGTACCCAGTGGTTTTGCACACAACCCACCATTAATCAATATTAGGGTGGTATCGCACATAGCCCACCAAATGATAATATAAACGATGGTATCGCACACAGCCCATTGTGAATAAATGATAAGGTGGTAACGCACTCAGCCCACCAACAATGATAATTACGGTGGTATCGCACACAGCCCACCAATAATAATTACGGATATTTGTCCTTACTTACATTTCTATTCTGAGGCTCATACAAGAATTACTCATTATTTATCAATTTCAATCAATCTCACTAATAATTGATCTCATTCATACAATGTATCAATAGGTAACAACATATGTATTAAAGACGTATCATTTACACATAAACTTACCTCGGTGCAAAATGTATTAATCGACAGTTTAATCCGTAACCTTGCCTTTTCCTCGGTCAAGGATGTTTCCGCGCTCTTCTTGATCTATAATAATAAAATTCACTCATTTAATCACTACATAACTCATGATACATTAAAATTTCTACTTAGGCAAAAATGACCATTTTGCCCTTATACTTTGGCAAAATTATGATTTTGCCCCTAGACTCGTAAATCATTTTTCATCATATTTTAACATTAAGCAAGCCTAGCTGAACATTTATTTCTCTTACAAAAATTCACAAAACCAATTTTCTCATGCATTTATTACTCAATTGAAATCTTTACAAATAAGTCCCATTTAGGTGTTTTCATGGTAACACCTTTCACAAATGTTATCCCTTAACCCGTAAACATTCATTTTCTTCCATAAAAACTCAGCAAACAACATAGACACTCTCATGGCAAGTCCCTTAAACTTTCAACCATTTTGCAAGATAGTCCCCTCATTAGGTACCTTAAGCTTTAGGGGTTCCAAAAGTACAAAAATTATTAAGAAAGACCTCTAAAATCACTTACTTGCAAGAGATTAGCTTTACTGAAAATTTAAACTCCAAAAACTCCTATTCTCTCTTCAATTTCCGGTGGAGAAGAAATGTGAATAGTAAAAGATGATATCTTTCTCCTTTACCTTATTTTATTCATTTTTAATCACCTAATTTCACCAAATTTTTTACCAAAATTAATGCTCTTGTCTCCCTTGTCCCTATGGCCAGCCAGCACCCTATTATTGGCCTAATTGCACTTTAAGGACCTCCAATTTAATATCCTATAGCTATTAGACACCTCTAGCTTGCATAATAGAACTTTCATACTTTATGCGATTTAGTCCTTTTTCATAATAAAGCATAAAATTGCTAAAATTAAAGCACCAAAATTTCCATGCATCCTCATAATCATGTTATAACATATAAAATAATATCAAAATAATTTTCTTCAACCTCAGATTAGTGGTCCCAAAACCACTATTTCGACTAGCCCCAAAATCGGGCTGTTACATCCCCTGTAGCTTACAAAGGGTTACAAGTCAGGCAGTTACACAGCCTAGCACACGGCTTGGCACACGGGCGTTTGAGGCCATTTCGAAGGGTACACGGCCTGGCACACGAGCGTGTGGCTTGGCCATGTGACCCAAGTCAGAAAGTTACAGGCATAAACATGGCTAGGACACAGTCGTGTGTACCTACTTTGAATGTCCGTACGGCCTGGCCACACTGCCTTGTGACCCTTGCAGTTTGAAAATTTTCACCTTTTTCTAAAAAATTCTATATGTTTTCGATTTAGTCCCGAATTGTTTCTAATGTGTTTTTAGGACCTCGAGGGCTCAAATAAGGGATAATATGTATGTCTTTGATTGGTTTTGTTATGATTGATGATGTGATTTAAATGTTTTAAATTTTTGATCGTTTTGAATTGAAATCTCCGATAATACTCTGTAACCCTATTCCGATGACGGATACATGTTAGGGGCGTTACATAAATGCCAACTTTACTTTGAGTAACCATATGTTGAGTGCTACCAATAGAGAGAGGCAGAATACTTGGTTGGTCCTCATCTAGGGCACTACATGATAAGGCAGATGGAGAAAAATGCTGATCAAATGGATCAATCGAAACTGATGGAACTAACAAGCTAGGAACCGCATCGCGAGTAAGAGTAGTAGATGTAACACCCCTAACCCGTATCCGTCGCTGGAATAGGGTTACGAGGCATTACCTATCAAATCACAACATACAACATACATTTCTCATCCAAGAATCCATTAATACATAAACATCAATCCAACATAGTCACATTGTTCCTTATAAGGCTCTACGAGACCTTAAAACATGCCTGGAAAAGGTTCGAGACTAAACGGATAACATTTGAAAACTTTGGGAAACTTATAAAATTTCATGCATATAGGGATCACACGCCCGTGTGAATAGGCTGTGTGCCTCACACGGCCACCAGACACGCCTATGTCACAAGCCGTGTGGAAACATGGCATACATACTGACTTGCATCACATGGCCGGAGACACACCCGTGTGCCTAGGCCGTTGAAATCTGAAGGGTATACTGACTTGGGTTACACGGTCGGCCACATGCCCATGTGCCAGCCCATGTGTCACACGCGGCCAGTAGACACGCCTGTGTGTCTAAGCCGTATAACTCACTGACTTGTGTTATTAAGTTACAACAGACACACGGTCAAGTCACACTCTCGTGTGCTCAACCGTGTGGGGCGCAAATAGGCTTGGTTTAAGCCACATTTCTCACCCTCCTCAAGCAAACCAAAACCACATCATTTCATACCATTTCAATACATTTATAGGCAATCAAAACATGCTATTTCATGTACAAATCATGCCATTTAAAATCCATCCATTTCACTACTCAAATCATAATCCAAAACATACTAAAACAATATGCCATTACCAACAATTTCAACTATCTTCTCTATGTATTTTTATCATCATCTTATCATCTATTTTAAACCTCAAATCATACCAATTAATCATCACAACATCCATGAAAAACATGCCAAAACACAAGGCCATTTATAAACATCATATTTGACTTACCAAACTCATAAAATAAGCCAACACAAATGGCTAAATACACACCAACATTTACTTCATTTATGAGCCAAATCTCATGGCTAAAATTGTATCTCAAAACACATCATCATATTACTAGCCTATACATTCCATATACCATATTTACAAAGCACCAAAAGTACCAACAAGTTGATCGATAGTGTGATGATGTTCCTGATGATTCCCGAATCTGAGCTAGCTTCGATTATCTATAAAACAGAGAAAGAACACACAAGGTAAGCTTTAAAAGCTTAGTAAGCCATATACAAATAAAATTACCACATGAATCAACATCATTTCCATCAATAAGTAAACTCTGAGTAAGCACATAAAAGCACACAAACCTTTCTCAATGTATGCATATTCAATATCATAAGTGAATTCATCAAATACTTCCCCTATTAATACTTGTATGAATCTCGTATGTACCTGAGTTACTTAACTCATTCACACATTATTTCTCGACTTGACTTTGCCCGTCGAACCTTTTGGAATTGTTAAGGATACTCGAAAATCACATATAGCTCATACAATGCCATATCCCAGATATAGTCTTACATGTTATCACATATTGATGCCGATAGCCCAGCTATGGTCTTACTCGAAATCAAATAACGATGCCAATGTCCCAGACATGGTCTTACACATAATCACATCTCGTTAATCCTAATATCATGACATTCGTATCCTATACTATTCCTAAGATTCGTACGGGACTTTCGGATATTGTAACCCTGTTGATTCTTGTTCGTATTTGATCATTCAACATTCATAGCAATTCAATGACATTTAAACATATATAATTCAATTTAAAGACATTTATTTGCATATGAACTTACCTCTTATTCGGGATAAATGGACTGGATCGACTATTCGATAACCTTTGATTTTCCCTGATCTAAATCCAATTTCTTTGGTTCTTGATCTATATACATTCAAAATTAACTCATTTATTCATCAAATCATTCAATTCAATCTACAAACACATATTTGGGCATTTTTACACTTTAGCCCGTAAAGTTCCACATTTGTACAATTTAGTCCCTATTTCACAAATACACAAAAATTCACACAATTCAACAAGACTCATGCTTTGCCGAATTTCATATAAGTCCCTAGCAGCCCAAAACTTTCATTTATTTCACATTTCATCAACCCAATTTGCATTTTTCACAATTAAACCCCTAATAGGCATTTTTACTCAAAATCACTTAACAAAACTTGTATAACTATCAACAAATATTCATTTTTCATCATAAAACATTCAAAAGCTCAAGCATTCATCAATGGCACTTCACAAAATCATTAACAACTTCAAAAATTCAGGCATGGGCTAGCTAGAACACAAAGCAACGATCTCAAAAACGTAAAAATCATCAAAAACCGAATTAAAATGGACTTACAATTAGAACATGCAAGAGCCGAACATTCCAAAGCTTGTTAATGGCTTTTCTTCTTTTATGAATCGGTGAAGAAGATGATAATTAGGAAGGAAATTTGGTTTGTTTTATTTAATCTTTACTTATTTTGCATTTTACTATTTTAACCTTTATTAATACATCAAAAACATGCTTAATATATGTCCATACATGTCCATCCTCATTATACATGGTCTAATTTCATAATAAGGACCTTTAATTTAATATCTCATGGCATTTTAACACTTTACACTATGAGAACCTCACTTTTGCATCTTATGTTATTTAATCCTTTTATCAAATTAGGAAATTAAACGATAAAATTAGCTCACGAAATTTTCACACATATCAAATAACATGCTATAAACACCAAAAATAATATTAAAATAATTTTCTGACATCAATTTGTGGTTCCAAAACCACTGTTCCGATTTAGCTAAAACTGGCCTGTTACAACTCTCCCCCCTTAGGGATTTTCGTCCCCGAAAATCTTACCAATGAATAGGTTAGGGTATTGATTTCTCATAGCATCCTTGGGTTCCCACATAGCTTCTTCAACCCCGTGTCGATGCCATAATACTTTCACTAATGCGATTCTCTTATTTCTCAGCTCTTTGATCTCACGAGCTAAAATTCGAATCTGCTCTTCAAATTAAGACATATCAGATTGAATTTCAACCTCGATTGGGTAAATGACATGTGAAGGGTCGGATCAATAGCGTCGAAGCATCCACACATGAAACACATTATGTATTTTCTCTAACTCAGACGGTAAAGATAGTCGATATGCCACTGGCCCAACTCACTCGATAATCTCATATGGTCTGATGAATCACGGACTCAATTTCCCTTTTTAACCAAACCATAATATCTTTTTCCACGGTGACACTTTCAGAAACACTCTATCCCTGATCTGAAACTCAATATCTTTCCATTTCGAGTCTAAGTAAGATTTTTGTCGATCCGATGCTGCTTTCAAACTATCGCGAATTACTTTCACTTTTTCCTATGTTTCCCTGATAAGATCAACTCCGTGAATCTTATTCTTGCTTAGCTCAGTCCAGTACAACGGTGTTCGACATTTATGATCGTATAGAGCTTCGTATGGTGCCATCTTTATACTTGATTGAAAGCTATTATTGTAAGTAAATTCAATCAGCGGTAAATATTTCTCCCAGCTACCCCCAAACTCGAGAATGCAACAACGCAACATATCCTCAAGTATCTGAATAACTTGCTCAGATTGACCATCCGTCTGCGAGTGAAATGCGGTACTGAAATGTAACTTTGTACCCAATGCCTCTTGCATTTCTTCCAAAATCGTGAAGTGAATCTCGGATCTCTATCTGAAACAATAGAAGTAGGCACTCCGTGCAATTTCACAACTTTGGAAATATATAACTCAGCGAATCTATCGAGTGAATAGTTTGTACACACCGGAATGAAATGCGCAGATTTCATTAATCTGTCAACAACAACCCATATTGCATCTTTATTTCTCGGAGTTAAGAGAAAACCCGAAACAAAATCCGTAGTTACTCTATCCCATTTCCACTCAAGAATCATGATAGGCTACAATAAAACTGACGGCACTTGATGCTCAGCTTTGACTTGCTGACAAATCAAACATTTCAAAACAAATTCTGAGATATCCCATTTCATGCCATGCCACCAATAAAACTGTTTCAAATTATTATACATTTTCGTGCTTCCCGGGTGTACTGATAAACAATTACTATGTGCTTCGTTCAAAATCATCTGAATCAACTCTGAATTTCTCGAAACACATATTCGATTTCTGAATCTCAAATAATCATCGGAATCAACTTGAAACTCTGAATCAGAAATTGACTCACACTGAACCCGTTTTGCTTGCAGTTCATTATCAAACTTTTGAGCTTCATAAATCTGTTGTATAAACAACGGTCTCGCTTTCAACTCGGCTACTAACAAACCATCGTCAGACAAAGCCAAATGTGTGTTCAAAGCACGTAAAGAAAACAAGAACTTTCGGCTCAAAGCATCAGCAACTACGTTCGCTTTCCCCGGATGATAGTCAATTACAAAGTCATAGTCTTTTAACAATTCTAACCATCTCTGCTGTCGCAAATTCAAATCTCTCTGAGTCATCAGATATTCCAAGCTTCTGTGGTCAGTATAAATATGACATATCTCATTAAAAAAATAATGGCGCCAAGTTTTCAACACGAACACAATCGCAGTAAATTCTAGATCGTGTGTCGGATAATTCTTTTCATGCGGCTTCAACTGTCTCGAGGTAAAAGCTACAACTTTGCCTTCCTGCATCAAAACACAACCCAGGCCATTTAACGTTGCATCACTGAAAATTATGAAGCTTTTAACTGACTCAGGCTGAACTAACACTGGGGCTTCAGTCAATAAAGCTTTTAACTGCTCGAAACTTTTCTAGCATTTGTCTAACCACTCGAACTTAACATCTTTTTGAAACAATCTTGTCATCGGAATTGCAATCATTGAAAAGCCTTTTACAAACCGTCTATAATATCCCGCTAGTCCCAGAAAACTGCAGACCTCAGAAACATTTCTCGGAGGCTTCCAATCTATAATTGTAGATATCTTACTCGGATCAACCCGGATACCATCAGCTGTAACAATATGTCCCAGAAATCCAACCTCTCGTAGCCAAAACTGACATTTGCTAAACTTTGCAAACAACTGTTTATCTCTCAAAGTTTGTAACACAATTCTCAAATGCTCGGCATATTCAGATTCATCACGAGAGTAAATGAAGATATCATCAATAAACACAACTACGAATCGGTCTAAATACTGCCTGAAAATCTGGTTCATCAAGTCCATAAAAACAACATGTGGATTTGTTAGTCCGAAAGGCATAACCAAAAATTCATAATGTCCATACCTTGTTCTAAATGCAGTTTTTGGCACATCGGAGTCTTTAACTCGTAACTGGTAATAACCCGATCTCAAAACGATATTCAAAAACATTGTTGCCCCTTTTAACTGATCAAATAAATCATCAATCTGCGGTAGAGGATATTTGTTCTTTACAGTCACTTTATTAAGCTATCTGTAGTCAATACACATTCTCATCGTGCCATCTTTCTTTTTCACAAACAATACCGGTGCACCCCAGGGAGAAACTCGGTCTAGCAAAACCTCTATCTATCAACTCTTGCAACTGAGCTTTCAATTCTTTTAACCCTGTCGGTGCCATTTTGTACGGAGCTATCAGATATCGGCGTTGTACCCAGTACTAATTCAATACCAAACTCAACTTCTATAATAGGTGGTAAACCCAGTAACTCTTCGGGAAATACATTTGGATATTCACACACAATTGGTACTGATTCAATCTTTGCTTCGGTCACTTTTGTATCAAGTACATAAGAAAGGTAAGCTTCACACCTCTTTCTCACAAGTCTCTGAGCTAACATAGATGAGATCACAACTGGCAAACTATTTAGATCGTCAGATTCAATTCTAATAGTCTCATTATTCCGACACTTTAGTTCAAATGTCTTTTGTCTACAATTCACTACAACACCATGCATCGTTAACCAATCCATACCAAAAATCACATCAAATTCATTGAACGGAAACAACATCAGATTAGCCGAAAAATAGAAATCCCGATGCATTAACAGACACGCCCGTGTGTCTAAGCCGTGTAACTCACTGACTTGTTTAATTAAGTTACAGCAGACACGCGGTCGAGTCACACGCCCGTGTGCTCAACTGTGTGGGGCGCAAATAGGCTTGGTTTAAGCCAAATTTCTCACCCTCCTCAAGAAAACCAAAACCACATCATTTCATACCATTTCAATACATTTATAGGAAATCAAAACATGCTATTTCATATGCAAATCATGCCACTTAAAATCCATCCATTTCACTACTCAAATCATAATCCAAAACATACTAAAACAATATGCCATTAACAACAATTTCACCTATCTTCTCTATGCATTTTTCTCATCATCTTATCATCTATTTTAAACCTCAAACCATACCAATTAATCATCACAACATCCATGACAAACATGCCAAAACACAAGGCCATTTATAAACATCATATTTCAGTTACCAAACTCATAAAATAAGCCAACTCAAATTGCCAAATACACAGCAACATTTACTTCATTTATGAGCCAAATCTCATGGCTAAAATCATATCTCAAAACACATCATCATATCACTAGCCCATACATGCCATATACCATATTTACAAAGCACCAAAAGTACCAACAAGTTGATCGATAGTGTGACGATGTTCCTGATGATTCCCAAATCTGAGCTAGCTTCGATTATCTATAAAACAAAGAAAAAACACACAAGGTAAGCTTTAAAAGCTTAGTAAGCCATATACAAATAAAATTACCAAATGAATCAACATCATTTCCATTAATAAGAAAACTATGAGTAAGCACATAAAAGCTCACAAACCTTTCTCAATGTATGCATATTCAATATCATAAGAGAATTCATCAAATAATTCCTTTTTTAATACTTGTATGAATCTCGTACGTACCTGAGTCACTTAACTCATTCACACATTATTTCTCTACTTGACTTTGCCTGTCGAACCTTTTGGAATTGTTAAGGATACTCGAAAATCACATATAGCTCATACAATGCCATATCCCAGATATGGTCTTACATGCTATAACATATCGATGCCGATAGCCCAGCTATGGTCTTACTCAAAATCCAATAACGATGCCAATGTCCTAGACATGGTCTTACACGTAATCACATAATGATGCCAATGTCCCAGACATGGTCTTACACATAATCACATCTCGTTAATCCTAATGTCATGACATTCGTATCCTATACTATTCCTAAGATTTGTACGGGACTTTCGGATATTGTAACCCTGTCGATTCTTGTTCGTATTTGATCATTCAACATTCATAGCAGTTCAATGACATTTAAACATATATAATTCAATTTAAAGACATTTATTTGCATATGAGCTTACCTCTTATTTGGGATAAACAGACTGGATCGACTATTCGATAACCATTGATTTTCCCCAATCTAAATATGATTTCTTTGGTTCTTGATCTATATACATTCAAAATTAACTTATTTATTCATCAAATCATTCAATTCAGTCCACAAACATGTATTTTGGCTTTTTTACAAATACACAAAAATTCACACAATTCATCAAGACTCATGGTTGGCCAAATTTCATATAAGTCCCTAGCAGCCCAAAACTTTCATTTATTTCACAATTCATCCACCCAATTTACACTTTTCACAATTAAACCCTTAATAGGCATTTTTACTCAAAATCACTTAACAAAACTTGTATAACTATCAACAAATATTCATTTTTCATCATAAAGCATTCAAAAGCTCAAGCATTCATCAATTGCACTTCACAAAATCATTAACAACTTCAAAAATTAAGGCATGGGCTAGCTAGAACACAAAGCAACGATCTTAAAAACATAAAAAAAAATCAAAAATTGAATCAAAATGGACTTACAATTAGAACATGCAAGAGCCGAACATTCCAAAGCTTGTTAATGGATTTTCTTCTTTTATGAATCGGTGAAGAAGATGATAATTAGGAAGGAGATTTGGTTTGTTTTATTTAATCTCTACTTATTTTGCATTTTACTATTTTAACCTTTATTAATACATCAAAAGCATGCTTAATATATGTCCATACATGTCCATCCTCATTATACATAGTCTAATTTCATAATAAGGACCTTTAATTTAATATCTCATAGCATTTTAACACTTTAAACTATGAGAACCTCACTTTTGCATCTTATGCGATTTAATCCTTTTATCAAATTGGGCAATTAAACGATAAAATTAGCTCACGAAATTTTCACACATATCAAATAACATGCTATAAACACCAAAAATAATATTAAAATAATTTTTTGACATCGAATTTGTGGTTTCAAAACCACTGTTCTAATTTAGCTAAAATCGGGCTATTACTGTAGAACCCAGGGTTGAAACCGGATGAGAATCAGAGGAGAGGTTAGCAGAGGCAGTTGATATAAGAGCAATAACAAAAAGGAAGGTACAATAAGGACTGGAAGTGTAGTAACATAACTTGAATCAACTGAAGGCACCGGAGGAGAATCTGAAGATGAAACTTTGACAAAAGAAAATACTCCCTTATCAAATTTTACATGGAGAGTAATGTACACACGACCATTCTTGTCAACACAATTATATCCATTGTAGTTGGAAACTTACCCACAAAATGTACACGATGTTGATCGATATTGCAACTTATGTCGATTGTAGGGTCAGAGAAGAGGATAACATAAACACTCGAATACCTTGGGAAATTGATAATCAGGTTGTTGATAAAAAAATTCCACTAGAGATATTCCACTCAATGCTTTTGTAGGAAACATATTCATTAGATATACTGAAGAGTAAAATGCATCATCCCAGTAAGAAAGAGGCAAAGACGCTTGTGCGAGTAAAACCAGTGTGGTTTCTACAATATATCGATGATGCCGCTCCACCAGTCTATTTTGCTTAGACGTGCAGGCAAGAAAAGCGGTGTTTAATGCCAAAATTCTTAAGAGGAAGATTAAAGTTGCAAAACTCACCCCCACCATCTGCTTGTAATTGCTTGACCTTAACCCCTAGTTGAAATTCAACGTGTTTTTTTTTTGTTAAAAAAAAGCTTGTAATGTATCAAACTCTTTCTTAAGGAAATAAGTCCAAGTATGCCTTGAAAAAGCATTTAGAAAAGAAATATAGTATTGATATCTAGAAAAAAAAAAGGGGCAAGACCCCACAAGTCGGCAACAATAAGTTCAAGAGGTGCAAAGTACATTGATTTAGTAGGTTTCAAAGGCAATTTATGACACTTGCTAAGTTCACTTGCAATACACAGAGAAGATGGCTTATTACATGGAACACTAATATTACAAGACTTAAAAGCATGAACTAAAACATCAAAAGAAGGGTGACCAAGTCTTTGATGTCAGCGAGTCAGCTTGAAATCTGATACAGTCCTTTGAGATGAATCATCAGCAAATTTATTAGTGGCAGTGAAAGTAAGCACGTTGGTAGGAGCAAGTAAAAGATGATACAAGCCATTGGACTTAGTGCTTTGGAGCATTATCCGGTGAGTTTCCATGTAATAGCCTAATTTTTAGTGGTACCGAAAAATGTGGTTTTAGAACTTCACTTTCGTAACTCGAGTTCGTAAATATTATTATTAAATATTTATGGAGTTATTATATAAGTGAATTGAATTTTGGATTATTAATTTAGCTAAATTAATGATTAATTAAGGTCCATGAACTAAATTGTAAAATTCCAAACGCTATAGATTTTTAATTAGGAAATAAATGAAGACTTAAATTGAAATTAAATGTAACGCCCCGAATTTTGGGCCTAGGAGAAATAGGTTTTGAAACAAAGGAACAGTTAAGAGACTGCACATAGGTATTTAGTTGTGCAAGAAAATGGCACAATTGATTGTTTGCCTTAATGGTTAAGTGAGTTTTGGAGTGTTTGGGAATGTTTGGGAAGTCCTGGGTTCAAACCTAGGCTTTAGCAAAATTTTTAATTTTCAAGTGAATAAGGCCCTTGGTTCTGGAGAGTAGGCTTTAATAATAATTGTGGCGGAAATGTGACACAAAAGAACTTGTAGTCCAGTGGTAAGTGGCATGTTTAAGGCTGCAAGGGAGCTCAAGTTCGAGTCTCATGATGCGCAAGGGAGTGTTTATTTTATTTCCTTCCAGCATGAGAAGTGGAGTTAGACTGAAACTCTGTAAGGTGAAGTTTGAATTGGTCTTGGAGTGTTTTGTGGAGCAAATCAAGGAGGAGATTGAGGAGAAAATCAAGGAATTTTGAAATGGGAGGTTGGTAAGGTGTTGTGGCCGATTGGGACTCTAAGGATTTAGTGGAATTCGGCTAGGGGAAAATAGGGTGCATTTTCGGCACCAGGCATTTCTTTGTTCGGTTTTGTGAAGGTTGAAAGGAGAGTGCCTAATTTTCTTTGGGATTTTTTTACCATTAGAGGTTTCTTTCGGGTTTTGCTATTGAGGTGTCCAAAATTTCTACTACTTTCTTCCTTCCTACATTTGCCGAATAGGTAACTTTCTTTTTGGTCTTATTTTTCTTTCTTTGCCGAATTCCCTTTCCTATCTCACTTTTGGTTCTGCTTCTTCTTTTCCTCTTGAATTCTGCTCCTCTCGGCCTCCCTTCTAAATCGAACCTACTCTCGATCTTCTTCTTCTCTACTTCCCACTCTCTTCCAATCGTAGCTGAATTCTTCATAAGTCTTTTTGTGTACATTCAGTTTATCATCTTTCCCTATTGTGCTTGGCAGAATATACCTAAACTATTCCAACTGATTCCATCATCATCAATTTTGGTAAGTCTTCCAATTTTTTTCCAAGTGAGTTATTTCATTAGCACTGTGTTTCTAAGCCACGCTTATTTTGTTCTTAGGGTTCTAAAATCTCTAGAAGAGAAAAGAGGAGTCTCTAGGGTACAGAGGTGTTCCAAATCTTCCCCTTCACCAACTGATTGATCATTGGGGTAAGTTTGGTAAGGTGGGACGATTAGGCTGTGATGTTGGTGTTGGGTTTATTTTAAATCACATTCTAATGAATAGATCTGTCTAATAAGAATCGTTGCTTAAATAGATAATCATCAGAAGCGTGGAAACGTGGCTTCGCCAACAATCTTAGAAGAGTAGGCCATATTTCATTCAATCGTGGTAAGTGATTATTTAAGTGTGGTTAAGTACTTGAAAGTATCTATTATTGAAGGGCTGGTCGAATATTCGAATCAATGTAGGTTGGTGCCAGGAGGTGTTTCGCTAGCTCTCGTGAAAAAGGTGTGTAATCACACTATCTCCTCTGCGAATCGGCAAAAGCCGAAAGGCCGAAACCTCGGCATTTGAGGCCTCACGAGCGTACGATCGCTCATGTGGTAAACCAAGCCCACAATCATGGGTGATAGATTGTAGAGGCCACCTCGAGCATTCTCGTGCTCTTGGGCCGTTATGGGCATTGTTTGGCTGAAATAGGCCGTGTGGGCCTAATGGGCTCGTGGGCCCCACACGGATAAAATTCATGAAAAGTGGTAGATACTGGATTGGGTTATGTAGTTTGCATAGCCGTGACTGAACTTGGGCCAGATGGGCCACACGAGCGTGTGGGCCCACTTGAGCCGAATATTGGATATTGGGCCCATTTTCATCATTTTGATCATATAGGTTATCTGGGTCGCTCGAGGTGACTGTGGACCTTTGGAAAGGTCGTTATCTGTACTGAAACCCTAAAATAGGTAAAATGACCAAAATACCCCTATAGGGTAAAATTACTATTTTACCCCTAATAGATGAAAATTACCATTTTACCCCTACGGGTAAGTCGACGGATGAATGTAATTTATTATATGACTGTACTGAGTAGGACATACTGCATACACGATATATTTATGACATGGTATACTGCATGGGGTTGGGATACTGTTATGGAGGAAGTATATCACATTCGGTGGCTTTGCCACAAATATCGCATGGCGGCTTTGCTTGCGATCTCGATACTGCTGCACTCTGTTTTGCAATATCGCATCTTGGTGGCTTTGCCACATATCTCATGTCTTGGCGACTTTGCTTTGCGTTAATACATCTTGCGACTTTGCTGCAATATTGGTGTGTTGGCTGGGTGCGTCGATTTTATCCCCACATGGTGTGTTGGTTGGTACGGGTGGTGTGTTGGTTGGATTGGGGTGGGGTGGGTTGCATATTTGCACCATCATCGATCATCAGATTGGGCTTAGGCCCACATTGACGACTGTAATGGGCTAAGGCCCACACTGTCTTATTCTTGAATAGGGCTCGTGCCTAGATCATTCTTGCATGACAGGGGATTACACACTGAGTTCTCGTAACTCACCCTTTTCTTTTAACTGTACAGGTAATCCCCCGCCTTAGACGATTTGGAGCTGCAAGGGACTCGGAGGTGGCCAAACATTCACTAATATTTTATTTTGGACCTAGTTATTTAAAATTTTATTTTGGGTTGATATTTATGTAATAAGGCCTCTGGTGATTTTAATTTCTTTTAATTGGGTTTAATTTCTTATTTTGAAACTGCAAAACTAATACAAACAAGTTTTCAAAAATAATAACTATTTTAAAAGACAAACACACCTTTTCAAACTTCAAAATGACATTAATTAGAGTAGCTTCCGTGGGTTTTTAACCAACTAAGAAACCAATAGTAACAAACATGACAATCGTTTAAAAACGGTTTTCTCTCAACCAGCCTGATTTCCAAAAACACTTTGATGTGACACGTCAGATTCAGTCGTAACGTTTAGGCCGGGTTTGGGGTGTTACATTAAATTAAGGTCTTAAATTACAATTAGACCACAATAATTAACATGATAGTGGACGGTAAGCATTATATGCCTATTAAACAAATTAATATAAAATTTATATATAAAATTTATATCATAAAACATGGTAATGGAAAGAAAGAGAGAGATATTACCTTCCTCATTTTTTAAACACAGATTCTAGCTAGGAGAAGAAGCCATAGAATCAACCAAGGGTTCTAAGTTTCAAACCTTCAATTGGTTAGTGTATTTTAGTCATTTTCTTGTAATTTTTATGTTTTTGATGTCCTAATAGCTTGATTTAGCTGGCCTATGTGCCAATTTGTAGAACTTTTAAAGTTTTCAAAAGTTACCATTGTTAACTTCTTGACGTTTTAGGTATTAAATTAATAGATTTTAATCTTAGAGGTGAAAAATGACTAAACTATGAAGTTAATTGATAGATTCATATAATAGGGACGAAACTAAATAAATTGTAAAACTGACTCTAGAATTGAGAAATAAGAAGTCCCTAATAAACAATAGTTAAATTGGAACTCAAACTGATGTTTTTGTAACAACCCAAATTTTGGTGAAATCAGAATAGTGGTTTCGGGACCACATATCCGAGCCAAAAATAAATATTTATTTTTATTTTATTATATGGTTGTTATTATGATAGATATGATATGTGAAAATTTTCGTACGAAAAATTTATCGATTGAGTGCTTAATTACAAGAAGGACTAAATCGCATAAAATGAGAAAGTTGAATTCTAGTAGTTATAAGAATTAAATAGCTATGGAATTCAAAAATTAAGGTCCTTATATGATAATTAGACCATTAAGAAAAGTATGTAGATTTTTCTTGGTGACTTATCCTTGGAAATATAGAAAAAGGGTAAGGACTAAATTGGAAAGTGAAAATTTTAATTAATTAAAAGATGATAAAATAGATATCATCTTATTTTCTCATCTTCTTCCCCGAAATAAAACATGGAACCCCTAGGAGAGAGAGAAGAAACTTTCATGGTCAAATTGGGTAAGTTTCATTATCCCATTTTTAGTAATTTTGATATTTTTAGAATCGGGATAGTCTAAACTATCTATTTGGGGGATTAAATTGAAAAGTTATTAAGATATGAAAAATGGGTCATGGATGTATATGCTAGAAATTAGAAATTTATGGTAGAAAAATGAAAGATTATTGATAGATAAACAACTTTTACAAAGAGATTTTTGATGAAAACATGATTTAGGGACTAAAATGTAAACTTGTGAAATTGAAGGAAAATTTTTGAAATTTTATGAATATATGTGCTGTAAATTTTGTAATGGGGCTTTGGTTAGGCTTGGAATAGGGAGTAATTTGCACAAGTTTCATTTTCCGAGCCTAGGGAAGAAAATGGAATTTATGGAAAAGTTAGGGGGAAAATGGTAAATTTGCCTAGAATGTAAATTGAGTCCAAATAAATATGATATATGCGAAATTGATGTAAAATTTACTCGTATAGACTTGGATAGACCAAATTTGGAGTTAGAACAAGGAAAAAGAGGAAAATGTCGGATTAGTAGATGTTTGTACACGAACCTTTGTCGAGGTAAGTTCGTGTAACTAAATTATGTTTATTTACATGCTTGTTTTGATTGTGATTATGTAAATTGTATAAATTTCATATATATGTTAAAGGATTACATATCCGATCAAGCCCGATAAATAAAAATGTTCTAATTAATTGATAATGCCCGATAGATGTTAAAAGGGTAAACGATAGAAATGTTGCTTTTATATTCAGAATGGATGTGGAATATTATCATATGAATTATATGGTGTTAAAGGTGTATGAAAGAATCACATGCCGATAATGTTGAAAAATGTTTAAATCCCGTTTGAATAAATGAATATCGATGGATAAATGTAATTGCCGAAATGAATGAGGTCCTGCATTTGTTGCAAAATGGATTAGGCTCGGACGAGTAATCCTAATGACTTCACTATGGAAAGGATTTAGCCCGGACGGGTAATCCTAATGTGATTCCTCTCGAGCATATATTAAGAATTAGATTTAGCCCGGACGGGTAATCTAGATCTCGCTCCTCAGAGCATATGTCATAAAAAGGATTTAGCCTGGACTGGTAATCATGTTGTTTACATGTGTGGCTCGAGAGTGTACTCTATGAGATAGTACCTTATGGGTACCATTGAATATGAATTGACGGATCCTGAATTGTACACCTCGAGTGTACTATCTGTGTATCCATCGATATTTCAAAAAAATTCAACGGGTAAAGTTCTTACAAGAGCAAAGATGAATTTTAAAAAAATTGACATGGAATGATACATATGATATGGAAATATGATATGAAAAGAATATTACATGGAATACAAGAAGATGAAATTTGTATATGGAAATTACTTGATGAGAATGTTCATCCTTGATCATAGACCCGTACGCCTTGAATGCACTACTACTTGTGCGACCTTAATACTCGAATAAAATGAGTAAAGTCCTGCCATGAAATGATCTGAACTTGAAAAGAATTACTATGAAGCTATACTTGTATTAATAAGAGATTTCAATATATGTTAAATGAATACATGTTGTGGAAAGCATGTGCATGAGAACTTGATTGTTGTTGATCCCATACATGTCTTGATGTTACTATGGAATATATGACTAATAAGGGAAATGAGGATGTGTGTAGGGCTTGAGATCAAAGTGGTTGAATATACCTTACTTAGGAATGAGGATGTGTGTAGGGCTTGAGATCAAAGTGGTTGAATATACCTTACTTAGTTACCTCAAATAGGATGAATGGTAAGTTAAGTACCATGTTATACAAACTTACTAAGCATTTTATGCTTACCCCATTTTAATTTCCCCTGTTTTAGAGTAAATCAGAAGCTCGTTGGATTGGAAGCTCGGCAGAGATCACTCACACTATCCATCGGCCCATGTCGGTACTATATGGTAAATCAGTTATGATTGTAATGGCATGTATAGGATATGTTGGCCATATTGTTATGTAAATATAAATGATGCTTGTAATCTAGCCATTGGAATGGCTAGTAATGGTTGTTTTGATATACTTGTAATGTTATGCTATGGTAACTATATATGTGTAACAGCCCATTTTTCGTTAAATCGGAACAGTGGTTTTGGAACCACAAATTCGAGGTTGAAAAAAAATATTTTAATATTATTTTATGTGTTTAGAGCATGAAAGTATGAATGTGTGAAATTTTCGTGAACTAATTTGATTGTTTGAATGCTTAATTTTATAAAAAAGACTAAATCACATAAGCTGCAAAAGTAATGTTCTCATTGACTAAAGTGCCTAATAGCTATGAAATAGAAATGTGGAATCCTTTAAGTGGCAATTATACCATTATTAGCATGAGTTGAAATTAATGAACATGGATTATGAATTATTATGTTTATTCATTAAGGGTAAGTAAGTAATTATGTAAGTAAGTTAATAAAAATATAACAAAACATTATTTTTGTTCAACCTTTTTGCCATTGCCAAAATTCCAAGGTGAAAAACACAATTTTTATGCATATTAGGGTTCATCATCTTCATAGTTTAATTGGTAAGTGTTTTGAGCTCGATTTTTGATGATTTTTACGTTTTTAAGATTGTTGCTTCGTATTCTAGCTAGCACGTACCTTAGATTTTGGAACTGTTAAAGATTTTGAAACTTGCCATTGTTGAATCTATGGGTTCTTTGGTGTTTAATGTTGAAATATGAAATCTTGATGATAGTTTTACATGTTTTGTTAAGTGATTGATGATGAAAATGCATAATAGGGATTAAATTGTGAAATGTGCAAATTATGTGGTTGAAATGTGAAATAAATGAAAGTTTTGGACTGCTAGGGACATATATAATTCGGCCAAGCATGGGTTTTGTTGAATTGTGTGAATTTTGTGTATTTGTGAAATGGGACTAAATTGATTAAATGGGAAAGTTTAGGGGCTAATGTGTAAAAGTGCCCAAATGTGTATTTTTGGATTAATTGAATGAGTAGATAAATAAATAAGTTAATTTTGAATTTATATAGATCAAGAAAGAAAGAATTCAGATTTTAATCGGGGGAAAAGCAAGGTTATCGAGTAGTCGACCCGATCCGTCAATTCCGAAAATGAGGTAAGTTCGTATGTGATGATTACATTATAAATGTATGCTAAAATGCTTTAATATTGCATAAATTGTTAAAACGGGATTATGGATAATGTATGAATTGTGAAAATGACTTTACGGATGCATTCGATGATAGAAATGAAAAGTGTGAAAGCTCGGTTGAACCTTTAGAATAGTTTTGGATACTATTGACATGTTAGTAGGTGATACGTTCAGTTGGCTTTGGGCCATGATATTAGCACTTTGGGTGCGTATTTTACCAATTTGGCTTTGGGCCAAGTATATCGGATGATTGGCTTCTGGCCATGATAATAGTTCTTCAGATAAGTTACCTTGATTTGGCTACGGGCCATAGTATAGGTACTTATCGTACGAGACTCCTGAGTATCCGATTTCTATTCCGAATGGTTCAACGAGTAAACAAATGATGTGGTTGAGAAAGAGGTTAGTACAAGGCGATATAGGTACGTACAGAACCTATTCGAGTATTAAATAGTGAAAGTTTGATGAGTTTGTATTTGATCATGTTTTGAGACATGAGAAAGTTTTGTAGTTAATGTGTATATGTTTTTGTCATGTGTAATTGGTTGATTTGCATTTATTCGATGAAATAAGTTATTCACATACGAGCTTACTAAGCTATGAAGCTTACTTCGTGTTATTTTTCTATGTTTTATAGTGAATCAAGGCTAGCTCAGATCCGGGAGTCGTCGGGAACATCATCGCACTATCAAACATCTAAGTTGGTACTTTTGAATTATACATTTATGGTATATGGCATGTATAGGTTAGATGTGGTATTTTGGTTGTGATTATAGCCATGAGATATGGCTTGTAAATGTATATGTTTTGGTTTATATATATAGCCATGAGTGATGGCTTATTTTGGTATGTTTGGTATGAATGTGGTTATGGTTTTATAGTTGCTCAAATGGTTAATTGATTTGTGGAGTATAAATGCTTGAGAAATGCCTTGATGAGGTATGATTTTAGATGTTGTGTTGGTTATTTATAGGGTAAGTTATGTATGTGTGAATTATGGTAAATGAACCATATTGTTTGATATTATTTTGGCATGTATTTGGCTAAGTAAATGGTAGTGATTTGAGAATTGGAATAGATGAAATTATAATGGTATGAATTTTGCATTTGATTGATGATTTTGGCTGCCTAATTGTATGATGAAATGGTATCATTTTGCCTTGTGTAGGTACATTTAAGTTGGGGTGGCAAATTGGCCTTGCAAATGACCTATTTTTGTCCACACAAGCAGAGACACGGGCTTGTGTCTCAGCCGTGTGTGACACACGGTCATGTTACACGGCCGTGTGTCCCCTAGTGTTGAAATTGAATTAAAGTCAGTATGCTCCACACGGTCTCACACACGGGCGTGTGACTGGCTGTGTGGTACAAGTCAGTATACACCCTAATTGGCACACGGCCTAGCACACGGGCGTGTGACTTGGCCATGTTGCATAAGTCAGTATACCCTACAGGTTTAGCATGGCCTAGCACACGGCCTGGCACACGGCCTAGCACACGGGCGTGTGACTTGGCCATGTTGCATAAGTCAGTATACCCTACAGGTTTAGCATGGCCTAGCACACAGCCTGGCACACGGGCGTGTGTGGCCACTTCGAAGGGCACACGGGCTTGACACATGGGCTTGTGGTTGGCCGTGTGACCCAAGTCAGTATGTATGCCCTAATTCCACACGGCCTGACACACGGGCGTGTCTGGAGTCGTGTGAGGCACACGGTCTGTTCACACGGGCGTGTGACCCATATGATGTTGAAATTTTTCTAAGTTTCCAAAAAAATTCGTATGTTATCGGTTTAGTCCCGAACCACTTCTAAAGCATGTTTAAGGCCTCGTAGGCCCTTATAAGGGACAATGTAATTGTGTTGAATGATTTATGAGAATGAATGCTTTATGTTTGATAAATGTATGCTATATGTTGTGAATTGATCGGTAATACCTTGTAACCCTACTCTGGCGACGAATACGGGTTAGGGGTGTTACAATATGTATGTTAAGTAGTTGATCAAATCATGTTTAACACATGAATTGAACAAAGGTAAGATAGTAAACATGTATGCATGCAACGATAGGCCATGTTGAATGATGAAATTTGCTTATTTGAATGCTTGGAATGGTTGGATTGTACTTGGTATGTTTTGGTGTAGGAAAATGATAAATTTGAGTGGCAAATGAGGCTAGGAAATGGCTTTACCTTGTCTACACGGGCAGACACAAGGGCGTGTGTCTAGACCGTGTGTGACACACAGCCTACTCCATGGGCGTGTAGCCAAGCCTTGTGTCCCTTGCACCTTAAATTTGAGAAAATAGAATGCTCAGAATTGAGAACATGGGCAGATACACGGGCGTGTGTCTCAGCCATGTAGGAGACACGGCCTTGAACACGGGCGTGTGTCTTGGCCGTGTGAAACCTTCACCTAATTCGAATTGAATTAATTAACCACACGGCCTAGCACACGGGCGTGTGGCATGGCCGTGTGGCTCAAGTCAGAGAGCACCCTAAATCGAACACGACCTGAGGCACGGGCGTGTCTAAGGGTCACACGGGCGTGTCCCTTAGACCACACGGGCGTGTGAGCCCTGCACCTTGGAAAATTTTTGAAATGTCACAAAAAATTCTTAGAGTTTTTGATTAAGTCCCAACTCGATTCTAATGCTCGTATTGGGCCTCGAGGGTCCATTTAAGGGACGTTACGAATGATCTCGGTTAATGAATAGTGATTGGCATAATTTATTTGAAAATGTTTTGAAAAGTTCTGGTAAGGCTCCGTAACACTATTTCGGCGATGGATACGGGTTAGGGGTGCTACAGTTTTAAATTTAAAGTTATGTTAGTATCGATTTTAGGGACTAAATTTAATAAAATTCAAAATTTGTATAAATTGATAATTGAATGCAAATTGGTTGAATGTTGATTGTGTAATGTGTTTATTTTTAATTCATAGCTAACGTCAACTCGGGTTCCTCGAAAGGGAGGGGAAAAGCTAATGTCGTTGACAAATAGCTTGAAAATTCTGGTTTCTATTTCTATGAAATTGTACCTATTTAATTATTGCATTTTCATGTCATTTTACATCATACGTTGTTGAGGTAAGTCATTGATGGCTATTTGATATGATATGGTGTGTTCGATATTGATATCCGAGACAGAGACTAAATCAAATAAAGTACAAAATTTAGAATTTAATTGATATTTGATAATTGATATGAAATTATGTTAAATAAGTCATGAAATTGTGATGTGTTGGTTACTAGGGTTATAAACGAATGAATTGCCTAAATGATATCTTAAATGGAAATATAATATACGAAACGAATGGAAAATGAGCCCAAGGGGTTGATTTAGTAATAATGAGCCTATAAGCTCAATTATGATATGGAATGAGATGAGAAATGAGATATATGTGTAACACCCAAACCCGGCCTGGACATTATGGCCGAATCTGGCGTGTCACATTGAAGTGTTTTTCGAAAACCATGTTTTCATTTAAAACTCTTCTTGAAATTTATAACTTCTTGCCATTTAAAACTTGTACCAAACCTCAGTTTGCATTTGTTCACTTTCAATCATGGTTTATTAAAAAGTTATTCCCTTTTAAAATGTTATTACCTTTAAAACATTTTTTGTTGCGGAAGCTTAATTTAAAACAAATGATTTACGAAAACGTGATATTTAAAATTTGAGTTGCGGAAACGTAGCATTTGAAAATAGTTATTATTTTGGAAAACTGTTGTTCTACTTCTAGCAGATATAAATCACAGTCAATAAAATCCCAAATTTAAAATCTAGAAATTGTAGATTCCTTATTACAACCCGAATCAAAATCAAAGTGCTTAAGTAAATGAGCAAAACAGAACAAAACATGTGCACTTGTGTGGCCCTCTCCGAGTCCCTCGCAGCTCCGAACCGTCTAAAGCTGGGGATTACCTGAAAGGTTAAAAACGGGGTGAGTTTACTAAAAACTCAGGGTGTAATCCCCTATCATTCAAACAATAATATATGAAGTAACAGTCTGGGCCTGAGCCCTTTTCAGTAACAGAACACTGTGGGCTTTAACCTAAAACAGTAACAGTGTAGTGTGGGCTTTAGCCCATTACAGTATTAGAATCAGAAACAGAATACATGTGGGCCTAAGCCCAATACAGTGACAGTATCAGCAAAAGAAATGCAACAATGCAATCATGCAACCCATCCCAATCCAGCCAACACACCACCCGTACCAACTAACACACCATGTGGGGATAAAATTGATCCACCCAGCCAACACACCAATATAAGTACCGGTTGCGGCACTAATCAGTATCGCGATAAAGCTGCCAGTAATCAGAATGGCTAAGAGCCGTAAACAGGATAGCTATAACGCCATGAGTACATTAATATGATTGGCACAAAGCCATTGGTAGTAATAATATGATCGGCACACAACCATCAGTAACGGTAATATGATCGGCACAAATCCATCGAGCATTGCAAAGAAAGCTACACAAATAGTATTGCAAAGAAGTCGCCAAGAATAGTATCGCAAAAAAGCTACCATAATGCGATGAATGTGGCAAAGCCACCAAGAATGATGATTGTGGCGAGCCACCAGTACAGTACTTCCTCCATAACAGTATCCCAACCCCATGCAGTATGTCGTGTATGCAAAATGCCATGCTCAGAATCAGTCATACAAATCACGGACAATTCAATCATTTACATCGCAGACAAATCAATCATTTAAATCACAAACAAATTAGTTATTTAAATCATAGACAAATCAGTCATTTACCCTCGAGGGGTAAAATAGTCATTTTACCCTACAGGGGCATTACGGTCATTTTACTCTACGGGGGTATTACGGTCATTTTACTCTACGGGGGCATTACGATTATTTTACCCTACGGGGACATTACGGTCATTTTACTTATTTTGGGGTCTCGGTGCAGATAACGGCATCTCCGAAGGTCTACAGTCGCCTTGAGCGACACAGATAACCTAGATGGTCATAACGATGTAAATTGCCCAAAGCCCAATATTCAGCCCAAGTGGGCCCACACGCTCATGTGGCCCATTTAGCCCAAATTCAGTCACGGCTATACAAACTACATAGCCCAGTCCAGTATTTGCCACTTATCGTGGATTTATTCCGTGTGGGGCCCATGAGCCCATTAGGCCCACACGACCCATTTCAGCCAAACGAGGCCCATATCGGCCCAAGAGCACGAGAACACTTGTGGTGGCCTCTACAGTCAAACACCCATATTTTGTGGGCTCAGATTACCATACGTGCGATCGCACGCCCGTGTGGCATCAAGTGCCGCATTTTTTGGCTTTTCGACTTTTGCCGATTTACGGTTAAGACAGTGTGGATACACACCTGATTGCGAAATGTGTGAATGACCCACGAGAACTCCAACCTACATTCAATCAAGGCAATCCATTAATCACTTGTCAATCGGGTTAATCGAATCCCAATCAACTTATCAAAAACAGCCTCTATCAAAAATACTTGTCCAACAGATTACCTCTTCCTTTAATAGATCAGTCGATTGTGGTTTGCCCACTTGATCCAGAGATTGGTGCAGCACCCTACCGCACGCCGGCAAAAAATCCCAAACAGCTGACACTTTATGCTGCTTAAATTTGGGGCAGGGGCTACGTGCCCATTCTCAGCTGGCACCATTTTTGATCCTCCCTTAGAATGGCTACTATTCGCCACCATTGATATCTCTTTATGCAACATATTATCGGATACCTCCATTTGGAGTAAAATATAATCTACGCTTACCATACACTCGTAAACTCCTTCACTCTTCGCAAGTTTTGAAGCCCAAAGAACATATTCATAACAGAAGGGACAAATAATCCATCACAAAATACGGAAATACTTGGCTTAAACCATGAAGAAAACAACAAGAAATAAAGAAGAGTACTAGAAGAGAATCGTGTGAACTCACCACAGCGCAATAGAGTTGAGAAAGGAGTAGCAAAATCGGCTCTACAAAATCACGGTGCAATAAGAGGGCAAAAGAAATGTATTCGGCCTAGGAAGAGAAAAGAAAAAAGAAGGAAAAGAAAGTGAGGAGAATAGATAGAGGTATTCGACCACTTCAAAAGAGCAAATAATGTCAATTCAAAACTGATAGGGGGAAAACTTACAAAAATCTGATAGAGGGAGCTTTGGAGAGAATACCGAATGAAAGAATGGTGAAGGAGGGAAGAGATGTATTCGGCTAAGTAGTGAGGAGGAAGTGCCAAAACCAAAACAATAAAACACTCCCCAAAATAAAATGCTAGCTCGACTTTAGAGAAGAACACAAACAAATCCCGGAAGGCCCCAAAATGCACTCAATAACTGAAAATGAAAACGCACCCCCTAAAGCCGAAACTATGAGTTTCCCCTTAGAAAATTCAGTACAAACACTCCCACACACTCCAACTTCCTTGATTCACTCCACCAACCTCTCCATAATCCTCTCCATGATTTGCTTGTATAATCTCTCCATGACCAATTCAAACACCTCTTCAGCAGTGTTTTAGTCCAACTCTTCTACCTTCCCAGCTCAAGCAGCAAAATAAATACTCCATTGCTTATCCTAGGATTTGAACCTCAAACCTCACAGTTACACAACACGCAACTTGCCACTAGTCCACAAGCTCCTCTTGTGTCATTAAACAAGCATTATTACTAATAAAGCCTAAGTGCCAGTGTCCAGATTCATTTAAGGGAAAAATAAAAATTTTGCAAGAGCCAAGACTTGAACCCAGGCTTCTCAAATACCCCCATACACACCCAAATTACTTAGCATTTAAAGCAACCAAACAATTTGTGTCATTTTTTTGCACACATAAACTTTTATGTGCAGTTTCCTAGCTGCTCCCACACTCAAGGCCCATTCCTTCTAGGCCCAAATTCGAGACGTTACAATACGTGTATATGTATGCTATAGATGAAGAAAAAAATGAACATGGATATAACTAGATATGGTATTTTGGAATGAATTAAATGGTTTACGAAATAGTTTTGAAAGTGATAAACTAGTATGCATATCCAGTGAGTTTTTATGTAAATTTGATTATAAACTTGTCACGAGATTAGGCTAGGAATTGTATGTATGCATGTTGCATAAGTTTATTTAATTTTTTTGAACCATATATTTACCACTAAGTGCTTTACTCAGCGTACGGTTTATTCTCCATGCGCAAGTTAGGTTCAATACAAGTTTCCTGAGCATCGACTTCAGCATCCAAGGAACACTCTCGGACTCAATAATGTTTGTTTGTTTCCTTTTCTGTTATTAACTTGGCATGTACCTAGATAGTTGAGTCAAGTTTCTTGATTCTATACTCTTGTAATTATTGAAGTGGATGTTAATGCTTACTTTTGGGTTAAATGGTCATATGATGTGTATAAGTCTTATATATATAAATGTGTTCAAATTAGTATGAATAGTTGGTTTGCTAAATAGTGATAGAATATAGGTATATGTGCATAGGTATTTGAATGGTATATGATTAAGGTATAACTTGTAAAGGATAAGTTATTTTCTTAGGTTAAATAGGATAATTGGTATGTTTGGGTTGGTATGAAATGAAGCTTATGTGTATGGTTAGGCATGGTATATATATAGATGAAAGAATTTCAATTGGTATGGTAAATATCTTAGTTGTTTGAACTAGTTTGAGTTGCATTAGAAGGTGAATTGTTTTCGGTGATTGAATGAGTTTGATGGATGAAAATATGATAATTGTAGGATTGGAAAGTATTATAGACTTATAGATACTGTTCATATGGTCAAAAACATTACAAAAGTTGGTGATGTATTGACGTATTTGGAATTGCAAATTTTTAAATGAAAATTTGCATGTTCAGAGTGTGACGTCGCAACGCCACACTAATGTCGTCGTGACAAGAATTGGACGACGTGGTGATGAACCCCATTACCATGGAGAGGATGCCATTTTTCAAGTCAGTATGTCACGTCGCGACAAGGAACCCCCTCACATCGCAACGTCGATTTTGAATTTTGAAAATTTTACAGTTCAGTCATATTTTGATCTCGGGTTAGTTTTAAAGCTTTCGTAAGCTCATTTAATTCTCGAGAATGATTGTATATCGTATTGAATGCAAGTTTGTTTTATTTTTAACTATTAAGTTGTTTAATTTAATTGTGAATTAATCATAGTTGCTTTGGAAACAAATGTGACATACTATAGCTCAAACCCGACGATTGGGTCAGGTTTAGGGTGTTACAGTCTAGATCCTTCACATAGCAATATGATGGATAAAATTCAAAATAAACCCTATTATATTTTGCAAATTTTGACATAGACAATAGATACTTGTGTATTTCAGGAACATACAAGAGATATTTAGTGGAAAAATCTATAGAATCAGAAGATAAGGAAGAATTACCAATGTGTGAGATAGAAACAATATTGCAATTATCAACTATTACTTTACCTGAATTGTTGTATGGGCTACAACCAGTGAACTTGGTAGGATCACTTGTCATGTGATTCGTGGCCCTACTATCTAGAAACCACGTTGGGTTAGTGACAAAACTAAGGGTAGTTGTAGCTGAAGCAATGTTTGCTTGCACCATATTTGAATCACCGTGGTCAACAAAACACATATAAGCTAAATGAGACCCATGACTCGAGTGGGGAGAAGACCCAATGGAAACCGAACCCATGTGTCACACCTTCATTTGGAAAATTGGTATGTTTTGGAAGATTGTTCTGGTGAGATCGCCTAAGTTGCAAGACTTAAACTTGTTAGCGTTTCAAAAATTCCTAGCAAGGTATTTTGTTGAGCTTCACTAAGTTTGTGGATTCTTATTTTGTAGTTGGCGAGTTTCTTGTTTTGGCAAGATCCTTATTTGGTGGAGTCTCCCACTAATATGTAACACCCCTTAGCTGTATTTGATGCCAGAACAGGGTACGAGGCATTACCGGACTCACATCACAAGCAATCACACAATTCTGAGTCATAAATTTGCGTCCAAATTAAAATCATCTATATTCAATCATAAAGTTTCTTATATGAGCCCACGAGGCTCAAAAAATGCTTTAGAAGTGGTTTGGGACTAAACCGAGAACTTTAGAAAATTTTACAAAACTTAGAAAGTTTTTTGTTAGATGCAGGGCTCACACGCCCGTGTGGTCCAAGGGACACGCCCGTGTGACCTGGGACACGCCTGTGCTTTAGACCATGTGTGATTTAGGGGTGCTCTCTGACTTGTGCCACACGGCCGTGCCACACGCCCGTGTGCTAGGCTGTGTAGCACACACGACTGAGACACATGCCCGTGTCTCTGCCCGTGTGCTCAATTCTGGACATTCTATTTTGCAACAATTAAGGTGCAGGGGACACACGGCTGGAACAAATGCCCGTGTGGCAGACCGTGTGTCACACACGACCTAGACACACACCCGTGTGGACAAAAATAAGGCTATTTACCAAGACATTTTGCCACCAACACTTGCACACATCTACAAAACATCACATGGCACAAATTCAGGCATATAAATGCAACCAAACAACCACAACAAAACAATACCATGTCATTCTTATACCATCATTTATCATGCTTATAACATTGTGCTTAGCCCGTTAAAAACATACTAATGTCACATTCACAAGAGGGCATTAGCATATGAATAAACTTATGATCAACATAAGGCATCATTCATGGCTACATATATAAGATGAAGCATTAGCAATTACAAGCTAATACATATGGCCAAATTAATAATGACACACATAACAAATTGACATAGTCCCTATACATGCCATAGACTTAAAATACTTGAATTCACTTATACCCAAAATGATAGCTTGATAGTGTGATAGGATCTCCGGCGATCTCCAACCCGAGCTAGCTTAATAACCCTATAAAACATAGGAAAGGAAGGGGGGTAAGCTATGTATATAGCTTAGTAAGTTCATATGTAAATAATAAGCAACCTCAACCATACATATATCATACTATCAACATAATGTAAATCCATACAAATGTCATTTAAGTCTCATAAGTATAACTTACTCAATCACATCTTACCAAGTGTTTATCATGTTCAACAATATGAAAAAAATTTATAATCTACCATAATCTCATGGTTATAATTTTATTCCGTCACAATGTTTGCTCTATCACCTTATAAGCATAATTTAACATATTTTGGCATTAACCCAACAACCGTAATCTTTCTGTTGTAACATATTACAATAATTAACAAATCATTTCAAACCACATAATAAACATGCATATTAATTATGAGTATTTACATTTCAAGCATATACTTTAACATCACTCAAATTCCTAAATTCTTATCTTCACATACTTTCATAACCATTTTAATTGGCAATTATGCCAATCCTTCCTTTTTCACATATCCTGACAATTCACAATTTGCATGAATATAGCATGCTATATCTTAACTCAATTTGACTCGAAAGCCAATCACATAATCATCAATAGAATTTATCATGAATTTCATACATCACAAGTATATACCAATAATCACAATGTTTTCATAAAATCACTCTCATGGAAATCATGAACTCACAATTTCATGAACTCAATGTATATAAACTTTACGTACATACCTGTACCAATTCATAATATTTACATACTCTTTCTCTTCTTTGACATGCCAGTTGAATTTCCCGTTGAACCACTTGGAATACTAAATGATACTCGGGAATCTCGTACACATAGTACCATACCAATGCCATATCCCAGATATGGTCTTACATGGAATCTCGTATCGATTCTAATAGCCCAGCTATGGTCTTACACGAAGTCTCATATCGATGCCATATCCCAGATATGGTCTTACACGAATGTCTTATATTGATGTCATATCCCAGATATGGTCTTACACATAATCTCAGTAATCCTAATGTCATGACATTTATATCCTATCTATTCTTAAGGTTCAACCGGGACCTTCGTCGTACTGAATCTCTATCGGTCATTTCCATAGTATCATACTCAATAACATTCACATTTCGTTTCAATAATATAACATTTACAATAATTATATCAATTAAGCATTTATACACATATAATTTAATGCTTATTAAACATTCGAACTTACCTCGACATAGAAATGGCGAAAAGGACTAAATCGTCAAATACTCGCTTTTCTCCCGTTCTAACTCCAAACCTCATTTTTCTTGATCTATAATATCACATTTAACTCATTTATTATTCACATTATTCAATTCAGTCCAAAAATCTTATTATGGCAAAATTACATTTTCGCCCCTAAACTTTTGACATTTTACAATTTAGTCCCTAGGCTCGTAAAATGAATTTCATTCAATTTCTTCAAAGCACAAGCTTATCCGAACCTATTTCATGCTCATAACGGCCCACATTTTTCATTTAATCACACTTTTACTACTCTTTATATAACTTTTACAAATTAGTTCTTTTAGGCATTTTCACCGAAAATCACTTAGCAAAAGTCGTTTAAAAAATCATAAACATGCATTTTCTACCACCAAACATCAAATACACAAATATTCATCATGGTTAAAATTTTAGGCTTTGATTATGTCTTAAATTAGTGGTAAAAATAGATAGATCATGTTACAAGGATTTTAAAAACGTAAAAATCATTAAAAACGGGGCTAGAACGGACTTACAATCGAGCTTGGAAGCTTGAAAAACCCTAGAAATTGTTTCTCCATGTAAGTTTCGGCCATGGGGTAGAAGATGGACAAATTTTGGCTTGATTTTTGCTTTTTAATTACAAAATTACTAAAATGCCCTTAATGAAAAACTTTGGAAACATTCCTAACCATGTCCATTTTTGTCCACCAACTTAACCAATTGTCTAATTACCATTTAAGTACCTCCAATTTAAAATTCCATAGCAATTAGACACCTCTAGTATGTAGAACACAACTTTTGCACTTTTTACAATTTAGTCCTTTTGGCTAAATTGAGTGCCCAAACGTCAAAATTTTCGAACGAAATTTTCAAGAAATCATTCCGTAATGCAATAGACCATAAAAATATAATAAAAATGAATTTTACTGCTTCGAATTTGTGGTTTCGAAACCACTCTTTCGACTAGACCCAAAATTGGGCTATTACATAATAAATCCGCCATTCATGTTTTGTGTTGCTGTAGATGTAATTGTGTATTAGAAATAGTGGTTAGTGTGACACATTTAAGTCATCTGGCTTCCTAGTGGAGGTAACGTGTCAATAACCAGAACACCTAGAGAGCCTCGTAAGATGTGATTAATTAGTTGAAGCATGTGTGCATAATTACTGATTAGAGCTTATCCTTGAGTTGGATCTTGGGCTAGAGCTAGCTATAAATAGGACAACCCAGTAGTGGAGAGAAGATTTTCATTTCATCTTCTATGCTTAACTTCATTATCATTGAAGAAAAACCTAGAGGTGTTCTTCATCGTTAACGAAAGAGTGTAACACCCCAAACTCGGCCTAGACGTTGCGACCGAATCTGGCGTGTCACATCAAAGTGTTTTTCGAAATCAAATTCTGATGGGAGAAAACGTTTGAGTCCATTTAGTTCTTATTTTTTAGGAAACAATTGTTAAGTTATAAAAACCACCACTTAGTAAAACGGTTACCATGTTTGTTACCGTGGGTTTAAATTCGCGGAAGCTACTCCATTTACGGTTATCTTAAAGTTGAAAATATGTGTTTGCCTTGTAAAACAATTATTAGTTGTGAAAACTTATTTGTATCCGTTTAGCAGTTCAAAATAAGAAATTAAAAAACCCAATGAAAAGAAATTAAAAATTACCAGAAGCCTTATTACAAAAATATCAACCCAATATAAAATATTTAATTAACTACGTTTAAACACACATCCTCGCTCTTGTGGCCCCCTCTGAGTCCCTCGCAGCTCCAAATCCACTAAGTCTAGGGATTACCTGTACAGTTAAAAGAAAAGGGTGAGTTACGAGAACTCAGTGTGTAATCCCCTATCACTCAATTAGTAGTACATGCAAGAATCAGTGCAGGCTCGAGCCCTGCTCAATGAATATGCAAAGTGGGCCTTAGCCCAGTATAGAAATAGTGTGGGCCTAAGCCCGATACAATATCAGTATGGTGCAAGTATGCATACCCACCCCACCCCAATCCAGCCAGCACACCACCCGTACCAACCCAACACACCACGTAGCGACAAAGTCGACCCACCCAGCCCTCACACCAATATTGCAGCATAGCTGCCATAAATAATAACGCAACAGAGCTGCCAGTATAGTATATGTGGCAAGGCCACCAGTAGCAGTAATTATGGCAGAGCCACCAGTATCATTTAGTATGTGTGGCAGAGACACCAGTAACAGTACTTCCTCCATAACAGAATCCCAACCCCATGCAGTATGCCATGTCATCAATTTTTCGTGAATGCAACATGTCCGACTCAGTACAGTCATGCAGTACACATTTTCATATGTCAATCTATCTCTAGGGGTAAACTAGTCATTTTCATACATTAGGGGTAAACCGGTAATTTTACCCTTTAGGGGTATTTTGGTCATTTTACTCACTAGGGGTATTTCAGTCATTTTACTCATTAGGGGTATTTCAGTCATTTTACTCGTCAGGGGTATTTCAGTAATTTCACTCCCTAGGGGTCTCGGTATATTTAACGACCTTTCCGAAGGCCTACAGTCGCCTCGAGCGACACAGATAATCCATTTGGTCGAAACAGTGTAAATGGGCCCAAAGCCCAATATTCGACCCATATGGGCCCACACACTCGTGTGGCCCATCTGGCCCAAATTCAATCACAGCTATCTGCTCTACATAGCCCAATCTAGTTTCTGCCACTTTTCGTAAATTTTATCCGTGTGGGACCCACGAGCCCATTGGGCCCACACGGCCCATTTCGGCCCAACGAGGCCCTTGACAGCCCAAGTGCACGAGAACACTCGTGGTGGCCTCTACAGTCTACCACCCACGGTTGTGGGCTCAATTTTTCCACACGAGCGTTCGCACGCTCGTGGGGCCTCAAATGCTGACGTTTCGGCTTTTCGGCTTTTGCCGATTCATAGCGCAGATAGTGTGATTACACACCTTTTTACAGCATCGTTCCAAGATCTACGAGCACCCAACCTAGAATCATCGAGACCTGATGTTAGTCCTTAATTGTTAGGGTAACACCCTCTTAATAGCACTTAATCCGAGATATCTTTCTTACCTTGTTTGAATGAGGGTGATCTTAATTCCTCAATGATCGCTGTCCAAAAACGATTACACACCTTTGCTGCCTTCCTAAAGTACATTCAAGAATCGATTAGTAAGTGGTAGGGCATATTCAGCCAACCCCATAAACATGAGGTAATCTTTATTACCTTACCGGACGTTTGGAGAACGAAAGTGTGACTTCTCCAAGCCGTTCAGACTTCACCACTCCTTGGGGAAGACCCTGGAATCGCAAAGGGTGCAGTACAAGAAGAATGAAATAAAAATCGGTTAATGGGGTTATTCGGTTTTGGAAAAGAAAGGAAGATCATAGATGCATTAAGTTTTAAAAGTAAAATAGATGATGGATTTTGAGCACTTACCGACTGTTAGAGCCATTGCAGAATCGAAATAGAGAGGGACAGCACTTGGGTTTCAGCCCAAGTAAGAAGAGAAGCCAATCAAGAAGGGAGGAGAGGGACTTTCGGTCACCGCCTACCAACTGTCGAAAAAGAAAAGAAACACAAAGGTGGGGTTCGACTGAAACAAAATAAGCCAGAGAAATGAAAAGGCAGTAGACCGAAACTTGAAAGGAGAGTTTCGACAGAGGTTGATTCAAGAGAGAAAGGAATGGTCACTTGCAAAAGAAAGAACAGCCGAAACCGAAAAGCAAAAATGCACGAGTGGTAAGTTACAAATTCGGCACTAGAGAGAAAAGGGAGAAAAGTCCAAAAACTGGTGACAAAACTGACCAAAAATGAGGAAAAACTCCTCAACCGAATTTTCTATCCTCCAATTCGGCACCCACACTCCTACACACTTCCACTTCCTTGATTCTCTCCATAATACTCTCCCTTAATCCTCTCCACGATTTTCTCCTACAATGTCTCCATGACCAATTCAAACACCTCATCAGCAGTGTTTCAGTCCAACTCTTCTACCTTCCCAGCTCAAGCAGCAAAATAAACACTCCATTGCTTCTCTCAGGATTTGAACCTTAGACCTCAAAGTTACACAACACGCCACTTGCCACTAGGCCACAAGCTCCTCTTGTGTCATTAAACAAGCATTATTATTAATAAAGCCTAAGTGCCAGTGTCCAGGTTCATTTAAGGGAAAAAATTAAAATTTTGTAAGAGCCAAGACTTGAACCCAGGCTTCTCAAATACCCCCATACACACCCAAATCACTTAGCCATTAAAGCAAACAAGCAATTTTGTCAGAACATGAAAAATTAAAGACCCTATATTTTTGGGGCATTACAAAGAGTTTCTTGTTAATCTTGTAGAAGCTTATTTCTTTAAGTTGTCTGTCGGTAAATTCTTAGATCCTTCTTTAAGTTTTACTAGATAAGAAGAAGTAGTCTTAAGAATTGTTCAGTAGGGTTTCCATCTGAATACCGGATAGGAATAAAACTTCCTTTCGGGAACTCTCTACATGTTTACCGGCTCTTATTATTATGATTGAACTTGGTTGTTCTTGTATTTAAAAGATTCAATTGATTGTTTTTAGCCAAAGATACAGGAGAAGTTCCCAGTGCTAAGGGAAAAGAACCCGTTGAGTAGAAATCTTTATGTGAAGGTTTCTGGTGAGTTCTTTCTTACTTTGAGTCTATTATCTGTAATAATATATTTAAACTTTCCTACTATTTAGCCAGGTAAGTCACCTTAACCTTTGGGTTTGGTACGTATGTAAAAGGGATGTGGTAAGTAGTTGATGCATGTACTGTTAAAATCAGTAAATCATAGAC
This sequence comes from Gossypium sturtianum, assembly GCA_025698515.1. Classification (NCBI taxonomy): domain Eukaryota; kingdom Viridiplantae; phylum Streptophyta; class Magnoliopsida; order Malvales; family Malvaceae; genus Gossypium; species Gossypium sturtianum. Next base: position 122,568,870 of record CM046950.1, read on the forward strand.
AAAAGTTTTGCATGTGCTTTGGTATAAATACTCCTTCCTTGATGCACAAGCTCCTTATTTGGAATGGTGTAAGGAGGTATCGGAGGGTTGATATGTATGATGATGAAAAGAAGATGCAATATATTATGTTTTGCCTCTGGTATGGCACTTTGGTGCAAACTGTGACTGGTGAATACCCGGCCTTATGGGGGAACACTCTTGTGATTGATTACAAGGAGGACTGATGGGGGTACGAAGGTTATGATTGGTTTATTGACTCTACGGAGCAGTATGAAGAAACAAGAATATTAGTTCTTTGGAACAAGGATCAAAAACTAGCATAAGGAAGAGAGTATACTGTTAAAAACTGTATCTTGTGTTAGACAATGTGTGGATATTGCTTGAAGTGTAAAAAGTACGAGAAATGGTCATAAAAGGGGTAGCCCATCATGACTTGTTTTTATCATATGTGGGTCTCTAATTGGGGATAGTGTTCTTTAGTGGACTGTGTGTGCTCATAAGAAGTACCAACTAGTTGATAGTTCGTGTAAGGAAATTGTATCCGCCTGTAGTGGCGTGTCTTTTAGGCAATCTATGTCTTGGTCTTATGGTGTTAGTTGAATCTTATTATGAGATTACGCTTCAGTGGAACTCACAAAGTTCTTTTGAATTTATTTAGTTTTCTTTTTATTTTTAGGACTTTAGGTTGGACAAGTTGTTAAGGGGAATTAGCCAGATTTGCAGCCTATTTTGTGAGCAATCTTTTATTTTGATTGTAACATGAAATTGTTGGGGAATAAGATGATATTTAGTGTCTGCAAGATTAAACTTGAAAGCTTGTATGTTAATGATGATGTTGTACCTTTGAATTTTTTTATGAGCAGTCTGTCGACTATGCACCAAACTGTTTTAGTTTATGTTAATCCACCAGTAGCAAATTTTAAACTTCTGCATGGGTGTTAACTCATTTTGCATTTTATAAAAACCTATCAATGTTTATAAGGCTTCCACCAAATTATGTTTAATCAAGGTATGTTTATAAGTGGTGTATCACTATGTTAAATTGCTTTTAAGAAAAAAATATCATATGTTATTTGATATTTTGGGTTTCTGCCCTAGTACACGGAGTATTCGCCGAGTTAAAGTGTTAGAATTTTAAATTTTTTAGTTAGTCCAGTTGGTTTTAAATTGTGATGCTCCATACTAGGATTCAGCGATCAAGTCAGGTGTCGGTGTTACAGTTTTATTGGTATCAGAGCTTTAGTTTAACCAATTCTCTGAAATCGATGTTAGTTAGAAACCCCACGGTGCATGTTACGTAATTCTGGCTTGATCCCTTATCGTGTTTTAAAATTAAGTTGTTGTTTTGTAGGAAAGATGAGAAATGTAAGTGAACTCCAAGAATACTGAAGGAGAGGAGATCGAGAGCAACGCTTTTCCTTAAGCTACTAGCTTGGATCCAACAGCAAGCTGAGGAGCTTTGGGAGTCGAAGCTAGAGAAGCTCTCATGGAGATGATGGGTGATCGCCGCCAAACGTGCGAACGTTTGACTGGAAAATACTACACCAAAAATATAAGATATAAAGCAGCAGTTTCCACAAGTATATGTCTCAAATTGTAATTGTAACACCCCTAACCCGTATCCGTCGCCAGGCTAGGGTTAACGGCATTAACGGACAGTTCGAAAACATTTATAGAAATGTCATACAATTGCATATCAACCTCAAACATAGTGTCCCCTTAGTAGGTCATCGAGACCTAAAACATGTTTATAAATCGGGTCGGGACTAAACCTGAACACATACAAAATTTCACGAAATTTAAAAACTTTTCTAAGTTTCGGGGTTACACGCCTTGCGTGTGCAAAGCCGCCGTGTGCCTCCCACGGCTGCTGGACACACCCGTGTGTCCTCCCCGTGGTCGAATCTGACTTTACATCCACGGCCACCAAGCACGCCCGTGTACCTTGGCCGTGCTCCAATCTGACTTTAAATCCACGGCCACCAAGCACCCCGTGTGCTAAGGCCGTGTACTCATAGGCCATATACTGACTTTTTCACACGGCTACTAGACACGCCCGTGTGTCTTGGCCGTGTGCTCCTAGGCTAGCTACTGACTTAGCCCCACGATCATTAGGCACGCCTGTGTGCCACAACCGTGTGACATTATAGGCCATTTTCAAGGCCAAAATGCCACCCAATAGGTCTTACCTACAAGCAAAATCATCAATACATCTCACGCCTATTTGGAAACCAATAACATACCAAAATAACCATCCAAATTAGAAGACAAAAACTCATCTTATCACAAGCATAATTCATTCATTTGCTTAATCAAAACTTGACCATTTCATGTATCAAATAACTATTCCAAAAACATACTTCACATATCACATTCAATCAAGCAATTTCTCAACTCATAACTAGCCAAATCACATAGCTAAGTTCATATAACAAACTCATATCAAATACTAGCCTATACATGCCATATCTAGCTATATACATTTCCAAAGTGTACCAAAAATGAGTTTAGTAGTGTGATGACGATCCCTGACGGTCCCGAGCCTTCAGTAGCTTTGACGACCTATAAAACAGAGAAAACACACACATAGAGTAAGCTTTACAAAAGCTTAGTAAATCATAATACAAACAAACTTAGTATGAAAGGCATATATGTACATAAGTACATTGGCGCATCTTAATGACTTAGCAAACTATCACATATATGCTTTGGTCCATGTACTTGGCCATATTTGTCACATTCATCAATTCAAAAGTCTTATATAAACATAGCTCATTCATGCTTACTTTCACATATCATATTGTTATTCCAATATACATAATCATCATAGTAAGATCACATAGGTACTTACCTTATATACACACTTAGTGTATAAATCAACATACCTGAAACGGATATACAATTCACTTTGCCATTCGTATCACAGACTTTCCCGTTGAACCGATAGGAACCTAATAAGATACTCAGAAAGCTCGAAATAGTTGTACAATGCCAACGTCCCAGACGAGGTCTTACATGCACTCAGATATTGATGCCACTTTGTCATGAGTGGTCTTACACAAATCAATACGATGCCGATGTCCCAGACATGGTCTTACACATAAAGATAATATCGATGCCAACATCCCAGATGTGGTCTTACACGTAAAGATAATATCGATGCCAATGTCCCAGATGTGGTCTTACACGAAGTCTCAAATCAACGCCAACGTCCCAGACGTGGTCTTACATGATAAAACAGAACAGATACTTATATATTCCTAGGTTCGTTCGGGACTTCTCGGACATTGTCACTAAGGCGATCTTATCTCAGAATTCATTTGCATAACACTTCATAAGCATTCATTATCAACGATAGGCATATGAATATGCTCAACTCAATACAATTACATTTATTTGCAATATGACTTACCTGGGATTCGATTTATCGCGAAATAGAAACGGCTACTCGGTTACTTTCGCTTTCCCGCGATCTAAGTCCACTTTCCTCGGTTCTTGATCTATACATATTCAGAATTAACTCTTTTATTCACTAACTCATTCAATTCAATCCAAGGACACACATTTAGGGCTATTTGCAAATTAACCCTCACATTTGCACAATTTATCAATTTAGTCTATTTTTCTCAAAACATCAAATTCACAAAATCATTACATACACATGCTAAGCTGAATATTCATACATCTCATACAAGCCTATATTTTCCATCAAATTTGCAATTTAGTCCCTCAAGTTACTATTTTCTCAATTTAGCCCTAATTAGCTAAATTCATCAAAAATTAAAGAACAAAGTATGTTCATCTAGCTCAAATCCTTCATTTAACACCATAAATCATCACAAAGCTCAACATAACATCAATGGCATTTCTCATGAACAACATCAATTCATCAAATTGAGACATGGGCTTGATAGTAAACTAAGCAACAATCTCAAAAACATAAAAATCATCAAAATCCAACACAAAATCATACCTTAATTCAAGCTTGAAATGGCCGAATATGCAAAGCTTTAAAACCTTTCTTTTTCTTACTAGTTTCGGTCAAAACAACAGAAAATAAAAGATGAACACTTTCATCTTTGGTTTCATTAAAATATATTAATAATTCATTTACCTTTTTAGCCATTTAAAAGACATTTGACACCATTAGTCAACAAGGGTATATTCGGCCATTTACCATCCATTATCTTATTAATGGCTTAATTGCCATATAAGGCCTTCACCTTTACAAAGCCACAACATATTGGTACTTTAACAAATAGCAAACATCTTTCACATTTAATGCAATTCAATCCTTTTGTCAAAATAAACACACAAACGGACAAATTAATTTATGAAAATTTAACACATGCTTAAATACTCATCAATGGCACAAAAAAATAATATTAAAATATTATTTAGACTCGGATTCGTGGTCCCGAAACCACTATTCCGACTAGGGTATAAACCAGACTGTTACAATTCTCCCCCCTTAGGGATTTTCGTCCCTAAAAATCTTACCGTTAAATAGAGTCGGATATTGCTGTCTCAATGAATCTTCAGGCTCCCATGTAGCCTCTTCTATACCGTGTCGATGCCATAATACTTTCACTAACGAAATTTTCTTATTTCTCAACTCTTTTACTTCACGAGCTAAGATACGGACCGGTTCCTCTCTGTATGACATATTAGATCGGATTTCAATTTCAGATGGGGCAATCACATGTGACAGATCGGATCGATATCTACGGAGCATTGAGACATGAAATACATTATGTATCTTTTCTAGCTCGGAAGGCAACAACAATCGATATGCAACAGGTCCAACTCGCTCAATGATTTCATACGGCCCGATGAATCTCGGACTCAACTTGCCTTTACGTCCGAAACGAAGTACATTTTTCCATGGTGACACTTTCAGAAACACTTTGTCGCCGATCTTAAATTCTATATCTTTTCATTTTAAGTCTGCATAAGACTTCTGACGATCAGATGCTGCTTTCAAACAATTTCGAATCAATTTCACTTTCTGTTCTGAATCTTTTACCAAATCGACCCCGTGTAGCTTATTTTCACTGAGCTTAGTCCAATACAGAGGTGTACGACATTTACGTCCGTACAAAGCTTCATATGGTGCCATTTTGATGCTCGACTGAAAACTATTATTGTATGCAAATTCAATCAATGGCAAATACTATTCCCACGAACCATTAAACTCAAGTATACAACATCTTAACATATCTTCAAGAATATGAATAATCCGCTCAGATTGACCATCTGTTTGCGGATGAAAAACTGTACTGAAATGCAGTTTCGTGCCTAAAGCTTCTTGCAATTTCTTCCAGAACCTCGATGTAAATCTCGAGTCCCTATCTGACACAATAGATAGTGGCACCCCGTGTAATCTAATAATCTCAGAAATATAAAGCTCGGCTAATCTATCAAGTGAATAGTCAGATCTTACAGGAATAAAATGGGCAGATTTCGTCAATCGATCAACTACGACCCATATCGCATCTTTCTTTCTCTGAGTATGAGGCAAACCAGAAACAAAATCCATTATCACTCTATCCCATTTCCACTCAGGAATTAGAATCGGTTGTAGCAACCTGAGGCGAACTTGATGTTCAAATTTTGACTTGTCGACATATTAAACATTTTGAAACAAAGTCAGAAATATCACGCTTCATACCAGACCACCAATAGTGTTGCCTTAAATCATGGTACATTTTAGTACTCCCCGAATGAACAAATAGACGACTATTATGAGCTTCACTCAAAATCAACTGAATCAATTCCATATTTCTCGGAACACAGATATGATCTCAGAATCTCAAACAATTATCAACCACCCGAAATTCAGATTCATAATTTGAATCACACTGATCTCGTTTCGCTAATAACTCATTATCAGATTTCTAAGCATCACATATTTGCTGTATAAACAATGGTTTCGCTTTTAATTCAGCTATCACAGAGCTATCATCAGACAAATCTAACTGAGCATTCAAAGCACATAGTCCAAACAATGATTTTCTACTCAATGCATCAGCAACAACATTTGCTTTACCCGGGTGATAATTTATCACCAGCTCATAATCTTCCAACAGCTCTAACTGTAACACCCTAAAATTTGAGTATCGATTATTGCATGATTTGGTGTTTAGATTATGAAGGAAAATTTTCTTATTATTTTTCGTGTTTATTATAGTCCTGAAGAAGAATTAGAATTATTCGGGGATGGAATAATTTTTAGTTTTTAAAATTTATTGAAGTGGAGCAAGTGGCATTGACACATAAGTTAATTAATGTGTCAAAGTGTAGCATAAGATGAGTATATGGCAAAGTGGTGTTGGCGCATGAGTTAGTGCATGAGGGAGAAGGTTCGAATCCCTTGTTTAACATCTAGATGAATTTTATTTTTAATTTTTCTGCACATGTATAGTAAGTGTCGGCCAAGTGCATATATGGTAAGTGTTGACCTTGTTATTTTTAGTTAGTATATCAAAGGATTAAGGAAATTGTTAACTTATGGAAGAGAATCAAGAAATTAAGGAAAGATATGAAGATATGGGGCAAGTATCAAGGAAAAGGTTATGGAAATAAAATCATGGCCATTTGACCATGCATAGGGACTCACAATATGGTCTAGGGGGAGCCAAATTTTTGGTGTTAGTTTGGCTAGGATTTGAAGTCTCTTTTGGTCATTCTTAGTTTTGTGCATAGTTTTGCAAATTCTCTTAACCTCTCTCCCTTGGCCGAATTTGATCCTTGGTAAGCCTTGATTATTTTGACCATTTGGTCATTATTGCACATCATTTGGTATTCTTTTTGTGCCTTTTTCTCATTAGTGCCGAAATCACCTACATCAAAAGACCATTCCTTTCTTTTCTCTCCTTTTCTCCATTGCCGAATGTGCCTTGATCTTAAACTCATCTCTTTCTTTCTCTTTTGTTTTCTTTGAAAACCGAATTATCATCATCCCTATTCTCTTATTTTGATTTCTTTTCAATCAATACTTTCTCCTTTAATCTCTTCATGGTCGAATGTTAGTGTACCTTAACCGAACCATTTTATTTTTTTTCTTTGATTCTTCATAGCCGAATATCTCTCTATTCATAAGCAACATTCTCAATCGTTTCTTTTCAACCGTGGAAAATAGGTAAGGGTTCTTTTTTGTCTTCGATTAGTTTATAGTATTTGGCCGAATATTGATGGTAGTTTGAAGCCTTTCTAAGATTAAAATAAACGTTCATTCTATTAACGTTTATTTTTGTTATACTTTAGTGCGATAACGGAAGATTGGAAATCAAGAGGTCGTGTGTGACATAGAACGCTTGGATCGATTTCCCTTGTGGAACAAGAATATTTGTGGTAAGGAAATCTCGTTCTCAAAGCCTTTAGTCATAATCGATATATATATATATGATTAGGACGTGCTAACGATCTTTGTCTTTGAAGACAATCAAGATAGGGAAGAAACGGGCGTATATAGTGTTCGAAAGAAGGGTGGTACCATTAATCCCTAAAGTATAAACAAAGGATCAGTATCAGCAATCCGGGATTTCCCACCGGGTTGTGGACGTTCATCCGAGGAGAATCAATTGTTTGAAGTAGTTCGTACTCCGAACCATTATTTATTCGTGGATTTGATTCGATTAACGAACCATCAATCGGGAGAAACCGCAAGTGGAAGTAGTTCAAAAATCGAGGGTAAATTTTAGATCGTTATGTTTAGATCGGTTTTATTATTAGATTATAATGATCACAAGTTATCGTGATATGTATAGGTGTTGACGGGCGGAAAGTCTAGTTCTCACCATAACCAGTGTGTAACTTCACACTTATCTTTCGGGTTAGATACTAAACAGTAAGTATTATGATAAATCGTAAAAAATGGCAAAATCGAAATTTATGTGATAATTAACACTTTTGTGTAAATGCATGAAAACGCAGTTAAAGTCGGAAAAATTACTAGATCGATAAATTGAGCGAGAAATATTGCTAGATCGATAAATTGAGCCAAAATATTGCTAGATCGATAAATTGAACCGAAATATTGCTAGATCGATAAATTGAGCCGAAATATTGCTAGATCGATAAATTGAGTCGAAATCTTGCTAGATTGTTAAATTGGGCGAAAGATCGCTAGATCGATAAATTGGGCCATAAAACCGCTAGATCGATAATATGGGTCAAAGTTTGCTAGATCGCTAATGGGCCAAAACCCTCTAGTTCGAGATATGGCCAAAGTTTAATACTATATTGTTAATAGGCCCAAATGAAAGGTTTTATTAAAAACTCATTTGTATTATGGGTTACTTGATAAATCATTTATGATTAAAGTTTGTTATTCATACATAAATGCATGGGATGGGATTTGAGGAAGAGAAGAAAGGCATGTGGCCACGTATCTAGTTCGGTGGCTCTGCCACAAATTTTGGCTTAATGCCTCTAGTTCGGTGACTATGTCACAATCTAGTTCGGTAGTGCACTACAATATTATTTAAAAGGCTAAATGCCTACGATTGGTGTGTTTGGCGGGGTGGGTTGACTTGATCCCCACAGGTGTGCTGGGTTAGTGCGGGGTGTGTAGCGGATGGAAATTAGGCTTGGTTGGGAAATTCATTTTACATGCATTTTAATATATTTTATTTCATTTTATATTGTTAAAGTTTGTAATTGGGCTCAAACCCAAATTAATGCCTTGATGGTCTGGCCCAATAATGGTGGTAAGTGAGTTACACACTGAGTTCTTTGTAACTCACCCCGTTTTATTATCCATCTCAGGTAATGGAAATTGATGTGGACTTGGGCCGGGGATGACATGGTGGAGGCCATACTACGAGCGTGGGTTTATAAAACTATGAACTTTATTTAAGTTACTTATTTTAATTACTATTTTGGGTATGTTGTAATAAGGCCTCTAATTATGTTTTTATGGATTATTTTTATGTGTGGATGGATTTAACTTTATTTTTAGACTGTTAATATGGGCTTATGTTAAATCTATAAAGTTTCTTAAAAATATTGTGTTTTATAACAATTTTGGACACCTAAATTACTTTACAATTTCTTTCAAATTCTTTTAAAAAAAAAAACTGCGTTAAGGTTTTGACTAATATATATATAAGATTTTAACCAAGTCTTTTTCTTAATTCATAATCATTGTACTTAGTTTTTATTAAACCTTATTTCTAAAGGCTTTGCATTACTGTTTTACTTAAATCATTAGAGAAATTTTAGATGTTCGTTCGGTGTGACAAACCAAATCTCGTCTTAACGCATAGACCTGGTTTGGGGTGTTACATTTAATGGTATCAGAGCACAGTTTCAAAACTCGGCTGTGGTTTGGGTTCAATAATGATGTTTGTTTGAAAAACAATTCAAAATTTCTAGATTTTGATTTAAAGGTAGTATGGCACCATGAGCATCCCGTGCCAAGTCAAGTAAGTATCTGTATATCGATTGTTTATATTGTGATATGATCATAAGAAACACTCTAGAACTTCTAGTTTTAGGTGTTGAAAACCGTAGAGATTGAGACAATAGGATATGGTTGCGAAAACAACTCTATCTCTTTCATATCATAAAACATCGTTAATAAGCAACTAAAATAGTATTTTGATTCATAAAACTCTTAATCAGATTAAATCAGTCATTATGAGCTCTAGAGGACGTGGTCGTGGACGCGGTAGACGTGGCCGTGGTAGAGGACGAGGTGTTAGAGGCGCAACCGAAGCACCGGATCATATGCCGAAAATGGATGCACCTGCGTCACTCGAAAGTGAGACGGGATCACATAATCATATGGAAGAAGATAATGCGGTGACGCGAGCAATGCTGCGAGTCCTTGAAAGGGTCGCTGAAGCTAGAACTGGGCCAATAGCTCGTGGGTCGATATCGGAACGTTTGAAATCAAGTGGTGCTGAGGTTTTCAGAGGTGTCTCAAGTGTAGCTCCAAATGTCGCTGAATATTGGCTTGAGGCAGTGGAGCGAATTATGGACGATCTTGAGTGCACTGTGGAACAAAAACTAAGGGGAGCGGTGTCCTTGTTGAGGGACGAAGCATACCAATGGTGGCTTACTGTCCGAGAAGGCACTGAAGCTGCACTAGTTAATTGGGAATTCTTTAAAGTTTCCTTCCAAGGGAAATATGTAGGAACGAGTTATGTTGATGCGAGAAGGAAGGAATTTCTGAATCTGGTCCAAGGAATAAGACAGTGGCGACATATGAAGCTGAGTTTTTGCGCTTGAGTCGCTATGCTCGAACAATAGTGGCAACAGATCATGAGCGTTGTGTACGCTTTGAGGATGGCTTGAACGATGAATTGCGGGTTTTGATAGCCCCACAACAAGTTAGAACTTTTGCCACGCTTGTGGAAAAGGCCAAGATAGCCGAAGAGGTTAAGAACTCGGAACGTCAGAATCGGGAACGAGCTAGAGGCAAGAGAGATATGAAGTATTCAGGTTCTTCAAAAAGGTTTACGAAGAGGCCTCGGGCGAGGAACCAGCTCAAGGAAGAACATCTCGTAGGCTGTGAATCGAGTCGAGATTGTGCTTGATTGTGGGAAAAGGCATTCTGGAGAGTCTTTGGAAGAAAACGGGTGCTTGCTATAAATGCGGGTCGATGGATCATCAATATAGGAATTTCCCTCGTTGAATGGATACAACTCAGGAAGCTCGTAATACTGATGCACCACCGGCAAGAGGAATTCAGCAACCACCGAGAGGTCGTGGGCCAGGTCGTGGTGGTAATGGGGCTGGACGTGGTCAAGGTGCAGCGGGTCGAGCCAATGGTCCTAGAGGCAACACAGATGCAAGACAGCCAAGATTGGTATATGCAGTTAGACGCCGTGAGGATGGCAATGCACCTGATGTGATAACTGGTACGTTCTTCATTTTTGATGTACTGTTATTGCTTTGATAGATATTGGTTCTACCCATTCGTATGTTGCTAGCACCATATCCGAAACTTGAATTTAGACTCAAAATTTACGATAATGAGATGAAGGTAATTAGTCCTTTAGGACAATCGGTATTAGTAAATAAACTGCTTTAGAGATGTGCCCTTAGAAATTCAAGGAGAAATATTTTTGGCAAATTTGATGGAATTGCCTTTTGGCGAGTTCGATATCGTTTTGGGCATGGATTGGTTGGTTAAGCACCGGCGAAATTGGATTGTGCCGAAAAGCGGATGTCAATAAGGACGGTGGAGGATAAAGAAATAATTATGATAGGCGAGCTAAGGAATTACTTGGCAAATGTGGTATCCGCACTTAAGGCGAGAAAAGTTGGTGCGAAAAGGGTATAGAGCATTTTTAGCATTTATTAGTGCTTTAGATGCCAAAGAGTTGTCGATGGAAGATGTGAGGACAGGTGAAGGAATTTCCGGATGTATTTCTGAAGAACTTCCCGGTGTACCTCGGATCGGGAAGTGGAATTTGGTATTGAGCTTTTGCGGGCACGGCTCAAAGGTGTCCATTGCTCCTTATAGAATGGCACCGAAGGAGTTAGGCGAGCTTAAAGCTCAAATTCAAGAATTGCTAGATCGAGGCTTTATTCGACCGAGTGTGTCTCCGTGGGAGAGCCCGGTTTTGTTTGTTAAGAAGAGAGATGGGTCGATGCGTATGTGTATTGACTACAGGCAATTAAATAAATTGACGATCAAGAATAGGTACCCTCCGCCAAGAATTGACGACTGTTTGATCAATTGAAGGGAGCTTGCTTTTCTCAAAATTGATTTGAGATTGGGTTATCATCGCCTTAAGGTGAAAGAAGCGGATATTCACAAGACGGCTTTCCGAACTCGTTATGGACATTATGAGTTTTTGGTGATGCCGTTTGGGTTGACCAATGCACCAAATGCATTTATGGATATGATGAACCGGGTCTTTCAACCATATTTAGACCGGTTTGTGGTGGTATTCATAGATGACATTCTCGGTATATTCAAGGAATGAAGAAGAGCATGATTCGCATTTGCGAATTGTATTGCGATTACTTCGAGATAATCAATCGTATGCCAAATTCGATAAATGTGAATTACGTTAAGGGAAGTGACTTTCTTGGGTTATGTGGTGTCACCAAGGAATAAGGGTGGATCCTCGGAAGATTGAGGTCAGATGGATTGGAAACCACCAAAGTCGATGAGTGAGATTCGGAGTTTCTTGGGTTTGGTGGTTACTATAGACGCTTTGTTGAGGGGTTTTCGTTGATTGCTGCACCCTAACTAAGCTTTTTGCGAAAAGGGAGTACCGCTTATATGGACTGAAAAATAGCAAGAAAGTTTCGATGAATTGAAGAAGATTTTGACGGAAGCGCCGGTATTGATTCAACCTGAGGCTGGAAAGGAGTTTACAGTTTATTGTGATGCGTCGCATACGGGATTAGGTTGCGTATTGATGCAAAGTGGGAAAGTGGTAGCTTATGCTTCTCGTCAGTTGAGACCGCACGAAGTAAACTACCCTACTCATAACTTGGAGTTAGTTGCAGTAGTGTTTGCTCTAAAGATTTGGAGGCATTACCTCTACGGTAAAAAGTCTATCATCTATACGGATCACAAGAGTCTTAAGTATCTTCTTACTCAGAAGGAATTAAACTTGAGACAACGAAGATGGGTGGAGCTGTTAAAGGACTATGATTTTTCAATCGAGTATCATCCTGGAAAAGCTAATGTGGTAGCAGACGCGTTAAGTCGTAAGGTGGTATCTGATTTGAGAGCAATGTTTGCCCATTTAAGTTTGTACGAGGATGGTAGTCCGATAGCGGAACTTCGTGAAGCCTCCGTGGTTGGAGCAAATTAAGAAAAAGCAAATATTAGATGAAAAGTTGGGACCTTTACTTCAACAAGTTGAAAATGGAGGAATAGAGGATTTTGGTATAAACACGGAAGGTGTGTTGTACTTTCGTGGAAAAGTCTGTATGCCTAAGGACTCAGATCTGAGACAAATGATTCTACGAGAGGCGCATAGTAGCCCTTATGCTATGTACCCGGAGGAAATAAGATGTATCGGGATCTTCGTGAACAATATTGGTGGCCGTGGTTGAAGCGTGAGATTTCGAATTTGTGGGAAAATGTTTAACTTGTCGCCAAGTGAAGGCGAACATCAATTGCCGTCGAGGATTATTACAACCGGTAAAGATTCCTCTTTGGAAATGGGAGCGGATAACAATGGATTTTGTTAGTGGGTTACCTTTAACACCTACTAAGAAAAACTCTGTTTGGGTAATTGTTGATCGCTTGACGAAGACCGCTCATTTTCTACCGGTTAAATGCGGATTACTCGTTACGTAAGTTGGCTAAGCTGTGCGTATCCGAAATCGTGAGGTTGCATGGGGTACCGCGTCTATTATATCGAGATAGGGATCCTAGGTTTACGCCACGGTTTTGGAAAGCATTGCATGAAGCTTTGGGAACAAAGCTAAACTTCAGTACGGCTTTTCATCCTCAGTCAGATGGTCAATCAGAAAGAGTAATTTAGATTCTGGAAGACATGTTAAGGGGTTGTATAATCGACTTCAAAGGTAGTTGGGAGGATTTTCTACCATTGGCAGAATTTGCTTACAACAATAGCTATCAGTCTAGCATTCAGATGGCACCCTACGAGGCATTATATGGTCGTAGGTGTCGTTCTCCTAGTTGTTGGACCGAATTGGGCGAACGACAGATGTTAGGTCCAGAGTCGATCTCTCGAAGCGGAAGAAAAAGTAAAAGCTATTCGAGCACGCGGTTAAAGGAAGCTTGGATAGACAAAAGTCGTATGCGATCTCAAGCGTAGAAGTATCGAGTATCTTTGTGGGGATCAAGTGTTCTTGAAGGTCTCACCTTGGAAGAAGATTTTTTTAGGTTTGGGAAGAAGGGCAAATTGAGTCCTAGATACATTGGACAATATCGTGTGGTGAAGCGTGTTGGTCCAAAGTGGCCTATCGATCGAATTACCTCGGAGTTGAGTCGATTCATAATGTTTTTCATGTTTCCATGCTTTGGCGCTATAGATCGGATCCTTCGCACATAGTACCGTAGAAGAAGTGGAGTTGAAGTCGACTTGTCTTTTGAGGAGGAACCAAAGAAATCTTAGACCGAGATGGTAAGGTGCTAAGAAAGAAAACCGTGCCGTTGGTCAAGATTTTATGGCGTAACCACGGAGTGGAGGAAGCCACGTGGGAGCCTGAGGATGCAATTCAACAACAATACCCTCACCTTTTTCAACCAGGTAAATTTCGAGGACGAATTTTTTTTTTAGGAGGGTAGAGTTGTAACACCCTAAAATTCGAGTATCGATTATTGCATGATTTGGTGTTTAGATTATGAAGGAAAATTTTCTTATTATTTTTCGTGTTTATTATAGTCCTGAAGAAGAATTAGAATTATTCGGGGATGGAATAATTTTTAGTTTTTAAAATTTATTGAAGTGGAGCAAGTGGCATTGACACATAAGTTAATTAATGTGTCAAAGTGTAGCATAAGATGAGTATATGGAAAAGTGGTGTTGGCACATGAGTTAGTGCATGAGGGAGAAGGTTTGAATCCCTTGTTTAGCATCTAGATGAATTTTATTTTTAATTTTTCTGCACATGTATAGCAAGTGTCGGCCAAGTGCATATATGGTAAGTGTTGACCTTGTTATTTTTAGTTAGTATATCAAAGGATTAAGGAAATTGTTAACTTATGGAAGGGAATCAAGAAATTAAGGAAAGATATGAAGATATGGGGCAAGTATCAAGGAAAAGGTTATGGAAATAAAATCATGGCCATTTGACCATGCATAGGGACGGCAATATGGTCTAGGGGAGCCAATTTTTGGTGTTAGTTTGGCTAGGATTTGAAGTCTCTTTTTGGTCATTCTTAGTTTTGTGCATAGTTTTGCAAATTCTCTCAACCTCTCTCCCTTGGCCGAATTTGATCCTTGGTAAGCCTTGATTATTTTTACCATTTGGTCATTATTGCACATCATTTAGTATTCTTTTTGTGCCTTTTTCTCATTAGTGCCGAAATCACCTACATCAAAAGACCATTCCTTTCTTTTCTCTCCTTTTTTCCATTGCCGAATGTGCCTTGATCTTAAACTCATCTCTTTCTTTCTCTTTTGTTTTCTTTGAAAACCGAATTATCATCATCCCTATTCTCTTATTTTGATTTCTTCTCAATCAATACTTTCTCCTTTAATCTCTTCATGGCCGAATGTTAGTGTACCTTAACCGAACCATTTTCTTTTTTTTCTTTGATTCTTCATAGCCGAATATCTCTCTATTCATAAGCAACATTCTCAATCATTTCTTTTCAACCGTGGAAAATAGGTAAGGGTTCTTTTTCGTCTTCGATTAGTTTATAGTATTTGGCCGAATATTGATGGTGGTTTGAAGGCTTTCTTAGATCAAAATAAACGTTCATTCTATTAACGTTTATTTTTGTTATACTTTAGTGCGATAACGGAAGATTGGAAATCAAGAGGTCGTGTGTGACATAGAACGCTTGGATCGATTTCCCTTGTGGAACAAGAATATTTGTGGTAAGGAAATCTCGTTCTCAAAGCCTTTAGTCATAATCGATATATATATATATATATGATTAGGACGTGCTAATGATCTTTGTCTTTGAAGACAATCAAGATAGGAAGAAACGGGCCGTATATAATGTTCGGAAGAAGGGTGGTACCATTAATCCCCTAAGTATAAACAAAGGATCAGATCGGCAATCCGGGATTTCCCTCCGGGTTGTGGACGTTCATCCGAGGAGAATCAATTGTTTGAAGTAGTTCGTACTCTCGAACCATTATTTGTTCGTGGATTTGATTCGGTTAACGAACCATCAATCGGGGAGAAACCGCAAGTGGAAGTAGTTCAAAAATCCGAGGGTAAATTTTAGATCGTTATGTTTAGATCAGTTTTATTATTAGATTATAATGATCATAAGTTATCGTGATATGTATAGGTGTTGACGAGCGAGAAAGTCTAGTTCTCACCATAACCAGGTGTGTAACTTCACACTTATCTTTCGGGTTAGATACTAAACAGTAAGTATTATGATAAATCGTAAAAAAATGGCAAAATCGAAATTTATGTGATAATTAACACTTTTGTGTAAATGCATGAAAACGGTTAAAGTCGGAAAAATTACTAGATCGATAAATTGAGCCGAAATATTGCTAGATCGATAAATTGAGCCAAAATATTGCTAGATCGATAAATTGAACCGAAATATTGCTAGATCGATAAATTGAGCCAAAATATTGCTAGATCGATAAATTGAGTCGAAATACTGCTAGATTGTTAAATTGGGCCGAAAGACTGCTAGATCGATAAATTGGGCCATAAAACTGCTAGATCGATAATATGGGTCAAAGTTTGCTAGATCGCTAATGGGCCAAAAACCCTCTAGTTCGAGATATGGCCAAAGTTTAATACTATATTGTTAATAGGCCCAAATGAAAGGTTTTATTAAAAACTCATTTGTATTATGGGTTACTTGATAAATCATTTATGATTAAAGTTTGTTATTCATACATAAATGCATGGGATGGGATTTGAGGAAGAGAAGAAAGGCCTGTGGCCACGTATCTAGTTCGGTGGCTCTGCCACAAATTTTGGCTTAATGCCTCTAGTTCGGTGACTATGTCACAATCTAGTTCGATGAGTGCACTACAATATTATTTAAAAGGCTAAATGCCTACGATTGGTGTGTTTGGCGGGGTGGGTTGACTTGATCCCCACAGTGTGTCTTGGTTGGTACGGGGTGTGTAGCGGATGGAAATTAGGCTTGGTTGGGAAATTCATTTTACATGCATTTTAATATATTTTATTTCATTTTATATTGTTAAAGTTTGTAATTGGGCTCAAACCCAAATTAATGCCTTGATGGTCTGGCCCAATAATGGTGGTAAGTGAGTTACACACTGAGTTCTTTGTAACTCACCCCGCTTTATTATCCATCTCGTAATGGAAATTGATGTGGACTTGGGCCGGGGATGACATGGTGGAGGCCATACTACGAGCGTGGGTTTTATAAACTATGAACTTTATTTAAGTTACTTATTTTAATTACTATTTTGGGTATGTTGTAATAAGGCCTCTAATTATGTTTTTATGGATTGTTTTTATGTGTGGATGGATTTAACTTTATTTTTAGACTGTTAATATGGGCTTATGTTAAATCTATAAAGTTTCTTAAAAATATTGTGTTTTATAACAGTTTTGGACACCTAAATTACTTTTCAATTTCTTTCAAATTCTTTAAATAAAAAAAAAACTGCGTTAAGGTTTTGACTAATATATATATAAGATTTTAACCAAGTCTTTTTCTTAATTCATAATCATTGTACTTAGTTTTTATTAAACCTTATTTCTAAAGGCTTTGCATTACTGTTTTACTTAAATGATTAGAGAAATTTTGGATGTTCGTTCGGTGTGACAAACCAAATCTCGTCTTAACGCATAGACCTGGTTTGGGGTGTTACACTAACCATCTTCTTTGACGCAGGTTTAAATCTTTCTGAGTCATCAGATATTTCAGACTTTTATGATCTGAAAATACATGACATTTTTCACCGTACAGATAATGGCGCCAGATCTTAAGTGCAAACACAATCACAGCTAACTCAAGGTCGTGCATCGGATAGTTCTTTTCATGTTGTCTCGAAGCATAAGCTACAACTTTGCCTTCCTGCATTAAAACACATCCCAGACTGTTTAATGAAGCATCACTGTAAATCGCAAATTCTTTGCCCGGTTCTGGTTGTACTAACACTGGAGTTTCTGTTAACAGAGTTTTCAACTGATCAAAACTTTTCTGGCATTTGTTCAACCATTCAAATCTAACATCTTTCTGAATCAATCTAGTCAATGGAGTAGTTATCACTGAAAATCCTTTCATAAATCAACGGTAATAACCAGCTAACCCTAGAAAACTAAGGACTTCAGATACGTTCTTTGGGGGTTTCCAATCCAGAGTAGCAGAAATCTTGCTCGGATCAACTCGAATCCCGTGTCGACACAATATGCCCCGTAAAACTAACTTCATGCAACTGAAATTCACATTTGCTTTGAATTTCGCATATAATTTCTTTTCTCGCAGAGTTTGCAATACGATTCTCAGATGCTCAGCATGTTCAGTTTCATCACGTGAATAAATCGAATGTCATCAATGAATACAACAACAAATCGATCTAGATATCATCTCGAAAATCCTGCTCATCAAATCCATAAAAATAGCGGGAGCATTGGTTAGTCCAAATGGCATAACTAAAAACTCGTAATGCCCGTACCTCGCTCGAAAGCGCTTTCAGGTATATCCAAATCTTTTACTCATGAATCGATAATAACCCGATCTCGATCTATCTTTGAAAACACAAAGAGTTCCTTTTAACCGATCAAACAAATCGTCAATCTTGGGCAAATGTGATATTTGTTCTTTATGGTCACTTTATTCAATCAAGCGATAATCGATGCATATTCTCATCGTGCCATCTTTCTTTTCACAAACAGAACAGAGAGCACCCCAAGGCGAGAAACTTCGGTCTAGCAAACCCTCTATCGGTCAATTCTTGCAATCGTGACTTTAACTCTTTCAACTCTGTTGGTGCCATTCTATACGGAGCTATCGATATAGGTGTAGTACCAGGTAACAACTCAACTTCACGAATCGAAGGCAAACCTGGTAACTCTTCAGGGAATACATCAGAAAACTCACAGACAATAGGCACTGATTTGACTTTCTTCTCAGACACTTTCAAATCAATCACATAAGCAAAATATGCCTCATAACCCTTTTTCACATAACTTTGAGCTTTTAATACAGAGATATCACAAAGAGTAAACCATTCAAATCATTAGATTCAATCCGTACAATTTCATCATTCGGACATCTCAAATCAATAGTCTTTCTTTTACAGTTCACAATAGCATCATGTGAAAACAACCAGTCCATACCCAGAATTATATTAAACTCATCAAATGGCAAAAGCATCAAACCAGCAGGGAAACAAATATCTCGAAACATTAATGGACAGTTCTTGCATACTTTGTCAACCAGGACACTTTTATCTAAGGGGTTCGATACTTTTATAACAAAGTCAGTAGACTCTACAGGCAAAGCCTTACTGAATGCTAAATTCATGCATATATACGAATGCGTAGAACCAGGGTCTATCAATGCAATCACAGAAGTATCATAATGTGTAAAAGTACCCGTTATAACATCTAGAGATGAAGCTTCCTCACAAGCTTGAATAGCATACGCTCTGGCAGGCGCTCTAGCTTCGGATCTCGCAACAGTCTCTCTCGTAGTTCTCTGACCACCATTGACATTTCTTACATTCTTCGAAGGTCTACCTCTCATAGGTGCATTATCAGATCTCAGATTCTGAACAGTCTCTGGCTCGACAGACTCAGGGCAATCACGGATAAAATGATCAAGTGATCCGCATCTGAAACGAGCTTTGTCATTCATTCTACAGCTTCCCGGATGTATTTTCCCACAATGCTTACATTCTGGTTTCTCGGATCGTACATTTCCAACACTTGCCACTGAAGTTGCCGGAGCTTTGGAGCTCATTTGTGATCTATCTCGATTTCTATTTGAATAACCCATATTAACTCTCGAACAGCTTTGATCATCTCTAAATTTCTTTGAAGCAGACTGAAATGATCTACTCTGAAATATCTTTCTCACTTCTTGGGCTTCTGACTCAGATTTCTTTTTATCTTTCCCAGGTGCCTCAGCTTTGCATGCTCGACCAACAAGTACAATAAACTCTTTTATCTCTAAAATCCCGACTAATAAACGAATGTCTTCATTAAGCCTATCTTCAAACCTTTTGCACATTATTGCTTCAGATGATACACATTCACAAGCATATTGACTCAATCTGACAAACTCCTGTTCATATTCCGTAACAGACATACGACCCTGTTTCAAGTCCAGAAATTCTTTCTGTTTCTGATCAATGAACCTCTCACTAATATATTTCTTCCGGAACTCAATCTAAAAGAAGTCCCATGTCACCCGTTCTTTTGGAATAACAGATATCAGATTTTTCCACCATTGATAAGCTGCATCTCGGAGCAAAGATACAACACACTTTATGCATTCTTCTGGAGTCAAAAACATCTTATCGAATACCCGGATAGTGTTTTCTAACCAAAAGTCTGCCTTCTCGACATCATCATCATTAGTAGCCCGGAACTCTTCAGCCCCATACTTACGGATTTTGTCAACCGGAGGCTTATTCAACAGACTCAGATACATAACCGGTGGCACAACTGTAGTCTGAGGGGGATTAACCGGGGGCGGGGGTTGTGAAACAGTCGGGTTATTCTTTACGAATTGAGTGAACCATTCACTCATCATCTGGAAGAAAGCTTGTTTAGCTTCTCCCTCATGACCGCTCGTAGCCGGTCTCAGATCAGAGGGCGCTGTCCCTTGCGCAGGAGCAGGTGCATTACTTTCTACGTCGTCAGCTACGGCTCTTTCGGGATCCATTACTATATAGAAATCACATTTTATACGTCAGGATTCAATACACTATCACAATTCAGAAATATGGCATGTATAGCTAGACTCTGACATGCTACGTTAGTCTGAGAATCGGTTAAACCGTAGCCTTGATACCAACCAAATGTAACACCCCTAACCCGTATCCGTCGCTGGGCTAGGGTTAACGGTATTATCAGACAGTTCGGAAACATTTACAGAAATGTCATACAATTGCATATCAACCTCAAACATAGTGTCCGCTTAGTAGGTCATCGAGACCTAAGACATGTTTATAAATTGGGTCGGGACTAAACCGGAACACATACAAAATTTCACAGAAATTTAAAAACTTTTCTAGGTTTCAGGGGTTACACGCCTGTGTAGGCAGGCCGTGTGCCTCCCATAGCTGCTGGACACACCCGTGTGTCCTCCCCGTGGTCGAATCTAACTTTACATCCACGGCCACCAAGCACCCCATGTGCTAAGGCCGTGTACTCATAGGCCATATACTGACTTTTTCACACGGCTACTAGACACGCCCGTGTGTGTTGGCCGTGTGCTTCTAGGCTAGCTACTGACTTAGCCCCAAGGTCATTAGGCACGCCCGTGTGCCACAACCGTGTGACATTATAGGCCATTTGCAAGGCCAAAATGCCACCCAATGGGTCTTACCAACAAGCAAAATCATCAATACATCTCATGCCTATTTGGCAACCAATAACATACCAAAATAACCATCCAAATTACAAGACAAAAAAATCATCTTATCACAAGCATAATTCATTCATTTGCTTAATCAAAACTTGACCATTTCATGTATCAAATAACTATGCCAAAAACATACTTCACATATCACATTCATTCAAGCAATTTCTCAACTCATAACTAGCCAAATCACATAGCTAAGTTCATATAACAAACTCATATCAAATACTAGCCTATACATGCCATATCTAGCTATATACATTTCCAAAGTGTACCAAAAATGAGTTTAGTAGTGTGATGACGATCCTTGACGGTCCCGAGCCTTTAGTAGCTTTGACGACCTATAAAACAGAGAAAACACACACACAGAGTAAGCTTTCCAAAAGCTTAGTAAATCATAATACAAACAAACTTAGTATGAAAGGCATATATGAACATAAGTACATTGGCACATCTTAATGACTTAGCAAAATATCACATATATGCTTTGGTCCATGTACTTAGCCATATTTGTCACATTCATCAATTCAAAAGTCTTATATAAACATAGCTCATTCATGCTTACTTTCACATATCATAATGTTATTCCAATATACATAATCATCATAGTAAGATCACATAGTTACTTACCTTATATACACACTTAGTGTATAAATCAACATACCTGAAACGGATATACAATTCACTTTGCCATTCGTATCATAGACTTCCCCGTTGAACCGATAGGAACCTAATAAGATACTCAGAAAGCTCGGAATAGTTGTACAATGCCAACGTCCCAGACGAGGTCTTACATACACTCAGATATTGATGCCTCTGTCCCAGACAGGGTCTTACACAATTCAATACGATGCTGATGTCCCAGACATGGTCTTACACATAATGATAATATCAATGCCAACGTCCCAGATGTGGTCTTACACGAAGTCTCAAATCAACACCAATGTCCCAGACGTGGTCTTACATGATAAAACAGAACAGATACCTATGTATTCCTAGGTTCGTTCAGGACTTCTTTGACATTGTCACTAAGTCGATCTTATCTCAGAATTCATTTGCATAACACTTCATAATCATTCATTATCAACGATAGGCATATGAATATGCTCAACTCAATACAATTATATTTATTTGCAATATGACTTACCTCGGATTCGATTTATTGAAAATAGAAACGGCTACTCGGTTACTTTCGCTTTCCCGTGATCTAAGTCCATTTTCCTCGGTTCTTGATCTACACATATTCAAAATTAACTCTTTTATTCACTAACTCATTCAATTCAATCCAAGGACACACATTTAGGGCTATTTGCAAATTAACCCTCACATTTGCACAATTTATCAATTTAGTCCATTTTTCTCAACACATCAAATTCACAAAATCATTACATACACATGCTAATCCGAATATTCATACATCTCATACAAGCCCATATTTTCCATCAAATTTGCAATTTAGTCCCTCAAGTTACTATTTTATCAATCTAGCCCTAATTAGCTAAATTCATCAAAAATTAAAGAATAAAGTATGTTCATCTAGCTCAAATCCTTCATTTAACACCATAAATCATCACAAAGCTCAACATAACATCAATGGCATTTCTCATGAACAACATCAATTTATCAAACTGAGACAAGGGCTTGATAGTAAACTAAGCAACAATCTCAAAAACATAAAAATCATCAAAATCCAACTCAAAATCATACCTTAATTCAAGCTTGAAATGGCCGAATATGCAAAGCTTTAAAACCTTTCTTTTTCTTACTAGTTTCGATCAAAACAAAAGAAAATAAAAGATGAACACTTTCATCTTTGGTTTCATTAAAAATATATTAATAATTCATTTACCTATTTAGCCATTTAAAAGACATTTGACACCATTAGACAACAAGGGTATATTCGGCCATTTACCATCTATTATCTTATTAATGGCTTAATTGCCATATAAGGCCTTCACCTTTACAAAGCCACAACACATTGGTACTTTAACAAATAGCAAACAACTTTCACATTTAATGCAATTCAATCCTCTTGTCAAAATAAACACACAAACAGAAAAATTAATTTTCAAAAATTTAACACATGCTTAAACACTCATCAACGGCACAAAAAAATAATATTAAAATATTATTCAGACTCAGATTCATGGTCCCAAAACCACTCTTCCGACTAGGGTATAAATCGGACTGTTACAGTAATATAGTAATGTGTTACAACGAAACACATGGAAGTATTCCGAGGATTATACCCAAGGGAGGATGAATTAAACCTATTGAAAATCTCTTTACAATAATAAGTCTAAGTAGTAACAATTAAATTCTAAATTACGATAAATCATAAAAGCAAAGAATGTTAGAAATTAAATAACTAAAATAAGTAGACAATAAAATAAACAAATGACTAAACCAATTAAACCAATCAAGAAGATTAACTCGTTTCAGGGGTTGTAATTAACTTCAGATTTGAGTTTTAGGATAGAGTAGCAATTAACTAACCAATTATTACCTTCCAACTTCTAACTGATTAATTAATTGGTTGATACTCACTTATCTCCTGACCTCACTTTCTCAACAGGATAAATTACGATTTACTTGACAAACTTATCTCCCAACCTCGTTTAACCTCTGATTACATCCTAGGGTTGTCAAACCTAGGGTTTAAGAATGCGTAATTTATACCAACTAATCTGATTGACAAACCCTTGATCATCTGTAAAGCACTTCACCATCCACTCATTAATCTCCCCTAAGGGAATTAGCTACTTATGATTTTATCCATCATTTCAATCTCAATTGAAATAAACATGTAAATAAACATGATTAAATCTAAAAAGAAAATAGATAAAGAAATAATCTTGTGGATGTCGACGAAAACATGAAGTAGGTAATCTCTCAATTGGGATAACAAAAATATTCGCTTTCAAAAGAAAATAATTGACTACCTTCGATATTATAAAAGAAGTATTGGATCAAAATCGATTCGAAGAGGAAATAACCAAGAGTTTTAGAAAAAAAGGAAAACTAAACCTAAATCCTACTCATAAACTACTAGGGTTTTTGGATGCGTCTAAGACAACTTCGTTACATCAAACCTATAAAGTTTTATTTATAAAAGTGCTAGCAGCTCAAATTAGGTCTTTAGCACATCCAAGGTCTTTGTATAAGTTTGAATGTGTGTACGAAAATAGCTTTGAAATGATTGGGCTCCACGTCGGTCCTATGTCGCACCATACAAAAGCTATGGCACGACACAACATACATTTTGTGCATTCTTGGGTTCGTGTCGTACTTTAGTGGCTCAGGAAACTTGTGCATCACTCGTCCCAAGTTCCTACGTCCATTCAGCCCTAAATTCAGCATCCTACGCACTAAAATTCATAGATTAAAACTACCTAAGGCCTATTTTGGCCTAATAGGTCACTAACACTCAAATTTGTGTAAAAATACTTATTTTACTAATATTAATACTAAACTAATAAATATTGAAAATGCAATAATTAATAATAAAATGGCTAGAAAACAAGCTCCTTAAATGTTGAAACATATCTAAACTACCACTACAATTAGCGACAGGTCAAATACCCCCACACTTAAGTCTTTTCTTGCCCTCAAGCAAACTAAACAAAAAATAAAAAATAAAAAATAAAAAACAAGAAATAAACATGATTGAAAAGAAAATGTACTTGAGCTAGCTTGATGCAAGAAATTGGACGGAAATATATTAACAAGATAATGTAAGTAAACATATAATTCTAGAATGATATACAATTGACTCACAATTTCTAAAGTTAGATAGGTTAGTTCATTAAATCACAAAACAAACAATTAAAATGATATTAAGTATAGGTATCCATCAAACTAGATATAAAATATACAATTATGCCATTTATATAAAGTACTAGCTAAGTCACATAGGACTTTTCGGCATAGGTTGGTTCGTATTCCAAGAACAAGCTCAACAAAATGAAAGTAGTTTGACACATTATATTGTCCCCGATACTCCCCCAAGTATACATGTAGCTCACCACCTTATATCCTCTTCTTTCACCTTCTTTATTTTTCCATCAACTAAGGCCTAGTATAGTATTCATGAGTACAATAACCGAACTCGTAACTTTCACAAATATGAGTGTACTTTTTTTCCAACTCACTTTACTTTTCTTTGTCTTTTTCGAGATTTTCTCGATTGACATTTTGCCTCTTTTTTTTTTTCTACAAGCTCAAAAATCTTATACTCACTATACCATACAATTCCTTAGATTCACTCTTTTTTTTTCTATTGAAACAACCATGATGTATCTACCCAACCCCTTAATATCAATGGTCGGACGTCTAAATCCATGCATGGAACAAGAAATAAAGGATCAAATAAATTATTTGTTAGGCTTATGGTTTCATTTCTAGTTCATCAAGAACATGAATTAAGGCTTCAAAATATGTACTAGGGAAATAAATACAGGAGAGCTTTTTGGTTCAAAAATTGTCTACCAAACAATGCCTTAGGTCATCTCTAGGTAATTCTATACATGGATTAAATCAGCCAAGCCTATAAATTTCTACAACCTATAATTCAAGTAAGCATGCATGCTATTTATATATCTATTTATCATTTGGTATACTTAGCATCTTAAATCTATTCATAGTGTAAAAAAATGAACTAATTAGTCTAAAATTAGATAATTTAGAATCAATTATTATCAAACTAAATTTACAGTTTATTCACAAAACCATATCAACATGCTTCTAACTAATCATTTGTATTTCTACAAGCTCAAGAACATGGAAAACACATACAATAAAAAATTTAAAAACTACTAAAAACTCAGAAAAATAATAAAATAACATAAAAATTTAAAAATTTTCCTAAGTCACCCCTACACTTTAATCAGCACATTTACCCTAATGTGCAATAAAAGACAAAGGAAAGAGGTTACCCGATTGACGTAATACGTGCAACACAATTGGTGGGACTATTCCTCCTTACGCTTTTGGCTCAAAATTGGAGTGCCTTAAAAAATATGGGGTTCCTACAAAGAAAAATTAAACACACAAAATTATATATAATAAACTAAACTCTTAACTAAATAAAAATAAAAATAAAAAATAATCCTGAATAAAAATAAAATACTAGTTCCAAATTAAAAAAAGTTGAAATCAAATTAAATGAAATGTTTTGGAATCAGTCGGAATCAGGCTCTAATGCTTCATCAGCTTTGTCTGGTTCGTCCATCAAATCTTCCTCCAGATCTTCTTCGGGATCTTCCTCGTCTTTTGATTCCTCCTCTTTCTTCATCTTGCTCTGTAACACCTTAAACTCGACCCATTTGCCAGGTCCGGGTTCTGGATGATACAAGAACCCAAATAACTTAACAATGTCTCTGATTGTATTATAACTACATACTAAAACTCTTAAATTACACATCAAACTATATTAAGAAATATAACTCTTTAAAGTTACAGCCTCTCAAACTTAGGTATTTACAACACAAAAAATTAAACTAAAGGTCATTAGATATGACTTGATCCCTAAGGTGTGGCCTCTAAGGGAGCACCTCTATACACATGAACGACATCTACGCCCATCCCTCAAACTGACAATGTTTGGCTTGGTCCCTCCACTCGAATCTCGAGTCAAACTTTTATCCTGCAAATAAGCAGTAAATTCGTAAGTTCAAATGAACTTAGTGAGGTTCTATGAAACAATGAACAAAAATACTTTGTAATTTTTAGGAAATAAAATTTAAAACAGAAAGTTTTAACTCCATGTCTATCCGTGGCCTTCTATAGATCCCACCGACACGGTCGTCGCCTTGCCATTTTTTTGTAGTTTGCCACTGGTGAACTTATTCTCTTTCTTAGACGTATACTCATCCTTTTACGATAATGGATCTCTATGGCCTTGGCCTAATCCGTGGCATCCCAATTTCCTTTGTAACTTAACCAGCTTAACTCACATTGATATCCACATACTTGGATATGAATTTCATTCCCTACCACTGGATGTCCTCAACTAATGTTCTCCTTAAATTCTGATCCTTACCTCGATGCGTTCATCCAAAACAAAATCAAATCTAGGACTTTCCACCTTAACACTTCTTCTAGTCCAAACTCACAGTTCTAGACATGTTGAATGCTGATTCAATGGAAGTCTCATCCTCCTTACAGACTCGTACTTTATAGGTTGGCCCTAAGCTATTAGTTTATCTTGTTCCAATTTTTTGAATAACGGAAATTAACTTATAGTTTCTAGCAAACTAAAACCTCTTCCACTTTCTAGCAGATTAACCGTCCAAAATATCCCTTGATAGAATGATTATTTTGTGGTCTAATTGGTGTTGCCTAGTCCTGGTCAACCTTCTTCTTCTCTGTAGATTCCTGACAGACTCTAACAGTCAGTCCATTTGAGCGATCATTAACTCCAAGTGAACCTTAGGGAACTTACCCATTTCTAGCTGCCTTTTTACTCCCGGACCCTTATGCTTAGGTTCCACTTGATCATCTTACTATCACAGCCCAGTTCAGGTTTACTCGCCAACAACTGCGGTCTCCTACATGCGGATACTTCATTTCGCAACATAATTTGTAACAGCCCATTTTTAGTTAAATCAGAACAGTGGTTTCGGGACCACAAGTATGAGGTCAAAATATTTATTTTATTATCATTTTAAGGTTTACAGTATGATATAATAATTGTGTGAAAATTTTGTTAAGAAATTTTATCGTTTGATTAGTCAATTTGATAAAAGGACTAAATCGCGTAAAGTGTAAAAGTGGAGTTCTATTAGATAAAAGTATCTAATGGCTATAGAATTCAATAGTTAAAGTCCTTAAGTGGTAATTATACCATTATTAAAATAAGTGGACAAATATGGACACAATTTGGATGATATTAATGGTTTAATATTAAGGTTAATTTAGTAATTTGTAAATATTAGTTAATTAAATAAAACAAACATAAAATTTAAGGCTTCCATCTTCTTCTAGACGATTTTTAAAGAGAAGAAAAGCCATTATTTTTAGGGTTCATTCGGTCAAGCTATTT
Organism: Gossypium sturtianum; assembly: GCA_025698515.1. NCBI lineage: Eukaryota > Viridiplantae > Streptophyta > Magnoliopsida > Malvales > Malvaceae > Gossypium > Gossypium sturtianum. Next base: position 122,597,069 of record CM046950.1, read on the forward strand.
TTGATCAATTAAGATCAAGAAAAGAGAAATTCGGATCTAGATTGGGGGAAAACTAAAGTTATCGACTATTCGACTTATTTCATCATTTTCACATCCAAGGTAAGTTCGTATGTGATAAATTTCATTACAAATGTATTTTAATATTGCATAAATTGTGAATACGAGACTTCAAGCAAGTTCAACAATGACTAGATGATAATTCGGCATTTGAAATCCCGGTTGAACCTTAGGAATAGTTTAGGATACTAGAGACATGTCATTAAAGGATATATTCAGTTGGCTTCGGGCCATGATATTAGCACTTCGGGTGCGAGTTATACCGATTTGGCTTCGAGCCATGAATATCGGCTGATTTGGCTTCAGGCCATGATATCAGTACTTCGGATATAAGTTACCTTGATTTGGCTTTGGGTCATGGTATAGGTACTTATTGAGAAACACTCTTGAGTGTTCGATTTCTATTCCGAATGGTTCAACAGGTAAATGAATGATGTGGTTGAGAATGAGGTTGGTACGAGATGATACATGTATGTGCATAAACCATATTAGCTTTGAATCGAAGAAATGGTAAAGAAAGTATATATTTTTGTGAATGAGTAATTGAAAGGTTTGTTATTTGATGTGAATTCATGTATTTATATCAATTGTTGAATTATGTGTTTATGATTATATCGAGTTTATTTCATACAAGCTTACTAAGCTATAAAGCTTACGTTGTTTATTTTTCTATGTTTTATAGTGATTTCAAGCTAGCTCGATTTTGGATATTCGTCAGAGATTGCATCACACTATCCTACTATCGACTTGGTACCTATGAACTTTGGTATTTTAAGTATATGGCATGTATAGGAACTTGGTCTTTTTGGTATATGTATTTTGGCCATTTGTGTTGGCTTGTAAATATAAGGTTTGGTTTATATTTATATATAGCCATGTGAGTTGGCTTATGATGGTGAATTTGATGATGTATATAATTGTACAAATGGCTTTGTTTGAGTTTAGTAATTGCCTTATAAAATGCTAGTTATGATGGTATTTGATATTTGTTGAAACTGGATATGGTGAATATCAAATGGTTGATGAATTGCTAACTAGTATGCTTATGAGTTTAGGTAAATTGGTGTATGTTTGAAAATGACCATATTAATGAATGAAAAGGGTAAAATTTGGTATGTATTTGCATTGCATATTGTGGTAAAATGAGTCTTGTATTTGTTGGTATAGTAATGGAATAAATAATGTTTGGTTAAAGTTGATTAAATGATTATTTATGCCTTGTATTGGTATCAATTGGTTTGATGTAAGTGTGTACAAGTTTGGGTGGCAAATTGGCTTGGTAAATAGCCTATTTTTATCCACACGGGCAGAGACACAGACTTGTGTCTCAGCCATGTGTGACACACGGTTATGTTACACGGCCGTGCGTCCCCTGGTGTTGAAATTGAAATCAAGTCAGTATGCTCCACACGGTCTCATACACGGGCGTGTGACTTGGCCGTATGACATAAGTCAGTATACCCTACAGGTTTGGCACAGCCTAGCACATGGCCTGGCACATGGGCGTGTATGGCCATTTTTAGGGCATATGGGCTAGCTCACGGGTGTGTGTGTTGGCTGTGTGACCCAAGTCAGAGAGTTACATGGGGTCGGACATGGGCTGGGACACGGCCATGTGATCCCATTTCGAATGTCCACACAGTCCATGACACGGGCGTGTCTGTTGGTCGTGTGAGTGACACGGCTGGGACACACTGGCGTGTGACCCCTGCAGTTTTAAAAATTCTATAAGTTTCGTAAAAGTTTCCTATGTTATCGGTTTAGTCTCGAACCACTTTTAATGCATGTTTGAGCCTCATAAGCTCATATTAGGGACATTATGATTGATGTTGAACGATGATTGCATGAAATGTGAAAATGTTCGAGAAATGTATGTGTAATTGTATGATAAGTCCGGTAATGCTCTGAAACCGTATCCAGGCGTTGAATATGGTTGAGGGGTGTTACATAATTATCCTTCCTATTTTCTTTTGCATTGTTAATAGTCGTATATTCTGGTTTCTTTTACATAACAGTTTGGCGGGATCCTTCGTCAATAGGCTTACTTACATTCTTGGATATTTCTACCCACTTTTCTTTTCTTAATTTGACATATCCTTGGACTATCCCATTTACTCGCGTTCTTAGACTTGTTGTATTCATCCAATCATGATACTCTACGTGTGAGTCACACAACGATCTCCCTTACCTTGTCATATCAGATGCCTAGCTCAAAATTTTACAGACTTTACCTGACGCCATAACCGAGTTATGCTCTTACACAGTATTAAACAATGTTTAATGTCCTGGCGGACTCCCTTTGTTGCCATAGCTGAGCGATGATCTTAAAAATAGGAACCTTTAACACCCCTAACTCGTATCCGTCGCTGAAATAGGGTTACGGAGAATTATGTAAAAATGTAACTCAAATCATTAATTTCCAAGATTTCATAATCATTGCAAAATCCAATAAAACACATGCATAACGTCCCTTTTTCGAGCCCTCAAGGCCCCAGAAACACTTTAGAAATGATTTGGGACTAAATCGAAAACATTTAGAATTTCATGGCTAAAGGTAGAAAACTTCATACTACAGGGGTCACACGTCCGTGTGACTCACACGGCTGAGACACACGCCCGTGACTCAGGCCATGTGGGCGTTTGAAGTAGGGACACACGACCATGTCCCAGCCCGTGCCTGTGCCCATGTAACTCTATGACTTGGTTAAACGGCCAAGCCACACACCTGTGTGCCAGGCCGTGTAAATCTTGAAATGCAACCTTCTAAAAACTACAGGGGACACACGGCCGTGTCGTGTGGCTGTGTGTCACACACTGCTGAGACACATGCCCGTGTCTTAGACCGTGTGGACAAGAAATAGGCCAATTTCAAGCCATTCCTTTCATCCATTTAAAGCTCACACCTACAAGACATTTACACATACAATCACGCTTTCAAACTTACCAAAGCATGCATATTATGACCAATTCAATAGGTCATTTATCCATACAACCAATATGCCAAAAGGAACTTCAAACATAATCATCAAATCAACCTAAACATGTGCACATTTACCATTTATCAACTATTTTGTTTCCATGCCTAAACATATCACAATTGATACATATCAACCATACCATATGAGATTCATGCCATATCAAAATAACCTGACCACTAGGAGCATTCCTCTCATGCTTCATAACCATCGAAATGACATAAACCAACCATTTTCAAATAGTACCAAAAAACCGACATTTATATACCATATTTACATCATGCACATCTAGTTCAAAACCTTTCCAAAGTAAACTATATATAGACCATGTTTAGATCAATTTATCACATACCATTTTGGCCATTTAAAGATACATTAACACATGCCAATTTTGGTCATTTCAAAACATGCATCAATTTGATCATATTAACCACAACCAACAAGATATCAATAGTATCTTCAGTACCTCAAATCCAAGGCAACATTTCATGCCATAATCATCAACCAAAATTGTAATAGCCCGATTTAGGGCCTAGTCAGAATAGTGGTTTTGAGACCACAAATCTGAAGTAGAAATATTTGTTTTATGATTTTTATGAGGCTTATGATGTGGTTGCATGATTGTGTGAAAATTTCATGAGGAAATTTTATTAATTAGTAATCAATTTGTCTATTAGGACTAAATTGCAAAGATTAGGAAATATGAGTTTCTAGAAGATTTAAGTATGAAATAGAATTATAAAAATTAATAGAGGTCCTTATTTAGTAATTAGACCATTTTATGTCAAGATGGACAAAAATGGACATGGGAAGGAAAAATCTTAAGAAAGGGCCTTAAGATCATTTTTGTCATTTGGTTAATAAAAGAATTAAAAAGGGAAAAAGAAGTAAAAAATGGTGTCCATCTTCTTCCCTAGGTGCCAAAATTTTGAGAAGAAGCCATAGCTAGGGTTTTTCTCATTTTCAAGCTCAAAGTAAGTGCATCCTAGCCCCGTTTTTAATGTTCTTTGTATTTTTGAGATCCTCGTAGCTCGATTTAGCTATTTCTAGCTATATTATGAGCTAGGGTTTATGTCCAAAAATTTACCCATGTATGACATGCATGTATTTTGATGTTTTAAGGAAGAATATGAAAGTTTGATGTGTGATAAATATCTTTTTCTAAGTGATTTTCATGAAAAATGCATAAAAGGACCAAATTGCAAAAGTTATAAAAATGGTCATACATGAGTGAAATAGTGGAAATTGAAGGTTGTTGTAGTTAAGGAAATTATTCGGCTAGGCTTAAAATGCAAGAAAGTTGAATAAAAATCATTTTACGAGCCTAGGGGCAAAAGTGTAATTATGTGAAAGTTTAAGGGCAAAATCGTAATTTTTCCAAAGTGTGATTCATGAGTCAATTTAGTCAAAGTGAGTATTAAACAAGTGAAATTGTTATTATAGATCAAGAAATACAAAGCCCGGGCTGAAACTGAGGCAAGAACAAGGTTGTGGACTAAATCAAACATCTACACATATTTTGAGTATCGAGGTAAGTTTGTGTGAAATTAAAGCTACATAATGTTATTATGTTTTAATTACTTGTTTTATGAAAAATGTATATTATTTTCCATGAGGTTGATTAATAATGCCTCAATAAGATTGTAATGCACTATGTTAAGTTGAAGTCCCGGTTGAAGATTCAAAATAACGAGGATACTTATGTCACGACATGGGATAAGAAAGGTCCCGTATAAGACCATGTCTGGGACATGGCATCGGCACCGAATAAGTAAGGTCCCGTACAAAACCATGTTTGGGACATGGCATCGGCACCGAATGAAGGTCCCGTATAAGACCATGTCTGGGACATGGCATCGGCACCGAATGTAGGTCCCGTATAAGACCATGTCTAGGACATGGCATCGGCACCAAATAAGGAAGGTCCCGTATAAGACCATGTCTGGGACATGGCCTCGGCATCAAAGGAGGATCTCGTGTAAGACCATGTCTGTGACATGGCATCGACATCTATGTACGATCTCATATAAGACCATGTCTGGGACATGGCATCGACATTGAGCTAAGAGATCCCGTGTAAGACCATATCTGGGATATGGCATCAGCATCAAGAGGTGATCCCATATAAGACCATATCTGGGATATGGCATTGGCATCTTGATACATGTATGATGAGATTGAGTATCCTCTAATATTCCAAGTAATTCAACGGGCAAAAGAGCTAAGTATGCAAAGATGGCAGGAGCTAAGCTATACAAAGATGACAAAGAGTTACATTTAAGTGAAAGATGATTATGATTTAAGTTTATGTTTATGATAGCAATAGTGCTAAATTATGTGATGAAGTGATACAGGTACCATGAGTAAAATACGAGTTATGAAACCCTAATGTGATATGTGATGGGTAAGAGTAAGTATGAGTAAGTATGTCAAAGTACTTTAGAACTTGTGTTGTTATTGCTCTGTGAGATGAATGGATTTTACCATGAGTACTTATGTTTCTATTTTAATTCATGCAAACTTACTAAGCTATGTGCTTACCCCTCTCTTTTCCCTTTTCCTTGTGGTATCGCCAAGCTAGCTCGGGGATCGTTGGACGTCGGAGCTCGGATCACACTATCAACTATTCTTTTGGTATAGTAAAGTTGATTTATTTTGGCTATGGCATGTATAGGAACTTGGTCATTTTGTGCTATGTCATATTTGAAAGCCAAAGTGTTGGCTATTAATGTTATACACTCATTTTGTAAATGGTCATTGGAAATTGGCCAATATTGTCAAGTATCATATTTTTAAATGGTGATGAGTTTCATGAATGAAAGTTCATGCAGTTGATGGAGTAAAATGTGAGGTGTATGAATGATGATTAGGGATTCTTCATAGTGTATTATTGTCATGTTATGTGTTGTTGTGGTGGTATATGTGTGTTTATGTTTCAGGGTGGCAATAGGCTTGGAAAATAGCCTTTTAATTGTCCACACGGGTAGACACACGGGCATGTGTCTAGGTCATGTGTGACACACGGTCAGCCCCATGGGTGTGTTGATAGGCCGTGTGTCCCCTGTATCAAATTACGAGAATTTGATTCGCCACACGGGCCAGCACACGGGCGTGTGTAGAGGCCGTGTACCCTTAAGAGTTTCCTGATGTCATAAACAAAATACCTAGGTTTTCACACACGGGTGAGGACACGGACGTGTCTAGGCCGTGTGAGGGACACGGGCCACGGACACGGGCGTATGTTCGGCCATGTGAAAACCCCTATAGGTTCGAAATGAGAAACAAATTCCACATGGATTAGGAACATGGGCGTGTGTAACCACATGGCCTGCCCACACGGGCGTGTTCCATTACACATGGGAGTGTGGCCCTATTTTTGGCAAAAATTTTCTAAGTGCGCAAAAGTTTCCGGTTTAGTCTCGAAACCTTTTGTATGTATGTTTAGGGTCCCGTAGGCCCATCATAAGGATATTATGGATATGAATGAAAATTTTTAAGTTCAAATTAAATTTTACAGCCTGATGTTGTATGTTTAAGGAAGATAAGTCCGATAATACCTCGTACCCTGTCCCGGCGTCGGGTACGGGTAAGGGGTGTTACAAAAATGACATATACAATCCAAACTCATCAATTAAACATTAGACATAGTCCACCTATACATGCCATTATAACCACGGCCAATGCATCAAAATCTACAGATAAAATTGTTGGATAGTGTGATGGATCTCCGACTAGCTTCCAACCCGATCGAGCTTTTGATAATCTGTAAAGTAAAGAAAAATAACTACGTAAGCAATGTATGCTTAGTAAGTTCGTATAAACTTTAAGCATAATATTCAATTTCAATAATAAATTTTATAGAATAAACATAAATATATGCCAATGCCATGAGATTCATAAATCTATATGATCAACAACTCACAAATGAGTATGTAACAGCCCGTTTTTAGTCAAATCAGAACAGTAGTTTTGGGACCACACATTTGAGGTCAAAATATTTATTTTGTTATTATTTTAATATCTACAGTATGATTGAGTGATTGTGTGAAAATTTCGTTAAGAAATTTTATTGTTTGAATGGTCAATTTGATAAAAAGGACTAAATCGCGTAAAATGTAAAAGTAGAGTTCTATTAGCTAAAAGTATCTAATAGCTATAGAACCTTAAAGTTAAGGTCCTTAAGTGATAATTAGACCTTTTTTAGCTTGAGCAAGTATTAATATATTTTTATGTTTTATAAACAAGGTTAATTTTGGTATTTAGAAATTAAGTTGTAATAAATAAAAACAAAATAAAATACTCACTTAATGTTATCATCTTCAATCGAAATTCATAAGGGAGAAAGCTATTTTCATGTTTAAATTTTGGAAACCCTAATCTCTTCAATTAGGTATGTATTTTGACTCGATTTTTAATGATTTCTTTGTTTTTGAGATCGTTGCATCTAGTACTAGCTAGCCCAAGGACTATTTTTCAAAACTGTTAAAGATTTTGAATGATGCCATTGATGAATACATGAGTATTTTGATGTTTGATGATAGATTTTGAATAGTCGGTGATAGTTAAACAAGTTTTGTTAAGTGATTTTGAGTAAAAATACAAAATAGGGATTAAATTGAGAAATGTGTAAAGTTGGTAGTTAAAATGTGAAATAAATGAGAAATATGGGCTAATATGAGTACTAGAGAAATTTGGCTAGCATGGGTGGTGAATAAATTGCATGAATTTGTGATTTTATGAAATAAGGACTAAATTGTAAAAATGTGAAAGTTTAGGGGTAAAAGTGTAAATGTTCCTTAAAGAGTATTTTGGACTAAATTGAATGAATAGATCACTAAATAAGTTAATTTTGAATATATTAGATCAAGAAAAGCGAAATACGGACTTGGATCGGGGAAAAGATAAAGTTATCGACTAATCGACTAGATTCGTCGTTTTAACATCCGAGGTAAGTTCGTATGTTATAATTTCATTACAAATGCATTTTATATGCTTTGATATAGCATGAATTGTGATTATGTGATTATGGCAAGTTCGAAAATGATTTGACGATGATTTGACAATTGAAATCACGTTTGAACCTTAGGAATAGTTTAAGATGCTAGTGACATGTCATTAGGTATACTGTGAATTGGCTTCGGGCCATGTTATTAGCACTTCGGGTGCGAGATATACTGATTTGGCTTCAGCCATCCATATCGGCTGATTTGGCATCGGGCCATGATATCAGAATTCCAGATAAGTTACCTAGATTTGGCTTCGGGCCATGGTATAGGTACTGTAACACCCCATACCCGAGTCCGAGGCTTAGACCGAATACGAGATATTACTATGCTTTAACTTGCTTAATCATGCTCTTACGGGCTATAAAATTTTGTTCCAAATTAAAAACTTCTCTTTCTTAGTCAAATCATTCGTATCGTGGGCCTACGAGGCCTTAAACCTGCGTTCGGAAACTTTTACGAATTAAACGAAACTTTTCTTTAAAACAGGGGCTACACGCCCGTGTATAATGAGACACACCCGTGTGTAGACACAGATGACCATGTTCAACAACCGTGCTTAAAAACCCAAGCATTCTGCCAAATGCCCCACGGTTAAGGCACACACCCATGTGGTTTGGGAACACGCCCGTGCACTCTATTACATGTCCGTGCCTTCAACCCGTGGTCGACACTGACTATTCACACACGGTCTTAACACGCCTGTGGGCCTAAACCGTGTGCCATGCCTTGATATACTGACTTATTTAACATGGCCTAGGCACACACCCATGTGCTGGCCGTGTGATCACACAACTTGAACAAACGGCTGTGTGATCAGCCCGTGGTCTGTTTTAACTTAAGGTACTAAGGTGCAGGGTGCACACGGCCTAGACACACGCCCGTATGTCTATCCGTGTGGGTACTTAAAAGCTATCTTACCAAGCTTTTTACTACTCTTATTTGCATACATTCATATACTACTTCAAAACATTTGCAATCATCCATTACAACACATGAATTAGTACATTTAATCCTTAAAGAGTTAAGGTTTTCATCCCATACTCTAGGGAGAACTTTATCAAACACATTTACAACCAACTCTAGGTTCTCTTAGGCCAATACAATTTGGCTACATCAATTAGGACTTAATTAACCTTTAAAATAATCCCTATACATGCCATGACTCATAAGGACTTGATACCTCATACCAAGTGTCTGCACGATAGTGTGAAAACATCTCCGGCGGCCTCCAACCCGAGCTAAGTAATAAAACCTATAAGATATGAGAAAAGCAAAGGAGTAAGCAATAATGCTTAGTAAGTTCATCTGTATAATTTGACAAATATTGATATTAACTGAATATACATAACACCAAGGCAATATGTTGAGTTTTTCTCATCAACTCGTGGTTACTTACTCAACCATTCCTGAAACTTACTCGTTCAATCTCTTACCACGTTCTTACCATATCACAAGCCAATTCGCTCGTTTAATTAGCATACGTTCCTCCACTGATCGTCACAAGATCATATAAAACAACACATCAAGCATTTTCAATAAGCTGCTCATGCAACTAATATCTCGGTTGTTTCGCACTTAGCCCACCATTCCTTTATAAGTGATGGCATCACACATAGCCCATCAATCGATAATCAATAAGGTGACATTGCACATAGCTTACCGTTATTTACATTCATGGATAATAATTCACAAGTATATCTCTATTTCAAATGTTCATTCAAGAACATCCTCACATGTTCCCTTTTTTACCTAACTTTCTATGATACTCGTTCTCATTCACACAGTGCATCAAATACACATACCCCACTAGGGGTTCATCATTTATTGAATTCATCTCAATTCAATTCTACTGCTACTTGTGATACTCATAGTACAACCACATACATTCACATATACATTGAATCATTCGAATTGTTAAATAACTCTCTTGAGTCTCATGCACATAGTTCTCGTTGTCACTCTACCCCAATTGGGTTTTACATACTCTAACATATCAATGCCATGTCCCTGACATGGTCTTATACGAATTCTTACACCGAGGCCATATCCCAATATGGTCTTACTCGAGCCTTTAACCATCGTTCTATCGTGTATACACCTTTCCCATTACTCTAAATTCGATTCCATTGACATCTCATCAAGAGACATTTCATACATTCACATAATAATATACATTCCATACAACATTGGAATACTAATTAAACTCATACGTAATTTCAACATAATCTCTACTTAGGCAAAAATGACCATTTTGCCCCTATACTTTGGCAAAATTATGATTTTGTCCCTAGGCTCGTAAATAAATTTTCATCACATTTTCTTGTTAAACAAGCCTAGATGAACATTTAATCCTCTTACAACTATTCTCAATTCCATCAATTTCATGCCTTAATGAACAAATTACAACTTTTGCATTTTAGTCCCAAATAGGTGTTTTCATGACAACACCTTTCACAAAAGTTGTTTCTCATCATCCTATCATTCATCTTCTTTCATAAAACTCATCAAACAACATAAGCTCTCTCATGGAAAGTCCCTAGACTTTCAACCATTTTGCAAACTAGTCCCCTCTTTAGAAAGCTTAAGCTTTAGGGACTCCAAAAGTATAATTTTTATCAAGAAAGATCATCAAAATCACTTACTTGTGAGGAGAAATGCTTGCTGAAATTTTAAGCTTCCAAACCCCTCTCATGGATGATATTTTCGGTTTGTGAAGAAAGAGAAATAAAAAGATGATAGCTTTTACTTATATCATCTTATTTTATTTCTTTTTCCAACTAATATAACCAACTAAACATCATAATAAATGCACTTGTCCCCTATCCATTATCATGGCCGGTCAACACATTTAACAAGGCCAAATTGCAAATTTGGGACCTCCAATTAATATTCTATGACTATTTGGCACCTCCAGCAATTAAAATAGAACTTTCGCACTTTATGCGATTTAGTCCTTTTTCACAATTTAGCAAGAATTCGCTAAAATTAAGGCACCAAAATTTCCATGCATCCTTATAAACATGTTATATAACATAACATATCATGAAAATAATTTTCTCTAACCTCGAATCAGTGATTCTGAGATCACTATTCCGACTAGACCCTAAATCATGCTGCTACAATTCTCCCCCTTAGGGATTTTCGTCCGCGAAAATCTTATAAGGAGAGTTAGTTACCAACATTCTTAAAATGTTTCCATCTAATCTTCAAAATTCGCAATTCCACTTATCCTCAAATTCCTCTTGCAAAAAACTCTTAAGCTGTGATACATAAGGTCGAAACGTAACTTGAGACCCAGGTTATTCTTTCTCTGAGGCATATACCATACTCTGTAATCCACCAATTTGGAGCTCTGTACATGTCCAACTGATCATTCGGATCTTTACTGGTTGATTCACTACAATTTGAATGACATTCCCCTCCTTGGGAGTTTTGTCCAACCAAATTTGAAATCTATAAGGTTTCATCTCACTTTCTCCTTAAAGCATTCACCGATCGTAATAGTCCCGACTTGCGCTTTGAAAACTCAAATTTTAGTGATCAACTACTTCGACCATAAACTCAATCGTATCATGGAATGTACTCTATTGTCGAAACATTTATGTACATAACTGCATTTCCTTATTCTTGCATTAGCAGATATGCCACTACTAAACCTCATACTAAAACTTCTGTATAAGTTCTGGATTCATCATAGTTCAAATCCTATCTAGAGGAATCACCAACAACAGAAAACTTATACAACCTGTATTTTATCATCTCAATAAACTCATTTAGAGCTTATTTAAAATACCATTTACTATCTCATTTCTGAAAAGAAAGCTTGCTCTTGTCATTAACCTTGCTAAAACTAAGATGTTACCAACTAGGGTCAACCGAGTAACTAACTCGCTTTGCTTAACATGGATCTTTTCATAACATCTAACTCACAACACAGACACAAAAGTGATTTTCTCAGGATCACCAACCTGTCAACTCTTTCTCTTGATTCAGACTGATCTCAGTACTAGAACTTTCAAATAAACAGTTCTTTCAATAGCTTACAACTCAACTATCATGGTTTGAACATTTCGATGAGCATATCTTTATATTATGCTCCCTACTCACGTACACACAAAATTTTATTCTCTTACTGATTCATGCGTGAATATACACAGAACTTGAATCATATCTAAATACCTTAATCTACTCTTTTCTCCATACTGAGAACATTTTTCTTTTTTTATTTTTTAAGCATACTCTCATCTGAGTTTCTCTTGCTATGCCAATCTAGAACCTTTACGATCGTCATATCTCATGATAGTAGGGACATCTCGATCGAATTCATAAACTCTATTCGGTTTACCCGAAAACCCATCACACAACGTGAAACTTGTGATTTCACCTCTTATACACGAATCATCACAAATTTTCTCCTCAAGGTGCCTAATTAAGGTTACGAGGAGATAAAGGAAATGTCAATTTCAATTAATTAAATCGACAACCGTTTTGTTTGATTTTCACTATCAGCTAACATTCTCACATAGTCACAGTTTATGAAAAGAACAACCACAATTGCTATGAAAGGCAACAGATAATAGTACATAATACTCAAGGGGATTATTATAATCCATCTATGGCATCAACTAACCATGCACAATCTACAGGCTTCAAGCCAACTTACTCAAACTTGCCATTTATTTAGCACATATCGTGCCACACATCGCACCTGCTTCTTCGTGATTCATTCACGAATATCTGCATTCACTCCTTCACATGACTTTAGTACTAGTCTCATTTGTATTTCTAACTCATCTACCTATCCCTTTGATCACTAGAGATAATCAAAGACATATATTCATCGTCATACATATAGGTACGACACCAATGTCACATCTCCAAGGTGGTCTTATATGGAGTCACCTCTAAATGCCAATGCCATTTCCCGGATAAGGTCTTATATGGGCTTCCACATCAAGTATCGATGCCATATTCTGAATATGGTCTTATACAGAATCATAACTTGGTGCCGAGGCCATGCCTCGAACATGGTCTTATACGGGACCTTAACTATTTCATATCTCAATGATAGCCTTTTCATTATAGTCTCTCAGGACTTCAACCTCATGTTCAACAAAAACTATTCTATCTATTAGAGTATCATGCATCAATGTGATACAAAGCATTTTCAAATTGCTAACATAAATACTGTATTAATCACATACAAACTTACTCAAATTGTCTCTCATAATATTTCATCATAATTCAACAGTGGTAAGGAGGGTGAGGTCACAGAGCCTCTTAACTTGACCCTCGTGACTACATACATATGATTTAATATTCATCACCAATGAAATATCATCATAGTCACATAACTCATCTCAAGTGAGTTTTCACGTTTATCACGTTACAATTATCTCTATCACTCATACTTTCGAGCTGTGACTTTAATAACTCAAGTTTCACATTAATATCTACTCGAAAACTTAACATTTAACTCTACTTTCTCTTACTATTGCTTATTAATCTAGAGAATGTCTTACGGTTTTTGAGTACGTCGTTTACTTGATCGCCATAGTCCAGCTATTGTTTTGCTGTCGTCACGAAGCCATAGCCTATCTATGGTCTTACGTAAAATCTTATCTCGATATCGACGCCATATCCCAGATATGGTCTTACACGATCTCATACCGAAGCCAGGTCCCAGACGTGGTCTCACACGGGATTACTATTTGATGCCGATGCCATGTCCCAAATATGGTCTTGTACGGGATCTCACAACAAATATCGATGCCATATCCTAGATATGGTCTTATCCGCTTAACTTTTTCAATACCGAAGCCATATCCCTGATATGGTCTTATACGGGATCTTGTAACTCGATGTCGATGCCATGTCCCGGACATAGTCTTATACAAGATCTTTCTTTGGTGCTGAAGCCATGTCCTAGACATGGTCTTACACTAGCACACGTATCATCACCAATGCCATGTCCCAGACATGGTCTTATATTGGATTTTCTCTAGGTGCCAACGCCATATCCCAGATATGGTCTTACATGGGATGACATGTACCGCCATGGTCTTATTCATCATTTTATCATTGGGCGACCGTACTCATATCCTGCATTTTACTCTTACTGCTTTTTACATACATCATGGCACTTACTAGTCTCATGCTTGTAAGGTAAACAAGGTACCTGTAACACTTGATCACATAGATCAGTATACCGTACTATAATAAACATAATCTCAGCATCATTGTTCATAACATGTATTATACTTGTTAGTCAGCCTTAACTAGCATGGCATAATATCAACTTTGCTACTAACTTTCTTGCTATCTCATTTAAGCTTTACTTGTGTGCCCGATGAATTTCCATGAATAATCGAGGATACTGAATCTCGTCTCACATGCTCGATGCCAAAGCCATATCCTAGATACGGTATTACATGGAATCTCTCTTCTTGGTTTCGAGGCCATGTCTTGACATGGGCTTATACAAAGTCTTTCTCATTCTCACCAATGCCATGCCTTGGCCTGGACTTACATGATAACTTGTTCAATGCCAAGCTTGCCTTGGACTTACATGGTAACTCATTCAATGCCAACTTGCCTTGGAATTACATGATAACTTGTTCAATTCCAAGCTTGCCTTGGACTTACATGATAACTCGTTCAATGCCAAGCTTGTCTTGGACTTACATGATAACTCGTTCAATGCCAAGCTTGTCTTGGACTTACATGATAACTCGTTCAATGCCAAGCTTGCCTTGGACTTACATGATAACTTGTTCAATGCCAAGCTTGCCTTGGACTTACATGATAACTTGTTTAATGCCAAGCTTGCCTTGGACATACATGATAACTTGCTTGCTTGCCGATGCCATGCCTCGGCTTGGTCTTATACGGACTTTCTTGTTCCATGTGGTAGATCGAGTATCCTAAGTTATTCAACTTCAATCGGGGCTTTCTCATGCTTGATCTCATTAATTTCTCTGTTTAACATAACATTAAACATTTTCATAATAACATTGTATATTACACTAAGTAATTCAATGATATAAATCATAAAGCTTAGAAATCATACAAACTTACTGAAATTAGCTCGATTGGGAATCATCACTGTCTTAACAAAACAAATTCATTAGAGCCGAAAGACATCACACTATCACGATCCACATACGGCATGTATAGTTAGACTCTTACTCACGCTAGGTTAGTCCTAGAACTGACTAAACCATAGCTCTGATACCACTAAATGTAACACCCCATACCCGAGTCCGAGGCTTAGACCGAATGCGAGATATTACTATGCTTTAACTTGCTTAATCATGCGCTTACGGGCTATAAAATTTTGTTCCAAATTAAAAACTTCTCTTTCTTAGTCAAATCATTCGTATCGTGGGCCTACGAGACCTTAAACTTGCGTTCAGAAACTTTTACAAGTTAAAGGAAACTTTTCTTTAAAATAGTGGCCACACGCCCGTGTATAATGAGACACGCCCGTGTGTAGACACACACGGCCATGTTCAACAACCGTGCTTAAAAACCCAAGCATTCTGCCAAATGCCCCACGGTTAAGGCACACGCCCATGCAGTTTGGGAACACGCCCGTGCACACTATTACATGTTCGTGCCTTCAACCCATGGTCGACACTGACTATTCACACACGGTCTTGACACGCCTATGGGCCTAAACCGTGTGCTCTGCCTTGATATACTAACTTATTTAACACGGCCTCGGCACACGCCCATGTGCTGGCCGTGCGTATAATACGACTTGAACAAACGGCCGTGTGATCAGCCCGTGGTCTATTCTAACTTAAGGTACTAAGGTGCAGGGTGAACACGGCCTAGACACAAGCTCGTGTGTCTATCCATGTGGGCACTTAGAAGCTATCTTACCAAGCTTTTTACTACTTTTATTTGCATACATTCATATACTACTTCAAAACATTCTCAATCATCCATTAGAACACATGAATTAATACATTTAATCCTTAAAGAGTTAAGGTTTTCATCCCATACTCTAGGGAGAACTTTATCAAACACATTTACAACCAACTCTGGGTTCTCTTAGGCCAATACAATTTGGCTACATCAATTAGGACTTAATTAACCTTAAAAATAATCCCTATACATGCCATGACTCATAAGGACTTGATACCTCATACCAAGTGTCTACACGATAGTGTGAAAACATCTCCGGCGGCCTCCAACCCGAGCTAAGTAATAAAACCTATAAGAGATGAGAAAAGTAAAGGAGTAAGTAATAATGCTTAGTAAGTTCATCTGTATAATTTGACAAATATTGATATTCACTGAATATACATAACAGCAGGGCCATATGTTGAGTTTTTGTCATCAACTCATGGTTACTTACTCAACCATTCCTGAAACTTACTCATTCAATCTCTTACCACGTTCTTACCATATCACAAGCCAATTCGCTCGTTTAATTAGCATACGTTCCTGCACTGATCGTCACAAGATCATATATAACAACACATCAAGCATTTTCAATAAGCCGCTCATGCAACTAATATCTCGGTGGTTTCGCGCTTATCCCACCATTCCTTTACAAGTGATGGTATCACACATAGCCCATCAATCGATAATTAATAAGGTGACATTGCACATAGCTTACCGTTATTTACATTAATGGATAATAATTCACAAGTATATCTCTATTTCAAATGTTCATTCAAGAACATCTTCACATGTTCCCATTTTTTTTACTTAACTTTCTACGATACTCGTTCTCATTCACACAGTGCATCAAATACACATACCCCACTAGGGGTTCATCATTTATTGAATTCATCTCAATTCAATTCTACTCCTACTTGTGCTACTCATAGTACAACCACATACATTCACATATACATTGAATCATTCGAATTGTTAAATAACTCTCTTGAGCCTCATGCACATAGTTCTCGTTGTCACTCTATCCCAATTGGGTTTTACATACTCTAACATATCGATGCCATGTCCCTGACATGGTCTTATACGAATTCTTACCTTGAGGCCATATCCCAATATGGTCTTACTCGAGCCTTTAACCATCGTTCTATCGTGCTATACACCTTTCCCATTACTCTAAATTCGATTCCATTGACATCTCATCAAGAGACATTTCATACATTCACATAATAATATACATTCCATACAACATTGGAATACTAATTAAACTCATACGTAATTTCAACATAATCTCTACTTAGGCAAAAATGACCATTTTGCCCCTATACTTTGGCAAAATTACGATTTTGTCCCTAGGCTCGTAAATAAATTTTCATCACATTTTCTTGTTAAACAAGCCTAGCTGAACATTTAATCCTCTTACAATTATTCTCAATTCCATCAATTTCATGCCTTAATGAACAAATTACAACTTTTGCATTTTAGTCCCAAATAGGTGTTTTCATGACAACACCTTTCACAAAAGTTGTTTCTCATCATCCTATCATTCATTTTCTTTCATGAAACTCATCAAACAACATAAACTCTCTCATGGCAAGTCCCTAGACTTTCAACCATTTTGCAAACTAGTCCCCTCTTTAGAAAGCTTAAGCTTTGGGGACTCCAAAAGTATAATTTTTATCAAGAAAGATCATCAAAATCACTTACTTGTGAGGAGAAATGCTTACTGAAATTTTAAGCTTCCAAACCCCTCTCATGGCTGATATTTTCGGTTGGAGAAGAAAGAGAAATAAAAAGATGATAACTTTTACTTATATCATCTTATTTTATTTCTTTTTCCAACTAATATCACCAACTAAACATCATAATAAATGCACTTGTCCCCTATGCATTATCATGGCCGGTCGACACATTTAACAAGGCTAAATTGCACATTTGGGATCTCCAATTAATATTCTATGACTATTTGGCACCTCTAGCAATTAAAATAGAACTTTCACACTTTATGCGATTTAGTCCTTTTTCACAATTTAGCTAGAATTCGCTAAAATTAAGGCACCAAAATTTCCATGCATCCTTATAAACATGTTATATAACATAACATATCATGAAAATGATTTTCTCTAACCTCGAATCAGTGATTCTGAGATCACTGTTTTGACTAGCCCCTAAATCGGGCTGTTACAGGTATTTATCATGTGAGACCTTGAGTATCCGACTTCTATTCCAAATGGTTCAATGGGTAAAAGAAGGATGTAGTTGATTATGAGATTGGTACGAGATGGTACAGGTACGTACGAGAATGAATTGAGTATCGAAAACTATGAAATTGATGTAACATCTTTAAATAGGGGCTATTGTGTTTGAACTGTTTGCATGTGTATGGCTTGGTTGTGATGTTAATTGGGATGTTTTAGGGTCTAGATATGAGCCAAGGGTAGGCCCAAACTATGGGAAAATTTTTATTTTTAAGCTTTGGTTAAGGGGAGCTGAAGGAGCTAGGGGTTAAGTGTTTTCTGTGGTAAACTTTAGCACAAGAATTACCTTGGTAAAGTGGTAGAAGGCGCCACTTAGGGCCTTGAGAAGTGACACCACAAGCAGAGGAAGGGAGCTGAGGTTCGAGCTGCAGGAATCCCTCTGTGGGAATTTCTTTTTGACGCCAGAGAGGGAAGAGTTGTGCTCAGCTCAAACTCCGATGGATAACTGTTGAACAGGTCAACAGATTCAAACGGGTGGAGAAGAGAGAATTTAGGAGTTTGAGCAATTGAAACTCATTTAAACGAGTGGTCAGGAGAAGTTTGAGTAGTTGGCCAAATTTTGAATTGTGTGAGGTTGAGTGTTCGGCTGAAAGACTTAGGGGGAGTGCCGAAATTTCTTAGGCAAGCTAAGTGGACATTTTCGACTAAGTCATGTCTTGGTGTATTCAGTTGTGAACCAAAAGCCGAAATCCCTTAGCCCTTGTCGATTTCTCCCTTAGTGCACCTTGTTGAAGCAAAAGCTGAAAGCTTTTTGGCTCTTGTCGACTTTTCTCTTAGGCATTGAGCCGAATCCCCATTTGAACCCCTCACTTATTTTCTTTGAAGCCGAAACACTATTCTCCCTAAACCTTATTTCATTTTGCTCTCTACTCTTATTTGGTTTGGCCGAATCTCCTTTGATTTCTTTTCTCAAGCCATAGCCGAATCCATCTTGATCACCTTACCCCATTGCCGAAACCTTAACAGCCGAAAACCTCATAGATCATTCTTCTTCTTGTTCTCTACTTTCATTTTTTTGATTAGTCGAACCCCCTTGGTAGCTTATTCTCTCGCCGAAACCTCTCTACTATTCTCTCCTTGTTCTAACGTTTTGGCCGAACATCAATCAAGGGTAGATCTCTCTTGTCTTCTTCTCTAATCAGTTTTGGAGTAGGTAAGTTATCATGGCCGAATCTCTTCTATCTTCTTTTCTTCTCTATTCACTCATATGGAACAAAAGTCAAATTTTGACATTTGTCATGATTCTTAATCACCTATGGAATCGGTTTCTCCTAGGTTCTTCGGGATTTTGAAGTAGTGGATCGTGATCATCTACTCTCTACCAATCAGTTTCGTTAAAGACTGTGGTAAGGTTACATGTCGATTTAACCATTCCCTTATTCATTTGAAAAGCCGAAGGCTATTAAGTTTATGTTGTTTAGTGCTGGCCGATTGTAGGGGAAGGGTTGTGACTAGTGCTCGAAAGGCGTTAAGGTAAGGATTGTGGTTCTGTGCGTTAACTCTTCAGGATTTACAGGTGAAGCCGAATGGCTTTTTGCTAATAGTGTGATATTGGCCGAATGTAGGAAGGGGGAACTTGTGCGTTAGATCGTGATCTACGGGGTTCCGTAGTCTCATTAGTAACCAGGTGTGTATCGTACACACTTCATAATCTATGTAAATGTGCTAATAACCTAAACAATGTTAAAAGCCAAAAACTGTGTAGATTTTGACATGGTACCCTTATGGGTATGAGTAAGGATTTCGGGTAAGTCCATTTTGATGAATTTAAGATACGTGATTTCTAATGCTATCATCCACGTTATGCCCGGCATATGTTTTATGATTAAGCATGTTAGCATGATATGTATATGCATGTGCATTATTGTGGGTGATATGAGAGGAGGGGGAAGATTGATATCTGTGACTTTGGGTCACTAGTGGTTTGGCACCACCAGTGGTTTGGTACCACAGTTGATTTCGTGACTTTGGGTCACCAGTGGTTTGGCACCACCAGTGGTTTGGTACCACAGTTGATTTCGTGACTTTGGGTCACTAGAGGTTTGGCACCTCATTGCGACTCGTCCCAGTGGCTTAGCACCACAGTGGGTTGGGCCCACATTTGATAAAATGGGATTGTCCCTAGTGATTTGGTATCACAACGTGGGTTGGCCCCACAATTGGATTATTCGTGACTTTGGGTCACCAGTGGTTTGGCACCACCAGTGGTTTGGTACCACACGGGGTAGAAAAAAGAGTTGTGGATGGCTAGGTTTGGGTGCATGATATGTTTGCTTGATTATGACTTGTGTAAGAATGCTGCTATAATCGGGAGGGGGATTATGCACTGAGTCTTGGTGACTCACCTCTTCCCTTATCTTTTCCAGGTGACTCATAGGTCGCGGATGGGGAGCTGGGTGGACTCGAGGTGGCCATACGAAATTGTTTTGGTTTCACAGTGACTTTCGACTTGGGTACTTTATTTTAAATTTTTTTTTATTTGGGGTTTGTAATAAGGCCATTAAACTATAATTTGCGATTATTTTGACTGCTTAGATTGGATTTCAAGTATTGCTAAGTAAACTACTTGACATGTTTTGATAACTTGAAGATCGAAGTTTTCTAAATTATATTACGCAATGGGTTTTCTAAACATTACCATCGGGTAACAACATTCACAAGGTGATTACAAAGTTAACTTAAATGATTTTCAAACTTAAGTTTTTCCAAGCTCAAGTACAAATGATTTTGAATTAACTAGGTTCAATTCACTCGGGATTTTAACGGACTTGAAAAGTTAAGAACGACAAATGAGTTTAAAAAAAAGAATTGTATCGGGTTTTAAAACAACACAACAACGATTTCAACAACACTCAACACGGGTTTCTTCTAAACTCATATTTTTGCTAGAAATAAACTGTCAAACTATTTTCTTCAAAATGTTTTCACTCTGTAACATGCCAGATTCGGTCGTGGTGTGTTGACCGGGTTTGGGGTGTTACAATTATGGTATCAGAGCCAAGTTTAAAAGCTCAGATGTGGGCCCGAGGCCCAAAATGTTTTAAGATAAGGTTTCAAAGAGTTTTACTGGAGAATGTATGGTCTGTAACGTATGGCACCGAGTCTCCGGCACCAATCCGCCCAGGTAAGTACCCCTACTGATGTTTGCATATGATTATGATTTTTGATGATGTATGTTATGAACGGCTAGTGATAGTGGACTACCCTAGAGACTGGAACCTATATGACTCTGTGACTCGTGAAAACAAAACTCTGTAATAGAAACTGTTCATAAGACTGTGCCTTAATAATAGTGGAAAAAAGACTGACGCATAAAACTCTTAAATCAGATAAGTCGAGACGTTAGACATGAGCACTCGAGGTCGGGGTCGTAATACGCATGGACGTGGTCGGGGTAGGATGACTGTGTCAGAACCAGTGGGATCTGGTCAGGGGTCAGAGAATGAGATGCCACCACCACCACCAGGCCGCCGGTGTTGAGTATCGAGATCGAGCGTGGATGATGCGATATCACTGAGCGATCTTTGCGAGTGCTTGAGAGGGTGGCTGGAGCAGGTGGAGGCAGGGGAGCTCGTAAGTCTGTATCTGAGTGACTCCAAGCCAATGGAGTCGAGGTTTTTCGAGGTGTTTCTGGTGTGGCACCCAATACGGCTGAGCATTGGTTGGAGGCGACGGGGAGTATCATGGACGACTTAGATCTGGCTGCTGAGGAGAAACTGAAAGGGATAGTGTCGTTTCTTCGGGATGAGTCATACCAGTGGTGGCTCACGGTTCAGGATGGTGCTGCAGCGGATGATCTCACGTGGGACTATTTTAAGGCAGCGTACCAAAAGAAGTATATTGGGTCCAGTTACATTGATGCGCAGTGAAAGGCGTTTCTGAGACTGGTTCAGGGGAGTAAGTTCGTATCGGAGTACGAGGCAGAATTCTTAAGGTTGAGCCGGTATGCTCGAGGTATCGTGGCTATAGAGCACGAGCGATGTGTCAGGTTCGAGGACGGATTGAGGGATGAGCTGAGATTGCTGATTGCTCCACAGTAGGAGCGAGAGTTTGCCGCGTTAGTAGAAAAGGCTAAGATAGCCGAAGGGGTAAAGGAATCTGTGAGGCAGAATCAGGACAGGAATAGACATAAGAGAGGTTTTTGATCATCTGGGTCGGTCGATAATTCTCAGAAAAGGGCTAGGCATGGTGGGCCAAATCAATCCGGGAGGCACATTCATCGCTAATCGGGGTCCAGTAGCGATTATGTCGGTGTGGGAAATCTCATTGGGGAGAATATTGGATTGGTGGAAAAGGATACTTTGAATGTGGCTCGTTGGATCATCGTGTGAGGGATTGTCCACGGAAGTTAACCAGGATTCAGTCTGAGGGCCAGGGTCGTGCTCAGTTCAGGAATGAGGGACTGTAACCGTAGAGGGGTCATGGTTCTGGTAGAGGAGGTAATGGTTCTAGTCGGGGCCGTGGAGCACCGGGCAGAGGTGCAGGCAACACCGAGGCGAGACAGCCTGGATTGGTATATGCAGCGAGGCGAGGAAGGCGACGCACCGGACGTCATAACCGGTACGTTCTTAATCTTTGGATTACCATATACTGCTTTGATAGATGTAGGTTCGACGCATTCGTATGTTGCTAGTAGCATAGTGGAAACCATGAACCTAGACTTTGAGACTACTTCTAGGGAGATGACAGTAATTAGACCTCTAGGTCACTCTGTAGAAGTAAATAAGCTGTATAGGGATGTACCCCTAGAACTCCAAGGGGTAGTGTTTGTGGCTGATCTGATGGAACTGCCGTTTGGGGAGTTCGATCGATTCTTGGGATGGATCGGTTGGTGAAGTACCAAGCAAGTGCGGATTAACGTGACTAAGCGCATGGTTTTGAAAATGGTTGAGGGTGAAGAAGTGGTGATGATAGGTAATAGAAGAGATTATCTATCCAATGTGGTGTCCGCTTTGAAAGCTGAAAAAATGATCAGAAAGGGTTATGAGGTGTTTATGGTCCATGTGTGTGCCTTGGAGGCCAAGGAGTCAGCTGTAGAGAATGTCCGAACGGTGAAAGAATTTGTCAACAACTTCCGGGTCTGCCTTTGAATTGGGAAGTTGAATTTGGTATAGATCTATTGCCCGGAACCGTGCCAGTGTCTATCACCCCGTATAGGATGGCGCCGAAGGAATTGGTAGAGCTGAAGGCTCAGATTCAGGAACTGTTGGATCGGGGTTTTATCCGGCCAAGTGTTTCGCCTTGGGGAGCACCTGTGCTCTTTGTTAAGAAGAAGGATGATACAATGCGGATGTGTATAGACTACCGCCAATTGAATAAGCTGACGATCAAAAAAAAGTATCCGTTGCCCAAGATAGATTACTTGTTTGATCAGCTTAAAGGTGCATCGGTTTTCTCAAAGATCGATCTAAGGTCAGGGTATCATCAGCTAAAGGTGAAAGAGGTTGATATTCACAAGACGGCATTTCGCACTCGGTATGGGCACTACGAGTTTCTGGTAATGCCGTTTGGGTTAACTAACGCGCCGATAGCATTCATGGACATGATGAATCGGGTGTTCCAGCAGTTTTTGGACCAGTTTGTCGTGGTGTTTATAGACAACATTTTGGTGTACTCAAGGTCTGAGGAGGATCATGATGCGCATTTGCGAATAGTTTTACAGATTCTGAGGGAGAAGCAGTTATTTGCCAAGTTCAGTAAGTGCGAATTCTGGCTTAAGGAGGTGACTTTCTTGGGTCACGTGGTGTCGGCGAAAGGGATTAGAGTGGATCCTCGCAAGATCGAGGCAGTGTTGGACTGGAAACCACCTAAGTCAGTTGCAGAGATTCAGAGTTTTCTAGGTCTGACATGGTATTACCGAAGGTTTGTAGAGGGATTTTCTTTGATCGCAGCACCGTTGACCAAGTTGCTGAGGAAAGGAGTTCCATTTATCTGGTCTGAGAAGCAACAGGAAAGTTTTGACAAGTTGAAGAAGATTCTGACTGAAGCTCCGGTATTGATCCAGCCTGAGGCAGGAAAGGAATCACGGTCTACTGTGATGCATCACATACTGGCTTAGGATGTGTGCTGATGCAGGAAGGGAAGGTAGTGGCATATGCATCTCGACAGCTGAGACCGCATGAGGTTAACTATCCGACGTATGACTTGGAATTAGCTGCGATGGTTTTACCACGAAAGTATGGAGGCACTATTTATGCGGAGAGAAGTCGATAGTCTACGGATCACAAGAGCCTAAAGTACCTTTTGACTCAGAAGGATTTAAATTTGAGACAGTGGAGATGGATTGAGCTGTTGAAGGACTACGACTACTTAATTGAGTATCATCCGGCAAGGCTAACGTGGTGGCGACAGCGTTGAGCCGTAAGGTAGTATCGGACTTGAGGCGATGTTTGCTCATCTCGGCTTGTATGACGGCGGGAGCCTATTAGCGAATTACGAGTAAAAGCCGACTTGGGTAGAAGCGATTAAGGAAAAAGCGATTAGTGGATGATGGTTTGAATGCTCGGAGATTGCAATTTCAGAATGGTGGGTTGGAAGGTCCAGTGACGGAGTATTGTGTTTTCAAGGGAAAGCTTGTATGCCGAAGGACGTCGAGTTAAGGCAGAGGATTCTTCAGACGCGCACATAGCGCCCATACGCTATGCATCCTAGAGGTAGCAAGATGTATCGGGATATGCGAGAGCGATTTTGGTGGCAGTGCGAAGCGGGAAGTAACCGAGTTTGTGGGTAAATGTCTGACGTGTCAGCAGGTCAAAGCTGAACATCAGTTGCCGTCGGGTCTACTTCAGCCGGTGAAGATTCCACAGTGGAAATGGGAAAGGATTACCATGGACTTTGTCAGTAGGCTACCCCTTACGCCTAGTAAGAAGGACTCAGTCTGGGTAATTGTGGACCGTTTGATGAAATCAGCTCATTTCATACCGGTAAGGGTTGATTACTCACTTCAGAAGTTAGCTAAGCTGTATGTGGCAGAGATAGTGAGGTTGCACGGTGTGCCAGTGTCGATTATCTCGGATAGGGATCCCAGATTCACGTTAAGGTTTGGGAAAGTATTACATCAGGCTTTGGGGATGCGATTGGATTTTAGTACGGCATTTCATCCGCAGACAGACGGGCAGTCAGAAAGGGTTATACAAATTTTAGAAGATATGTTGAGAGGCTGTGTTTTGGATTTCAGAGGCAGCTGGGAAGAATTTCTACCGTTAGCTGAATTTGTGTACAATAATAGTTACCAGGAAAGCATTAAGATGGCACCGTATGAGGCGTTGTATGGTAGGAAGTGTCGTACACCTACATGCTGGACAGAGTTGGGTGAGCGTTAGATGTTGGGTCCAGAGTTGGTTACGAAAACTGAGGATAAGGTCAAGTCGATTCAGGCTCGTCTAAAGGAAGCTTCGGACCGGCAGAAGTCCTACGCCGATCTTAAGCGGAGAGATATAGAGTTTGCCGTGGGAGACAAGGTCATTTTGAAGGTCTCGCCGTGGAAGAAAGTGCTGAGATTTGGAAGGAAAGGCAAGCTAAGTCCAAGGTTCATTGGCCCGTATAAGGTGTTGAGACGAATAAGACCAGTAGCTTATCAGCTCGAGTTGCCAGCAGAGCTGAGTCAGATACATGACGTGTTCCACGTGTCTATGCTTAGACGCTACCGTTCCGATCCATCGCATGTTGTATCAGTGGAGGAAATTGAGGTGAGCCCAGATTTGACTATGAAAGAGGAACCAGTACAGATTCTAGACCGGGATGTGAAAGTTTTGCGCAAGAAGTCAGTTCCATTAGTGAAGGTGTTGTGGCGAAACCATGGCGTGGAAGAAGCTACGTGGGAACCAGAGGATGTGATGAGACAGCAATACCATCAACTCTTTTGACCAGGTAATTTCGAGGCCGAAATTAATTTTAAGGGGGGTAGAATTGTAACATCCTTAAATAGGGGCTATTGTGTTTGAACTGTTTGCATGTGTATGGCTTGGTTGTGATGTTAATTGGCATGTTTTAGGGTCTAGATATAAGCCAAGGGTAGGCTCGAACTATGGGAAATTTTTTATTTTTAAGCTTTGGTTAAGGGGAGCTGAAGAAGCTAGGGGTTAAGTGTTTTCTGTGGCAAAAGAATTACCTTGGTAAAGTGGCAGAAGGCGCCACTTAGGGCCTTGAGAAATGACTCCACAAGCAGAGGAAGGGAGCTGAGGTTCGAGCTGCAGGAATCCCTCTGTGGGAATTTCTTTTTGATGACAGAGAGGGAAGAATTGTGCTCAGCTCAAACTCTAATGGATAACTGTTGAACAGGTCAACAGATTCAAACGGGTGGAGAAGAGAGAATTTAGGAGTTTGAGCAATTCAAACTCGTTTGAACGAGTGGCCAGGAGAAGTTTGAGTAGTTGGCCGAATTTTGAATTGTGTGAGGTGGAGTGTTCGGCTGAAAGACTTAGGGGGAGTGCCAAAATTCCTTAGGCAAGCTAAGTGGACATTTTCGGCTAAGTCATGCCTTGGTGTATTCGGTTGTGAACCAAAAGCCGAAATCCCTTAGCCCTTGTCGATTTCTCCCTTAGTGCACCTTGTTGAAGCAAAGGCTGAAAGCTTTTAGGCTCTTCTCGACTTCTCTCTTAGGCATTGAGCCGAATCCCCATTTGAACCCCTCACTCATTTTCTTTGAAGCTGAAACACTATTCTCCCTAAACCTTATTTCATTTTGCTCTCTACTCTTATTTGGTTTGGCCGAATCTCCTTTGATTTCTTTTCTCAAGCCATAGCCGAATCCATCTTGATCACCTTACCCCATTGCCGAAACCTTAAGAGCTGAAAACCTCATAGATCATTCTTCTTCTTGTTCTCTACTTTCATTTTGTTGATTAGCCGAACCCCCTTGGTAGCTTATTCTCTCGCCGAAACCTCTCTACTCTTCTCTCCTTGTTCTAACGTTTTGGCCGAACATCAATCAATGGTAGATCTCTCTTGTCTTCTTCTCTAACCGGTTTTGGAGTAGGTAAGTTATCATGGCCGAATCTCTTCTATCTTCTTTTCTTCTCTATTCACTCATATGGAACAAAAGCCGAATTTTGACATTTGTCATGATTCTTAATCACCTATGGAATCGGTTTCACCTAGGTTCTTCGGGATTTTGAAGCAGTGGATCGTGATCATCTACTCTCTACCAATCAGTTTCGTTAAAGACCGTGGTAAGGTTACATGTCGATTTAACCATTCCCTTATTCATTTGAAAAGCCGAAGGCTATTAAGTTTATGTTGTTTAGTGTTGGCCGATTGTAGGGGAAGGGTTGTGACTAGTGCTCGAAAGGCGTTAAGGTAAGGATTGTGGTTCTGTGCGTTAACTCTTCGGGATTTACAGGTGAAGCCGAATGGCTTTTTGCTAATAGTGTGATATTGGCCGAATGTAGGAAGGGGGAACTTGTGCGTTAGATTGTGATCTACGGGGTTTCGTAGTCTCATTAGTAACCAGGTGTGTATCGTACACACTTCATAATCTATGTAAATGTGCTAATAACCTAAACAATGTTAAAAGCCAAAAACTGTGTAGATTTCAACATGGTACTCTTATGGGTATGAGCAAGGATTTCGGGTAAGTCCGTTTTGATGAATTTAAGATACATGATTTCTGATGCTATGATCCACGTTATGCCCGGCATATGTTTTATGATTAAGCATGTTAGCATGATATGTATATGCATGTGCATTATTGTGGGTGATATGAGAGGAGGGGGAAGATTGATATCTGTGACTTTGGGTCACCAGGTGTTTTGGCACCACCAAAGGTTTGGTACCACGATTGATTTCGTGACTTTGGGTCACGGAGGTTTGGCACCTCATAGCGACTGGCCCCCCAGTGTCTTAGCACCACAGTGGGTTGGCCCCACATTTGATAAAACAGGATTGTCGCCAGTGATTTGGTATCACAACGTGGGTTGGCCCCATAATTGGATTATTCATGACATTCGGTCACCAGTGGTTTGGCACCACATTATTATTGATATCAGTGACTTTGGGTCACCAGTGGTTTGGCACCACCAGTGGTTTGGTACCACATGGGGTAAAAAAAAGAGTTGTGGATGGCTAGGTTTGGGTGCATGATATGTTTGCTTGATTATGACTTATGTAAGAATGCTGCTATAATCGAGAGGGGGATTATGCACTGAGTCTTGGTGACTCACCTCTTCCCTTATCTTTTTCAGGTGACTCGTAGGTCGTGGATGGGGAGCTGGATGGACTCGAGGTGGCCATGCGAAATTGTTTTGGTTTCACAGTGACTTTCGACTTGGGTACGTTATTTTAAATTTCGGTTTTATTTGGGGTTTGTAATAAGGCCATTAAACTATAATTTGCGATTATTTTGACTGCTTAGATTGGATTTCAAGTATTGCTAAGTAAACTACTTGACATGTTTTGATAACTTGAAGATCGAAGTTTTCTAAATTATATTACGCAATGGGTTTTCTAAACATTACCATCGGGTAACAACATTCACAAGGTGATTACAAAGTTAACTTAAATGATTTTCAAACTTAAGTTTTTCCAAGCTCAAGTACAAACGGTTTTGAATTAACTAGGTTCAATTCACTCGGGATTTTAACGGACTTGAAAAGTTAAGAACGACAAACGAGTTTTAAAAAAAAAAGAATTGTATCGGGTTTTAAAGCAACACAACAACGATTTCAACAACACTCAACACGGGTTTCTTCTAAACTCATATTTTCGCTAAAAATAAACTGTCAAACTATTTTCTTCAAAACGTTTTCACTCTGTAACATGCCAGATTCGGTCGTGGTGTGTTGACCGGGTTTGGGGTGTTACATTGATGAGTTCCGTGGTAAGTTATATGAATGATCATTTGATAGCTTGAGATTTAATAGAATTGTTGCACATTGTTTTCTATTATATGAATGATTTATGAATGATGATAGTTGCTCATTGTTAACATACGATCTTACTAAGCTATATAGTTTACTTTGTTGTTTTTCCATGCTTTATATTGATTTTAATGCTAGCTCGAATTCGGGGATCGTCGGGGACTTCACCACACTATCCACTGACTCTTTGGTACTTTTGAAACTATGTTTTGAGTATATGGAATGTATAGGTATTTTGAGTCATTCTGATTATGGATTGATAAAGATTTTGGTCATTTATAATGGCTTGTAAATGTATATGTTTTGTTTTGTAAATATAGCCATGAGATTTGGCTTAATTTGGTGGATTTGGTTATGTGTTTATGTGTGTAGATGTGGTTGATATTGAGTTCTTGGATGGATATGTGAATGACCATAATATGAAGTTTGTGGAATTGGTACCCTACTTGTGAATTGGTACAAAATGAGGTATGTTAGGTAATGGTTTAACTAGTTGATTGGTATATGTATTTTAGTAGGTTTTGGTTGAGTAAAACTTGAGATATAAGCATGTTGGTTGCTAGTATTGGAAATTTTATAAATTAGCTTTGTTTGTGGCTAAATTGAATGTTTATTTATACTATGGATTGTTGCCATGTTGGTTGTTTAGGTGAGCATAAATGTGGGTGGCAAATTGGCTTGGTAAATAGCCTATTTTAGTCCACACGGGCAGAGACACGGGCATGTGTCTCAGCCGTGTGTGACACACGGTCATGTTACACGGTCGTGTTCCCCTGGTGTTGAAATTGAAATGAAGTTAGTATGCTCCACACGGTCTCACACACGGGCGTGTGCTTGGCCGTGTGGCACAAGTCAGTATACCCTCTAATTTGCACACGGCCTAGTACACGGGCGTGTGACTTGGCCGTGATGCATAAGTCAGTATACCCTACAGGTTTGGCATGACCTATCACACGGTCTGGCACACGGGCGTGTGTGGCCACTTTGAAGGGCACACGGGCTAGACACACGGGCGTGTGGTTGGCCGTGTGACCCAAGTCAGTAACCTCACTTGTTTGGAAACGGGCTAGGACACGGCCATGTGCTCCCATTTCGAATGTTCACATGGATTGTGACACGGACTTGTCTTGTGGCCATGTGCGACACACGACCTGGCCACATGGGCCTGTGTCCCCTGTTTTGAAGAAAAAATTACTAAGTGTTGAAAATTTCCTGAGTTTCTGGTTTAGTCCCGAACCACTCCCAATTCATGTTTAAGGCCTCGTAGGCTCGTTTAAGGGACACTATGATTGATTGTGATTGAATTGTATTTGAATTGATAAATCGTTTATGAAATGTATGTTTAAAAGTGTTGTAAGTCAGGTAATGCTCTGTAACCCTATTCTGATGATGAATACGGGTGAGGGGTGTTACAGAGTAAGTTCATTAATGTCGTATATATTTATCATTCATAACGTGATAGGATTTTATGGGACTTAATAGATAATCAACAACCTTTCTATAAGATTATACACTTTTCAATGTACTCTCTTTTCATTTTGTCCCCAATGCTTATCATAAGCATAAACCACATTATCAATTTCCGACTTAGTGTATTTATCCATGATATAGGTATATTCGTCCATAGCATACGTAAATTTCTCACATGTAATACATCATTAAAACTCATTACTCCCTTTTCTTCAAATTTCATTTCAACTATGAATTTACCATTTCATTACCTTTCCTCACCCATTTCATATGCATAACACATAGGTTATAAGCATAACATCAACATCAACCATGACTACAAGCTAGTGCATTTAAACATAGCTCTTTTCGAATCAACTACATAATCAACCATTGCATAAGAAATTACATACTTTGATTTATTCCACCTTTTCGTGGACATAAGCACGTTACCAATTGAGCACTTACTGTTTCAATGTATTTCATTAAGATTAAACATGATATAATTCAATCATAAACTTTGCACAAGTTAAAGCACCAACAACAACACATTGTTAGCGTAATTGAATATAATTAATGTGAACTTAACATAGATAACCATTATACTTGAGCATGATCCAATTGGATTTATCATCCTTCATAACATATCATGTTTTCCATGTATCACCATTTCAATCAGTTTCATACACACATGTCTTGGTTCATATTGAACACTTACATTTGCATAACACAGAAGACATAAACATAACATTTACCATAGTCACAAACTAGTGATTAAACACATAACTTAGCAATATCATCACATGGTAAGATATGGTACATAAACGTAACATCACTTAAATCATACCTTTCATAATCATGAATATTCATACTTCCATCATTGGTACATCATACCTTTCCATATTTGTCGTAGTGAAGTCAATTGGAACCCTTATCGGAGCTCACACAAGTGTGCTAAACGATGGTCAAAACCATCCCTTTTCTTTAATCGATGGTCGAAACCATCCCTTTTCATATTCGATGGTTGAAGCCATCCCTTTTCATATTCGATGGTCGTCACCATCCCTTTTCATATTCGATGGTCGTCACCATCCCTTCTCATATTCGATGGTCGAAACCATCCCTTTTCATATTTGATGGGCGCCGATACTTCGTTGGATTTTTTTGTCGAGACATGATATGATAATATAACATGATAGCATTTAAAACAACAATTTGAAACGCTATTTAAACGTGCGAACTTGCCTGGCTAAATTGCATAAATGACAAAGTACAATGGCATTTTGGTAATTTTCCATTCTCCTCGACTTTCCACTCGATCTTGATCTATTAATTTTATTCAATCTATTAATTAATGCAGTAAAACAATGTATTTTATGCAATTTAGTCATTTTTGACATTTTTATAAAATTACCCCTAAAATTTTACTTTTATTAAATTTAGTCCCTGAGCTTAAAACATGCAAATTAACCAATTTTATTGAAATTTAACACTAGATGAATATTTATATCCTCCATTTCAGCCCATTTTTGCAACAATTTCACATCAAATCCTTGTACTTTTATTATTTCAATAATTTAGTCCTTAATCGAAAAATTCATCAAAATTACTTAACAAAATACATTTAAAAGTCAATCAACATCTTGAATTCATCAATTAATAACTAAAATCACATAGATTCGTCAATGGTAACACTCACAATTTTTAACAGTTTCAAAATCGAAGGTACAGACTAGATGGACCTAGTTGCAACGATATTAAAAACATAAAAATTATTAGAAACGGGGCTAAACTGGGCTTACATGCATCAAATGAAACATGGCCGAAGCTTGAAGCTTCCATGGAGTTTTTCTTCTTTCCCATTTCGATGAAGATGACATGAAAATGATGACATTAACTTTTATTTTTTATTTAATTTAATTTAATTATAAAATTACTATTTTGTCCATTTAATAATCATCCAATTTTCATGCTTTTAGTTTCCCAAAACTGTCCACTAAATCCTTAAATGGTCTACCATTTAAGTCCATTTTCCTTTATTCAATAAACCATTTAATCACTCAAATCAAGTAGTGATCAAATTTTACATCTTTTACGATTTAGTCCTTTTTAATTAATTAGCTATCAAAACGTTAAAAATTTTCAACGAAACTTTAATACCACGTTAATGACACTCTGTAAATATTTATAAAAATATTTACGGCTCAGTTTATAGAAACAAGGTCCCGTTACCTCATTTTCTAAAACCAATTGACCTTAGGGTCGTACCACTTAAACTTAATAAATCGCTTAAATAACATAAATTATCAAATCAAAAACCTTTTTAAAATTACATTTGGCTCGTAAATATTAAATAATAATATTTACGAACTTACTCATCGAATTTGGTGGCCCCGAAACCACTATTTTTGGCACCACTGAAAAACGGTCTGTTACAGAACCGATGTTTAACGTCCGGACGGACTCCCTTTGTTGCCATAGCCCAGCTATGGTCTTACATAGTAAGAACCCATGTTTAATGTTCTGACGGACTCCCTTTGTTGCCAAAGCTGAGCTACGGTCTTACACAGTAGGAACCCATGTTTAACATTCTGGTGGACTCCCTTTGTTGCAATAACAGAGCTATGGCCTTACATGTTAAACCTTTTTTGATGTGTTGCCCCAAAGGACCTAATAACGGCTTGCACAGTGTCACCCTAAAGAACCTTACCATTGTCGCGGTGTTGCTCCATAAAGTCGATAGACCATCATCACGGTGTCGCTCTAGCAAGGTAGTCGATAACATTCCACATTGCCTCCCGAACTTTCCTGGATCCTTATTTCGGTCTACCAATTTTTCCAAGATGCTAATTAATCCTATATTTATCTACCTCATCAAGGTAAATACCTCTGTACACCGTATACAAGATACTAATACATATCATGCAATCAAGGTACTTAATACATGACAAAAGGTATGCCACATATTCAACACCATGCAATATTCGTTTAACATTCAATAATCATACATACAAATACTGACATACTTCTACAAGATTATGCATTCACAGTATGCTCAGTCATCATTTTTGTACACAAAGACACACTCAAATACCTCAAAATAGTCACACCATAAATCATTTAACAACTCAATCTCATCAACCACCCAAGACAAAGTGCAGAAACTCACCTTGCTTCCTTTATCCTCGACTGCTTAGCTTGCCCATGCTAGATTCTCTTTCATCCTGGCAGCTAAGCATAACAATCATTTATCGGTTAACCTGAAGGGGTTCAAACCTTTAAAACCCACTCTCTTCGAGCTAGCGAGTTCTTTCTCCATGTTATTTGCGGAGTGTGGCCTCGTGAGCTGGGCCTTCCGGAAGGCTTGTGATGAGACTAAGGCCAAGCAGTCTGAGTCTGAAAAGGCCATTCTCTCTGGCGAGTAGTCTCTTTCCTAGCTCCGCCAATCATATGAAAAGCTTCTGTCCAGTAAACTACTGAGTTGACTAAGTTTGTCTTCACTTGGGAGACTAAATGCCAGTCCTTGGAGACTCGAGTAAAGGAGTTGAAGAAGAGGGTTCGCCAGCTGGAGACCCTCTAGAATAAGCACATCGTCCATAGGGAACACATTCAAAAAGAGTATGAGGAGGCCCTGCAGAAGTATAAGGTGAACACTCAGCGAGGCATTTAGGATTTTCTGCCTAAGTTAAGGGCTAACTTGATCCCGCACACCTAGGTTGCCACGGGTCCTCTTGATTTAGGTCAAGTAAAATTCAGTTGCATGCAACAATTTTCAAAATAGACCTTGGGAGGAATTTTAGAGGGAATGGAGAGAATCTGGAGAACTCTTCCATGCTCAAAAATTGGAAGCATATGATCTTGATTCGCCAGAAGAGTTCGCTCCAGGGGAAAGTTAAAATGTTCATATATCTTGTAAAAATTTTCCTTTCTATATTTAATGAAGATTTTGTTTATTCTCTTTCTTCTTCTTTCACATTTTGCCCCACTTATTATTCCTTTCGGGTACAGTATGCCCAATGCCGGTTTTCAATAATTCGTACAGCTGCAACCACTTCCATAACATACATTAATCTTTTATAATAAACTAATGGAATAAGCTAGACTTATTGTAACATGCCTATAGGGGATATTTCTCAATTTCCCGTGCCCAGAGGATCGATTAAATCAAAACTCTACCACTCAATTTCTAACACCCTAAACCCAGCCCATTCACCAGGTCCGAGTATTGGATGATACAAGGACCCAAATAACTTGAAGATGTCCCTACTTCTATTATAATTACATATTTAAACTCTTAAATTACACATTAAACTATATTAAGAAATATAACTCTTTAAAGTTATGGCCTGTCACATCCCAAAAACTAGGTTAGATGAAATTTGGTTAGTGAAACCAAGAGTGGTCACGTCCTGATTTTTATTTAAGATTGTGAAAATATTGTTAAGTAAATTAATTTGGTTCAGTGGTTAAGTGTTTTCTTTATGTGTGTGAGGTTCTAGGTTCGAATCATTTTCTTTTTATTTTTGCTATTTTTTCCTTAAACCCCTATCTTTAAACATCTGGTTTATATATTATTTTCGTTCAATTGATGATAACAATGAGCTTAATGGTTTAGTGGTAGGTCTTTAGCTTTCCTTTGGTTTTGTGTTTGAGTCCTTGTGTATGCAAAGTGAGAATTATGTTTTTATTTTAAATTCGGAAGAAAAATCTATTTGAATAAGGATCAGATAGTGGAGTTTTGGGTAGTTTGAGTTTGTTTTAATTTAATTTAATTTAATTTATTAAAAAATGATATATATTATTTTATTCTTTTAATTTTCTTTTCTTTTCCCAAAGTTCCCCTATTCCCACGTTCCCATTTGTTTTGTTTTATTTATTATTATTTCTTTTCTTTTTTTCATGTTCTGCTCTTCATCTTTTATTTTTGTTCTTTTTGTATCTTGTGTTCTTTTCTCCTTTTGCCATCGTTTTCAATCGGTTTTGATTCTATTGCTTCCGTTTGGTCGGTTTCTATTCGTAAAAGGGAAGATCGAGAGGCGATTGGTGTTCCTTCAGCATCGTAAGCTTCATGTAGTTTCTATTCATTTAGTAGTACCGGAAGTCTCGTGGTTGCATTCACATCAAAATCGATCAGGTATATAACGGAAAACTCGAAAATAGTGAACGACAAAAAGCTGAAAACTGGTTGTGGACGCCACACGACCATGTGCCAAGTCATGTGATTGGCCGTGTGTAACTATTGAAAGAAGTATTATTGGGACAAACAACCATATGTTTTGTCAAAAAAGTATATATATTCAACTAATTCAAAGTTGGACATAAACTATTAAAATTATACTTACAGTCATATTAAATATTTTAAAGTAAACCATTCTACATATTGAAAAATAGAATCAATATTATAATACTATTATGTTGAATAACCATGAAATTAAAATAAAGCATAAATGATTTATTTTTCATGGCATGACAAACATTAGTATTAAATTGCGTAAGTTCAAGAAAATAGATTCTTCTTTGATGACTTCTGAAAAAGTTAATTATCACCCCAAAAGGTTTGAATTTCATGTGTTCAAATATCAATAGGTTTTGGAATTTACTTGCAGAGGATACTAAATTCACGTAAATAAATATAGGTTTAATATATTATTTGGTATTGAAGTTTAATAGTTTTTTTTTAAATTTAGTACCTGGGTATTTTTTAACCCAATTTGCATGTGTTAGACCATATTCCAAGCCGTGTTGGCCAGACGGGTTGGGCCATTTAGGCCGTGTGGGCCACATGGGCATGTGAGCTTATTTTTTGAAAATTTCACTTAGGCTCGTTAGACTCTGAAATTCGTAATTAGACCTTCTGTGGGGTTTATTTGGCTTAAATATGATTCTAAAATATGAAATCTGATATTTTGTGAATGTACGTGATAGGGATAAGATATGTGTTACAATTGCAAGTATGTTTAAAATGTGAAATTTGTATATGATCTTTAATATGATAATTTTGTTAGTATGTTCTGATGTGAAAAGCATGTATGTCTTATATGGACAAGATGTCTGTTAGTATTTGCATAAGCATTGGGGTGGGATATGATATATGATGGAGGAAGTGTGATTCTGGCAGTATTATTGTATTTTCTGGCGGTGTATCCGCAGATGCGCGATTATAAATTTTTGATCACAGCTTGTAGTGGCTTGACCATATTTGATTCTAGTGGATTATCGCAATATTTTTGTATGGCAGCTCAGCTGCACTTATATGAGTAACATACAATCACTAAGAGGTGTGTAGGGCTAGATGGGTAATTAATATCCTATATGGTGTGTAGGGATGGTCAGAGTTGGAGTGTAGCGGATGGGGGTAGGATCTATGTTTGCATTTGTTATGGTCTGATATGACATTCTGATATAATATATGTGCTTCTAAAAACATGACATTCTGGTCTGATATATGTTTATGAAAATATGATACTCTGATCTGAAATATATCCGGAAAGATGACCTTATGATCTGATATATGTTTATGGTAATACAAAATTTTGATATGATATTTATACATTATAAGTAAACTTTTGTGATGACATTTACATATCTGCTTGTTAAATAAAAATTCTGCTTGTGGGTCGAGTTACACACTAGGATTTTAGCTAACCCGTTTATTTAATACGTTTCAGGTTGTAACACCCCAAACTCAGCCTAGAAGTTAGGCCCGAATCCGGAATGTCACATTACAGGCACACTTCAAAATGATTTTACTATTTAACCATTTAAGGCCCAAAAGCCCAAATTTTAAGAAAACGATCATATGTTGAGTTATTTCGAAAACCATGTTATCTTTAGAAATGTTATGAAATTTATTAAGCGGATAGTTGAAACAATAATGATAAACCCAAAATCCAAAGTCAATTAGGAGTTACATGGCCTTATTACAAT
This sequence comes from Gossypium sturtianum, assembly GCA_025698515.1. Classification (NCBI taxonomy): domain Eukaryota; kingdom Viridiplantae; phylum Streptophyta; class Magnoliopsida; order Malvales; family Malvaceae; genus Gossypium; species Gossypium sturtianum. Next base: position 122,634,505 of record CM046950.1, read on the forward strand.
TCAATGAAAAATAAAGTATTTAAAATAAATTCATTTGAACAAATTAAAAACATTTTATCAGCTTGTAGTGTGGCCATCTCCGAGTCCTCTCCCACGTCGAGTCGTCTATTCAGGATTACCTGAAACATTAAATTAAAGGGTGTGAGTTTCGAAACTCAGTGTGTACAACCCTTGGCAATCAAATCACATACAAATATTCACATTGGGCCTAAGCCCTAACAAAATCGGTGGTCTTGGGCCTTAGCCCACAATGACCACATACCATATCATATCGCATCATATACAAACAAGATAATGCAAAACCCACCCCAAAAATCCATCCACTACACACACCATTTCCCTTCCAACCTTGTAACACCCCTTACCCGTATTCAACGCCGGAACCAGGCACAAGGCGTTACCGTAATAAAATCCTCAAGATCGCCACTTAGGCACAACATGACCACTCTCTTTGGCCATCACAACAACCTCAATCCTGACTTACGAGGCCTCTCTCAAACACTCAAGGGCTCTCGAGACCATATCGAAAACTCTTACGATCTTTAAAATTTTTCCATCTATACAGGGCTCACACACCCGTGAAAGATTTGGCACGCCCGTGGATGTCACACACGCCCATGGTCACTACCCGTGCATGAAAACTCATGCATTCTGCCAATGCCCCACGGTTAGGGAACACGCCCGTGCCCTCCGCCCGTGGTGCACACTGACTACCTTAACACGACCTAGAGTGTAGACACACGCCCGTGTGGGTTGCCCATGGCCAACACTGATTAACACACACGTCCTAGGCACACGCCCGTGTGACTAGTCCGTGGTCTATTCTGATTTAAAATACTAACATGTAGGGGACACACGGCCAAGTCACACGCCCATAGGCTGACCGTGTGTCACACATGGCCTAGACACACACCTGTGTGTCTACCCATATGGACAAGAACAAAGCTATTTGCCAAGTTCTTTTCACCCTTCTAGCATACACAATCATGCACTCATTCAACACATCCATAATCAACTCACAATCTTACAATCTCACTTAGATAACTACATCTTTTCATATAATAAAGTGCCAAAAACTATGGCATTATACAAAATAGATTATCCATCTAAAGGCCAACACATCATAGCCATATACAACAAAATTCACTAACTTGTTTAGCCCCTGCCATATACAAAACATTGAGTCTAATGTACCAGAGTGTGCTGATAATGTGGGCGATCTTCCAATTGATCCTCGTATCTCGATTCAACACTTTTGCTCTGTAAGACAAGGGAAAAGAAAGGGAGTAAGCTTTGAGCTTAGTAAGTTTACACATAAACAATTAAGCAACATAGTATAAGCTAAACAACAATTAGCGTTATACTAACATATAATGTACAACTATGCTTACTCTTTCTATCCCTTACCACATTTCCAACACATCATGAGTCACTTACTCATAACCATTGACATGCACCCCTGCATTCAATATCACATTTACACAATATACAACACATCATTATTTCTCGATAATATATCCACACAGCTAATCCATACAGCTAATCTCTCGGTGGTTTCGCACTTAGCCCACCACAATCAATTAATAATGTAGTATCGCACTTAGCCTACCACCAAGGTATTCATAGTGGTTTCGCACATAGCCCACTAGATAATATACCTAACGATAGCATCGCACATAGCCAGCTCATCGTCAATATGCATTAGGACGGTATCGCACTTAGCCCACCATTTAGCATTATTACTACACATTCACAAATCTACTTACTCAATCATACATCCATTAACGATTTCTACCACATTCATTCCACATAGGTTCTCATTCATTCTCAATCATGCTGCTACACACTAGCTAGCATTAACAAATTGTAAGTATGGATGCATTGTTTATGCATAGACTTAGCTCGATACTCAAAAGTATAGAAACGTGCAATTTAATCAACCACTTTGCTTTTGCCTCGGTTTCGATCCAGGCTTCGTCTTTCTTGATCTATAACGATAATTCAACTCATCAATATACACATTGACTAAATTGACTCACATCTCATACTTTGGCAAAATTACCCTTTTTGCCCATAAACTTTCTCATATTTACGATATTACCCTAAGGCTCGTAAAGTGATTATTATTCAACTTTCTAGCCGTTCATGCTTAGCCGAATCACTTACTCAGCTAAAGAAATCATCAATTCTCACTACATCGCACATGTATGACCAAACTTAAGACTTTCACAAACTAGTCCCTACATGCATTTTCTATGGAAACTCATTAAGCAAAAGATGTTTCTACTACATCAAGCTTTCATAATCTTCCATAAAACATCAAAATAAATGCATGTCATACATGGCCACATTTTGAACATCCATCATAGCACATCAAATATCTAAAAATAGCTTACTCATGCTACAAGGACTTCAAAAATATAAAGAATATAAAACACGAGGCTAGATGCACTTACTAGCAAGCTTGAAAAATTTGAAGAACCCTAACAATGGCTCTTGAAAATTTCGGCAGCCTTGAAGAAGAAGATGAATAATTTTGTCATCTTTTCTCCTATTTTAATCACTTAATTGATAAATGACCAAAATGCCCTTTTTGATAAACTTTCTATTTTAACTCATCCATGCCCAATTTTGTCCAAATATTAGAAATTGGAAAAATTACTATTTAAGGACCTCTAATTAATATTCTAAAGCTATTTCACACAAATAGCTTCTAGAATCTCATATTTTGCAACTTTTGCAATTTAGTCCTTTTTGATAATTTAACCGCAATTTTACAAAATTGCTTCATGAAAATTTCACACTATCATGGATACATAGCATAAACCTCAAAAACTCATTCATAAGCCTTGGATTTGTGGTCTCGCACCACTATTCTGACTAGGCCCTAAATCGGGATGTTACAACTCTCCCCCCTTTAGAGATTTTTACCCCCAAAAATCTTACCAGTAAAGAGGTTAGGATGTTGCTCTCTCATAGCTTCTTCCGTTTCCCACGTAGCCTCTTCCACACCGTGTTTCTGCCATAAAACTTTCACTAGTGCTATGCTCTTATTTCTCAACTGTTTCACTTCTCGAGCCAAGATCTTAATCGGCTCTTCATCATAAGACATATCCGGTTTTATCTCAATTACCGTCAAAGGAATCACATGTGAAGGATCGGAGCGATACCGTCGCAACATCGACACATGGAACACATTATGAATCTTTTCCAACTCTACCGGAAAAGCCAACCGGTATGCTACTGGGCCAACTCTATCTGTAATTTCATACGGCCCTATGAATCTTGGACTCAATTTTCCTTTCCGTCCAAATCTCATAATCTTCTTCCATGGGGACACTTTCAAGAACACTTTGTCGCCCACTTCAAACTCAATTTCTTTTCTTTTCAGATCCGCGTACGACTTCTGTCGGTCCGAAGCAACTTTCAGACTATTATAGATTATTTTCACTTTCTCCTCTATCTCTTTTACTAGATCGACCCCATGGATCTGTTTCTCACTAAGCTCGGTCCAATACAAAGGAGTCCGACACTTACGACCATACAAGGCCTCATACGGAGCCATCCATATACTTGACTGATAGCTGTTGTTGTAAGCAAATTCGTCTAAAGGTAGATATCTCTCCCAACTACCTTCGAATTCTAACACACAGCATCGAAGCATATCTTCGAGAACTTGAATCACTCTTTCAGACTGACCATCGGTTTGCGGATGGAACGCAGTACTGAAATTCAACTTTGGTCCCAAAGCCTCTTGCAACCTCTTCCAAAACCTTGAAGTGAACCTCGGATCACTATCCGATATTATAGACACAGGTACACCATGTAACCTCACTATCTCTGCAACATACAACTCAGCTAACTTATCCAGTGAATAATCAACACGCGTCTTTGGAATAAAGTGAGCCGACTTCGTTCGCCTATCCACAACAACCCACACAAGATCTCTCTTTTTGAGTCATCCAGCAACCCCGTCACAAAATCCATGGTAACCCGATCCCACTTTCGTTCAGGTACCAACACTGGCTGAAGCAATCCCGAAGGCACTTGATGCTCAGCTTTCACTTGTTGACAAATCAGACACTTTGTCATGAACTTTGAAATATCTCTTTTCATACCCGGCCACCAATAAGACTTCTTCAAGTCATTATACATTTTCATACTGCCCAGATGTACTGACAAACATCCACTGTGGGCCCCATGCAAAACCTTTCGGATTAACTCCTCATCTCTAGGTACACAAATTCTGTCATGGTACAGCAAATAATCATTCGAGCCCACTCGAAAATCAGATTCACTTTCTGATCCACACTTAGCTCTCTTAGCTAGCATCTCACTGTCATTTCTCTGAGCCTCACATATCTGTTGAACAAATAGTGGCTTAGCTCTCAACTCTGCCAGAATAACACCATCTTTAGACAATGCCAAACTCGTCCTCATAACTCTTAGAGCATACAAGGATTTCCTACTCAGGGCATCCGCAACCACATTCGCTTTTCCCGGGTGGTAATCAATGACTAACTCATAGTCTTTCAACAACTCAAGCCACCGTCTCTGTCGCAAATTCAGATCCTTCTGATCCATCAAATATCTCAATCTCTTGTGATCTGTAAAGATTCGGCACTTCTCACCATATAAATAATGTCGCCAAATATTTAACGCAAAAACAATCGCAGCCAACTCCAAATCATGAGTTGCGTAATTACTTTTTTCGTGCGGTTTTAACTGTCTCGAGGCGTAAGCGACTACCTTACCCTCTTGCATCAACATGCAACCGAGACCATTAAACGATGCGTCACTGAAAACCACATACTCTTTCCCCGATTCTGGTTGAACCAAAACTGGCGCCTCAGTCAAAATTGTCTTCAGTCTCTCGAAACTCTGTTGACATGTCTCAGTCCATTCAAACTTGACATCTTTGTGTAATAGTTTCGTCATCGGGGTAGCAATCACAGAGAACCCTTTTACGAAACATCTGTAATACCCCGCTAATCCCAAGAAACTTCTTATTTCTGACACGTTCCTCGGTGGTTTCCAATCCACAACAGCCGATATATTACTTGGGTCAACTCTAACACTATCACCTGACATAATGTGTCCCAGGAATCCGACCTCACGGAGCCAAAACTCACTCTTGCTAAACTTAGCGTACAACTGCTTATCTCTTAAAGTTTGCAAGACAATTTTCAAATGTTCTTCATGGTCGTTCTCATCCCGAGAATAGATCAATATGTCGTCAATGAAGATAACTACAAACTTGTCCACATATGGTCTGAAAACACGGTTCATCAGATCCATAAAAATCGCCGGTGCATTCGTCAAACCAAACGGCATAACCAAAAACTCATAATGGCCATACCTTGTTCGGAATGCAGTTTTCAACATATCCTGCTCTTTCACTCTCAACTGATAATAACAAGACCTCAAGTCTATCTTGGAGAACACTGTAGCTCCCTTCAGTTGATCAAAAAGATCATCAATCCTTGGTAAAGGATACTTATTCTTAACCGTCACTTTGTTAAGCTGTCTATAGTCTATACACAACCTCATAGACCCATCTTTCTTCTTCACAAATAATACCGGAGCACCCCACGGTGAGTAGCTCGGTCTTGCAAAACCCTTATCTGTCAACTCTTGCAACTGAACCTTCAGTTCTTTCAACTCTAAAGGTGCCATCCTATACGGAGCAATCGAAATAGGTGCCGTTCCCGAAACTAACTCAATCCCAAACTCAACCTCTCTCACTGGAGGTAATCCGGGTAACTCTTTTGGGAATACATCCGGATACTCACATACCACTGGCACTGTTTCAAACTTTACTCCAACCTCTTGAGTATTCAACACAAAAGCAAGATAGGACTCACACCCTTTTCTCAAACATTTATAAGCCACTAAGGAAGAAATCATCACTGGTAGACTATCTGATCCACCTGATTCAACCTGAACCACATCTCCACTCTCACATTTCAATTCAATAAACTTACTACCACGGTTCACTAAGACACTATGGGTAGTCAACCAATCCATGCCTAGGATTAAATCAAACTCATCAAACGGCAATAACATTAGGTTTGCCGGAAAGCAATGACTCTCAATCATCAAAGGACAATTCTTACACACCTTGTCCACTAACACATGCTTACCTAACGGGTTTGACACCTTAACCACAAAGTCCATAGACTTAACAGTCATACTCAAACTAGATGCCAATCTCATGCAAATATAAGAATGAGTAGACCCTGGATCTATTAAAGCAATAACAAGGGTGTCAAAGAGAGAAAAAGTACCCGTTATTACATCAGGGGAGGATGACTCTTCGCGAGCGCGAATGGCATACGTCCTCGCAGGTGCCCGACCCTCCGGTCTCACAGCAAAGTCTCTAGATGCACCTCTACCACTATTCTCGGCTCTCGGGTTCCTTGGTGGTCTACCTCTTGTAGACACATCATTGGATCTCATCTCTAGCTTCTCTTCCTTATCATCCCTCTCGGGGCAATTTTGGATAAAATGGTCGGGGGAACCACACGTATAACAGTTTCGACTGTTACCCCAACACACTCTGGTGTGATATCTACCACAACTTGGACACTCCGGTTTGTTCTTTGGATTGCCCACACTTTCCATTGAAGTAGCTTGGGCTCTCGAACCCAAACTAGTATTGCCCAAGTCTCGATGCGAATAACCCACTGGTGCTGTCGTCCTAGGACTCACTTCCTTGGACCTTTTCGATTGGGCTTGATACGACTTGCCCATCGGCCTCTTTTTAGCACCTCGGGCTTCACTCACAGCCCTTTTCTTTTCTGTACTCAACTCTTCGGCCTTACTTGCCCTTTCGACCAACACCACAAATTCTTTCAACTCCAAAATACCCACTAGGAGTTTGATGTCCTCATTCAGTCCGTCTTCAAACTTCTTACACAATATGGTCTCTGACGACACACATTCTTGAGCGTATTTGCTAAGCCTAACCAACTCACGCTCATATTCCGCTACTGACATTCTTCCTTGCTTCAACTCAAGGAATTCCTTCTTTTCCGATCAGTAAACCTCTGGCTTATATACTTCTTCCAGAACTCTTCCAGAAAGAAGTCCCACGTCACCCGTTCTCTCGGAACTATTAATGTCAACGTCTTCCACCAATGGTATGCCGAGTCCCTCAGCAAGGATACGACACACTTCAAGCTCTCTTCAAGTGTAAAAGAGAGTTCCTCAAACACTCTCATCGAGTTCTCTAACCAGAACTCTTCCCTCTCAGGGTCATCATCAACCTTAGCTCTAAACTCTTTAGCCCCGTGTTTTCTAATCTTATCTACCGGGGGTTTCGATATCCTCACTACATCAATACCTTGAGGAGCCACAGGAATTGGCTGAGGTATAGGAGGAGGTGGAGGAGGTTGAGCATTAGGGTTCGCTCGAACATAATCCGAGTACCAATTACTCATCATCTGGAGAAAGGCTTCCCGTGCCCCTTCCCCTTGACCCCTAGCCTTGGGTCCACTTTGAACATGCACAGTTCCTTGTGCAGGAGCCGGCGCATTGCTAGTTGCTTCATCAGTAGTCAATGGATCGGAATCCATATTCTATATAAAACAAGATTTAAAATCATCAAAAGCCACCACACTATCATTGTACACTTATGACATGTATAGCTAGACTCTTACACCCACTACGATAGTCCTAGAACTGACTAAACCATAGCTCTGATACAACTAAATGTAACACCCCTTACCCGTATTAAACGCCGGAACCAGGCACGAGGCGTTACCGTAATAAAATCCTCAAGATCGCCACTTAACACAACATGACCACTCTCTTTGACCATCACAACAACCTCAATCCCGACTTACGAGGCCTCTCTCAAACACAAGAGGGCTCTCAAGACCATATCGAAAACTCTTACGATCTTTAAAATTTTTCAATCTATACAGGGCTCACACGCCTGTGTAAGATTTGGCACGCCCATGGATGTCACACACGCCCATGGTCACTAACCGTGCATGAAAACTCAAGTATTCTGCCAATGCCCGACGGTTAGGAAACACGCCCGTGCCCTCCGCCCGTGGTGCACACTGACTACCTTAACACGGATTAGAGTCTAGACACACGCCCGTGTCGGTTGCCCATGGCCAACACTGATTAACACACACGTTCTAGGCACACGCACGTGTGACTAGTCCGTGGTCTATTCTGATTTAAAATACTAACATACAGGGGACACACGGCCAAGTCACACGCCCATGGGCTGATCGTGTGTCACACATGGCCTAGACACACGCCCGTGTGTCTACCCACATGGACAAGAACAAAGCTATTTGCCAAGTTCTTTTCACCTTTCTAGCATACACAATCATGCACTCATTCAACACATCCATAATCAACTCACAATCTTACAATCTCACTTAGATAACTAAATCTTTTCATATAATAAAGTGCCAACAACTATGGCGTTATACAAAATAGATGATCCATCTAAAGGGCAACACATCATAGCCATATACAAAAAAATTCACTAACTTGTCTAGCCCCTATACATGCCATATACAAAAAATTGAGTCTAATGTACCAGAGTGTGCTGATAGTGTGGGCGATCTTCCAATTGATCCTCGTTTCTCGATTCAACACTTTTGCTCTATAAGATAAGGGAAAAGAAAGGGAGTAAGCTTTGAGCTTAGTAAGTTTACACATAAACAATTAAGCAACATAGTATAAGCTAAACAACAATTAGCGTTATACTAACATATAATGTACAACTATGCTTACTCTTTCTATCCCTTACCACATTTCTAACACATCATGAGTCACTTACTCATAACCATTGACATGCACCCCTGCATTCAATATCACATTTACACAATATACAACACATCATTATTTCTCGATAATACATCCACACAGCTAATCCACACAACTAATCTTTCGGTGGTTTCGCACTTAGCCCACCACAATCAATTAATAAGGTAGTGTCGCACTTAGCCTACCAACAAGGTATTCATAGTGGTTTCGCACATAGCCCACTAGATAATATACCTAATGATAGCATCGCACATAGCCAGCTCATCGTCAATATGCATTAGGATGGTATCGCACTTAGCCCACCATTTAGCATTATTACTACACATTCACAAATCTACTTACTCAATCATACATCCATTCACGATTTCTACCACATTCATTCCACATAGATTCTCATTCATTCTCAATCATTCTGCTACACACTAGCTAGCATTAACAAATTGTAAGTATGAATGCATTGTTTATGCATAGACTTACCTCGATACTCAAAAGTATAGAAACGTGCAATTTAGTCCACCACTTTGCTTTTGCCTCAGTTTCGATCTGGGCTTCATCTTTCTTGATCTATAACGATAATTCAACTCATCAATATACACATTGACTAAATTGACTCACATCTCATAATTTGACGAAATTACCCTTTTTGCCCCTAAACTTTCTCATATTTACGATATTGCCCCAAGGCTCGTAAAGTGATTATTTTTCAACTTTCTAGCCTTTCATGCTTAGCCGAACCACTTACTCAACTAAAGCAATCATCAATTCTCACTACATCACACATGTATGACCAAACTTAAGACTTTCACAAACTAGTCCCTACATGCATTTTCTATGGAAACTCATTTAGCAAAAGATGTTTCTACTACATCAAGCTTTCATAATCTTCCATAAAACATCAAAATACATGCATGTCATACATGGCCACATTTTGAACATCCATCATAGCACATCAAATAGCTAAAAATAGCTTACTCATGCTACAAGGACTTCAAAAATACAAATAATATCAAATAATAATGAGGCTAGATGCACTTACTAGCAAGCTTGAAAAATTTGAAGAACCCTAACAATGGCTCTTGAAAATTTCGGCAGCCTTGGAGAAGAAGATGAATGAATTTTGTCATATTTTCTCTTATTTTAATCACTTAATTGATAAATGACCAAAATGCCATTTTTGATAAACTTTCTATTTTAACTCATCCATGCCCAATTTTGTCCAAATATTAGAAATTTGAAAAATTGCTATTTAAGGATCTCTAATTAATATTCTAAAGCTATTTCACGCAAATAGCTTCTAGAATCTCACATTTTGCAACTTTTGCAATTTAGTCCTTTTTGACAATTTAACCGCAATTTCACAAAATTGCTTCATGAAAATTTCACACTATCATGCATACATAGCATAAACCTCAAAAACTCATTCATAAGCTTTGAATTTGTGGTCTCGCACCACTATTTTGACAAGGACCTAAATCGGGATGTTACAAACCTTATGACTCCTGTGGGGAATTCTAGCTCGACCCACCCCTCCGCTATACACCATGGGTAGCCGGTTGTGTGGTATCACGAACGTTGCAAAGAAAGTCGCTAATCATACATTGGGCTTAAAGCCTCCGGTGGATCCATACCATACGGCCATGCGATCTTCAAATCTTCCTCCGTACCATAATTCCCACCCATATGCATCCTAAGCAGAATATCATATGAATGCATCAAACACACAAGTAACATCCATAAACTCATATCCGTCACATAGGGGTATTTTCATCATTTCACTACCCAGGGGTATTTTCGTAATTCTACCCTACAGGGGTATTTTGGTAGTTTGGCAAAATAGGGGTATCTGAGTAATTTTGCAAGACAGGGGTATTTTGGTACTTTTACAAAACATGGGTATTTTGGTACTTTTGCAAAATAGGGGTATTTTGGTAATTTACAAATCTAGGGGTATTTTAGTAATTTTACACATATAAGGGTATTTTAGTAATTTTACAAATATAAGGGTATTTTATTAATTTTACAAGTATAAGGGTATTTTAGTAATTTTACAAGTATAAGGGTATTTGGTCCCTCTCGGGTTTTAGTTATAAACTTTGGCCCATAAACAAGTCCTCGCGATTAAAGTGAACAAACACTATGCACCAGGTAGGATCTCAGAAAAGAGGAGGTGGGTCACTAGAACCGCTTAAGTACCAAGCTCTCACTAGATCCAATCCTAGACATGCATATGTCGGTTACCACACTCTAACTAATCGACTTGTCCACAGACATGTTTGATTATTAGATTAAGTCTTATGTGATTTAAGAGTTGTTCAGAACTAGGCCTAAAGTCCATTAAACCCTAGCATACTTGTCTACGTCCCCCATAAAGCCCATATTACATCCTTACGGCCCATTAGGCCCAAATCTCATTCATATGGCCTACTGGGCCCAAACAATTACAAATAATGTAACATGCGTGACTAACTTAATACGTATGACCAAACCATCCAATTTCATCAAACTTAGCCTTAGGGCCCACCGGGCCAATTTAGCCACTTTTGGCTTTTCGGCTTTTCGGCTTTTCGGCATTGCCGATATCGTGTGTGTAGTGTTTGTACACACCTGATCACTGCGACGTGCTATCCTATTCTTAGCCTTGATCCTACAACCAATCAACCACTCATACTTAATCAAAAATATCTACTCAAAAGTCGAAACCTTACCGTAACCTTACCGTGTACCCCCGGGTTCTAATGGCCCTTCCTTAGCTGCTAATCCCAAGTGTACCCTAGATCCTTGCTAACGATCCTACCACGCTAGTGATCTCTGAACCTTACCCTTGTTAATACAAGATCCACGATAATGAGAAATTAGATCGCCCTTCGGCTTTCAACAAAACGTACTAAGGGGAGTTAACAGAATACTTACTGAATCCAACCTTAGATCTTGCAGCCTACCAAACGAGATTCGGCTTTTAACCCTGACTGAGAGTAGATATGTAACACCCCAAACTCGGTCAACACACCACTACCGAATCTGGCATGTCACAGAGTGAAAACGATTCGAAGAAAACATGTTACCGGTTTATTTTTGGTGAAAACTCTTCGATTGCTTGTGTTTGGGGAAAACCGATGTAGGTATAGTGGAAAATGTTAAGTTGCTTTGAAATCATGTGAGTTGTATTACCCGATGGTAGAGTTAAGAAAACTCGTTGCGTAGCTTAGTTTGAAAACTTTGATTATCAGGTTATTAAAGCAAATCAAGTAATTACTTAGTCATATTTAAAACCAAATCCAAAGCAGATAAAATAATCCAAAACATAATTTAAAGGCCTTGTTACAACCCAAATAAAAACCAGAATTTAAAGTAAAATACCCAAATCAAATGTCCATGTAAAACCGAAGCAACTATCGCATGGTCACCTTGAGTCCACCCGGCTCCTCATTCGCGATCTACAAATCACCTGAAAAGATAAGGGAGAAGGTGAGTCACCAAGACTCAGTGCATAATCCCCCTCCCGATTATTGCAACATGCTTACACAAACCATAATCAAACAAACACATCATGCACCCAAACCTAGCCATCCACAACTGCGTTTTCTACCCCGTGTGGTACCAAACCAGTGGTGGTGCCAAACCACTGGTGACCCAAAGTCACTGATATCAATAATAATGTGGTGACAAACCACTGGTGACCTAAAGTCACGAATAATCCATATGTGGGGCCAACCCACGTTGTGATACCAAATCACTGGCGATAATCTCATTTTATCAAATGTGGGGCCAACCCACTGTGGTGCTAAACCACTGGGACGAGTCGCTATGAGGTGCCAAACCTCTGGTGACAAAAAGTCACAGATATCAATCTTCCCCCTCCTCTCATATCACCCACAACAATGCAATGCACATACAAATCATGCCATCATGCTTAATCATTAGACATATATCGAACATACATAGATATTATCATCAAAAATCATGTACCGTAATCTCAACAAAACGGACTTACCCGAAATCCTTGCTCATACCCATAAAGGTATCATATCAAAATCTACAAAGTTTCGGCTTTTAACATAGTTTAGGTTATTAACAAGTTTACAACGATTATGAAGTGTGTAAGTTACACACCTAGTTACTAACGCGACTACTGAATCCCGAATATCAAGATCTAACGTACTAGATCCCCTTTACCTACATTTGGCCAAACCAAGATCATTAACAAAAGCCATTCGGCTTCACTTGTAAATCCCGAAAAGTTAACGCATCTAGCAACCCTCCTTACCTTAATGCTTTTCGAATACTAGCCACAACCCGAGATATGCGAGATCTCAGCCTTCCCCTAGAATCGGCCAACATTCAACCATATAAAGTAATAGCCTTCGGCTTTTCAAAAGAATAAGGGAAAGAATGAATTGACATAAGACCTTACCTCAGTCCTAACGAAACCGATTGGCAGAGAAAGTAGATGACCACGATCCACTGCTTCTAAACCTGAAGAACATAGGAGAAACCGATTTCACAGATGAATGAGAACCAAAACAAATGCCGAAATTCAGCTTTTGGTTCTATGTAAGTCGACAGAGAAAAGAAGAAGAAAATAAAAGAGATTCGGCCAAGAACACTTACCCCCTCCAACCGATTAGAGAAGAAGACCAAAGAGATCTACCCTTGATTGATATTCGGCCAAAGTGTTGGAATAAGAAGAGAAGAGTAAAGGGAGATTTCGGCAATGATGGTGGAACAATCAAAGGAGTTTCGGCTATGGCTTTTGAAAGAAGAGCAAAAGAGATTCGGCTTTGCAAAGAATCAAGAGAAGATTGATGGACTTTCAGCACAAGAGAGAATGAAGAGAAAAGAAGGTTGTCGATTTGAGAAGAAGAGATGTTGATGGGGTTTTGAACAAATATGAAAGAAAAGAGAAAAAGAAGTGAAAGGGATTCAGCCTTGAAGAGATTCGGCCAAAGGGGTTTCGGTTCAAAGAAGAAGGAGAGAGAGCTCAATTGGTTCCAAGTAAATTCGGCTAAGCACCTTGAGAAGAAGAAGAAAAAGAAATGGCACTAAGGAAGTTTTGATGGGCATTCGGCTAGGTGCTTCAAAGAGAATTCGACAGGTGCAAAAGGGATTTCGGCTTTTGTTTCAAATGATGCATTAAGGGAGAAAAAATTGACAAGACTAAGGGGGTTTCGGCTTTGGCTCACAACCGAATGCACTGATGCAAGACTTAGACGAAAATGTCACCTAGCCTGACTATGGAGAAACGGCACTTCCCCTTCTAGACTCCCAACCGATTACTCCTCCACAAACAAGTTTAAATTTCGGCAAAACTCTCAAATCTCTCCTGACCACCCGTTCAAACGAGTTTGAATTATTCAAACTCTTATATTCTCTCTTCTCCACCCGTTTAAATCTGTTGACTTGTTCAAAAGTTATCCATCAGAGTTTGAGCTGAGCACAACTCTTCCCCTCTCTGACGTCAAAAGAATTAGCGAAGAAGGGATTTCAGCACTCAACCCCAAGCTCTCCTTCCTGCTTGTATGCGCCACCGCTAAGGCCCTAAGTGGCGCCTTCTTGCCACTTTACCAAGGTAATTCTTGTGCTAAAGTTGACCACAAAATATTCTTAACCCCTCGCTCCTTCAGCTCCCCTTAACCAAAGCTTAAAAATAAAAATTTTCCTATAGATCGGGCCTACCCTTGGCTTCTCCCTAGACCCTAAAACACCTCACCTAATATCACAACCAAGCCATACACATGCAAACAGTTCAAACATCATAGCCCCTATTTAAGGATGTTACAGTTCTACCCCCCTTAAAAATAATTTCGGCCTCGAAATTACCTGGTCAAAAGAGTTGAGGGTATTGCTGTCTCATCACATCCTCTGGTTCCAACATAGCTTCTTCCACGCCATGGTTTTGCCACAACACCTTTACCAAAGAAACTGACTTCTTACGCAAAACCTTCACATCCCGGTCTAGAAGCTGCACTGGTTCCTCTTCCATGGTCAAATCTGGGCTCACCTCAATTTCCTCCACCGATACAACATGCGATGGATCTGAACGGTAGCGTCTAAGCATGGAGACGTGGAACACATCATGTATCTGACTCAGCTCTGCTGGAAACTCGAGCTAATAAGCTACTGGTCCCACTCGTCTCAACACCTTATACGGGCCAATGAACCTTGGACTTAGCTTGCCTTTTCTTCCAAATCTCAGCACTTTCTTCCACGGTGAGACCTTCAAAAAGACCTTGTCTCCCACGGCAAACTCTATATCTCTCCGCTTAAGATCGGCGTAGGACTTCTGCCGGTCCGGAGCTTCCTTCAAACGAGCCCAAATCAACTTGACCTTATCCTCATTTTCCGTAACCAACTCTGGACCCAACATCTGACGCTCACCCAACTCTGTCTAGCATGTAGGTGTACGACACTTCCTACCATACAACGCCTCATATGGTGCCATCTTAATGCTTGCCTGGTAACTATTATTGTATGCAAATTCAGCTAACGGTAGAAGTTCTTCCCAGCTGCCTCTGAAATCCAAAACACAGCCTCTCAACATATCTTCCAAAATCTGTATAACCATTTCCGACTGTCCGTCTGTCTGTGGATGAAATGCCGTACTAAAATCCAATCGCATCCCCAAAGCCTGATGCAATACTTTCTAGAAACTCGACGTGAATCTGGGATCCCTATTCGAGATAATTGACACTGGCACACCATGCAACCTCACTATCTCTGCCATATACAGCTTAGCTAACTTCTGAAGTGAGTAATCAACCCTTACCGGTATGAAATGAGATGATTTCGTCCAACGGTCCACAATTACCCAGACTGAGTCCTTCTTACTAGGCGTAAGGGGTAGCCCACTGACAAAGTCCATGGTAATCCTTTCCCACTTCCACTGTGGAATCTTCACCAGCTGAAGTAAACCTGACGGCAACTGATGTTCAGCCTTGACTTGCTGACACGTCAGACATTTACCCACAAACTCGGTTACTTCCCGTTTCAGACTTGGCCACCAAAACTGCTCTCGCAAATCCAGGTACATCTTGCTACCTCCATGATGCATAGCGTATGGACTGCTATGTGCATCCTGAAGAATCCTCTGCCTTAACTCGACGTCCTTCGGCAAACAAGCTTTCCCTTGAAAACACAGTACTCCGTCACTGGACAAGTTGTAACCTTCCAACCCACCATTCTGAACTTGCAACCTCCGAGCATTCAAACCCTCATCCACCAACTGTTTCTCCTTAATCTGTTCTACCCAAGTCGGCTTAACCTACAATTCTGCCAATAAACTCCCATCGTCATACAAGCTAAGATGAGCAAACAGCGCTCTCAAGTCCGACACTACCTTACGGCTCAACGCGTCTGCTACCACGTTAGCCTTGCCCGGATGATACTCAATTGAACAGTCGTAGTCCTTCAATAGCTCAATCCATCTGCGCTGTCTCAAGTTCAAAACCTTCTGAGTCAAAAGGTACTTCAGACTCTTGTGATCCGTGTAGACTATCGACTTCTCTCCGTACAAATAGTGCCTCCATACTTTCAGGGCAAAAACCACTGCAGCTAATTCCAAGTCATGCGTCGGATAGTTAACCTCATGCGGTCTCAGCTGTCGAGATGCATATGCCACTACCTTCCCTTCTGCATCAAAGACACATCCCAAGCCAAGATGTGATGCATCACGATGAGATCGTGAATTCCTTTTCTCGCCTCAGTGAATCAAAACCGAGCTTCGGTTAGAATCTTCTTCAACTTGTCAAAACTTTCTGTTGCTTCTTGGACCGCACAAATGGAACTCCTTTCTCAAAGAACTTGGTCAACGGTGCTGCGATCAGAGAAAATCCCTCTACAAATCTTCGGTAATATCCTGCCAGACCTAGAAAACTCTAAACTTCTGCCACTGACTTAGGCAGTTTCCAGTCCAATACTGCCTCAATCTTGTGAGGATCCACTCTAATCCCCTCAGCTGACACCACGTGACCCAAGAAAGTCACCTCCCTAAGCCAGAATTCGCACTTACTAAACTTGGCAAATAACTGCTTCTCCCTTAGAATCTGCAAAACTATCCACAAATGCGCATCATGATCCTCCTCAGACCTTGAGTACACCAAAATGTCGTCTATAAACACCACGAAAAACTGGTCCAAATACTGCTGGAACACCCGATTCATCATGTCCATGAATGTTGTCGGCGCGTTAGTCAACCCAAACGGCATTACCAGAAACTCGTAGTGCCCATACTGAGTGCGAAACGCCGTCTTGTGGATGTCAGCCTCTTTCACCTTTATCTGATGATACCCTGACCTTAAATCAATCTTTGAGAAAACTGATGCACCCTTAAGCTGATCAAACAAGTCATCTATCCTGGGCAACGGATACTTGTTCTTGATCGTCAGCTTATTCAATTGGCGGTAGTCTATACACATCCGCATTGTACCATCTTTCTTCTTGACAAAGAGCACAGGTGCTCCCCAAGGCAAAACACTTGGCAAGATAAAACCCCGGTCCAACAACTCCTGAATCTGAGCCTTCAGCTCTACCAATTCCTTCGGCGCCATCCTATACGGGGCGATAGACACTGGCACAGTTCTGGGTAACAGATCTATACCAAATTCAACTTCCCGATCCAGAGGCAGACTCGGAAGCTCTTCTGGAAATACGTCGACAAATTCCTTCACCGTTCGGACATTCTCTACAGCTGACTCCTTGGCCTCCAAGGCACACACATGAACCATAAACGCCTCACAACCCTTTCTGACCATTTTCTCAGCTTTCAAAGCAGACACCACATTGGATAGATAATCTCTTCTATTACCTATCATCACCACCTCTTCACCCTCAACCGTTTTCAAAACCATGCGCTTAGCCACGCAATCCAGACTTGCTTGGTACTTCACCAACCAGTCCATCCCAAGAATCAGATCGAACTCCCCAAACGGCAGTTCCATCAGATCAGCCACAAACACTACCCCTTAGAGTTCTAGGGGTACATCCCTATACAGCTTATTTACCTCTACAGAGTGACCTATAGGGCTAATTACTGTCATCTCCCTAGAAGTAGTCTCAAAGTCTAGGTTCATGGTCTCTACTATGCTACTGGCAACATACGAATGCGTCGAACCCACATCTATCAAAGCAGTATATGGCAATCCAAAGATTAAGAACGTACCGGTTATGACGTCCGATGCGTCGCCCTCCTCTCGACGCCTCGCTGCATATACCAATCCCGACTGTCTTGCCTCAGTGTTGCCTGCACCTCTGCCCGGTGCTCCGCGGCCCTGACCAGAACCATTACCTCCTCTACCAGAACCACGACCCCTCTGCGGTTGCGGTCCCTCATTCTTAAACTGAGCACGATCCTGGCCCTCAGACTGAATCCTGTCTAACTTCCGTGGACAATCCCTCACACGATGATCCAACGAGCCACATTCAAAGCATCCTTTTCCACCAATCCAACATTCTCCCCAATGAGATTTCCCACACCGATTACACTGCGCTGGACCTTGATTAGCAGTAACAGACCTCTTGGATTGATTTGGCCCACCATGCCTAGCCCTTTTCTGCGAATTACCGACCGACCCAGATGATCCAAAACCTCTCTTATGTCTATTCCTATCCTGATTCTGCCTCACAGATTCCTTTACCCCTTCGGCTATCTTAGTCTTTTCTACTAACACGGCAAACTCTCGCTCCTGCTGCGGAGCAATCAGCAATCTCAGATCATCCCTCAATCTATCCTCGAACCTGACACATCGCTCGTGCTCTGTAGCCACGATACCTCGAGCATACCGGCTCAACCTTAAGAATTCCTCGTACTCGTGCTCTGCACTTACTTACTCCCGAACCGGTCCTCGAAACGCCTTTCGCTGCGCATCAATGTAACTGGACCCAATATACTTCTTCTGGTACGCTGACTTAAAATAGTCCCACGTGAGATCATCCGCTGCGGTACCATCCCGAACTGTGAGCCACCACTGGTATGACTCATCCCGAAGAAGCGACACTATCCCTTTCAGTTTCTCCTCAGTAGTCAGATCCAAGTCGTCCATGATACGCTCCGTCGCCTGCAACCAATACTCAGCCGTATTGGGAGCCACACCAGAAACACCTCGGAAAACCTCGGCTCCATTGGCTCAGAGTCACTCAGATATAGACTTACGAGCTCCCGTGCCTCCACCTGCTCCAGCCACCCTCTCAAGAACTCGCAGCATCGCCTGCGATACTACATCATCCCCTGTCTGATCCTGGTACTCAACACCAGTAGCTGGTGGTGGTGGTGGCATCTCATTCTCTGACCCCCGACTGCATCCCACCGGTTCGCACCACGCGTCATCCTACCTCGACCGCGTCCACGCGTATTACGACCCCGACCTCGAGTGATCATGTCTAACGTCTCGACTTATCTGATTTAAAAGTTTTATGCGTCAGTCTTTATTCCACTATTATTAGGGCACAGTCTTATGAACAGTTTCTATTACAGAGTTTTGTTTTCGCGAGTCACAGAGTCATATAGGTTTCAGTCTCTAGGATAGTCCACTATCACTAGTTGTTCATAGCATATATCATCAAAATCATAATCATATGCAACCATCAGTTAAGGGTACTTACCTGGGCAGATCGGTGCCGAAGACTCGGTGCCATGCTAAACAATACATTTTCCAGTAAAACTCTTTGAAACCTTATCTTAAAACATTTTGGGCCTCGGGCCCACAGCCGAGCTGTTGAACTTGGCTCTGATACCAAAAATGTAACACCCCAAACCCAGTCAACACACCACGACCAAATCTGGCATGTCACAGAGTGAAAACGATTCGAAGAAAATAGGTTATCGGTTTATTTTCAGTGAAAACTCTTCGATTGCTTGTGTTTGGGGAAAATCGATGTAGGTATAGTGGAAAATGTTATGTAGCTTTGAAATCATGTGAATTGTATTACCCGATGGTAGAGTTTAGAAAACTCGTTGCGTAGCTTAGTTTGAAAACTTTGATTATCAGGTTATTAAAGCAAATCAAGTAATTACTTAGTCATATTTAAAACCAAATCCAAAGCAGATAAAATAATCCAAAACATAATTTAAAGGCCTTGTTACAGCCTAAATAAAAACCAGAATTTAAAGTAAAATACCCAAATCAAATGTCCATGTAAAACCGAAGCAACTATCGCATGGTCACCTCGAGTCCACCCGGCTCCTCATCCGCGATCTACGAATCACCTGAAAAGATAAGGGAGAAGGTGAGTCACCAAGACCCAGTGCATAATCCCCCTCCCGATTATTGCAACATGCTTACACAAACCATAATCAAGCAAACACATCATGCACCCAAACCTAGCCATCCACAACTCTGTTTTCTACCCCTTGTGGTACCAAACCACTGGTGGTGCCAAACCACTAGTGACCCAAAGTCACTGATATCAATAATAATGTGGTGCCAAACCACTGGTGACCCAAAGTCACGAATAATCCATATGTGGGGCCAACCCACGTTGTGATACCAAATCACTGGCGACAATCCCGTTTTATCAAATGCAGGGCCAACCCAATGTGGTGCTAAACCACTTTGGGAGTCGCTATGAGGTGCCAAACCTCTGTGACCCAAAGTCATAGATATCAATCTTCCCCCTCCTCTCATATCACCCACAATAATGCAATGCACATACAAATCATGCCATCATGCTTAATCATTAGACATATATCGAACATACATAGATATTATCATCAGAAATCATGTACCGTAATCTCAACAAAACAGACTTACCCGAAATCCTTGCTCATACCCATAAAGGTATCATATCGAAATCTACACAGTTTCGGCTTTTAACATAGTTTAGGTTATTAACAAGTTTACAACGATTATGAAGTGTGTAAGTTACACACCTAGTTACTAACGCGACTACTGAATCCCGAATATCAAGATCTAACATACTAGATCCCCTTTACCTACATTCGGCCAAACCAAGATCATTAGCAAAAGCCATTCGGCTTCACTTGTAAATCCTAAAAAGTTAACGCATCTAGCAACCCTTCTTACCTTAACGCTCTTTGAATACTAGCCACAACCCGAGATATGCGAGATCTCAGCCTTCCCCTACAATCGGCTAACATTCAACAACATAAACCAATAGCCTTAAGCTTTTCAAAAGAATAAGGGAAAGAATGAATCGGCATAAGACCTTACCACAGTCCTAACAAAACCGATTGGCAGAGAAAGTAGATGACCACGATCCACTGCTTCTAAACCCGAAGAACCTAGGAGAAACCGATTTCACAGATGAATGAGAACCAAAACAAATTCCAAAATTCGGCTTTTGGTTCTATGTAAGTCGACAGAGAAAAGAAGAAGAAAATAGAAGAGATTCGGCCAAGAACACTTACCCCCTCCAACCGATTAGAGAAGAAGACCAAAGAGATCTACCCTTGATTGATATTCGGCCAAAGTGTTGGAATAAGAAGAGAAGAGTAAAGGGAGATTTAGGCAATGATGGTGGAACAATCAAAGGAGTTTCAGCTATGGCTTTTGAAAGAAGAGCAAAAGAGATTCGGCTTTGCAAAGAATCAAGAGAAGATTGATGGACTTTCGGCACAAGAGAGAATGAAGAGAAAAGAAGGTTGTCGATTTGAGAAGAAGAGATGTTGATGGGGTTTTGAATAAATATGAAAGAAAAGAGAAAAAGAAGTGAAAGGGATTCAGCCATGAAGAGATTTGGCCAAAGGGGTTTCGGTACAAAGAAGAAAGAGAGAGAGCTCAATTGGTTCCAAGTAAATTCGGCTAAGCACCTTGAGAAGAAGAAGAAAAAGAAATGGCACTAAGGAAGTTTAGATGGGCATTCGGCTAGGTGCTTCAAAGAGAATTCGACAGGTGCAAAAGGGATTTCGGCTTTTGTTTCAAATGATGCATTAAGGGAGAAAAAATCGACAAGACTAAGGGGGTTTCGGCTTTGGCTCACAACCGAATGCACTGATGCCAGACTTAGCCGAAAATGTCACCTAGCCTAACTATGGAGAAACGACACTTCCCCTTCTAGACTCCCAACCGATTACTCCTCCACAAACAAGTTCAAATTTCGGCAAAACTCTCAAATCTCTTCTGACCACCCGTTCAAATGAGTTTGAATTATTCAAACCCCTAAATTCTCTCTTCTCCACCCGTTTAAATCTGTTGACTTGTTCAATAGTTATCCATCAGAGTTTGAGCTGAGCACAACTCTTCCCCTCTCTGACGTAAAAAAGAATTAGCAGCAAGGGATTTCTGCAGCTCGAACCTAAGCTCTCCTTCCCCTGCTTGTGGCGTCACTGCTTAAGGCCCTAAGTGGTGCCTTCTTGCCACTTTACCAAGGTAATTCTTGTGCTAAAGTTGACCACAAAATATTCTTAACCCCTCGCTCCTTCAGCTCCCCTTAACCAAAGCTTAAAAATAAAAATTTTCCTATAGTTCGGGCCTACCCTTGGCTTCTCCCTAGACCCTAAAACACCTCACCTAATATCACAACCAAGCCATACACATGAAAACATTTCAAACATCATAGCCCCTATTTAAGGATGTTACAAAATACCAACTGATTTGTGATAGAGAAAAACAACAAAGATTCGACACTAATGGGGGATTTCGGCAAGAGAAGATGATGGTAATTCGGCAATAGAAAATTTTGGCTAAGAGAGAATTTGGCAAAAAGAAATGATGGTTTTTCGGCAATGGAAGAATTTGGCAACAGAAGAACAGAATGAGGGGGAGAAAAGAAAAGATCAAATATGCTTGTGTGAGGGTAACTACAGGATATTCGGTAAAGAAAAGAAAGACTAACTTATTTGCAAAACTCTCCAAATGCCGAAAGCCACAATGAAAATTCGTAATACCCCCTAAAAGACCCAAAAACGGCACTCATTTACCCTTCTAAGACAAATTTATACACTTTCCACTTCCCACAACGGCACCAACTCTTCACACTTCCCAACTCCTAACTTTTCTCCCTGATAACTCCTCAATCTCATCCTAAATTTTCTCTAATATAAGCTCCTTTATCCCTTCCTTAATTTTCTCTCATGAACACTTCCTTCAGAGTTCACATCCAACGCCACTACTAACCATCTAGAAGGCAAAAATTAAATCCCCAACAAAATACCATGCCACTACTCGAACCTTGGATTCCTTTGCACGCTAATGACACCACCTCCTGCGCTCCCTAAGTGGCGCCACTTTGCCACTACACCACAAGCTCTTTTGTGTCATTTTTCTTCGTCATTTATTTAAAAGGCCTACTAATCAAGTCACAGGTTCCTTGGGCTAAAACTAAAATTTTTCCTATACCCTTACTTGATCCCGAACATCTCTAACACCCCTAGACACTCCAAATTCATTAACCCTCAAAGCCCACATGCCAATTGTCATTTTCTCGCTCACTTAAAAATTTTCTGAGACCCAAAGCCCAAAGCCCAATTCTTCTAGGCCCAAATTCGGGGCGTTACACAGGTGGTCTTCTAACTTAGGATCGAAAGATGTCCAGGAGATCGGATTACGTTCTCAGTTAATTAAAATATTGGTGATTTTCGTAATTTTCTATTTTGGACTTTTGAGATTATAAACTGTGTTTTTTTTTTGCTTATTTTTGTTTTTGTTTAAATCATTGGTAATTGATATTCTATTGTGAAACAGTCAAATCATTCATATCGTGGGCCTACGAGGCCTTAAACTTGCATCCGGAAACTTTTATAAGCTAAAGGAAACTTTTCTTTAAGACAGGGGCCACACGCCCATATTGGTATAGGGACACGCCCGTGTGCCCTTAAGACATGCCCGTCCCTTCCACCCGTGGTCGACACTGACTAAATCCACACGGCCTGGACACGCCCGTGGCCCTGGCCCGTGTGACAATTAAATTTCTAAGTGTCAAGTGCAGACTTCACACGGCCTTGGCACACGCCCATGTGCCAACCGTGTGTATCACACGGCTTGAACAAACGGCCGCGTGACCAGCCCGTGGTCTATTCTAACTTAAGACATTAAGGTGCAGGAGACACACGGCCTAGACACACGCCCATGTGTCTATCCGTGTGGGCACTTAGAGGCTATCTTACAAACCTTTTACTACTCTTGTTTGCATACATTCATATACTTCTTCAAAACATTCTTAACTCATCAATTGAAACTCATAAATTAACACATTTTGTTCATGAAAATAAAGTTTTCCTCTCATACACTTGGGAGAATTGTTCCCACAACATTTACAACAACTTAAGCCATAATCAAATGCTATACACAACCATTCTATAAATTCTCTTAGGCCAACAACATTTGGCTACAACAATTAGACTTCATCACTTTAAACGAATCCCTATACATGCCATGACTTTTAAGGATTTGATACCTCATACCGTGTGTCTGCTCGATAGTGTGAAAACATCTCCGGCGGTCTCCAAACCGAGCTAAGTAATGAAACCTATAAGAGATGAGAAAAGTAAAGGATTAAGCAATAGTGCTTAGTAAGTTCATCTGCATAATCTGACAAATATTGATATTCACTGAATATACATAACCCCAAGGCAATATGCCAAGTTTTTCTCATCAATTCATGGTTACTTACTCAATCATTCTTGAATCTTACTCATTCTATCTCTTACAACATTTCTACCATGCCACAAGCCAATTCGCTCGTTTAATTAGCATACATTCCTGCACTGATCATCACAAGATCATACAAAACAACACATCAAGCATTTTCAATAAGTCGCTCATACTACTAATTTCTCGGTGGTTACGCACTTAGCCCACCATTGAATCTCTTATAGGGTGGTATTGCACACAGCCCACCAATCATCTATACCTATGGTGACTTCGCACTTAGCTCACCAATCATTTATAAGCGATGGTATTGCACACAGCCCATCAATTACTAATCAATCAGGTGGTAACGCACATAGCCCACCAATCATTTATACCTATGGTGATTTCACACATAGCTCACCGTTATTTACGTTCATGGATAATAATTCACAAGTATATCTCTATTTTAAATGTTCATTCGAGAACATCCTCACATGCTTCTATTCTTACTTAACTTTCTACGATACTCGTTATCGTTCACACAGTACATCAATAAATCAGTCTCATGCAACTAAGGTGCATCAACTACACATACCCCACTAGGGGTTCATCATATATTGTGTAACACCCCAAACCCGGTCAAAACGCTACGATCGAATCTGGCATGTCACAGGGAAGAAAATATTTTTGAGAACCGAGTTATTGTCATGAGTTGGGAAAAATCTTTGATTTTATAGAAACAGAGTTTGTATTGAGTGATCATTTGAAAACAATCTTGAATCTTATCTTGAAAAGTTGAGTTGCCTTGTTATTAAAAACCCGAATGCTAAATTACTCAATTGTAAAATCTTAAAAACCCCGAAGTTCTTTAAATTTTGGAAATCACCCATTTCGAAATCGTATTAAACGTGTCTTAATAATCTGATAAAGTAGAAGAAAATTTATAAAACAAGTAAAAACCAAACCAACGTTTAAATGGCCTTATTACATTACCCAAAATCCAAATTAAAGAAAAATAACTCCAAATTAACTATTAAAGTAAAATCCAAAATATTATGCATGGCCACCTCGAGTCCACCTCGGCTCCGTATCCGTAGTTTAAGGATTACCTGCAAAGATTAACGGAAGGGGTGAGTCACCGAGACTCAGTGTGTAAATCCCCGTCCAAAAGATATTAGGCCCTCACACAGATTCATATGCAAAGTAAGTATGCCATGCAACCCAACCAACTTAGGCATCCATCCGTTTCTCCTGTGTCTACCCAACATTAGTGGCACCTAGCCACTGGTGGTACCTAACCACTGGTGACAAAAGTCACAAATAATCATATGTGGGGCCAACCCACTTGTGGTACCTAACCACCGGTGACAATCCCTTATATCAATACGTGGGGCCAACCCACGTGGTACCAAACCACCGGGACGAGTCACGTAAATAAGATATATGTGGTACCTAACCACCGGTGGTTCCAAACCACCGAGACTTAGTCACAAAATGATAATATGTGGGGCCAACCCACTTGTGGTACCTAACCACCGTGACAAATTGAAAAGATCATGTTTCCTCCTCTTCTCATCGTATCCCATTTTCATGTACATGCTTTATATTTTGGTATGATCATGCTTAACGATTAATTAACATGGCACATTCAGGTTTCCATATATGCATTTATTGATAGCAAAACATAATAGACTTACCTGGAGTCCTCGCTCTTACCCACAAGGGTATTTTAGTGACCCAGAATGTCACTTCGGCTTTCAGACATACTAACAACTAACAAAATAACATATGAAGTGTGTGAGAGTTACACACCTGATAACACGTAATATCACGCTCTCTCCGTCGACACTATCGCTAATCGAAACCACAGCTATCTACCTAAAATTCTGTTCAGAAGTCGACCCACAACCCGGTGGCCAATCCCGAACTGCTGACACTGCTCCCTTCTTAAACTTAGGGGCTGTGTTTACGGGTCCAACCCCCTCCTTAGAATTGCTGGCATTCGAGTCCATGGAACAAATCTTGGTCAGAAGACCGAGTTAACACATAGGGTAAATGTGAATAGATTAACACGTTAGCGAGAAAAGATCTCCTTACTTAGATCGACAAAAGCCGGAAGCTTTAGGCTTGATCCACAAGTCAAGCGAATCCCGAAGTCTCTAAAGGAATGCGACACCCTTCCACCTACATTCGGCCAAGTCCCCAAACATTAGGCCAATTAGCCATTCGGATTTGGCTCCCCAAACCGAAAGAGAAGATAAAGATACAGAAGAAATCGCCACTAACCTTAACACAGGAGATCCAGTAATCACCTAAGAGGATTCGGCACTAGCACAGTAGAAGAGAAGATTCGGCAAAGCAGGGAAGAAGAATAAAGAGCCGAAAAAGAACTACCAATGGAACTTAGGAGTTTTCGGTTTTAGAAGTGATCAAAAGAAAAGATGAAGAAGAGAAGGCCATGAAGATTCAGTTTGTAGAGAGAAATCAGAGAAGAGAATTTTGGATGGGGATATTTGGCTATTACACAGAGAATGAAGATAAGAATGGAGTTAGGGGTTTTCAGCTTTGAAATAGAAAAAGGGAAAAGAAGAAAAGATGAATAATAGATGCGGTTATGGTGCTCAAAGGAAAACGAAGAAAAGGGAAAAAGGGTTTCGGCTTTCAGAGAGAACAAGAAGAAGAAGAAGAAGAAAGAATCATGGAGAGTGTGAGTCAAGATAATTTTGGCAATAGTGAGAGATTTGTGTTTCAGAGAAAAGAAAATAAGAAGAGAAATAAAACTCAAAACAAAAAGAACCCACTTGGACATCTTAGACACTTTCGGCACAAGGTAAAACAAACCACATTCGGCACCTACCTCCCAAACCCGAAATTTGCAAAAAAAATAACACTACAGTGTCCTACGGCCAATGTAAATTTCGGCACACTCCAACATAGGCCAAACCGATCCCCCCTCCTACACCAAACATTTGAATTTCAGCCACCACTTACACCCCTTGCTCAATCCCTTGTTTTTCTCCTTAATTTTCTCCTGATCACACATTCAAACTTGTTTGAATAATTCAAACTCCTTGAATTGCTCTCTTCCACTTATTCAAAGATATTGACCCATTCAACACTCATCCACCAGAGTCCATGCTGAGTGCAACTCTCCCTTGCCTTGGCGTCAAAAAGAAATCCCCAAAAGGGAATTCTCGTAGCTCGAACCAAGTCCCTCCAGCTTCCCTGAGGCGTCACTTCCGTAAGCTCTAAGTGGCGCCTCCTTGCCACTTTGCTAAGGCACTCCTTTGTGTCATCCAACACAAACAATATCCCGTTAAGGCCCAATTCAGCTAGCTTCCCTAAAAGTGCTCAAAAAGCAAATTTTCACCAAGAGTCCAGCTTACCCCTAACTCATTCCTGGACCCTAAAGTACCCTAAACTAGCATGTCAAACATAGTATTCACGTACAAACATATAAAATGCAAAGGCCCTGATTTAGGATGTTACAGTTCTACCCCCTTAAAATAATTTCGGCCTCAAAATTACCTGGTCAAAAGAGTTGAAGGTATTGCTGCCGCATAACATCCTCTGGCTCCCACGTGGCTTCTTCTGCTCCATGGTTCCACCACAACACCTTCACCAAAGGAACTGATTTCCCACGCAATACTTTGACATCCCGATCTAAGATCTGCACTGGTTCCTTCTCAAAAGATAAGTCTGGGCTTACTTCAATTTCTTCTACTGGCACAACATGAGACGGATCCGAACGATAGCGTCTAAGCATAGAGATGTGAAATACGTCATGGATCTGACTCAACTCAAGGTAACTTTCGAGCTGATAGGCTCTCGGTCCCACACGCTTCAACACCCGATAAGGCCCGATAAACTCAGGGCTCAACTTGCCCTTCTGACCAAATCTCAGCACCTTCTTCCACGGTGACACCTTTAAGAAAACCTTGTCACCCACTGCAAATTCTATATCTTTCCGCTTAAGATCAGCATAGGACTTCTTCCTGTCCGAAGCTTTCTTCAATCGAGTTCGAATTAGCTTAACCTTGTCTTCCATTTCAGCAACCAACTCTGGACCCAACAACTGACGCTCACCCAACTCTGTCCAACACGTAGGTGTGCGACACTTCCGACCATATAATGCTTCATACGGTGCCATCTGAATACTCGACTGGTAGCTATTGTTATATGCAAATTTTGCCAACGGTAGAATTTCTTCCCAACTACCTCTGAAGTCTAAGACACAGCCCCTCAACATATCCTCCAGAATCTGAATTACCCTCTCCGACTGCCCATCAGACTGTGGATGAAACGCTGTACTGAAATCCAACTTTGTACCCAAAGTTTGATGCAACGCCTTCCAAAATCTTGACGTGAACCTAGGGTCCCTGTCTGAGATGATAGACACTGGTACCCCATGCAACCTTACAATCTCCGCTATATATAATGTAGCCAACTTTTGAAGAGAGTAATCCACATGCACAAGTATGAAATGAGCCGACTTTGTCAACCAATTAACTATTACCCAAACCGAATCCTTCTTAGTAGGCGTAAGGGGTAGCCCACTAACAAAGTCCATGGAGATCCTTTCCTACTTCCACTGCGGAATCTTGACCGGTTGCAACAACCCCGAAGGTAACTGATGTTTTGCCTTTACTTGCTGACACGTCAAACACTTACCCACAAATTCGGTTACCTCTCGCTTTAAACCCGGCCACCAAAACTGTTCCCGCAAATCCCGGTACATCTTACTACGTCCCGGATGCATAGCGTATGGACTGCTATGTGCTTCCTGAAGAATCTTCTGCCTCAACTCCACATCTTTTGGCATGCAAACCTTCCCATGGAAACATAAAACTCCATCGCTGTTCAAGCTATACCCCTCTAATCCACCATTCTGCACTTGCAAAAATCGAGCGCTCAAGACATCATCTCCTAGCTGTTTCTCCTTAACCTGATTTACCCATGTCGGCTTCACTTGCAGTTCCGCCATCAAACTTCCGTCATCATACAAACTAAGGTGGGCAAACATTGCTCTTAAGTCTGATACAACCTTACGGCTCAACGCATCTGGCACTACGTTAGCCTTACCCGGATGCTACTCAATCGAGCAATCATAATCCTTCAACAGCTCGATCCACCTTCGCCGCCTTAAATTCAACTCCTTCTGAGTAAAGAGGTATTTCAAACTCTTGTGATCCGTGTAAACAATAGACTTCTCCCATACAAGTAATGTCTCCAGATTTTCAGGGCAAAAACCACTGCAGCTAGCTCCAGGTCATGTGTCGGATAATTCACTTCCTGAGGCCTCAACTGTCAAGAAGCATACGCTACTACCTTCCCCTCTTGCATCAGCACACATCCTAACCCTGTATGCGACGTATCACAATAGACAGTAAACTCTTTCCCTGCTTCAAGCTGAATCAACACTGGAGCTTCCGTCAAAATCCTCTTTAACTTCTCAAAACTTTCTTGTTGTTTGTCAGACCACACAAACGGAACACCTTTCCTTAACAACTTGGTTAACGGTGCTGCAATCAAAGAAAACCCTTCCACAAACCTTCTGTAATACCCCGTTAGACCAAGAAAACTCCGAATCTCTGCCACAGACTTAGGTGGTTTCTAATCCAACATAGCTTCAATCTTCCGAGGGTCCACCCTAATTCCCTAAGCTGACACCACATGACCCAAAAAGGTAACTTCCCTTAGCCAGAGCTCGCACTTACTAAACTTTGCGAATAACTGCTTCTCCCTCAGAATTTATAAAACCACACGAAGATGTGCATCATGCTCCTCCTCAGACTTCGAGTACACCAGAATATCGTCTATAAAAACTACGACGAATCGATCAAGATACGGTTGAAAAACTCGATTCATCATATCCATAAACGCTGCTGGTGCATTGGTCAATCCAAACGGCATCACCAAGAATTCGTAGTGACCATAGCGAGTACGAAACGCCGTCTTACGAATATCCACCTCCTTGACCTTAAGCTGGTGATACCCCAACCTCAGATCTATCTTGGAAAAGAATGATGCTCCCTTAAGTTGGTCGAATAGGTTGTCTATCCTTGGCAATGGATACTTATTCTTGATCGTCAACTTATTCAACTGACGATAATCAATACACATTCGCATCGATCCGTCCTTCTTTTTAACAAAAAGCACGGGTGCTCCCCAAGGCGATACACTCGGCTAGATAAAACCCCGGTCTAACAACTCCTGAATTTGTGCTTTCAGCTTCACTAACTCATTCGGCGCCATTCTATATGGGGCGATAGACACTGGCATTGTTCCGGGTAGAAGGTCAATACCAAACTCAACCTCGCAATCTGGCGGCAATCCCGGAAGCTCTTCTGGAAAAACATCAGAAAATTCCTTTACCGTTCGGACATCCCCCACAGTTGATTCCTTAACCTCCAAAAAACAAACATAAGCCACGAACGCCTTACATCCTTTCCTCACCATTTTCTCGGCCCTCAAAGCGGATACCACATTAGATAGGTAGTTTCTTCTCTCACCTATCACCACCACCTCTTCACCCTCGACAGTTCTCAAGACCATGCTCTTGGCTGCACAGTCCAAACTTGCTTGATATTTTACTAACCAATCCATACCTAAGACCAAATCAAACTCCCCAAATGGCAGTTCCATCAGATCAGCCGGAAACACTACCCCTTGAAGTTCTAGGGGTACATCCTTATACAGTTTATTCACTACTACAGAGTGACCTAGAGGGCTAATTACAGTCATCTCCCTAGAAGAAGTCTCATAGTCTAAGTTCAGAGTTCTCACTATAGTACTAGCAACATAAGAGTGCGTCGAACCAATATCAATCAAGGCAGTATAAGGCAACCCATAAATTAAGAATGTACCGGTTATGACGTCCGGTGCGTCGCCCTCCTCTCGACGCCTAGCCGCATAGACCAACCCAGGCTGTCTTGCATCCGTATTCCCAGCACCTCTGCCTGGTGCTCCACGGCCTCGACCAAAACCATTACCTCCTCTGGCTGGACCACGACCCCTCTGCGGTTGCTGACCATCTCTTCTGTATTGTGCACGTCCTTGACCCTCAGACTGTGTCCTAACTGGCCTCTATGGGCAATCCCTTATCCAATGGTCCATCGACCCACACTCGAAGCATCCTCTGTTACCTGTCAAACACTCTCCCGAATGAAACTTCCCGCATCGAGCACACTGCGGTGTGCGAAAGCAAAGCGCGAGCTTTGTTTGCTGACTCGCCCGCCTAATCTAGCCCTTTTCTGAAAACCCCCAGCAGGTCCTGATGGCCCAAAACTCCTTTTATTCCTATTTCTGTCCTGATGTTGTTTCTCGGACTGCCTCACCTCTTCAGCTATCTTGGCCTTTTCCACAAGGACAGCAAATTTCCTCTCTCGCTGTGGAGTAATCAACACTCGCAGCTTATCTCTGAACCCGTCCTCAAACCTAACACAGCGCTCATGGTCCGTACCCACAATACCTCGGGCATAACGGCTTAACCGTAAGAATTTTTCCTCGTACTCGGACACTGACTTACTCTCCTGAATAAGATTCAAAAATGCCTTACGCTGCGCATCCACATAACTAGACCCGACGTACTTCCTCTAAAATACCGCCTTGAAGAAATCCCAGGTGATATCATCGGCCATCGCACCATCCCTGACCGTGAGCCACCACTGATAGGATTCGTCCCGAAGAAGAGACACGATCCCTTTCAACTTCTCCTCAGCCGTGAAGTCAAGATCATTCATTATGCGCTCAGTCGCCTCTAACCAGTATTCAGCTGCGTTGGGGGCTACACCAGAAACACCCCTAAACACTTCCGCTCTATTGGCTCGGAGTCGATCAGACACAGATTTCTGAACCCCCGTACCAATGCCTGCTCCAGCAACTCTCTCCAAGACCCGTAGCATCGCTTGAGACACCGCGTCGTCTCCATCCGTTTGGTCCTAAAACTCTGGTTCCACTGCTGGTGGTGGCGGCACCTCATTCTCTGACCCATGGCCAGACCCTACTGGTTTCGATACAGTAATCCTACCCATACCACGACCACGTACATTATGCCCACGT
Organism: Gossypium sturtianum; assembly: GCA_025698515.1. Classification (NCBI taxonomy): domain Eukaryota; kingdom Viridiplantae; phylum Streptophyta; class Magnoliopsida; order Malvales; family Malvaceae; genus Gossypium; species Gossypium sturtianum. The sequence goes on from CM046950.1 coordinate 122,666,880, forward strand.
CCCCGAGTGCTCATGACTAGCGTTCACGATTTAATCTGATTTAGGAAAATTTTATGAATTAGCTTCCTCCACTGTTTATTACAGAACTGTCTTATGAGTATATATTCAGAGTAATTTTTTTGCGAGTACGTACATTCCTACAGGCTTCAATCTCTAAAGTAGGGTTTTCTAATACTAGTAATCATATCTCGATACAATCATATCACAAAACAACTAAATCATACAATAAATAATTAGAAAACTTACCATCGCGGACCGGTGCCGGAGACTCAGGTGCCATGCTTCCCAAAAACATGTATTTCATCGAAACCATTTTGCAAACCCTCTATTGAAAAATAATTTGGGCCTTATACCCACAGCCGAGCTTTTGAAATTGGCTCTGATACCACAATTGTAACACCCCAAACCCGGTCAAAACGCTACGACCGAATTTGGCATGTCACATGGAAGAAAACATTTTTGAGAATTGAGTTATTGTCATGAGTTGGGAAAAATCTTTGATTTTATAGAAACAGAGTTTGTATTGAGTGATCATTTGAAAACAATCTTGAATCTTAACTTGAAAAGTTGAGTTGCCTTGTTATTAAAAACCTGAATGTTAAATTACTCAATTGTAAAATCTTGAAAATCCTGAAGTTCTTTAAATTTTAGAAATCACCCATTTCGAAACCGTATTAAACGTGTCTTAATAATCGGATAAAGTAGAAGAAAATTTATAAAATAAGTAAAAACCAAACAAACGTTTAAATGGCCTTATTACATTACCCAAAATCCAAATTAAAGAAAAATAACTCCAAATTAACTATTAAAGTAAAATCCAAAATATTATGCATGGCCACCTCGAGTCCACCTCGGCTCCGTATCCGCAGTCTAAGGATTACCTGCAAAGATTAACGGAAGGGGTGAGTCACCGAGACTCAGTGTGTAGATCCCCGTCCAAAAGATATTAGGCCCTCACACAGATTCATATGCAAAGTAAGTATGCCATGCAACCCAACCAACTTAGGCATCCATCCCTTTCTCCTGTGTCTACCCAACATTTGTGGCACCTAGCCACTGGTGGTACCTAACCACTGGTGACAAAAGTCACAAATAATCATATGTGGGGCCAACCCACTTGTGGTACCTAACCACTGGTGACAATCCCTTATATCAATACGTGGGGCAAACCCACTGTGGTACCAAACCACTGGGACGAGTCACAGAAATAAGATATATGTGGTACCTAACCACTGGTGGTTCCAAACCACTGAGACTTAGTCACAAATTGATAATATGTGGGGCCAACCAACTTGTGGTACCTAATCACTGGTGACAGTCTGAAAAGATCATGTTTCCTCCCTCTTCTCATCGTATCCCATTTTCATGTACATGCTTTATATTTTGGTATGATCATGCTTAACGATTAATTAACATGGCACATTCAGGTTTCCATATATGTATTTATTGATAGCAAAACGTAATAGACTTACCCGGAGTCCTCGCTCTTACCCACAAGGGTATTTTAGTGACCCAGAACGTCACTTCGGCTTTCAGACATACTAACAACTAACAAAATAACATATGAAGTGTGTGAGAGTTACACACCTGATAACACATAATATCACGCTCTCTACGTCGACACTATCGCTAATCGAAACCACAGCTATCTGCCTACGGTTCTATTCAGAAGCTGGCCCACAACCCGGTGGCCAATCCCGAACTGCTAACACTGCTCACTTCTTAAACTTAGGGGATAGGTTTACGGGTCTAACCCCCTCTTTAGAATTGCTGGCATTGGAGTCCATGGAACAAATCTTGGTCAGAAGACCGAGTTAACACATAGGGTAAATGTGAATAGATTAACATGTTAGCAGAAAAGATCTCCTTACTTAGATCGACAAAAGCCGAAGCTTTAGGCTTGATCCATAAGTCAAGCGAATCCCGAAAGTCTCCAAAGGAATGCGACACCCCCTTCCACCTACATTCAGCCAAGCCCTCAAACATTAGGCCAATTAGCCATTCGGCTTTGGCTCCCCAAACTGAAAGAGAAGATAAAGATACAGAAGAAATCGCCACTAACCTTAACACATGAGATCCAGTTATCACCTAAGAGGATTCGGCACTAGCACAGTAGAAGAGAAGATTCAGTAAAGCAGGGAAGAAGATGAAAGAGCCGAAAAAGAACTACCAATGGAACTTAGGAGTTTTCAGTTTTAGAAGTGATCAAAAGAAAAGATGAAGAAGAGAAGGCCATGAAGATTCGGTTTGTAGAGAGAAATCAGAAAAGAGAATTTTGGATGGGGATATTCTGCTATTGCACAGAGAATGAAGATGAGAATGGAGTTAGGGGTTTTCGGCTTAAAAATAGAAAAAGGAAAAAGAAGAAAAGATGAATAATAGATGCGGTTATGGTGCTCAAAGGAAAATAAAGAAAAGGGAAAAAGGGTTTCAGCTTTCAGAGAGAACAAGAAGAAGAAGAAGAAGAAAGAATCATGGAGAGTGTGAGTCAAGAGAATTTAGGCAATAGTGAGAGATTTGTGTTTCAGAGAAAAGAAAATAAGAAGAGAAATAAAACTCAAAACAAAAAGAACCCACTTGGACACCTTAGACACTTTCGGCACAAGGCAAAATAAACCACATTCGGCACCTACCTCCCAAACCCGAAATTTGCAAAAAAATAACACTACAGGGTCCTCTAGCCAATGTAAATTTTGGCACACTCCAACATAGGCCAGACCGATCCCCCCTCCTACACCAAACATTTGAATTTCGGCCACCACTTACACCCCTTGCTTAATCCCTTGTTTTTCTCCTTAATTTTCTCCTGATCACACATTCAAACTTGTTTGAATAATTCAAACTCCTTGAATTGCTCTCTTCCACTTATTCAAAGATATTGACCCATTCAACACTCATCCACCAGAGTCCATGCTGAGTGCAACTCTCCCTTGCCTTGGCGTCAAAAAGAAATCCCCAAAAGGGAATTCCCGCAGCTCGAACCAAGTCCCTCCAGCTTCCCTGAGACGTCACTTCCCTGAGCTCTAAGTGGCGCCTCCTTGCCACTTTTCTAAGGCAATCCTTTGTGTTATCCAACACAAACAATATCCCTTGAGGCCCAATTTAGCTAGCTTCCCTAAAAGTGCTCAAAAAGCAAATTTTCACCAAGACTCCGGCTTACCCCTAACTCATTCCTGGACTCTAAAGTACCCTAAACTAGCATGTCAAACATAGTATTCACATACAAAAACATAAAATGAAAAGGTCCTAATTTAGGATGTTACATATTGAATTCATCTCAATTCAGTTCTACACATACTTGTGCTACTCACGGTACAACCACATACATTCAACATATACATTGAATCATTTGAATTGTTAAATAACTCTCTTGAGTCTCATGCACATAGTTCTCATTATCATCATACCCCAATTGGGTCTTACATACACTAACTTATCGATGCCACGTCCCTGACATGGTCTTATACGAATTCTTACGCCGAGGCCATATTCCAATATGGTCTTACTCGAGACTTTAACCATCGTCCTATCGTGCTATACACCTTTCCCGTTACTCTAAATTTAATTCCATTGACATCTCATCAAGAGACATTTCATACATTCATATAGTAATATACATTCCATACAACATTAGAATACTAAATCAGCTCATACGTAATTGCAACATTCGCACATGAACTTACCTCGATGCCGAAAGAGCCGAAAAGGACTTTTTGCCCACATTTCTCTTTTCATCCGTTCTAGGTCCGAAACTCATTTTCTTTGATCTAGAACAATGAAATTTACTGATTTAATCACTTATAAATCATGATATACCATAATCTAAACTTTAGGCAAAAATGACTATTTTGCCCCTACACTTTGGCAAAATTACTATATTGCCCCTAGGCTCGTAAATAAATTTTCATCATATTTTCTTGTTAAACAAGCCTAGGTGAACATTTAATCCTCTTACAACTATTTTCAATCCCATCTATTTCATGCCTTAATGAACAAATTACAACTTTTGCCTTTTAGTCCCAATTAGGTGTTTTCATGACAACACCTTTCACAAAAGTTGTTTCTCATCATCCTATCATTCATTTTCTTCCATAAAAACTCATCAAACAACATGAACTCTATCATGGCAAGTCCCTAGACTTTCAACCATATTGCAAACTAGTCCCCTCTTTAAAAAGCTTAAGCTTTGGGGACTCCAAAAGTACAATTTTCTTCAAGAAATACCATCAAAATCACTTACTTTAGTGGAGAATTGCTTGCTGAAATTTTAAGCTTCAAAAACCCCTCCCATGGCTGCTATTTTCGGTGGAGGAAGAGAAGAAATAAAAAAAAAGATGATAGCTTGGCTTATTTCATCTTATTTTATTTCTTTTTAGTCACCTAACATGACCACATTTAATACTCTTGTCCCCTTTAAGTTCTTGACCGGCCAAGCCACTTAAACAGGGCCAAATTGCACATTTGGTACCCCCAATTTATAAACCATAGCTATTTGGTGCCTCTAGCAAATAAAATAGAACTTTTGCACTTTATGCGATTTAGTCCTTTTTCACAATTTAACTAGAAATCGCTAAAATTAAGGCACCAAAATTTTCATGCATCCTCATAAACATGTTATAACACATAACATAACATGAAAATAATTTTCTCTACCCTCAAATTCTTAATTCCGAGATCACTGTTCCGACTAGCCCCTAAATCGGGCTGTTACATGTAATTTGAGTCTTTTATTGACCTTAGAGGCCTAATGTGGCATAAAGATGAGCTAATATACTTTTTGAGTGTGTAGAAGACCATTAGGAGGCATACTAACTCATAACTGGTCGCTAGGGTGCAACATGAAGCATTGGATGTCGCAACATAGGGAGTAGAATAGAAGAATTCCAAGACTGCCTTCAATGTCGCGACACAGGCTAAGGATGTCTCGACATACCCTTGAAGACACCCTGAAAATGAGCATACTGCCTTCCATGTTGTGACACAGGACCTAGTGTGTCACGACATTGCCTTTGAATGAGAAATAATTACGAGCTAGGGGTGTTTTGGTTCGCACAATCAAATGTTAAGCACAAGGACAATTATAATACCCCTAACTCGTATCCGTCGCCAGAATAGGGTTACAAAGCATTACCGTAAAAACATAATTCAAATCATTCATTTCCAAAATTTCATAATCATTGAAAAATCCAATCAAACACATACATAATGCCTATTTTTCGAGCGCTCAAGGCCTTAGAAACACTTTAGAAACGATCTAGGATTAAATCAGAAAGATTTAAAACTTCTTGAAAAAGAAGGAAAAATTCACACTGCAAAGGTCACACGGCCGTGTGACTCACACGGCTGAGACACACTCCTGTGCCTCAGGCCGTGTGGACATTCGAAGTAGGGACATACGGCTCTGTCCTAGCCCGTGTCTGTGTCCGTGTAACTCTCTGACTTGGGTTACATGGCCAAGCCACACGCCTATCTGCTAGGCCATGTAACTCTCAAAATGCAACCCTGAAAAACCTATAGGGGACACACGGTCATGTAGCATGGCATGCCCGTGTCTTAGGCTGTATGGACAAGAAAAAGGCTAATTTCAAGCCATTCCTTTCACCCATTTCAAGCTCACACCTACAAGACATTTGCACATATAATCAAGCTTTCAAACATACCAAAGCATGCATATTAAGACCAATTCATTAGGTCATTTATCCTTACAACCAATATTCCATATAGGCCTCAAATGCAAACATACAATTTATCTAAACATATATATGTACTTAACACATTCCATTCATCAACACTTAATTCGTTTTCCATTTCAAAACTCATCATAGATTGACCACATTTATACTATTATAATTAGTTCATATTTAACTAAAAGCATAACTCCACTTAGACTTATATAAACATACCAAACATGGTCATTCCAAACATACCTAAACATGTGCATGTTTAAGCATACCATAATTGGCTTATACCATGTCAATATAACTTATCAGTTGAATCATTATTTACATGCATCTCAAATACACATATACCTAACTTAAATATATATGACCATAACTCATCCATATATATATTTAGCTTAGTTTCATATCAAGTTATACCAAAATTGACCACAAGCCAAATTCACATTCAAACATACCAAATGGGTCATAATTCAATCAATTATGCTTGACTAAATTCCATATCAAATCATGCCCTAAATGATCATTTTGCAAACATGTAAACATGATCGCTGTAAATAAGAGTTTTAAAATTTATGAAAGAATGATCAAACCTAGAAACCAACTCTGACAATGATTAAAGGCAAGTGCACCTATCGAACAGTATTATAGTTTAGGCAAGACCGAATTATCAAACCCAAAGGAACTAAAAGTACTAATACTTATCATCTCTTTATTATTAGCCTTAATATAAAGTGATGGTTGTTTAAACTAAAATTAATCTACTTACTAAGCTAAAATGCAAAAACAAAAAGAATGAATTTGGGAAACAACTTTTGGAAAAACTCAGTTGACTCAAGCGATACAATTAGGAAAAGTCCACCTAGACTTCACTTGTTATTTAACCTTGAACCATATGATTTATTTACTTAGTTTGATCCGTGAGACTCCCTAACGTATATTAATCCCTCTCTCGAGGCGAATAACGTCTAACCCTAGGTTAATTAGTGGAACTCTCGTTTGCTTATAATAACCCCCTAGAATAGCAGTAAATCGATCTGTGAACTCCCATATTATGTTTCACCCTAATCCGGCAAAATCTTGTCACCCTATCTCTAGGCGTGCGATCAACTCCGCTTAATTATATTGGATCTACTCTTAGGCAGGGTCTATTCCTCCTCCACCTAAGCACATTAGATTTGGATTAAGCTCACATAATTAAGAACAAACTAAGTTATTATCATATAATTCAAAAAATCAAATAACAAGATTCATCATAGGTTTTATCCCTTTTGGGTATCCGAAGGTTTAGTTCATAACAATAAAGGAAAACATCTCAAGAGAAAAGATAAAACAAAACATAAGAAATCCGTAAAACCCCCTGAAGGAATTAAAGAGGAGATCCTCCGTCTTGAGTATAACTCTGGCTTCTTCAGATGGATCAACTGGCTATCCCTGAGTGAATCCCCACAAATCTACCTTCTCTGGCCTAGCAAGACGCCCTGATAAAAGCCCTAGAAGAAGGCTTCTGCCGAACTCTTCGATTAAGTTGCCCCCTAGGGTGTTTATATAGGCTTCGAGATGTGTTACTTGGCCTCCAAGTATCCTAATTTGAGTGTAATTCCTATTTGGGAGTTTAAGTAGACTTAGGAATGTGCTTCTTTGCCTCCAAGCATCCAAATCCGGGTAAAATTCCTCTCTCCGCGGTAGGGACACGGCCATGGCACACGCCCGTGTGTGAATCGCCTTCAGCCGTGTTTGACATCTTTGTTGAATGAGGCACGTTGTGTAAGTCGTGGTAAGGCCGTGTGTTCTAGTAGGAATGTTGGCGCGGCCGTGTGGCTTGAAGTCCGTAGTCTTGATTTCGTGGCTTGGCCCAATTTGGTCCATTTTAAGCCCGTTTCTCGTTCTTTTTCGTCATCGGGTGCTTTCCTGAGTATAAGACATGAAAAGAAAGGATTAAGAGCACCTTTTTACATAAATTGGGGCTTAAATCATCCAAAAGCATATTAAATGTGGGCTTAAAATATGTTACTTTTACGGTTTATTAAATACCCCCACACTTAAGCTTTTGCTTATCCTCAAGCAAAATTCTCAACTTACAATTAAAACGAACTTCCTATAATTCATAATAGTCATTGATAGTGTCTCATCATAATTCAAAGATAATTTATACATGGATAATTCAACTCAAAGAGTCCTAAAAATTCAAACAATATAAGTCCTAGATTTTGTAGCTCGAAAATATAGGTGTCTCCCTTTATCTAAATAATTACCTTTAATTTGAAATCGACAAGGATTGACATCCTCACAAAAGATTCACTCAAATCACTCAAAGTGTTTAAGGTTCAAAATTTAGGCACTCAAAAGTCGAACATGAAGAGTTAATCCCATAGGCTTGCATGAAAATCAAATCTCCACCACTGAAATATGAGATGAAACACAAATCAAAAGGTCTTTGTTAGGGTTGTTACGGGGCTAGGGTTAAGGTGTGGAATAAGGCTGAATTAGAGGGTTAGAATCGAGACTGAATTGACAAATTACCTAACCAGAAACAATGAACTGAATAATAAGTAATTACATTAATTGAAAATTAATAATTCTAATACTATGAGCTTTTTCTTCAATATTTGGAATTTAAATGTGTAAGCTCATTTAATCACATGACTAATAATGAATATACTTGTTTTTTTTAAGAACAAGCTAAATACATAATAAAGGATAAACTACTAAAATTCATAATTAGGCAACTAATCAGATCAAATCTCGATATAAGGGTAGTCAAAAGGAATGTTGATAACAAAAACAAGGGGTTTCTGGGTTAATATTAGCGGTTATGTCAGTAAAAAGGGTTGTTAGGATTAAAAGGGGCTCACTAGGGGTTAATTATGAAGGTAGGCTTTTTATGGAATAAGTGGGTTAAATCCTAGGTGCCTTTATCATCTCTGTGTATCAAATCAAAAGTGTGGTCTCGACATGTATAATCGATGCAAGTTCTAGAATAACAGATCAATGTTGACATACTCATAATCAATAAAGTGAGCAAGAAAAAGAATATATGCTCTATAAGGCTCAAAAACTCATAAAAATTATGGATATTTTAATGTCAACTTCGTAAATTTCAAACTTCAAGATAATATTTAAACTCAATTTGACAACCTAGCAAATTTTTAATTTCTGAAAAATAGACTTATCATGCTTGATTCTCTAGTATTCTTCAAATTTAATTATCAATGCACAATTATCAATGACTTAATCTAAAACATATCAATAAAAATCATAAATCATCAGAAATTTCATCCTAATTAGTAATATGAGTAATTTACTTTCAAACAAGGCATAATTCAGGGATTTTCAAATAATACTATAGTTAACCCCCCACACTTAAGATGTACATTGTCCTCAATGTACAAAGGTAGATAATATCACAATAATCATAAAATCGTAGGATGAGGAGAGAAGGGAAACTTCCTGAATTTTGGATGAAGCCAATGAAAAGAAACGGGATAGGATTAGAGGTGAGCGTGGGGAAGCGTCTCGAACTGGTTGAGTCCTCGAATGCAGCCATCCTAATTTCTTTTGTATCCTAAGCTAAATCTAAATGGAATGAATAACAAGAAGAAAATAATAAAGAAAATAAAAGAAAGGAAATAAAAATGAAAATAAAAATGAAAATAAAAATAGAAATAAAAGTAAATATTTAAATAGTGATACGGTCCACGCCCTTGTTCGAGTTTAATCGATGCATTGGTTTTTTAGTGATTTTGAATTTTGGGCGTGTTTAGGTGTTTTACCACGGCCGGTGGGTCTCGTGCTGCGCTCGTGTATTCTTCACACAGTCCTTTAGAACGGGCGTGTTTAACCCGTGCTCGACAAGTCAGTAACCTCCCACGGTTGTAGGGCATAGTCGTGTCTCGCCCGTGCTCAATAAGTCAGTAACCTCACACGGGAAGTCAGCACGGGCGTGGCTTTTTATCGTAGCCCGTGTTGGGAAAAGAAATCATTCTTTGTCATGCACAGTTACTAACATGTCCGTGGTTTGTTCTTCTGGCTTCCACACGGCCACGGCCACAGTCGTGTGCAAGGCCGTGTGAGCATGGAAATCTGTACTTTGGTTAGTTTATGGTTAGCTGCTAAAATGAAAAATAAAAGTAAAATAAAAAATGTAAAAATTAATAGGGTTTGTGCTTGGGTTGCCTCCCGAGAAGCGCTCGTTTATAGTCTTAAGCTAGACTTTACCTCTCATTCGTATGGTCAAGGTGGTTTAAGGAGGTGAAAATCCTTCCTCATGCGATCAACTCGATTTTTGATATAAAATTTAAGTCGAGTAGTGTTTACCTCAAAAGTGTTGAATTTAGGATTGCTTACCTCGACTGGCCCGTATAGGAAGACATTAAGTACCTCAAAAGTGATTTCTTCGGTTGTCTTGAGGTCTGAATTGGCGATTCGAGGGTCTTCCTTATTCAACAATACCTGATCCCCTATTTTGAAGTGATTTGTTGTTCCTATCAGCTCGTCTGGGGGTTCCTTCAGCTTTTCTTCGTGCGGTTTCGACTCCTCTTTAAAGTGTGTATTCCCCTCTTTTAGTTTGTTGATCTCAAGGCTTCCTTCCTCATATGCTTCTTCTTTGTTGACACAAGGTTCTTGTTTCGGCTCAGGTTCGTAGTTCTGTGGTTGTTCCTGCGGTGAAATTTGAACAGTTGTTATCAACTCGATTTTACTTTCTCACCTTCATCGATCGATGTTACGCCGAGTCAAGAGCTTGTAAACCGATTGATTCATCACCTATACGAAGAATGAGTTCTCCTGTACCAACATCAATTTTAGTCCTGGCAGTTGCTAGAAAGGGTCTTCCTAAAATTAAAGGGATCGAATTGTCCTCATCCATGTCTAAAACGACAAAGTTTACTGGGAATACGAATTTATCAATTTTAATTAGAACATTTTCAACTATACCCCTAGAAATTCTGATAGTTATATCAGTTAATTGAATGCTCATCCTGGTTTGTCTCGGTTTCCCTAGACCTAGTTGGTTAAACATTTTATAAGCCATAACATTGATGCTTGCCCCTAAATCAGCTAAAGCATTATCAATAGATAAACTACTAATTAAACATGGAATTGTAAAACTCCCTGGATCTTTTAATTTCTGTGGCAGTTTATTTTATAGAATTGCTGAGCACATTGCATTTAGCTCCACATGTGATTCCTCGTCTAGCTTCCGTTTGTTTGTCAACTGCTCTTTTAAAAATTTTCTATAATCGGGTATCTGCGAAAGAGCTTCGAGAAACGGTAAGTTAATATGTAATTTCTTTAAAAGTTTAAGAAACTTACCAAACTGTTCCTCTGTGTTGTCCTTCTTCATTGCTTCGGGAGGATGGTACTCTGTAATTGCCGATTTTGGTATTTCATGGCTCACCTCAACCTTACCTTCACTTACCACAGGATCTTGCCTTGGGTCAGATTCCACTAATCTTTCACTGTCATGAGTTGTTACAGCTTGAATTTGCTCTTTTGGGTTAAGTTCAGTGTTGCTTGGCAAGCTTTCTTGTGGTTGTTCTAAGATCAGCTTAACAGGCTGACCTAAATGATCCTCGATCCCTTGAATCGATGTTTCTTGTTTCGTTTCTATATTTTGGAGACGTGCTTCTATGTTAGCTATGAATTTTTCCAGCGTCTCTTCAAGGTTCGACTCATCTTCCTGTTGGTGAGGTGGTTGTTGAAAATTTGGAGGAAGTTCCTCTCTTTGGCTGCCTTGATCGTCCCACAAGAAATTGGGATGGTACCTCCAATCTGTATTATAAGTGTCACTATAAAAAATATTTTGAGGTCTAGAATAAGTACCCATATAGTGGACTTGTTCGTTCTTCATGCCATATCTGTAGGGTGGGTACTCAGGATTCGCCACGCCTCCTAGATTCGAGTCATATTGCATAACTGGATGTACCTGCGAGAGACTACACAAACCATCAATCTTTTTATTCATCATCTCTAACTGGTTTGATAGCTTTGGTTATTAAATCGAGGTTGAAGACACTTGTGGCTTCTATTGGTGTTGTCCTCATAACTCGCCACTGATAGTTATTTAGTGCCATCTTCTCTATAAACTAAAATTATCTGACAAAAACAAATAATAAAAAATTAGCAAATTAAAAATTTTAAACTAAAAATAAAAGTAAATTGCGAAAAATAAAAAGAATGGCTAAAGTAATAAAAATAGAGTTTTCTTAATATTTTAGTTCCCCGGCAACGGCGCCAAAAACTTGATCGCTGTAAATCAGAGTTTTAAAATTTATAAAAGAATGATCGAACCTGGAAACCAACTCTGACAACGATTAAAGGCAAGTGCACCTATCGAACAGTAGTATCGTTTAGGCAAGACCGGATTATCGAACCCAAAGGAACTAAAATTACTAATACTTACCGTCTCTTTATTATTTAGCCTTAATATAAAGTGATGGTTGTTTAAACTAAAATTAATCTACTTACTAAGCTAAAATGCAAAAAAAAAAAAAAAAAAAGAATGAATTTGGGAAACAACTTTTGGAAAAATTCAGTTGACTTAAGCGATACCCTTAGAAAAAATCCACCTAGACTTCACTTGTTATTTAACCTTGAATCATATGATTTATTTACTTAGTTTGATCCGTTAGACTCCCCAACATATATTAATCCCTCTCTCGAGGCGAATAACGTCTAACCCTAGGTTAATTAGTGGAACTCTCGTTAAACATAATAACCCCTAGAATAGCGATGAAAATCGATCTGTGGACTCCCATATTAGGTTTCACCCTACTCCTAAAAATCTCGTCACCCTATCTCTAGGCGTGCGATCAACTCGGCTTAATTATGTTGGATCTACTCTTAGGCAGGGTCTATTCCTCCTCCACCTAAGCACATTAGATTTGGATTAAGCTCACAAAATTAAGAACAAACTAAGTTATTATCATATAATTCAAAACATCAAATAACAAGATTCATCATAGGTTTCATCCCCTTCGGGTATCCGAAGGTTTAGTTCATAACAATAAAGGAAAACATCTCAAGAGAAAAGATAAATCAAAACATAAGAAATCCCTAAAACCCCCTGAAGGAATTGAAAAGGAGATCCTCCATCTTGAGTATAACTCTGGCTTCTTGAGATGGATCAACTGGCTATCCCTCAGTGAATCCCCACAAATCTGTCTTCTCTGGCCTAGCAAGATGCCCTGACAAAAGCCCTAGAAGAAGGCTTCTGCCGAACTCTCCGATTAAGTTGCCCCCAGGGTGTTTATATAGGCTTTGAGATGTGTTACTTGGCCTCCAAGTGTCCTAATTTGAGTGCAATTCCTATTTGGGAGTTTAAGTAGACTTAGGAATGTGTTTCTTTGCCTCCAAGCATCCAAATCTGAGTAAAATTCCTCTTTCCCGTAGCAGAGACACGGCCATGGCACACACCCGTGTGAATCATCTTCAGGCCATGTTCGACACTGTTGAATGAGGCACGACCGTGTAAGTCGTGGTAAGGCCGTGTTCTAGTAGGAATGGTGGCACGGCCATGTGACTTGAAGTCCAGGTCGTGCTGATTTCGTGGCTTGGCCCAATTTGGTCTGTTTTAAGCCCGTTTCTCGTTCTTTTTCGTCATTGGGTGCTTTCCTGAGTATAAGACATGAAAAGAAAGGATTAAGAGCACCTTTTTACATAAATTGGGGCTTAAATCATCCAAAAGCATATTAAATGTGGGCTTAAAGTTTGTTACTTTTACGGTTTATCAAAACACTTATCACTTTGGCCATAAAAACCATGCATCAATTTGATCATATAAACACCAACCATTAAGCATCAAAGTGCCAAAAGCACACCAACCATCAAGGCATCAAAATAACATAAGTTTCACAAATTCATAGAAACATTACATGCCAATATCATCAACTAAACATTAGAAATAGTCCACCTATACATGCCATTATAACCACAACAAAAGCATCAAAATCTACCGATAAAATCGATGGATAGTGTGATGGATCTTCGACTAGCTTCCAACCCAGTTGAGCTTTTGATAATCTATAAAGGAAAATAACTACATAAGCAATGAATGCTTAGTAAGTTCGTATAAACTTAAACATAGCATTCCATTTCAATAATGAACATTATAGGTTAAATATAAACCTATACCAATGCCTCAAAACTTATCAAACCGTAATCATCAACTCAAAAATGAATAAGTTCAATAATGTCACATATTTATTGACCACTCATAACATGATAGGATTTTATGAGACATAATATATAATCATCAACCTTTTCATAAGATTATATATCTTTTTATTTACTTACTTTTCATTCTGTTCCCAATGCTTATCATAACCCTAAACAACATTATTAATTACCGATTCAATGTATTTATCCATGACATAGGTAGATTCATCCATAGCATAAACAATTTGATCACATACAATTACATCATTTATCACATTAAACCTTTTATAACATCATAACACATCCCAATTACGTACTTACCATTTCATTCCCTTTTCTTACAGTTTCATATGCATAGTACAAGCATAATCATAAACATCAATCATATCCACAAACTTGAAATAAGCCTAAGCACGTCAATAACAAATGTTAATTCATTTAAACATGATTCATATGAATTTGACATGGATAACCTGTAACAACCCATTTTTGGGTCAAATTGGAATAGTGGTTTCGGGACCACAAATATGAAGATGAAATATTTATTTTATTATTATTATAAGTTTTACAGTATGATTGAGTGATTGTGTGAAAATTTTGTTAAGAAATTTTATCGTTTGAATGGTCAATTCGGTAGAAAGGACTAAATCGCATAAGGTGCAAAACTAGAGTTCTATATGTTAAAGGTATTAAATGGCCATGGAATTAATTAGTTGAGGGATGCATATGGTAATTATACCATTTTTTTTGTAAGTGGACAATTATGGGCTTAACATGGATGATATTCATGGTTTTTACTTAAGGTTAAATTCGTAGTTTATGTAATAACATAGTAAAATAATAGCATAATGCATAAGGTTATCATCTTTCTTAGTTTTCTCCACCGAATTAAGAAATAAAAGAAGCCATGGATGAGCTTCAAGGTTTGGCCACCTATTGTTCAAGCATCTAAGCCCATTTTTGCTCGGTTTTTAATAATTTTAATATTTTTGAGATCGTTGCAGCTTAATCTAGCTATCCCGTATCTCCGGTTTCAAAATTGTTAAAGTATTTGAATGTTGCCATTGTTGAATGCATAAGTATTTTTTTTGTTTATGATGGAAAATAAATCATTGTTGTTAGATGTACAAGTTTTGTAAAGTGAATTTTGGTAAAAATGTCAATTTTGGATTAAATTGTGAAATATGAAAATTTAGGGGTTGAATTTTAAAATAAATGAAAAATATGGGCTGATATGAGAATGGGTAATATTCAGCCAGCATGAATTTTTATTAAATTGAATGAATTGTGATTTTATGTGATAAGGACTAAATTGTAAAAATGTGAAATAATATGGGCAAAAATGTAATTTTGCCAAAATGTGTAAATTGTGCTAAATTGAATGAAATGATGATTAAATAAGTAAATTTTGATATTATATAGATTGGGATAAACGAGATTTGGATCTAGAAGGGGGGAAAACAAAGTATCGGATTAGTCGACCTAATTCGTCGTTACAGCGAACAAGGTAAGTTCGTATGTTATAAATTCATTTCAAATGTATTTTATATGCTTCGATATTGCATGAATTGTTTTTATGTGATTACGTACGAGTTTGGAAATGATTCGATGAAGATTCGACAGTTGGAAACCCGATTGAACCTTAGGAATAGTTTAGGATGCTAGTGACATGTCATTAGGTATATTTGAGTTGGCTTCGGGCCATGATTTAGCACTATATGTGCGAGATAAACCGATTTAGCTTTGGGCCATGCATATCGGCTGACTTGGCTTTGGGCCATGATATCAGGATTTCAGATAAGTTACCTTGATTTGGCTTCGGGCCATGGTATAGGTACTTATCGAGTGAGACCTTGAGTATCCGACTTCTATTTTGAATGGTTCAACCGGTAAATAAAAGACGAGAATGTATATGAGTTTGGTACGAGATGGTACAGGTATGTGTATAAACCATTTTAGCTTTGAATGGGAGAAATGATGAATGTATATGGTTTTGTGAATGAGAACTTGAAAGGTTTGATAGTTAAGGAAAGTTGCATATTGATATATTAAAATTATTGAATCATGTTTAAGTGAATGCATTAAATTTATCTCATACGAGCTTACTAAGCTTTATAGCTTAATTTGTTTATTTTCTCGTATTTTATAGTGATATCGAAGCTAGCTCAGACTCGGGGATTGTCAGAGATCGCTTCACACTATCCACCTATAACTTGGTATCTATGAACTTTGGTAAATTAAGTGTATGGCATGTGTAGGGACTTTGGTCATGTTGGTTATGTTTTGGTTATGATTTTGGCCATTTGAATTGGCTTGTAAATGTCTAAGATTTGGTTTGTATATTTGGCCATGTGAGTTGGCTTATTTTAGTGAATTTTGATTATGTTTATATGTATACAATTGACCTATGTTGTGTGATTGAGGTGGATTCATGATGCTCATTGATAATCAGTAAGTTTAAATGTCAATAGGTGATGATTTGTGAATTGGTATATTTGTGGAATTGAGCATAATAATGTATATTTGTATATGGTCATTTTGATGTTTTGAGAAGACAAATATTGGCATGAAATTAGATTGCAATATGTGGTATTTATGTTTTTTATTGGTTGGTGTTGGAATTGGTATAAATCATGTTTGATTGGAATTGAAATATATGCCTTTTGATGCTATATTATGTGATATTTGAGAAGTGTAGGTATACCTAAATTTGGGTGGCAAAATGGCTTGGTAAATAGCCTATTGTTGTCCACACGGGCAGAGACACGGATGTGTGCCTCAGCCGTGTGTGACACATGGTCATGTTGCACGGCCGTGTGTACCCTGGTGTTGAAATTGAAATGAAGTCAATATGCTCCACATAGTCTCACACACTGGCGTGTGATCGACCGTGTGGAACAAGTCAGTATACCTCTCTAATTGGCACACGGCCTAGCACATGGGCGTGTGACTTGGCCGTGTTGCATAAGTCAGTATACCCTACATGTCTGACACGGCCTAGCACACGGCCTGGAACACAGGTGTGTGTGGCCACTTCGAAGGGCACACGGGCTAGACACACGGGCGTGTGGTTGGCCGTGTGACCCAAGACAGTATGTACCCCTGTTTTCACACAGCTGGTAACACGGGCGTGTCTGGTGGCCGTGTGAGACACATTATAACACCCCTAACCCGTAACCGTCGCTGGAATAGGGTTAAGGAGTATTTCCGAACAAACTGGAACACTTACAATCATTTTACAACACAAAGTATATCATCATTCAAACATATCAAAATATATACATATAATCTCTTAATGAGGTCTACAAGACCTTAAACACGTGTTAGAAAGGGGTTGGAACTAAACCGAACACATACAAAAATTTTCTGAAAATCAAACATTTTCAAAGCTAGAGAGGTCACACACCCGTGTGGGTAGGCCGTGTGCCTCACACGGCCTCGGACACGCCCATGTGTCCAAGCCATGGCAAAACAGGGCATACATACTGACTTGTCCACACGGCTGGAGAAACGCCCGTGTGCCTCACCCGTGGTCAACACTGACTTGCACCACACGGCCAGTCGCCCGTCCGTGTGTCTAGCCCGTGTGCGAGCTTGACTTATTTCAATTTGCAAATTCGAATGACACGGTCGAGCCACACGCCCGTGTGCTCAACCGTGTGGGCAAATATAGGCCATTTGCTAGGCCAATTTGCCACCCACACTTAGTGTCACACCTACAAGCACAAAACAATACAATCTCATACCCCAAATGGCATTCAAACATACCAAAACATACTCAATATAGACTTTTAACATCATCA
Source organism: Gossypium sturtianum (assembly GCA_025698515.1). Lineage (NCBI taxonomy): Eukaryota > Viridiplantae > Streptophyta > Magnoliopsida > Malvales > Malvaceae > Gossypium > Gossypium sturtianum. The sequence continues at coordinate 122,684,518 of CM046950.1, forward strand.
TTCATCTTTCTATACAAATCCCTCTTAACATACCAATCCAAATTATCAACTACATATCAAAACATGTAATTCATGCACCATTTAATCTCAACCATATCATAGCATGAACATACTATCTCCATATTACTAAAACATATTATAAGATCATTCACTTAAAACACACATACACATCTTGATCAACCTTCACTCAAAAACCAAAACATATACCAAATTCATTAACTTATCTAGCCATATCACATGGCAAGATTCAAACATCTCAAAATATACCATATCTACTAGCCTATACATGCCATATTCAAATATATACATCTTCCAAAAGTACCAAAATAGATAGCCGATAGTGTAATTGAGTCACTGATGATCCCTGGATCCGAGCTAGCTTTAAATACTCTGTAAAACAGAGAAAACTTCACATAGTAAGTTTTAAAGCTTAGTAAGTTTGTTATATAATACATATAACTCAATAATACAACATCAATATACAAAATAAACCATCACTTAGATAGATTCACAACTATATACAATATCATCCTTAGCCATATGCTCACACAATCATCCATTTATCCATAATTGATATCATCAACTATATAGATTCCGAACATACCTTTGCCAACACATAGTTAACAAACATTCTTGCTAATCAATGCTCGCTACTACACTTCGATCCCTCTTCATTATTCATTCAATTTAATCGCACACTTAGTGCCAAATTTCATAGCCGAAGCTTAAATATCATCGCACACTTAGTGCCTTTACGTTAAGCCGAATTCAACTCGGTATCGCACACACAGTACCAATCAATATAGCCGAAGCTTTCTTTATTTCACACACACAGTGCCGTTCACCTTTGTCTCAATTCTAATTACGCACACTTAGTGCCATATTTCTCAAATCCACAAATAACATTACCAATTCATCAATAACATATATTCATTCATTATATAATACATGAATACGATTTAAACGATTCGTATTATGCACGAACTTACCTCAGACGTCGAAATAACAAAACAAGTCGATCAATCGAGCACTTTGTCTTTGCCTCGATCTCGATCCAAATCTCTCTTTTCTTGGTCTATACATATTCAAAATTAACTCATTCATTAACCAAATCATTCAATTTAATCCAAACACACATATTTAGGGCATTTTATAAAATAGCCCTCACATTTTCACATTTCGACATTTAAGTCCCTATTTCATAAAATCATCAAATACACATAATTTCATTGTACCCATGCTTAGCTGAATATTTCTCATGCTCATACAAGCCCACATTTTCACTTATTTCATATTTTAGTCCTCCAATTTCTCATTTTCACAATTTAGTGCAAATTACTCAAATTCACCAAAAATTCAAAGACAAAATATGTCAATCTATCACATATCTTTCATATTTCATCATCAACTATCACAAAGCTCAAACATTCATCAATGGCACATTCCAAAGTCTTCATCCATTTCTAAAATTAAAGCATGGGCTGAAGAGAACATGAAGCAACGATCATGAAAACATAGAAATTATCAAAAACCGAGTCAAAAACATACCTCAATCAAGATGAACAAGGGCCGAAACCTAGCTTGGTTTGTTTTCTTTATTTTTCTTTGTATTTTCGGCTAGAATGGATGAACACTCCACTAACATTTTTCATTTGTTTTATTTATTACATATTAATGTTCTACTTACTAAATTAACCTTTGAAATTTAATAAGAAAACCATATAAATTAAGCCCATAACCATCCATCCCATGGTTTAATGGCCAAATTGCGACATAAGGACTCCATATTATATAAACAATAGCAATGTAACACTTTAACAATCAGCACACAGCTTTTGCATTTTATGCAATTAAGTCCTTTTTGCAAATTAAACACATAAACAATAAAATTTTCACACTGAATTTTCACACATGCTCAATCACATACTATAAACACAGAAAATAATATTAAAATATTTTTTTGACCTCGGATTTGTGGTCCCAAAACCGCTATTCTGACTAGGGTCTAAATCGGGCTGTTACACACACAGCCTAGTCACACGAGCGTGTGTCCCCTGTTTTGAAGAAAATATGCTAAGTGTTGAAAAATTTCCTGAGTTTACGGTTTAGTCCCGAATTACTTCAAAAGCATATTTAAGGCCTCGTAGGCTCTTTATAGGGACAAATTGGTTGATATTGAATGATGAATGATTGAATTGAGCAAATGTATGTTGAATAGTTGTTTAATTGTTTTGTAAGTCTGGTAATGCTCCGTAACCCTATTCCGGCGTTGAATACGGGTGAGGGGTGTTACATTACCATTATACTTGAGCATGATTCAATTGGATTTATCATCCATCTCAACATAACATATTTTTCATGTAGCTCACCATTTCAAATTCTTTCATACATACATGTCTTGGTTCATACTGAATACTTACCATTTCATTTGCATAACACATAACATTAACCATAGCCACAAGCTAGTGATTAAACACATAACTTAACAATATCATTGTATAGTAAGATATGGCACATAAACATAACATCACTTAAATCATACTTTTCATAAACATGAATGTTCATACTTTAATCATCGATACATCATACCTTACGATAATTGTCGTAATGAGATCAATCGAAACCCTTATCGAAGCTTACACAAAGTGTGCTAAACGATGGTTAAAACCATCCCTTTTCTTTAATCGATGGTCGAAACCTTCCATTTTCATATTCGATGAACACTGTAAAGGCAATTGAAACCTCGGTACACATTTCATATTGTGCCATAGTCAAACTATGGTCTTACATGTGCACTGCCATGGCCTTGTCATGGTCTTACGCTCACAAAGCCATAACTCAGTTATGGTCTTGTCATTAGAATGCCATAGCCCAACTATGGTCTTACATATTTATATACACTGCCATGGTCCAACCATGGTCTTGCGTATGAAAAACTGCCATAGCCTCGCTATGGTCTTACCTAAACATTGCCATGGTCCAACCATGGTCTTGTACATCTTTATGTTGTGCTGCCATAGTGTCTTATCGATTTCCTTCAAGCTGACAAATTTGATTCATGTCACATCCCCGCACTCCCTGGGCGTTATGGCTAAATCGGTGATGTCACATCAATGGGATAACTCCAAGACGACTTTATTTAGTTTAAAACTTAAGTTTAAGATTTAGAAACCTAAAATCTTTGTCGTTTTGTTAAGTTATGAAGAAAGCCCATATTTTAAGAAAACGTCCATATGTTATAGTTATTTCGAAAAGTTTAAACTTTAAAAATTTATTTAAGTTTAATAATCAGGCAGCTGAAAAAAATAAGAAAACCCAAATGTAAAGTCAAATCGGAGTACAAGGCCTTATTACATCCAACGAAAATAAAGTAATTAAAATCATGTCTTTTGAGACAAATAAATAAAACTTCTAAGTATCTTATAGTGTGGCCGTCTCCGAGTCCTCTCCCACGTCGAGCCGTTTACTGAGGGATCGCTGAAACATTTAATAAAAAGGGGTGAGTTTCAAAACTCAGTGTGTACGACCCTTGGTAATCCAATCAACATACAATTATCACATTGGGCCTAAGCCCTATCAAAAATGGTGGTCTTGGGCCTTAGCCCGTAACGACCTCATATCACATCAGTATCACATGAATGCAATGCACCCATCCCAAATCCAACACTGCACACCATTTCCCTTCCAAACCTACACACCTGTGGGGATATAAATATCAACCCACCCATCCCTACACACCAAAGGTAGCACCAGCAGCGACACTACTCAAACGTTGCAGCAAAGCTGCTATAATGGGCTTAAAGCCACCGGTGGATCCACGGTCGTCAAGCGACTATGTGATCCTCAAATGTTCCTCTGTATTATCAAAACCCACCCAAGTGCAACATATATTTCATGAATGCAACATACACATTCTCACACATTCGGCACTTAGGGGTATTTTAGTCATTTCACTACCCAAGGGTATTTCTATAAATCTACTCTACAGGGGTATTTAGTTAATTTTGTAAATCAGGGATATTTTGGTGATTCCACAAGTCAAGGGTATTCTCGCAATTTTACAATCAGGGGTATTTTATTAATTTTTCAAATATAAGGATATTTTGGTAAATTTCAAATCAGGGGTATTTGGTCCCTCTCGGGTTTTAGTTATGAACTTTGGCCTATAAACAAGTCCTCGCGGCTAAAGTGAACAGACACTATGCACCAGGTAGGATTCTAGAGAAAAGGAGGTGGGCCACTAGGACCGCTTAAGTACCAAGCTCTCCCTAGATCCACTCCTAGACATGCATATGTTCGTTGCGACACTCTAACCCAGCGACTTGTCCACGGACATGTTTAATTATTAGAATTAAGTTTTATGTAGTTTGAGAGTTGTTCAGAACTAGGCCTAAAGTCCATTAAACCCTAGCATACTTGTCTATGTCTTCATAAAGCCCATCAAGCCCATTTCACGTTCATATAACCCATTATGCCCAATTCACATCCTTATGGCCCATTAGACCCAAATCTCATTCATATGGCCCGTTAGGCCCAAAATAATTCCAGATCATGTAACATGCATGCCTAACTCAATTCATATAATCAAATCAATCAATTTCATCCAACTTAGCCTCATAGCCCACCGAGCCTATTTAGCCACTTTCGGCTTTTCGGATTTCCGGCATTGCCGATATCATGTGTGTGTAGTGTTTGTACACACCTGGTTACTACGACGTGCTATACTATCCTTGGTCTTGAACCTACAACCAACCAACCTTCAATCAAGCACCCATACTTAAACAAAATATCTACCAAAAGCCGAAACCTTACCGTGTGCCACTGAGTTCAAATAACCCTTTCTTAGCTACTAATCAGGAGTATCACCTAGATCTGCACTCACACACACACCATCAAGATTCGAGTAACTCATAATCTACACAAGTCACCCATATAGATCAAACTCACATTCGGCCATTCACTTAAACCACAATTGAGTTGAGTACACTTACCCTTGCTAACGATCCTACCACGCTTGTGATCTTTGAACCTTATCCTTGTTATCACAGAGTTAACGACAGGACAGTTAGATAGCCTTTCAGCTTTTAGCAAAACGTACAAAAGAGGTTAACCGAATACTTACCAAATCCCCTTTCAATCCTGCGGCCTAGATAGCTATAACTAGATTCGGCTTTCAACACTTGACTGAGAGTAGGTAACAATCGATTTGTGATGGAGGAACAACCACCAAGATTCTGCACTATTAGGAACTTTGGCAAGAGAAAAGATGGTGGTAATTCGACTATAGAAGAGTTTGGCTATGAGAGAATTCGGCACAAAGGAATTCAGCTTAAGGAGATTTCGGCAATGGGAGGAACCGATTGAGTGGAAGAAAAGAAAGAAAAAGAATGGAAAATTCGGCATTACCTAGGACCCCAGATTCGGCACACACACATTTATATAGCCTATAGCCGAAACTTAGCCACCCCTAAAGTCCAATTCGGCACCACTTCATCCACTGCTCATCTCCTAATTTTTCTCCATGATATCTCCCTTATCCTTCTCCTAAATTCTCTCTCTGATCACTTCTCCTTAGAGTCCCTCTACACGCCACTTCCAATTTCTTCTAGAAGCCTAAAATTAAATTCCAAAATAAAACTAAGCTAGCACTCCGAACCTCGGACCTCCCTACATGCATATGTCGCCACCTCTCTACACCCTAGTGGCGTCACTTAGCCACTTCACCACAGGCTTCTTTGTGCCATTTTTCACTTATTTTTATTTAAAAGCCCACTACTCACAACATTGATTCCTTAATTAATTAAATTAAGAATCCTCCACCACAAAACTCGAACCCAGAGCTTCTCCAACACACCTACACATTCCAAATTCATTAAACCTTTAAAGACATCATGTCATTTGTAATTTTCTTGCTCACTTAAAATTTTTTATGAAACCCAAAGCCCAATGGGCCCAACTCTACTAGGCCCCAAATTCGGGGCGTTACAATTCACATATATACAAAAATAGATAATAATGTATCAAAATAGTAATTAATTGAACTAACCAAGTTACGAACTTACTTAGCTAAATTGTAGAAATGACAAAGTGCAGGGGTATTTTGCTAATTTTCTATTCTCCTCGACTTTCCACTTGATCTTGATCTACATTAATAATTTTATTCAATCTATTAATTTAGACAGTAAAACAATATATTTTATGCAATTTAGTCATTTTGACAATTTTACAAAATTTCCCCTAACATTTTACTTTTATTCAATTTCGTCCCTGAGCCTAAAACATGCAAATTAACCATTTTTATTGAAATTTCACACTAGCCGAATATCCATAGCCTCCATATAAGCCCATTTTTGCAAAAAATTCACATCAAATCCTTGTACCTTTTTTTATTTCAACAATTTAGTCCCTAATCGAAAGATTCATCAAAATTACTTAACAAAATGCTTTTAAATAAGAACTAATATTTCAATTTCATCATTTAACATAAAAAATCACTAGATTCATTAATGGCAACATTCAAAATCTTTAACAGCTTGAAAATCGAAGGTACGGGCTAGCTGGACCTAGTTGTAACAATCTAAAAAACATAAAAATTAAAAGAATTGGATGAAAAATGGCTTACCATGCAAAGGTATAGCCATAGTTGAACCTTGAAGCATTTCCATGGTTAATTCGGTGGTGGACAAAACAAAAATGAAGAAGAAAACCTTATGTTTTCTTATTTTAACATTATTATATTATTTTAATATTAAGAATAATGTATAAAACATATATAAAATTAAATGAAATTAAAACTTAAACCCTCCACCATCTTAAGAATGGGTAATTTACCCATTAAGGCCATCCAATTATGTTTCGTTAATCAATTAAAATCTTTAAATTAATAGCGATTGACATTTTTAATTTTTACGATTTAGTCCTTTTCGCTTAATTAACTATCGAAACGTTAAAAATTTTCAACAAAACTTTAATACCACCTGAATGACATTCCGTAAATATTTATGAAAATATTTACAGCTCGGTTTACAGAAATGAGGTCGCGATACCTCATTTTCTAAAACCACTTGACCTTAGGGTCTTACCACTTGAACTTAATAAATTGCTTATATAACATAGATTATCAAATAGAAAACCCTTTTAAAACTATATTTGACTCGTAAATATTAAATAACATTACTTACAAACCTAATCGTTCAATTTGGTGGCCCCGAAACCACTGTTTCTGACACCACTGAAAAACGGGTTGTTACAACTCTCCCCCCTTTACGAAAATTTCGTCCTCGAAATTTCTCACCTGATAATAGTCATCACATCGAATCTTTATTTCACCTTCTTAATGGTATTCCATAAATAAACCAATCATAACTTTTCTTAATTCAGAATTCTTATCAGAATTCATATTGGAAGTTGATACTATACCTGGACTTAACTAAACAGCTATGATGTTCTCCTGTCATATCTTTATCATTAGTAGTATATCTACCGAGAAATTCCCAGTGATCATCTGATGAAACATAATTGAGAAACCCGAATTATCAAACTCTGACTGATGCTTCTGACATGTTTGCATCTGTAACTTTCAACTGATATTTGTTCCACTTACATGGAAAGCGTCAAGCAATATCATTTAACACAAGCGCGACAGCTTCAACTATTGAGACGACTTTAGCCCCTAATGAAATTCCCCTATTAGAATTGATCTGATAGATATATTTCTGTATCATGTTTTCTAGAATATGAATCTCTCATTCTGACTATCTGTCAATTTACCCGTGAATGCGCAAATTTTATTCTCGGACCTGGGGATAAACTCAAATGCATATAACTCAATTAACTTTGAAAATGAATAATCCAGTTTCACTAACACAATTGAGTTGATCTATCCATCGAATAATAACATTTCAGAATAATTCTTTCATCTTGTTGTCAAGATAATTCAGATATACCGTCTATCATAATTCCCTCAGAATAACAATCAAAGATCTCTACACACTACATTAACTCAAACGAAACATAAAATCCCGTATTAACTCATTGACATAAATTGAGATTACCTGAGGAATGAGAATCAATATACAAGTTTAAGCTTGATCCTCCACTATCTATACTTTTGCCGCTACCTATCCTTTTCATGAAATCTAGAAATGGGATGTATAATGAAACTATTTCAATTATTAAAATCAGAACTTTGAACCATACTGGACCACAACCATCAGATGAATTAAAACCATTGTGCTATAATATGACCGATGTTTCAATCGTATAGATAAAACAATACCCTAAATATCCATAGTTCAATCCAAGACAAAAGAGAAAGTGTAACAGCCCGATTTTGGGCCTAGTCAGAACAGTGGTTTTGGGGCCACAAATCCGACGAGGAAAATCTTATTTTTATTATATTTTTATGGTCTACGAAATCACGAAAAGATTTCGTGAAAATTTTGTTCAAAAATTTTGACGTTTGGGCACTCAATTTAGTCAAAAGGACTAAATTGTAAATAGTGCAAAAGTTGAGTTCCACCTGTTAGAAGTGTCCAATTTCTATGAAATTTTAAATTAGAGGTCCTTAAATGGTAATTAGACCATTGGTTAAATTTTTGAACAAAAATGGACATGAGATAAGTGAAATAGGATATTTTTAAGTTAGGGGCATTTTAGTAATTTGGTAATTAAATGGACTAAAAGACAAAATAAAAGCCAAAAACCCTTGTCCATCTTCTTGCTTTGCCAAATCTAGCATGGGGGAAGCCATGGCTAGGGTTTTCAAGCTTTCAAGCTCAATAGTAAGTGCATCCAAGCCCCGTTTTTAACGTTTTTTACATTTTTAAGATCCTCGTAACTCGGTTTAGCTATTTCTACAATTATTTCGAGCTAGGGTTCGTGTTTAAAAATTTACCCATGGATGAAATGAATGTGCTTTGATGTCTAATGGTAGAATATGAATGCTCGGTGTGTAGTAAATGACTTTTACTAAGTGATTTTCGATGAAATCGCATAGAAGGACTAGTTTGTAAAAAGTTGAAAAATGTATGAAAATGTGTGAATGAATGCAAATTGTGGATTGCTGTAGTTATAAAAATGGTTCAACTAGGCCTAAAATACAAGGAAATTGAATAAAAATCATTTTACGAACATAGGGGCAAAAGTGTAAATATGACATAGTTTAGGAGCAAAAATATAATTTTTCCATAATATGATTTTTGGACTGAATTGAATAGTATAATAACTTAATAAGTCAAATGTGATATTTTAGATAAAGAAAATGAGTTTCGGACTTAGAATGGGGGAAAGGCGAATATTGGACGACTCGGTCCCTTTCGCCATTTTAAGTCGAGGTAAGTTTATGTGTAATAAATCAACATTATGTTATTATGTATTGAAATGCTTGATATTACATGAAATGTATATTCTTTTTATGAAATTGGTTAATGAAGTCTCGATGAAAATTATGATGAGGATTTACTATATCGAAGTCCCGGTTGAACATTAGGAATAGAATGGATACTCTTGTCACGACATTAGATTAATAAGGTTCCGTATAAGACCGTATCTGGGATATGGCATCGGCACCAAATTGAGATCCTGTGTAAGACCATATATGGGATATGGAATCAGCATCGAATAGTGATTCCGTCTAAGACCACGTCCGGGACCTGACTTCGGTATGAAATCGTGTAAGACCATGTCTGGGACATGGCATCGACATGTGATCTCGTGTAAGACCATATCTGGGATATGGCGTCGATATCGATATGAGTTCCCGTATAAGACCCGTTCTAGGATATGGCATCGGCATCGACATGTGATCTCGTGTAAGACCATATCTGGGATATGGCGTCGACATCGATATGAGATCCCGTATAAGACCATATCTGGGATATGGCATCGGCATCGACATGTGATCCCATGTAAGACCATATCTGGGATATGGCATTGGCATCTTACTACGTGTATGACAAATTCCGAGTATCCTTCGATATTCCAAGTGGTTCAATGGGGTAAAGAATTAAAGTTTATGTTATAGATGGAAAAATGACTAAAGTTATGTGATGGAGTGATACAAGTACATATGCAAAACTCATGAGAAATGAGTCCGGTATGTGATATGTGATTGATGATCATGAATGAGGCTTTTAGGCCAAATTAAATTGATAAATGAAATGTTCAAGTCTTGGTTGTTGATGTATAGGTTAAATTGGCCAATGAATGGCTTGTAAATATTTGATGATGACTAGCTATGGGCATGGCTAACTATGAATATACTTTAGTGTTATATGTGTGTAAATGAGAATTAATACAAAGAAAACATGATAGAGTAAAATTAGCAATAAAATAGTTTGGATAGCAGAAGTTGTATCACTTTGAAAAATTACCAAAAATGGTGGAAATTGAATTAGAAGTTGAATAAGATATGAAATTAAATCTTATTGTGTCTATTATAGCATAAAAGAAATTCTGTAAGAAAAATAATTTCATATTATGAGATATTTGAATTTTTATAAGATAGGGTCAGAGTGATTTCAAAATCTCCAATTATGACTTGGGAAATTCAGTAAAAATTGTAGAAAAATAATCAAGGGATAAAATTTATATGCTGGAATTTCTTAATGAGTATATTTTCAATAGAAGTAAACGAAAGCGTTATTCGAGTTCTGTACAACGAGATAATTAATTTTTAGTTAAGAGGGGTTGGAACAGTCGGACAGTGAAACAGGGGAGACTTTAAAGAATAAACTGTACTGATTGGTTGAACCACAAGTTCTGGAAATTTTATGGTAAGAAGGGATGTGAGTCTGTTTTTAGGTAAAATTAGTGGATCTTAAATTGGAGTTCCGTATCTCCGGATAAAAATAATTTAGTGACTGTAACTCGAGTAAACAGCTCAAGATGAACATAAATGAATTGTGAAATTTCATGCAATAATGATGGTATTATCTAGAGAGCTTATAATGAGGATTGGTGAAAAACATGTTAATAAATTGCTTATTATTTGCATACAAACTTACTAAGCATTGTAGCTTACTCCCCTTTCTTTCTAATATCTTATAGGGTTTTATGCTAGCTCAAGTGGGAGATCGCCGGAGATGCTATCACACTATCAAGCTATCATCATGGGGTAAAAGTGAATACAGACCTCTTAAGTTTATGGCATGTATAGGGAATAAGTCACTTTGTGATTGTGTCATTATGATTTAGCCCAAGGTATTGGCTTGTAATGGTTAAAGGTTTAATGTAATGTGTAGCCATGTGAATTGGCTTATATTGGCTAATTGGTTATAAGCCTATATCTTTATTCATATGCATATGCCAATGTCTTGTGATGTGGTGTGTACTTATTTGGTATATGTGATGGATTGCAGTTTATGGCCTAAAGACCTAATGGTTGAATGTGGCCCAATAGTCTTATTATAGAATGTGATTTGGCATGTTTGGATTCGGTAAAGTATGATGTTAAGAGTATGTATATGGTGATATTGATATGTTATTGTTTGTGTTTGGTTGGTCTAAATGCATTTACATGCTTAAGGTTGTGCCATGTGATGTTGTGTGAGTATGTGCAAGTGAGGGTGGAAAAATGGCTTGGAAAATAGCCTTGTAATTGTCCACACGGGTAGACACACGGGCGTGTGTCTAGGCCGTGTATGACACATGGTCAGCCCCATGGGCGTGTGTTCCGGACGTGTGTCCCCTGCACCATAATTTAGGTAAAACAGAATGTCCATAATTCAGCACACAGGCAGAGACACAAGCGTGTGTCTCAGCCCGTGTGGAGGACACAGCCTAAGCACACGGGCTTGTGACTTGGCCGTGTGACCTCTTTTGATGATGACGTTATAAACAGAATGTCTCCTATTTTGGACACGGCCTGAAGCACAGGCGTGTGATATGCCACACGAGCGTGTCCCTTCACCCACACGGGCATGTGTACCTGTTTCATGATGAAAATTTTCTAAGTATCCCAAAAGTTTTCTAAAGTTCTTGATTTAATCCCGAACCACTCCCGATGCATGTTTTGAGCCTCGTAGGCTTATAATAGGGACGTTATGAAGACGAATGAAAAGTTTTGAGTTGGAATGAAAATTTATGACCTAATTTTGCATGATTAAGTATGTTAAGTCCGATAATACCTCATACCCAGTTCCGGCGTTGAATACGGGTAAGGGGTGTTACAGAAAAACTAAAGGTAGTCCCAATAATAACTATTGTAGTAATACAACTTCTATAATCTGAGATCTATATCACCATGCTCCCATGATCGAACCAAGAATTATAACCATAATGGATGTAATTACCTCCGGCCAACGAATATCCTTTACAGAAGAACCTTGTTTGATAGATTAAATAATAAGAATGATAAGAAAACCGAGATAATGAAATCCAAGATGTGGAGCTCTACTGAATTTCTGAGAATACAAACCATATTGAATGATAAAGAGATCAATGATACCCCAGAGAAAATCCAGAAGAAGAATATCACTCATACGCACTGGAATCAGTCGTGACAGAGACAACATAAATTGTATTTATATATAATTCAGAGCATCAACCAGCAGAAGAAATAAAATAACATCATATGAGTCTTATCGTTGAATCTTCTACCAAACATAATAAAATAGAATGCCAAAGAAAGATAGAGCAATGTCAATCATAAATCACCTAGCCTAACAATACTTCCGTCTAATATTATGGTTAACTAGCATTCTTTTATGATAAGAATCACCTTTGAAGAAGAACAATTACATATACCTCTGAGGATAAATGAACATATAGAATACCTAGAAGAGATCGTTGTAAGATACTCGATTATAACTGTTGCATTCAGATATCTTTTCAGTTCAAACATTATTCCACTGACTGCTACAGTCATCAATAATTCCACATTATCCCATTCCACTAAAGAAATCAGTTCAGAAGAAATTCTAGTTAACCCGTTCTTTAGATACCATACCTAAATAAATCGATTATCCGTGAATAACTTATTCTTTAGCAGCGACTTTGTGTATCCCAAATGATCTTCAAAAAATGAAATCTAATATTTCTTATAGAACTCTCTTTGCTTACTAACCAATTATCGGCTTTGACCACATTATTATTAATTCAATTGCCAAATTCTTTAGCGTCACTTTTGCCGACTTAATCAACATAAGCCTTGTGAATTTCATTGTATAAGTTTTTGAGGGTGAGGGGGTGAAGGTCATAAAGCCTTTAAATTTAACTCTCATATATAGACACATGACATAACATTCATCATTAACATAATATTATGAACTTTTATTCTTACCTTTATGAGTTCTAACTTATCATCAGCAACTTTTTTACTTATACACATGAATATCGCTTCCAGCATTATCGAAATTAGCTCGATTGGAAAGCATCACTCTCTACAATAAAACAAATCTCATCATCATCAGGAGATACCACACTATCACAGGTTATATAATGGCATGTATTTCTAGACTTCATACATGCTACGTTCAGTCTGAGAACCAACTAAACCGTAGCTCTGATACCACTAAATGTAACACCCTTAACCCGTATTCATCGCCAAAATAGGGTTACAGAGCATTACCGTAAAAACATAACTCAAATCATTCATTTCCAAAATTGCATAATCATTGCAAAATCCAATCAAATACATACATAATGTCCCATTTTCAAGCCCTCAAGGCCTTAGAAACACTTTAGAAACAATTCGGGACTAAATTGAAAATATTTAAAACTTCTTGAAAAAAATGGAAAAATTTAAACTGCAGGGGTCACACGGCCGTGTGTCTCAGGCTGTATGGACATTCGAAGTAGGGACACACGGCCATGTCCCATCCCATGCCCGTGCACGTGTAACTCTCTGACATGGATAACCTTTATACTTGATCATGATTCAATTGGATTTATCATCCATCTCAACATAACATATTTTTCATGTAGCTCACCATTTTAAAGTCTTTCATACATACATGTCTTGGATCATATTGAACACTTACCATTTCATTTGCATAACACATAAAATTAACCATAGCCACAAGCTAGTGATTAAACACATAACTTAACAATATCATCATATGGTAAGATATGGCACATAAACATAACATCACTTAAATCATACTTTTCATAAACATGAATGTTCATACTTTAATAATTGATACATCATACCTTTCGATAATTTTCGTAGTAAAATCAATCAAAACCATTACTGAAGCTTACATAAAGTGTGCTAAAAGATGGTCGAAACCATCCTTTTTCTTTAATCGGTGTTCGAAACCTTCTATTTTCATATTCTATGAACACTGTAAAGACGATTGGAACCTCGGTACACGTTTCATATTGTGCCATAGTCCAACTATGGTCGTCTTACATGTGCACTGCCATGGCCTTATCATGGTCTTACGCTCATAGAGCCATAACCTAATTATGGTCTTATCATTAGAATGCCATAGCCAAACTATGGTCTTTTATATATATAGACACTGCCATGACCCAACCATGGTCTTACATCTGAAAAACTGTCATAGCCTCGCTATGGTCTTACATAAACATTGCCATGGTCCAACCATGGTCTTGCATATGAAAAACTGACATAGCCTCGCTATGGTCTTACGTAAACATTGCCATGGTCCAACCATGGTCTTATACATCTTTATGTTGTGCTGCCATAGTGTCCTATTCGTTTCCTTCAAGCTGAAAAATTTGATTCACATATATACACAAATAGATAATAATTTATCGAAACAGTAATTAATTGAACTAACCAAGGTACGAACTTACCTAGCTAAATTGTAGAAATGAAAAAGTTTAGGGGCATTTTGGTAATTTTCCATTCTTCTTGACTTTCCACTCGATCTTAATCTAAATTAATAATTTTATTCAGTCTATTAATTTAGAAAGTAAAACAATGTATTTTATGCAATTTAGTCATTTTTAACATTTTTACAAAATTGCCCCTAACATTTTACTTTTATTCAATTTAGTCTCTGACCCTAAAACATGCAAATTAACCATTTTTATTGAAATTTCACACTAGCCGAATATTCATAGCTTCCATATCAGGCAATTTTTGCAAAAATTTCACATCAAGTCCTTGTACTTTTATTATTTCAATAATTTAGTCCCTAATTAAAAAATTCATCAAAATTACTTAACAAAATACTTTTAAATAACAACTAATATTTAAATTTCATCATTTAACATAAAAAATCACTAGATTCATCAATGGCAACATTCACAATTTTTAACAATTTGAAAATCGAAGGTACGGGCTAGCTGGACCTAGTTGCAACAATCTCAAAAACATAAAAATTGAAAGAATTAGATGAAAAATGGCTTACCATGCAAAGGTATAGCCATAGATAAACCTTGGAGCCTTTCCATGGTGAATTTGGTGGTGGAAAAAACCAAAATGAAGAAGAAAACCTTATGTTTCCTTATTTTATCATTATTATATTATTTTAATATTAAAAATAATGTATAAAACATATATAAAATTAAAGGAAATTAAAAATTAAACCGTCCACCATCATAAGAATGGGTAATTTACCCATTAAGGCTATCTAATTATGATTCTTTAATCAATTAAAACCTTTAAACTAATAGCGATTGACTTTTTCAACTTTTACGATTTAGTCCTTTTCGCTTAATTAAATATCGAAACGTTAAAATTTTTGAATGAAACTTTAATACCACCTTAATGCCATTTTGTAAATATCTATAAAAATATTTACGGCTCGATTTATAGAAACGAGGTCACGATACCTCATTTTCTAAAACCACTTGACCTTAGGGTCTTACTACTTGAACTTAATAAATCGCTTATATAACATAAATTATCAAATCGAAAACCTTTTTAAAACTATATTTGACTCGTAAATATTATATAACAATACTTGCAAACTTACTCGTTGGATTTGGTGGCCCCGAAACCACTGTTTCTGACACCACTGAAAAGTAGGTTGTTACAACGACAGTTGACCTAGAGTTAAGAATGACAGCCACCCTAAAGTCTATAAATAGGCTCATTTAGAAAATTCTAGGGACACCTTTCATATTGTATAATTTCTCATTCAGCACAAGGATGGCATAACTCTTATTTTACCCATATACTTACGGATACTGCTCTTCATATCTTTTGTGTAGGATTTCTACTCTAGAGTTTGGTACGTCCAGAGGCAGTTAAACATCGTGGTGGACTCCATTTGTTTCCATAGCCAAGCTACTATCTTACACGTTAAACCACTTTTTAGGTGTCGCCCCAAAGGACTTAATAACCATTTCCACAGTGTCACCTAAAAGGACCTTACTGCCGTTGCTGTGTCGCTCTATAGAGTTGGTAACATTCCACATTGCCGCTCAAACTCCATTGCATCCCCTTTTTGGTCTGCCCATTCCTTCAATACTTAAATTAATCCTATCTTCATCTACCTCGTCAAGATAAATACCTCCGTACTCCGCATACAAGATACTCATACTGTCATAACCCAAAATTGAAGGATCCGAGAGAAAGGCGAATAGATGTGAAGGGTCCCTGTTTTGTCGCACTATGGTAGTTTAGTTCGCCATTTTATACACTTCTAGAAAACTAAAGTTTTGCACATAAAGTATTCGCCTGTAGAAGTATCTAAGAATTTCATTTCGGGGTATTCTTCAATTGAAGAAAGAGTACGACAACGAAGAGTACGCCTTAAAGTTTTGGCTGAGTATGAAATGCCTATTAAGTGTATGAGAAAATTTTAGAAGATTAGATCGTCTTTAAGAGCACGCCTTATGACAGTTACCACCAAAGGTATGGTACACCTGGTTTTCTTGAAATGTTGTGCAAGGTGGATTCTGTAACGTGATTGGTTGGGAGTCAATTGAATGGATTGACTAGTCAAACCGTATCTGCACCAGATTCTCTTTTATATTTGTTCCCAGTTTTTTTAGTGCATTTAAAGGACAATTTCTGTATGCATTTGACACTTGTCAAGATGCACTAAGAGGAATTGAGTATCTATAGTAGGAAGGGAACATTTTAGATGGTCTTTCTTTCATTCTGCTCTAGGTTCTAGTTCATCTTCCTTAACCTAAACAATCTCTTCTTCTTCATTATGATCGGAAGCTACGATTTTTTGTTTAATCAGTGGTTGTTTTAATCTCTTAGTAAGTTCTATAACTCTGCATGTTGATATTTTGAAAGAGTAAGGTTGTTAAGAGGCATAAAAATAGTAGGGTATGAATAGGAGGCTCTTCATAGGGGTTGTTTCTAAATGAGATGTTAGTAAAATGTTTGTAAACGAGATTTTAATACAAGTTTCATAGTCTTCTAAGAAGTTGTTGCTACTGGTTAGGGTAGGATCATTAGAACAAAAACTCTCAGAGTTGAAGTGAATGTGAGTTTTAGGTGAGTCTTTATCCAGACTCATGTATGATAATTTACAATGGTTATTCGTATGTTGATGGTTTCTCGGATAACTGGTGAGGGTATATGTGTGTGAAGTATCGTAAAGTTTCTGCAAGTTTACAAATGAGGTATATAATGTGTTGCATGAATAAGATGATGTGTAGTATGTATGCATGTGAGATTGGGTATTGGAGAGTATGAGTTTGTCGGAAGTGTGAATAAAATCTAGGTAAGTTTGTTTTGTGTTAAATGAATAATGCATATGTATGTATTGCCTTCGGTACAGTATGTTCATTGCTAACCGGGCTATCAGATTGCGGAACAAAATGCGTAAGACCATGTGGTAGAGACACATGGCATTTTATGACTATGAGGATGTTCATGGTGTAGCCTCTGTTGGGTTGTGAACCGGACTAGTAGATCACAACAAGAAGAAATGTGTAAGACCATGTGGGTGAGGCCCATTGTCACGCCCCATATTTTATTTATTTTATCGCGTTAGTTTATGACACAAGGAATTAAACGGCTTAGTGGTTAAGTGTGTTATTTGTTTCCAAAAGGTCCCATGTTCAAGCCCCCACACTACCACATCTTTTTATTTAATTTTTTTTTTGACAAATTCAAGTTGTCAATTACCCTTGTGCCATCCACCTCACTTGCCTTTTGGGCAAGGATTCCTTTCCTTTTCTTTCTAGTCAACTTACCTTATTAGGCCCCTTTTCACTCCCATGATCCGCTTTTGATGCCTTTGTCCCCCTTATTACTTTTTCCCCTCCTTAAACATACATTGGTTGGCCATGCACCTAGACACACTTTTATTTTTATTTTTTTTCTCATCTTTTCTCTCCTCCTCGCCCTTTAGTCGCCCCTCCTCCTTGCTCCTCCCTTTTCTCCTATTTTCTTCTATTTGCACCACTCCTCCTAATTTCTCCTACTTTCCACCACCTCTAAAGGCCACCAAACCACCACTGAATCGCCATCGACCACACCTAAATTCTTTGATTCTTCTTCTTTTCTCTTCCT
Source organism: Gossypium sturtianum (assembly GCA_025698515.1). Taxonomy (NCBI): domain Eukaryota; kingdom Viridiplantae; phylum Streptophyta; class Magnoliopsida; order Malvales; family Malvaceae; genus Gossypium; species Gossypium sturtianum. Next base: position 122,702,912 of record CM046950.1, read on the forward strand.
CTCTCGTAATCGATTTCTCTAATCCCTATATTCTAATATTTTGTTCATAATAAAGGATTATTTCACATCCTATTTCTAATTCTTTTTTTATATATTATGTTATTTTTTGTCTAGTGGTGAATCCTCCTCTCTAATCAACTCTCTATGGGAAGTTGTTGAGCACCATTTTCCTTCAATATTATGTAAGTTTGGATGATCCCCCATTTATGATATTCTTTAGTATATTTTTATATATATTCGGTTAGGACAATACTAACCACTCGATTTATTGGATTTTATGAAGTGCTTTTCGAAATCCCTGATCTGTACCCCTACTTTTGGAAGAGTACAATTGAACGAACAGTTACGTAAGTATTTTACCAAATCGTAAATTAAGGGTTATTCATTAAAATAACTTATTCTAATATTGTATGAATTGTTTATACGTAAGGATTCAAGATTTGATATCTTCCTTTAGAAGTTGGAAACGGAGTCGTCATCGGATTTGCAAAATCAAGTGTGGGGATTTACTCTGATAAAATATATGATATTATTTTAAATCGAGATAAATATATATGTGAGTTTTAAATAACTGTTTAAATATCTAAAAAGAGAAAATGGAAAATATGTTAAGTATTCATATGGATTGTTAAAATCCAATAAAAAGGAGGATTCCAAGTAAGTAATTCTGAAACTTTAAATCTGTGATATTTTGTATGTGATTATATGATTTTTCTATTATACGTGATGTATGTTTTCTTGATACCCATGTTATGTGATATATGGTGATTTTGTATATGCATGTATTATAAACATGACATCGATTTACTGATACTTTTATTTGCATGTTAAGCATGCTATTATTTTTATTATGATTCGCATGTTGAGCATGCTATTATTCTGATTTTGAATCGCATTTTAAGCATGCGACTGTGTTAAATCGTAATGAATTCTGAATCGCATGTAAAGCATGCTTATTGAAAAATTTATTTTGTAAGCCATATCACATGCATTGGGGTTGGGATAATATTGCATGGTTGAAGTTTCTAGCAGTTTCATAATCTGTATATTTTTGATGGCTTGACCACAATATTCTATATCTGGCAGTATATATGCATTATCTGGAGGCTCGTCCATAATATTCTGTTTCTGGAAGCTCGACTGTAATATCTGGTGGCTTGTCTACATGGTTGGTGTGTTATTGGATGGACGAGTGACCGCCTCCAGATGTACTGACGTCCAGAATGTGAATATTGCAGTAAGAGATATATCGATGAGGCGGTATCTACAGGTATACAGGTCAAATTCTAATATAGTTACAATGGAGTAGGTGAGTATTACAAGGATCATACCCAAGGGAAGCAAGTGTTAGATTGATTTTAATCTGAACACAAAAAGATCTAATTAGTACTCTAAATCATTTATAGTATGAAAACATAATAAAATGAGTTTTAAAGAAATAAGAAAATATAATAAGAAAAGAAATAAAAATCAAGAGATCGAAAAATAGAATAAATAGAATATGATTATGGGCAATTAGCTCATTTCAGTAATCCCTATCAACTGTCACTTCGGGTTCCTCATCAATCAAGTAGTCGCTATCCCAACAGGATCTTCTGATCTTCCATTCAAATAATGTGTCGGCAAGGACTACTTATCTTTCGATCTCACACTCAAGACCGGCTTGGGGTGAAGGTGTTCACGGATAGGCCATACCAATTTTGGGTTAATTCCCACCTTGATGACTTCCTAGGGTTGTCATGCCTAGGGCTTTAGGTTCTTCCTTTAACAAATAGTTGACCCGTTGAGTAACCCTACAAAACAGTTAATAGATCATACCTCCACTAGCTAATCCCCCATAGAGGGATTAGTTCTTCATGGTTTCGATGAACAATATAGAATTGATATAGAGAATAAGCATGATAAACGAGTTGAAAGTATAGAGTTTAAGAAAATGCATGATTTGTATTAAGAATGAAGTGAATCCACAAGTTTGATTGTCTTCTACAAATCAGATATCTCGAGATAAACAATGAACAACTTGAAAATAAATCTAAAACCTAATAAGAAAGAAAAACTGAATATAAATTAAAAGTGGAACTCTCAACTAAGTAATTGATGTCCATAACATGTGACAAAGGAGCCTTTTTATAGATATCAAGTGGTCATCGTCCTTAACCCTAGGTTAGTTGACATTCCCGAGCTTTAAGTTTGATTGTGCAGACCAAAATGTCGCTTAGCTCATGTTAATTTTTATCCAAAGCCAATGTCATGACACACTAGGACCTATGTCACGACATAGGAGTCAATATACTCCTCTTGGAATATCTTCAAGGGTATGTGGTGACACCCTTAGACTGTGTGGTGACATCGAAGGTAATCTCGTGATTTCTCAATTTTTCTCCCTATGTTGCAACATTAATCATTCCGTATTGCAACATAGTGACCAATATTGGTTTAGTACTCTTTCTAATGGTCTCTTGGACACTTACAAAGTTCATTAGCTCACCCTTAGGCCTCATTTTGTCCCTAAGGTCAATAAAAAACTCAATTTGCACATTTTATTGAATTTAACAAAACTTACAAAAACATACTTAAATTCTAATGATAATTCATAATTTCAAGCTCCTAAAGTGTGAAAATTAGTTTAATCTGCTACACCAAATTATGGCAGCTCAAACTCCCCCATACTTAAGTTATTGTGTAACATCCCGAAATTGGGCCTAGTAGGATTGGGCCCAATGGGCCTTGATTTTAAAAATTTTGAGAACGGCATTAATGCAAGTTAGACTTATTAGGTAAGTTATTTTGGAAGGTTAGAGGGCTTCTATGAAGTCCCGGGATCAAATATTAGCTTTGGGGAAATTTTGGTTTTGGGTGAAAAAAAAAAACCCTGGAAGTTGGCAGGTAGGCCTTAAGAATAAAATGTGGGGAAAAATGACACAAGTGGAGTGTGTGGTGTAGTGGCAAAGTGACGCCACATAAGAGACAAGGGGGTGACACCACAAGGAAGGAAGGAGGTCCAAGGTTCAAGTCTTGGCTTTTGCATTTTGGTTTTCTTTTTACTTGGACCTCAGAATTTGGCTATAGATTTATATTTAGTTGCGCATGGTTTAAGACACAAGAGGAGCTTGTGGCCAAGTGGTTAACAGCGTGGATTATGTTGCAAGGGAGCCTGGGTTCGAATCTCATGAGAAGCAAGGGAGTATTTATTTTACTGATGCGACGGGAAGAGTTTCATTGAATTTAAACTCTATCGACGAAGGATCCCACATCGGAAAGATACAAAGAAGGAAGGTGAAGAGCTAGCTATATAAAGAAGCATTCCAGGAGGAGGATTGACACACCTTGGAAGGCTTTTGGGCACAGGAGTGGTCGGAGCGCGGATTAACACCAGAGTCCTATCAGGTGTGTAACTCTCTCTACTCTAGTTGTAGAGCGGCAAATGCCGGGCGTGCCTGGTCACGGCAATAGTAGCCACACGAGCGTGCGGCGCACGTGTGGGGCTTCGACGCGATAGTTGAGGCTATAAGTAGTATTCTTGTGGGTTGGGGCTGCTTGGGCCGCGATGGGCCGAAGTGGGCCCGTGGGCCCTTATGAGTAAATTGTGCGATTGTGTAGTATATAGTGAACTAGACTAGGTGGAACTTATATACATGGCTAGATTTGTGCTAGGTGGGCCACACGAGCGTGTGGGCCTGAATGGGCCGGAATCGAGTTTTAGGCCCAATCGTCCGGTACGACCGGAAATGGTAGCTGAGTCGCTCGGGGTGACATTTGGGCCTATGGAAAAGGCCATTGTAGGTGCAAAATTACCAAAATACCCTTAGTGGGTAAATTACTGAAATACCACTGAAGGGTAAATTACGAAAATGCCCTTGGTGGGTAAATTACTGATATACCCTTGGTGGGTAAATTACGAAAATGGCCTTGGTAGGTAAAATTACGGTTATACCCTTAGAGGTTTATTAGGGTGATTATGTTGTTTTATGTCTATCTGATTATGATGGTAATTCATGTTATACTTATATTTGATATATGTCTAGCATACATGACATACTGCATACACGAATTATTATGTCATATTGCATGGGTATGATGAGAGGAGGGGGAAGATTGATATCCGTGTCTTTGGGACACCAGTGGTTTGGCACCACCAGTGGTTTGGTACCACAGATTGATTATTGTGACTTTTGGTCTCCAGAGGTTTGGCACCTCAGCGTCTCGTCCCAGTGGCTTAGCACCACAGTGGGTTGGCCCCACAGTTGATTATACGGGATTGACGCCAGTGATTTGGTATCACACGATGGGTTGGCCCCATCATTGGATTCGTGACTTCGGTCACTAGTGATTTGGTATCACATTGTGTCTTTGGGACACCAGAGGTTTGGCACCTCATAGCGTCTCGTCCCAGTGGCTTCGTACCATAGTGGGTTGGTCCCACAGCTGATTATACGGGATTGATGCCAGTGATTTGGTATCACACGATGGGTTGGCCCCATCATTGGATTATTCGTGACTTTGGGTCACCAGTGGTTTGGCACCACAATTATGGATATCGTGACTTTGGGTCACTAGTGGTTTGGCACCACCAGTGGTTTGGTACCACACGGGGTAGACGAAGGAGTTGCAGATGGCTAGGTTTGGGTGCATGATATGCATATTTTCATATGAAATTGTGTAAGGGCCTGTTGGATGGGGATTTACACACTGAGTCTCGATGACTCACCCCTTAGTTAAATTTTGCAGGTAATCATTAGATCGCGGATTTGGGAGCTGAGGTGGACTCGTGGAGGCCATACATATGTTCACTCGTAAATTCGTTTCTTTTATTTGGACTTATTTTTATTTGAGTTTTTGTTATGTAATAAGGCCTTGGGTATTTTATTTGGTTTCAGCTTTCAATTTGTTTATTACTTGTTATTAAATGATCAATATGGGATTTTCCTAAAATGATAATAAACCATTTCTTATTCAAAATTACTTAAACTCGATTTCTCACCACAACTATAAAGAATATGAGCTTTTTAACGAATGCACAGTTTTTAGACATTCCTTTCATATGACATGCCAGATTCGGTCGTAACGTTTAGGCCGGGTTTGGGGTGTTACATATTGCTTGTCCGCAAGCAACACAAACAAAAACAAGAAATAAAATAGATGACCCTTAGGAAAAAAATAATACAAGTATCGAATTTGGAGCACATAACTATGCATTTCATATTTATGATAACTTTTTCATGATGAATAATTGACTTACCACTTTTGACCACAAACATCTAAGATTAGTATATTACAAAGTATACAAACATTAAGGGTCTCACCTATAGGGATCCATCAATAAATCATACAAGTAATTTGATTATCCGAGTAGAATATAAATAGTTGTTTATGTGATTGTTTAATATAATGTTCATTCATCCAAAAGGGTATTTAGGTCACATAGGACTTTTCGACTTGTAATGTTCTAAGGCTTAGGATAGGTATGGAATTAAAAAAAAAAATAAGCATCAAAGGAGTTACAAACATGAAAATAGTTTGGCACATCATATTGATCCCTATTCTTCCCCCTTAGTGACCTTACCCGCTCACCGCCTTATTTCTCCTTCTCTTACCATTCTTGTTTCTCCATATAGGAAATCATAGCATGACATAGTAACTATGGCTAGCCTATGAGCTTTTTTGCAATAATGAATGAGTTTTTCTTATTCTTGTGACTTTGTCACTTTCTCTTTCAATTCATCTCACTAACGAATGCTTTTTGCTTTTCAAAAACTTTTTCTACTCGTATTAATTTTGTTTTTGAATTTTTCTTTTGTTTTGCATTTTTTAGGCTAACTTATTGTTCCTATATCACTCTAATCTTTCCTATTCCACTCTATTTTTTATAAAATCTATCGTGATTTATCTACTTAACCCTTAATATGTATGGCCAGATGCTTATAGTTGTGTAGTGCATGACCAAAGAAAAATGGCAAATACAAATTAGCGTTTCAGACTTAGGTTTTGTAACGAGGTTCATCAAGAATTGTTAATAGGCTCAAAAATCGGTACTAAAGGAGAATAAATATATGGAAGCTTTTTGGCTCTAGATATGTTCCAAATAATGCCTTAGGTTATGTAACAGCCCAGTTTTAGCTAAATCAGAACAGTAGTTTTAGAACCACAAATCTAATGTCGAAAAAAAATTTTAATATTATTTTTGGTGTTTACAGCATGTTATTTGATATGTGTGAAAATTTCGTGAGTTAATTTTATCGTTTAATTGCTCAATTTGAGAAAAAGTACTAAATCGCATAAAATGCAAAAGTTGCATGCTATTAGTTAAAGGTGTTAATTTGCCTTGGGTTTTAAATATGATGGCCTTGAATGGTAATTAAACTATTTGAAAGGTAAGTGGAAATTAATGGACATTGATATGATGATATTAATATTTTATCATTAAGGGTAAATTAGTAAATTGTCTAATAAGGTTAATATAATAAAAACAAAAGAAAATTTTGTCCATCTTTCTTATGTTGGCCGAATATTGAAGAAGAAGATATCTAGGTATTTGGTTTTTCATTCGGTCACTTGAATCTTTGATTAAGGTATAGATTGAACTCAGTTTTTAATGATTTCTACGTTTTTGAGATCGTTGCTTCGTATTCTAGCCACCCCATACCTTAGATTTTGAAACTGTTAAAGATTTTGAGAGTTGTCATTGTTGAATCTATGAGTTATTTTATGTTTAATGTTGAAATATGAAAGCTTGATGATAGATTTTAATGTTTTGTAAAGTGATTTTTGACAAAAATGTCAAATAGGGATTAAATTGTGAAATGTGTAAATTGAGGGGTTGAAATGTGAAATAAATGAAAGTTTTGGGATGCTAGGGACTTATAAGTAATTCGACCAAGCTTGGGTTTGATGAAATTAGGTGAATTTTGTGTATTTGTGAAATAAGGACTAAATTGAATAAATGTGAAAGTTTAGAGGCTAACGTGCAAATATGCCTAAATGTATGTTTTGGACTAAATTGAAAGAATATATGATTGAATAAGTTAATTTTGAATTCATATAGATCAAGAAAGAAAGAATTCGGATTTAGATCGTGGAAAAAACAAAGTTAACGAGTGATCGATCCGATCCGTCAATTCCGAATATGAGGTAAGTTCGTATAATTGAACTTAAATGTGTATTTATTTATTGAGTGGATGAAATTGAGATCATATTTATTCTATTGGATGAATGTTGAGATATTAAATGAAATGTACGAATTTAGTAAGGCAAGTTGTCAAATAAGACCATAGTCGGGCTATGGCAATCGAATAATAAGACCATAACCGGGTTATGGCATGTGAATGAAAGACCAAGGAAGGGCCTTGGCAATATATGTAAAAGACCATAGTTGGACTATGGCATCAGAAAAATATATGAATTTGTATCGAAAGCATTTGTAAACTGGAAGGGTTTGATAAGAGTATTGATTAGAAATAGATATGTATCGAAACATGTACGTACGGAAGATTATTCAAGTATCGAGATATATGAAGTTGTGAACTTATGAATGACGATATGGATAAATTTTATGATAGCTTATGAATTGATGTTTTAAATGTTTATGATATAATCCATTTTGAATTGCTAGTGAATGTTGTGATTATTTCATGTTCACATACGAACTTACTAAGCTTAAAGCTTACTTTGTTTAATTGTTTCTATGTTTTATAGTTCTACGAAGCTATCTCGGATCCGAGAATCGTCAGAGACTTCATCGCACTATCGATCATCTATTTTGGTACTTTTTAAGCTATGTAAATATGGTATACGACATGTATAGGCTTGAGGCATTTTGGTATATTTGATAGATGTGTAATTTGGCCATTTAAGTTGGCATAAGATGATGAACTTGATGATGCTTATGAATGTGCAAATAGTTCTACTTTTAATGTTTGGTAATAGATCTATATTGAATGAATGGGAATGAAGTGATTATGTATGTTTGAATTAATTTAGTTAAATGAATTTTACATGTGAATTTTGCTTAGGAAAACAAGTTAAATTGTTAAGTATTTGAATGGGTAAATGATATGGAATTGAGTATTGAAATGGTTGAAATGAATATGGTATGATTATGTATTAGTTGATGAACTTTGGCAGCATAATTATGTCATAAAATGATACTATGTGATTTTGTGTAGGTATGTGCAAAATGGGTGGAAAATTGGCTTAGCAAATGGCCTATTTTTGTCCACACGAGCAGAGACACGGGCGTGTGTCTCAGCCGTGTGCGACACACGGTCATGCTACACAGCCGTGTGTACCTTGGTGTTGAAATTGAAGTAAGTCAGTATGCTCCACACGGTCTCACACACGGGCGTGTGACTGGCCGTGTGGTATAAGTTAGTATACCCTCTAAATAGCACACGAACTAGAACATGGGCGTGTGTGGCCATTTCAAAGGGCACATGGGCTAGACACACGGGCGTGTGGTTGGCCGTGTGACCCAAGTCAGTATACCCTCCAGTTCTCACACGGCTTGTGTAACAGACCGAATTTGACCCTAATCGGAATGGTGGTTTCGGGACCACGAATCTGAGTCCAAGAAATATTTTAATATTATATTTTGTGTTTATTATATGTGAATTAATAAGTGTGAAAGTTTCGTAGAAAAATTTCATCGTTTGGGTGCTTAATTTGATAAAAAGGACTTAATCGCGTAAATTTTAAAAGTCTTAAGCTATAATGAAAAGTGCCTATTTGATGATGGCTTTTTAAAGTGGAGTATTAAAAAGGTAAATAACCCATTTTTTGAGTTAGTGGGTGGCTTATGTCAAGAATAACCTTAAGTTATATGTTAGTTTTATTTTATTTTAAAGGTTAAATTAGTAATTGAATAATTACTTATAATATATGTTAAAATAACATAAACAAAGCCATCATCTTTTTCACTCTCTCATGGCCGAATATTGAAGGATGAAATAAGCTTTGGGGTTCTTTGATTTTCGGCACTTCTAGGCTAAAATTCAAGGTGAGTTTTTAGTCGGTTTTTGTTAATTTTAACTTTTTTGAGATCGTTGCTTCGAACGGTAGCTTACCCATGTTGAAATTTTTGAATCTAAGCATGTTTGATATTCGGCCATTGATGTGTTCATGTAGTTTTTGATGTTTGATAATTTTATTTTAAAGATATGTTAAAGATTAGGGAATTTGAGTATTTTGAACTAAATTGAAAAAAATAAATTTTAGAGGGGCTTATTTGCGAAATAAATGAAAGAAATGGACTTGTATAGTCCCTATACATATTCGGCCCTTAAGTAGTGTTGAGAAATTTTGTGTATTTTGTGTTTTATACAAATAGGACTAAATTGTGAAAATGTGAAATAGTAGGGGTAAAATGGTAAATTGCCTAATTATATGCTTAGGGACTAAATTGAGATGAAATGTACTTGAATGAGCTAAATTTTAATGTGTTTAGATCAAGAACAAAGAAAAACTGTTTGGATCGGGGAAGACAAAGGTTCTCGAATAGTCGGTCTCGCGATCCGTCGACGATCGAGTAAGTTCTTAAGTTAAAGTTCATTAAGTTGATAATTAAAAATGTATGAAATCAAATTATGTGATTAATTTGGGTAAATAGCATGTGATAGCCGAATGTGTATGTTTAATTTTGGAATGAATATGTTTTTAAATACAATGTGAATTAGTATATTTGACATGACAGGTGAATTGATTTTGTGAATACGATTTGATAGTAATGTATGTGTTAAGAAATGTGAGTTGATGAATTGAGTTGTAACATTTCGAGCTTTAAGCCTAGCAGGCCTTGTGCCGGTGTCATATATCAGGCTTTGTGCCTAGCAGGCCTTGTGCCGTGTTGTATATCAGTGTAATATCCTAAAAATTTGAGTATCATCTTGTTACTTGTGTTAGCCGGGTATGATTTTATTGTGTGTTTAATATAGTCTAGTGAAGGCTTGGAATTATTAATGAAGCTAGAATAATTTTTTTTTTTAGTATTGAAAATTTAGTGAAGTGGATTAAGTGTAACACCCCAAACCCAGTTAATACGCCACGACCGAATTTGGTATGTCACAGGGGAAAACATTTTGAGGAAAAACGAGTTACCGATTAAATTTTAGTGAAAAAACTTTTTATTATTCTAAAATTCATAAAAAAAAATTAAGTTGAAAACTGATATTTTACTTTGCAATTCCGTAAATAGATTTTTAAAACTTATTCGCAGCTTAGATTCATAAACCATTTATAAATTAAAGAGAAACTAAAGCAATTAGGTTGAAAATCGTATCTAATAGAAATTTGGAAACTTAAGTTTTGTAAAATAGTTTGAGTTATCGAAAATACTTAAGTTGTAAAAAAAAATTATCAATTTATTTAGGTTACCCGATGGTAACATTTTAAAAACCATCGCGCTTTGTATTTTAGAAAACTTTGTTCACATATCATTAAATCAATCATGTAATTCGCAAGTTATTCCTAAAACAAATCCAAAGCATATAAATAATCCAAAAACATAATTAAAGAGGCCTTATTACAAACCCATAAACATGAAAACCAAATTAAAATCAAGTACCCAAATGGAAGTTCATGTAAAACCAAATTTCATTGCATGACCTCCTTGAGTTCATCCGGCTCCTCATCCGCGAATTCTACGATTACTGAAAAAGTAAGGGAGAAGGTGAGTCACCAAGACTCGATGCATATTCCCTCTCCCGGGTAAATGCCACATACTTACACAAATTATAACCAAGCAATGTATATATATGATGCACCCAACCTAGCCATCCGTAACTCCTTTTTCTACCCCGTGTGGTACCAAACCACTGGTGGTGCCAAACCACTTGTGACCAAAGTCACAAATAATCAAGTTGTGGGGCCAACCCACTTGTGATACCAAATCACTGGCGACAATCCCATATCTTAAAAGTGGGGCCAACCCACGGTGGTGTAAATCCACGGGGGCGAGTCGCTATGAGGTGCCAAACCTCACGGTGTCCCAAAGACACAAATGTGATACCAAATCACTGGTGACCAAAGTCACGAATAATCAAGTTGTGGGGCCAACCCACGTGTGATACCAAATCACTGGCGACAATCCCAATACATCAAAAGTGGGGCCAACGCACGGTGGTGCGAAACCACTGGGACGAGACGCTATGAGGTGCCAAACCTCTGGTGTCCGAAGACACAAATGTGATACCAAGTCACCGGAGGTGCCAAACCTCACGGTGTCCGAAGACACGAATATCAATCTTCCCCTCCTCTCATATTGCCCATACCAATGCAATAGATAAACAAATCATGTCAACATACTTTGATATAAATCACATAGCAAAATATCATAAATCGTAGATCATGATTTCAATCCACATGTATTAACAACATATAGAAACGGACTTACCCGAATCCTCATTCATACCATCATGGTATCATATCTAGATCTCATCGTTTTCCCACTTTAATAATATGATTAGTAACTTAATATTATAAAAACATATACAAAACGAGTTATAAAGTGTGTAAGATACACACCTTTCACCAAAAGCAAATACTAACGTCAGAAGATCCGATCTACCACACTAGATTACTTGTCCTACAATCGGCCAAATCACAATATTTTAAACAAAGGCCATTCGCCAACATCATAACACTTTAACTCCAAAAACTTTAGTCTTTTCAAAAGAATGATGAATCGACAAGAATCCTTACCCCCTTGACTTACCAACCTTAGATTGCTAGAGAGATAGGCTTAAATCGATTGCTTCCAAAATCCCAATGAGCCTAAATGAATAATCAAATCCTAAAAATAGTTAGAATCTTGCAACAAATGCCCATAGGTTCGGCCTTTGTCCGCAAGAAAATGACATAGAAAAGAGAGAAAAATGAAGGAAAAACGGTTATGAACACTTACCCTTTTTATCCAAAATCGATTGAAGAAACCAAAGAGAGTCTACCCTTGAATAATCGGCCAAACTAAAACTAAAAGGAAGTAGAAGATTCGGCTATTTGCTTATGAGAGAAGTAAACAACTGATTTGAGTCTAATAGGATATGAAATACGAAAGTAGAAGAGAAGAAAAAGAGAGAGAATTCGATTTTTAGCAACAATGGAAAAAAAGAAAAATGAGTTTGGAGAAGAGAGAGAGATTCGGCCAAAAGGAAGAAAAGAATAAGAGAGAAAATAGGGTTGAGAGATTCGGCCAACTCCTTGTTTGCCAAAAAGAAAAGTGCACAAATTGACAAAATGAACTTTTGGTTTCAAAAGCAAAGATGAAAGAAAGGAAAAAGCATTTTTGGTTCAACAAAATGAAGGCTAAAACAAAAGCAAAATTTGCACAAATTGCACAATATACATTCGGCCAAGGTGGAAGTTTTTGGAGAGGAAAAACAAAAATGTAAAAAGATGCACAAAAGAAAAATTGGCCAACTATCCCCCCCAAGCTACCTATCAAAATTCGGCCACCCCCACCTTACATGCCGTCCACATACATGCTCTAAAGGCCTAGGAATACTTTCCAAAACATCCTCCTAAAACCAAGCCTTATGTCTCCCCAACCTTCCATAACTTTAAGATTCTTATCCCCAATTTCATGCTTTCCTTAAACCAACATTCACTTACCAAAGATGAAAGTCCAACCTATCATAAACATAGGTTGACCGTCCATAATTGCTATGTAGAAAAAAATAAAATCCTCAAAATGCTTTCCATGCTACTCGAACCACTAACCTCAAGCGACCTTCAAGCATCCTAACCACTTTGCCACTAACTCCTCTTGTGCTTTAATTAACACTTAAATTAACTTAAGTGCTAAGCTCACTTAATCCACTTCATTAAATAAACCATACTAAAATTATTCTATCTTCCTAAATAGAATCAAGCCTTCACAAGACTATGCTAACACACAAAAATTCATACCCGAGCCAACATAAATAATACTCAAATTTTTGGATGTTACAATTCTACCCTCCTTAAAAAAATTTCGTCCTCGAAATTACTCTCAAAAGAGTTGAGAGTGCTGCTGCCTCATCGCATCCTCCTGGTTCCCACGTAGCTTCTTCCACGCCATGATTCCGCCATAAAACCTTCACTAAAGGAACGACTTCCCTCATAAAAACTTTCACATCTCGATCTAGAATCACACGTGTTCTTCTTCTATCGTCAAATCTAGACTCACCTCTATTTCCTCTCTTTGCCACGACATGCGATGGATCGAACGATAGCGTCTAAGCATGGAGACATGCAACACATCGTGAATCGACTCACTCGATGGCAACTCGAGTGATAGGCTCACTGGTCCCACTCGTCTCAACACCTTATACGGTCCAATAAACCTTGGACTTAACTTGCCTTTTCTCCCAAATCTTAACACTTTCTTCCATGGCGAGACCTTGAAAAAATTTGTCACCCACGGAAAACTCTATATCCCTCCGCTTGAGATCTCGCAAATGACTTCGCCTATCCGGCTTCCTTGAGACGAGCCCAATCGTCTTAACCTTATCCTCGCCTACGCAACCAACTCGTCCTAACATCGATGCTCACCCAACTCGGTCCAAAGATGTAGGTGTGCGACACCTCCTACCATACAACGCCTCATATGGTGCCATCTTAATGCTTGTCCGGTAACTATTGTTGTATGCGAACTCACTAATGGTAAAAACTCTTCCAGTACCTCTGAAGTCCAAAACACATCCTCTCAACATATCTTCTAAAATCTGAATAACCCTTTCCGACTGCCCGTCAGACTGTGGATGAAATGCGGTACTGAAATCCAACCGCGTACCCAAAGCCTGATGTAACACTCTCCAAAACCTTAATGTAAATCTAGGATCTCTATCTGAGATGATCGACACTGGCACACCGTGCAACCTCACTATCTCCGCTACATACAACTTAGCTAACCTCTAAAGCGAATAATCCATCCTTACCGGAATGAAATGAGTGACTTAGTCGACGATCCACAATCACCCAAATCAATCCTTCTTACTAGGCGTAAGAGGTAATCCACCGACAAAGTCCATAGTGATCCTTTCCCACTTCCATCGTGGAATCTTCACCGGTGAAGTAACCCGGATAATGGCGATGCTCGCCTTGACCTGCTGACACGTCAGACATTTGCCCACAAACTCGATTACCTCACGCTTGACACTGCCACCAAAATCGCTCTCTTAAATCCCGATACATCTTGCTTCCTCCAGGGATGCATAGCATATGGGCTGTTATGTGCATCCCGAAGAATCCTTTGCCTCAACTCAACATCCTTCTATACAAGCTCTCCCTTTAAAACACAGTACTCCATCGCTGGACAAACTATATTCCTCTAAACCTCTGTTCTGAACCCGCAACCTCCGATCATTCAAACCATCATCCTCTAACTGTTTCTCCTTGATCTGCTCTAACCAAGTTGGCTTGACTTGTAATTCAGCCAAAAGACTCCCATCATCATATAAGCTAAGACGAGCAAACATCGATCTTAAGTCAGTCACAACCTTACAGCTCAACGCGTCTACCACCACATTAGCCTTGCCTGGATGATACTCAATCGAACAGTCGTAGTCCTTTAACAACTCAATCCATCTACGCTGCCTCAAGTTCAAACCCTTCTGAGTCAAAAGATACTTAAGACTCTTGTGATCCGTGTAGACTATCGACTTCTCTCCATACAAATAGTGTCTCCATATCTTCAAAGCAAAAACCACTGCAGCTAATTCCAAGTCATGCATCGGATAGTTAACTTCATGTGGTCTTAACTGTCGAGATGCATAAGCCACTACCTTCCCTTCCTGCATCAGCACACATCCCAAACTAGTATGTGATGCATCACAGTAAACCGTGAATTCCTTGCCTGCCTCAGGTTGAATCAAAACCGGAGCTTGATCGAATCTTCTTCAACTTGTCGAAACTTCCTTGTCGCTTCTCGGTCCACACAAATGGAACTCCTTTCCTCAATAACTTAGTCATAGGTGCTGCTATCAAAGAAAATCCTCTACAAATCTTCTATAATACCACTGCACCTAGAAAACTCCGAATCTCACCATCGACTTAGGCGACTTCCAATCCAACAACGCCTCAATCTTCCGAGGATCCACTCTAATCCTCACCGATATACTACGTGACCCAAGAAAGTCACCTCCCTAAGCCGTAACTCGCACTTACTAAATTTGGCGTCATGGCTACTTTTCCTCGAATCTGCAACACTACTCGCAAATGCGCATCATGCTCCTCCTCCGACTTTAAGTATACCAAAATATCGTCTATAAATACCACAACAAACTGGTCCAAAATTGCTTTGGAATACCCGATTCATCATGTCCATGAATCTGCCACAACACGTTAGTCAACCCAAACGGCATTACCAAAAACTCAGAGTGCCCATACCGAAGTGCGAAATGTCGTCTTATGGATATCGACCTCTTTCACCTTCACCGATGATATCCGGACCTTAAATCAATCTTGGAAAACCGTTTGCCCCCTTGGTGATCAAACAAGTCATCTATCCTTGGCAAAGGATATTTGTTTTGATCGTCGACTTATTCAACCGGGCGATGAGTCTATACACATCCGCATCGATCCATCCTTCTTCTTGACAAAAAGTACCAGTGCTCCCCAAGGCGAAACACTTGGTCGAATGAAACCTCGATCCAACAACTCCTGAATCTGAGCCTTTAATTCCATCAATTCCTTCGGTGCCATCCTATACGGAGCTATAGACACTGGTGCCATTCCGGGTAACAGATCTATACCAAATTCAACTTCACGATCCGGAGGCAATCCCGGAAGTTCTTCTGGAAATACGTCAACATATTCCTTTACCGTTCGGACATTCCCCACAGTATATTCCTTAGCCTCCAACGCACACACATGAACCACAAATGCCTCACAGCCCTTTCTGACCAACTTCATAGCTTTCAACGCAGATACCACGTTGGATAGATAATCTCTTCTATTACCTATCATGACGACCTCTTCGCCCTCAATTGACTTCAAAACCACGCGCTTAGCAGCGCAATCCAAACTTGCTTGATACTTGACCAACCAGTCCATCCCAAGAATCAAATCGAACTCCTCAAACGGCAGTTCCATCAGATCAGCTACATACATCACCCCTTGGAGTTCTAGGGGTACATCTCTATACAACTTATTTACTTCTACAGAGTGACCCGGAGGCTAAATCTTCATCATCTTCCTAGAAGTAGTCTCAGAGTCTAGATTCATAGTCTCTACTATGTTACTAGCAACATACGAATGTGTCGAACCCACATCTAATTAAAGCAGTATATGGTTCACCAAAGATTAAGAACGTACCAGTTATGACGTCCGGTGCGTCGCCCTCCTCTCGACGTCTCACTGCATACACCAAACCAGCCGTCTTGCCTCGGTGTTGCCAACCTCTCGCCAGATGCTCCGCGGCCTCGACCCGAACCATTACCTCCTCTACCATTACCACGACCTCTCTGCGGTGACGGTCCCTCATTTCTAAACTGAGCACGACCTTGACCCTCAGACTGATTCCTGGCTAGCTTACTTGGACAATCCCTCACACGATGATCTAGCGAGCTACACTTAAAACATCCTTTCCCTCCGGTCCAACATTTGCCCCAATGAGATTTTTCATCCGATTACACTTGTCTTTGGTCCCCTCGATTAGCGAATGTGCCTCCCAGTTGATTCGGCCCACTCGCTAACCCTCTTACGAGAATTATCGGTGACCTGATGATCCAAAACCTCTCTTATGTTTATTCTTGTCATGCCTCTGCCTTACTGATTCCTTTATCCCTTCGGCTATCTTAGCCTTTTCGACTAGAGCAGCAAACTCTCGCTCCTGATGTGGAGCAATCAGCAATCTCAGCTCATCTCTCAAACCATCCTCGAACCGGACACATCGCTGGTGCTCGAAGCCACGATACCTCCAAAGATCTTGACTCAATCTTAAAAATTTCGCCTCATATTCTGATACGGACTTATTACCTTAGACCAAACTCAGAAATGCCTTACGCTGTGCATCAATGTAACTCGACCCAATATATTTCTTCTCATACGCTGCATTAAAATAATCCCAAGTGAGATCCTCCGCCGCAGCACTATTCCGCACCGTGAGCCACCACTGATATGACTCATCCCGAAGAAGCGATACAATCCCTTTCAGCTTGTCCTCAGCACTCAAATCCAAGTCATCCATGATTCGTTCCGTCGCCTCTAACCAATACTCACAGCAAATCGGGAGCCACACCTGAAACACCTCGAAATACCTCAGCTCCATTGGCTCGGAGTCGCTCAGATACGGATTTTCGAATTCTCGCGCCTCCACCTATTCCAGCTACCCTCTCAAGAACTAGCAACATCGCCTGAGACACTACATCATCCCCCGTTTGATCCTGATGCTCAACTCCAACCGCTGGTGGTGGGGGTAGTGGTACCTCATTTTCGGATCCTTGACCAGACCTCACTGGCTCAGACACAGCCATCCTACCCGACCACGTCCATGAGTAATACGACCTCGACCACGAGTACTCATGTCTAAAGTCTCGACTTATCTGATTTAAAAGCGTTATGCATTAGTCATTATTCCACTTCCTTTAAAACACGGTTTTATGAATAATTTTAATAAGAAGTTGTTTTGCGAGTACATTCAACCTATAGTTTGGGTCTCTAGAGTAGTTCCTACTACTATACAGTCATGCCAACATCATCATATCATATCATCAAAATCAACAGTTTGATGTACTTACCAGGGCAGATTGATGTCGGAGACTCGGGGCCATGCCTTTCCAACCATAAAATTTTTAACAAAATCATTTTAAAACCATACTTTAAAACATTTTGGGCCTCGGGCCCACAGCTGAGCTTTTGAACTTGGCTCTGATACCAATTTGTAACACCCCAAACCTGGTTAATACGCCAAGACCGAATTTGGTATGTCACAGGGGAAAACATTTTGAGGAAAAACGAGTTACCGATTAAATTTTAGTGAAAAACTTTTTATTATTCTAAAATTCATAAAAAAAATTAAGTTGAAAACTGATATTTTACTTTGCAATTCCGTAAATAGATTTTTAAAACTTAGTCGCAAATTTTAGATTCGTAAACCATTTATAAATTAAAGAGAAACTAAAGCAATTAGGTTGAAAATCGTATCTAATAGAAATTTGGAAACTTAAGTTTTGTAAAATAGTTTGAGTTATCGAAAATACTTAAGTTGTAAAAAAAATTATCAATTTATTTAGGTTACCCGATGGTAACATTTTAAAAACCATCGCGCTTTGTATTTTAGAAAACTTTGTTCACATATCATTAAATCAATCTTGTAATTTGCAAGTTATTCCTAAAACAAATCCAAAGCATATAAATAATCCAAAAACATAATTAAAGAGGCCTTATTACAAACCCATAAACATGAAAACCAAATTAAAATCAAGTACCCAAATGGAAGTTCATGTAAAACCAAATTTCATTGCATGGCCTCCTTGAGTTCATCCGGCTCCTCATCCGCGAATTTACGAATTACCTGAAAAAGTAAGGGAGAAGGTGAGTCACCAAGACTCAAGTGCATATTCCCTCTCCGGGTAAATGCCACATACTTACACAAATTATAACCAAGCAATGTATATATATGATGCACCCAACCTAGCCATCCGTAACTCCTTTTTCTACCCATGTGGTACCAAACCACTGGTGGTGCCAAACCACTGGTGACCAAAGTCACAAATAATCAAGTTGTGGGGCCAACCCACTTGTGATACCAAATCACCGGCGACAATCCCATATCTTAAAAGTGGGGCCAACCCACGGTGGTGTAAATCCACGGGGGCGAGTCGTCGCTATGAGGTGCCAAACCTCGGTGTCCCAAAGACACAAATGTGATACCAAATCACTGGTGACCAAAGTCACGAATAATCAAGTTGTGGGGCCAACCCACGTGTGATACCAAATCACTGGCGACAATCCCAATACATCAAAAGTGGGGCCAACGCACGGTGGTGCGAAACCACCGGGACGAGACGCTATGAGGTGCCAAACCTCACGGTGTGCGAAGACACAAATGTGATACCAAATCACTGGAGGTGCCAAACCTCTGGTGTCCGAAGACACGAATATCAATCTTCCCCCTCCTCTCATATTGCCCATACCAATGCAATAGATAAACAAATCATGTCAACATACTTTGATATAAATCACATAGCAAAATATCATAAATCGTAGATCATGATTTCAATCCACATGTATTAACAACATATAGAAACGGACTTACAGAATCCTCATTCATACCATCATGGTATCATATCTAGATCTCATCGTTTTCCCACTTTAATAATATGATTAGTAACTTAATATTATAAAAACATATACAAAACCGAGTTATAAAGTGTGTAAGATACACACCTTTCACCAAAAGCAAATACTAACGTCCGAAGATCCGATCTACCACACTAGATTACTTGTCCTACAATCGGCCAAATCACAATATTTTAAACAAAGGCCATTCGGCCAACATCATAACACTTTAACCCCAAAAACTTTAGTCTTTTCAAAAGAATGATGAATCGACAAGAATCCTTACCCCCTTGACTTACCAACCTTAGATTGCTAGAGAGATAGGGCT
This sequence comes from Gossypium sturtianum, assembly GCA_025698515.1. Classification (NCBI taxonomy): domain Eukaryota; kingdom Viridiplantae; phylum Streptophyta; class Magnoliopsida; order Malvales; family Malvaceae; genus Gossypium; species Gossypium sturtianum. Next base: position 122,722,491 of record CM046950.1, read on the forward strand.
TAAATCGATTGCTTCTGAAATCCCAAGGAGCCTAAATGAATAATTAAATCCTAAAAATAGTTAGAATCTTGTAATAAATGCCCATAGGTTCGGCCCTTGTCCGCAAGAAAATGACATAGAAAAGAGAGAAAAATGAAGGAAAAACGGTTATGAACACTTACCCTTTTTATCCAAAATCGATTGAAGAAACCAAAGAGAGTCTACCCTTGAATAATCGGCCAAACTAAAACTAAAAGGAGGTAGAAGATTCAGCTATTTTCTTATGAGAGAAGTAAACAATTGATTTGAGTCTAATAGGATATGAAATACGAAAGTAGAAGAGAAGAAAAAGAGAGAGAATTTGATTTTTAGCAACAATGGAAAAAAAGAAAAATGAGTTTGGAGAAGAGAGAGAGATTCGACCAAAAGGAAGAAAAGAATAAGAGAGAAAATGGGGTTGAGAGATTCGGCCAACTCCTTGTTTGCCAAAAAGAAAAGTGCACAAATTGACAAAATGAACTTTTGGTTTCAAAAGCAAAGATGAAAGAAAGGAAATAGCATTTTTGGTTCAACAAAATGAAGGCTAAAACAAAAGCAAAATTTGCACAAATAGCACAATATACATTCGGCCAAGGTGGAAGTTTTTGGAGAGGAAAAACAAAAATGTAAAAAGATGCACAAAAGAAAAATTGGCCAACTATCCCCCCAAGCTACCTATCAAAATTCGGGCCAACCCCCCTAGCCTTACATGCCGTCCACATACATGCTCTAAAAGCCTAGGAATACTTTCTAAAACATCCTCCTAAAACCAAGCCTTATGTCTCCCCAACCTTCCATAACTTTAAGATTCTTATCCCCAATTTCATGCTTTCCTTAAACCAACATTCAACTTACCAAAAGATTAAAGTCCAACCTATCATAAACATAGGTTGACCGTCCATAATTGCTATGTAGAAAAAAATAAAATCCTCAAAATGCTTTCCATGCTACTCGAACCACTAACCTCAAGCAGCCCTTCAAGCATCCTAACCACTTTGCCACTAACTCCTCTTGTGCTTTAATTAACACTTAAATTAACTTAAGTGCTAAGCTCACTTAATCCACTTCATTAAATAAACCATACTAAAATTATTCTATCTTCCTAAATAGAATCAAGCCTTCACAAGACTATGCTAACACACAAAAATTCATACCCGAGCCAACACAAATAATACTCAAATTTTGGGATGTTACATTAAGTGATCTTGACACTTAAGTAAATTTAAGTGTCTAATGTTAGCATAAATGAGCTAGTAGTAAAGTGGTGTTGGCGCATGAGTAATTGCATGAGGGAAGAGCTTCGAATCCCATGGATGGTAATAAGGTTACTTTTATTTTTGCATGTGTATGGCATGTGGCGGTCAACTCTAATTAAGGTAAGGTTGGACTATTTTCTTTTATGGATAGTAGACTAAGGGAAAAAGGCAAGTGATTAACTTAAGGAATGAAATCCTAAGCTTTTGGAATGATAAGGGGACATAAGGCATGGATTAAGGGATGAGGTTTGGAAACTTTTTAATGGCATTTTGTCCATGAACATGGATGGTTTTGTGGACTAAGGGAGGAGCCGATTTTTGTGGTAAGTTTTGGGAAAAGTTGGTAGCTTGGGAGAAATTTCATTTTGGCCTTTTTACTCTCCCAAAAGCAATAGTTTTTCTCTCATCTTTTCCTCTTGGCCGAATATGAATAGTGAGGTTTGGGCATTCTTTTTGTGCAATTTAGTTGTCTAGAAAGCTTGTGTGTTTTTCTTTTGGAAACCGAAATAGGAGATCACTTGTGCACTATTTTCTTTCTTGACCTAAAGCCGAAACCATTTGTGCATCTTCTTCTCTTTTACCTTGCTAAGGCTGAAACTTTTCTCTCCCAATCCAACCATTGCCACAACACCTTAAACCTCCCATCTCTCTCTTCCATTTTCTTTTTTTCTTTCTCTTTTTCACTCTAGCCGAATTCTATTTGTTATCTTTAATCAACCATAGTCGAACTCCCTTCATCACTCAACCACTTTACCGAAATTTCCCATTTTCCTTTTGATTTTTCTTGGCTGAATATCAACAAGGGTTAATCTCTTTTGGGTTCTTCTTCAATTAGTTTTGAGAAGGGTAAGTAGTGTTGGCCGAATTTCTTTGTTCCTTTATTCTTTTCTCTGTCGATTTTCATGTGAGCAAAAGTCGATTTTTGGGCAATTGTTAGCAAGATTCTAACCAATCATAGGAATCAATTTCTCCTAGGTTCTTCAAGACTTTGGAAGCAGTCAATCTAAGCCTCTTTTCTTTGACAATCAAATTTGGTATATCAAGTGGTAAGGATCTATGTTAGTTCATTATTCTTTTAGTGGTTGAAAAGCCGAAGGCTTTTGAAACTATGGTTTGTTGTTGGCCGAATGGCCTATGATATTGATCTAAGTGTTGGCCGAATATAGGAATCAAGGATCTAAAGTAGTAGATCAAGATTTTTCGGGATTTTTTTGGGGCTTTCAGCGAATTTGTTAAGTATATCAGGTGTGTACCCCACACTAAACTCTATTAGATTACGGCTTAAATTAATATGTATGCTTATAATAATGTGAATGTGGTTAAAGTACCATGCAATGGTACAAAGTATCCAGGTACATTTTCCTACTCCTACTATGAGTATGAAATGAACTGATATGGCATATGTGAACATGATAAGAATGTGAAATAAGGCATGATTTTTGCATGATATGTATGACATGGGCATATGGGTGATTATGAAAGGGGAAGTGAATGTGGTGACCTCGGTCACATTATTCGAATGTGGTGACTTCGGTCACATAATAATTATCCGGTGGCTATGCCACGAATTTATAAGGGCGATGAGCATGTCGTCTGCAATGACGCAGCCGATGATGTGTAGCGGATGGAGGGTTGACTTAGTAGTCCCCACGGTGTGCGAGGTTGGTACGGGTGATGTGTAGCGGATGGTATCTAGGATTGGGTTCAGTTTGCATCACTACTTTTATCTCATTATATATATTTATGAATTAATATGATATGCCCGAATTATTGAGGTCTAGGGTTGGTTACACATTGAGTCTGTTTGACTCACCCCGTTGGGGAACATTTTCTTTCAGGTGACGATCAGTGATGGACCGGGTCGGCGGGAGTTTAGTGGTGGCCATGCTCAGCTTGAAGTTTTATTTAATTTTGGGACTTTTATATTTTATATTTTTGGAGTTATTTTGGGTATTGTTTTCGTTTGTAATAAGGCCACTGATATTAAACTGTTGATGCATGTCTTTTAAGTTATTTTATTTTGATACGATTTTATTTAATTGAACTCAAATGAATTTTTTTAATTTAGGACAAATTTTGAAATGGAGTAATATAGTTTTACAAAACCTAGATTTCAAATAGATAAACTTGATTTCAACTCGAGCCTAACACAAATTAAAAATTTTCTTTCAAAACCAACCGAATTTTTCTAAAGTGCTCAAAAGTTTTGAACCGCTTTCTGAACATACCAGATCTGGTCAAGGCTCGTGGGCGGGTTTGGGGTGTTTCATTTTGGTATCGAGCAAGGTTTAAACTCTCGGCCTTGGGTATAAAGCTCACAATGTTTTTAAAATAAGGCCCAAACAAGTCTTGAGAAAACTTTTACGAAAAGAGCGAGTTTTTCGTGCATGGCACCCAAGTCTCCGACCAAAGTCCACCGGTAAGTACCTCTATTTCATTTGGGTGATTTATAGCATGAACTGTAGAAGGGTAGAAATGGAACGTTGAATAGCATGATAGGTACTTAAACCCTAGGGCTAGTTTACCCCAACAATCACATAAGACTTAAGTGCCTAATTAAACAAACACCTGTGAACTAAGTCGTCGAGTTTAGGTGTGGCAACCTTTGTGCGCATGTCTAGGATTGGATCCTAAGAGCTTGGTACTTAAGCGGTCCTCGTGACTCACCTCCTCTTGTGAATCCTACCTGTGCGTAGCTTCGGTTCACCCTAACCAAGAGGACTCAGTCATAGGCTAAACTCAATAGCTAAAACCCGAAAGGGATTAGCTGTATTTTCATAAAAACTTCGGTTTTAAATCACCAAATTACCCTTTTAAATTGTAGCAGAATTTAGCTTGAAAATTTTTCCAAAATATTTCCGATTTACAAATTACTAAAATACCCTTGGCTATAAAATTACAAAAATGCCCTTGGTTTATAAAATGTCCATACTACTCACAGTTTCATTAAAATTTCCTTACTTTATAAAATGTTCAAAAACTCTATTTTCGCAAAATATTAAAATACTTCAATTTGAAAATTTTACGAAATTACCCTTGTTTTACAAAATTACCAAAATGACCCCCGATTTTCAAAATTCCTACAACAACACCGATTTGGAAAACAAAATCTCAAAAAGAACTCCAAGTTTTGCAAATTTTAGAAAATACCCTTGATTTATTAAGATTTTCAATTTGACCTCGGTTTATTACCAAAATACCCTGTAGGACAAATGACGAAAATACCCCTGGGATAGGAATAGACTGAAAAGGTTTGAATAATGAATGTGTGTGGTAGGAATATTGAATGAATGTGTTCCTCTGAATAAGGATAGAAGACTTGAAAATTTGATTGATCGAAAGAACCACTATTGAACTTCTATTCAAAAAAAATAAAATTCTTCGCGAATAATCAGTGAAACAAGGACTAATTCATAAAATTTCTTAATCGATTAAAGCACGATAGTAGAAATGAGCTCCAGGGACGTGGTCATAACGTCACGAGGGCGGTCGAGGCCGAATGACCGTGTCGGAACCCATTAGGTCGGGTCAAGGTTACGAAAATGAGGTACCACCGCCACCACCACCGCTTTGTTGTTGGTGCGAATAGTAAGATCGACGGGGATGATCTTTGTACGCAGCGGTGCCTTTGCGAGTTAAAATGGTGGTGGAGCGGTGGAAATATGGGAACTTCGAAGTGCATGCGGCGACTCCGAGCCAACGGAGCTGAGGTATTCCGTGGCGTGTCACGGTGTGGCACCCGATCTGGTGAGTATTGGTTGGAGGCCACAGGCGAATTATGGATGAGCTCGACTTGACCCCCGAGGAGAAGTTGAAAGGAATGGTGGCGCTATTACGCGATGAGGCATATCGGTGGTGGTTAACAGCCGGGATGGCGCCACACCGAGGATCGACACAGGAGTATGTGAAGGTGGTGTATCGAGAAAAAGTATGTCGGCACATGTTATACGATGAGCAGAGAAAGGCTTTTCTAGGGTGGTTCAAGGGAACAAGTCCGTGGTGGAGTCTGGTGAATTCTCGAGGTTGAGCCAGGTATGCTCAAGAGTGGTGGCTATAGAGCATGAACAGTGTGTCCGGTTTGAAGACTCGGACTAAGGGATGATCGAGGTTCTTGATAGCCCCACATCAAGAACGTGAGTTTGCCGCGTTGGTAGAGAAGGCTAAGGTGGCCAAAGGAATCAAGAACAACGTAAAGGCGAACTTCGGATCCAAATAAGCAAAAAGAGGTTTTGGATTGTCGGCATCGTCGTGAAATGTTCAAAAGAGGCCTAGAGCTGAGGGCCGCGTGGTCAACAAGCCGGTACAAGAGAGGCGATGTCGTACATGTTATCAGTGTGGGAAGATGCATTTAGGAGAGTGTTGGAAGAAGGCGGGCGGATGCTTTAAGTGCGGGTCTAAGGACCATATGATTAAGGATTGTCCCATTAAGATAGACGGGAGCCGCCCAACGGGCCAGAATAATAATCAGGCCGGTAGAGGTAGACAGTAGCCTCAGCGAGGTCGTGGTCCAAATGGTCAAGGTAATGGTGCTGGCAGAGGACGAGGAACATCGGGCCGAGGTGCGAGTAATATTGAGGCAAGACAGCCGAGTCTAGTATACGCAGTTCATCGAAGGGAGGATGGAAACGCACCGGACGTTATAACCGGTACGTTCTTTATTTTTGGTAAACCTTATGTTGCTCTGATTGATGTGGGCTCGACCCATTCTTATGTTGCATGTAGAGTAGTTGAAACTCTAGACATAGCCTCTGAACTTTCTGATAGGGAGAAGACTGTAGTAAGGCCTCTAGGCCAAACTGTAGTGGTGAATAAAATCTTTCGGAGTGTACCTCTCGAGATTCAGGGAGTGAACTTTCCTGCTGACTTAATGGAACTACCCTTCGGGGAATTCGATCTTATACTTGGTATGGATTGGCTAGTGGAACATCGGGCTGTGTTGGACTGTGCAGCTAAGCGAATGGAGTTAAGGACCCCAGCAAGACGAAGTGATAGTCATGATAGGAGAAAGGAGAAACTACTTGTCTAACGTAGTTTCAGCACTTAAGGCTGTGAAGATGGTTCAGAAAGGGTGCAAGGCTTTCTTGACTTTCATTAGTGCGTTGGATGCAAAGGAAGAAGGTGTTAGTGGAGTTAGAACTGTAAGGGATTTTGAAGATGTGTTTCCGGAGGAATTACCTGGAATACCCCCGGATAGGGAAGTGGAATTCGAAATTGTCTTGCTACCGAGAATGTACTCCCCGTGTCAATTGCCCTTTACCGAATGGCACTAAAGGAGTTGGTTGAGCTCAAGGCTCGGTTCGGGAGTTGCTTGATTGTGGATTTATTCGACCCGGTGTGTCTCCGTGGGGAGCACCGGTCCTGTTTGTGAAGAAGAAGGACGGAACTATGCGTATGTGCATAGATTATCGTCAGTTGAATAAGCTGACCATTAAGAACAAGTATCCTTTGCCAAGGATAGATGACTTGTTCGATCACCAAGGGCGCAGTATTTTTTTTTCAAGATAGATCTACGGTCGGGATATCATCAGCTTAAGGTGAAGGAGGCAGATATCCATAAGACGGCTTTCCGAACAAGATATGGGCACTACGAGTTCTTAGTAATGCCGTTTGGGTTGACGAACGCCCCAGCTGCGTTCATGGATATGATGAACAAGGTTTTTCAGTCCTACTTGGATCGGTTTGTCGTTGTGTTCATCGACGACATCCTAGTGTATTCCAAGACGGAGGAGGAACATGATGAGCATCTCCGAGTTGTGTTGCAAGTGTTGAGGGAGAAACAGCTCTATGCTAAATTCAGCAAGTGTGAATTTTGGCTTAAGGAAGTTGCATTCTTAGGACATGTGGTGTCTGCTGAAGGAATAAGGGTGGATCCTAGGAAGATTGAAGCAGTGCTAGATTGGAAACCTCCTAAGTCTGTGGTTGAGATTCGTAGCTTCTTGAGATTGGCAGGCTACTACAGAAGGTTTGTAGAAGGGTTCTCATCGATCGCCGCACCGTTGACAAAGTTGCTAAGGAAGGAAGTACCTTTCGTATGGACGAATAAGCAACAAAAGAGCTTTGAGAAGCTTAAGGAAGTGTTGGATCAAGCTCAGCTTTGATTCACTGAGGCGGGGAAGGATTTTGTGGTGTATTGTGACACTTCTCATATAGGATTGGGATACGTGTTAATGCAAGATGGAAAGGTAGTTGCTTATGCGTCTCGGCAATTGAGGCCTCATGAGGTTAACTATCCGACACATGACTTGGAATTGGCGGCGATGGTCTTTGCTCTTAAAGTATGGAGGCACTATCTCTATGGAGAAAAGTCGGTGATCTACACTCGACCATAAGAGCCTTAAGTACACCATTGACTCGTAAGGAGTTGAACTTGAGACAACGAAGGTGGGTGGAGTTCTTGAAGGACTATGATTGTTCCATAGAGTATCACCCGGCAAGGCGAATGTAGTGGCGGATGCCCTAAGTTGAAAAGTGGTGTCGGATCTAAGGGCGATGTTTGAACATCCGAAGTCAGATATGGCAATGGAAGTCTCTAGCAGAGTTGCAAGTCAAGCCGACATGGTTAAATGAGGTAAAAGAGTGTCGATTGGCGATGAGGATTTAAGTGCTAAGATGCGCAAGTGCGAGAATGGTGGTCTAGAGAATTACAGTATGTCCAGTGATGGAATATTGTGTTTCAAGGGAAAGGTCTGTATGCCGAAGAGTGAAGAGCTTAGGCAGAAGATTCTTCGGGAGTTGCATAGTAGCCCTTATGCTATGCATCCCGGAGGACTAAGTTGTACTGTAGAGACCTAAGGAAATGCTTTTGGTGGCCTGGTCTAAAACGGGAAGTTACTGAGAATTTGTTGGCAAGTGTTTAACATGTCGACAAGTTAAGGTTTGAACATCGAGTTCCGTCGTGGTTACTTCACCAATCAAGATTCCACAGTGGAAGTGGGAGAGAATTACTATGGACTTCGTTAGTGGGCTTCCCCTTACGCCTACCAAGAAGGACTCGGTATGGGTACTAGTGGACCGCTTTGACCAAGTCCGCACATTTTATTCCGGTAAGAGTCGACTATTCCTTGCGTGTTGGCAAAATTATATGTGGCGAAAATTGTAAGGTTGCATGGAGTGCCGGTATCTATCATTTCGGATAGGGACCTAAGGTTTACTTCTCGGTTTTGGAAAGCGCTACATTAGGCGTTAGGCACTAAATTGGATTTCACTACGGCATTTCATCCACAGTCGGACAGCCAGTCTGAGCGAGTAATCCAAGTGTTAGAGGATATGTTGAGGGGCTGTGTGATAGACTTCAGAGGAAGCTGGGAAGAATTTTTGCCTTTAGCGGAATTTGCTTACAACAACAGTTACCAAGCGAGTATTCGAATGGCACCGTACGAAGCACTATATGGACGGAAGTGTCGCACTCCTACGTGTTGGACAGAATTAGAGGAACGTCAAGTTTTGGGTCCTAAGATGGTGGCTGAATTCGAAGAAAAGGTTAAGGTAATTCGGGCTCGATTAAAGGAGGCATCTGACAGGCAAAAGCTGTACGCAGAGCTTATGCGGAAGGATATAGAATTTGCTGTGGGGGATCAAGTGTTCCTAAAGGTTTCACCTTGGAAGAAGGTGATGAGATTTGGTCGCAAGGGAAAGTTAAGTCCCAGGTTTATAGGACCTTATCGGGTTTTGAAGCGGGTTGGACCAGTGGCATATCAGTTAGAGTTGCCTTCGGAGTTGAAGCAGTTGCATGATGTGTTCCATGTCTCCATGCTTAGACGCTATCATTCTGATCCATCGCATGTCGTAGCAGTAGAGGAAATAGAGGTGAGCCCGTCGACGGTGGAAGAGGAACCAGGTCAGCATTCTAGATCGAGATGTGAAAGTTTTGCGCAGAAGTCGAGTTCCATTAGTGAAGGTATTATGGCGGAACCATGGCGCAGAAGAAGCTACGTGGGAACCGGAGGATGTGATGAGCCAATAGCTTCCTCAACTCTTTTGATTAGGTAATTTCGAGGACAAAATTTTCTTAAGGGGGTAGAATTGTAATATCCTAAAAATTTGAGTATCATCTTGTTACTTGTGTTAGCGGGTATGATTTTATTGTGTGTTTAATATAGTCTAGTGAAAGCTTGGAATTATTAATGAAGCTAGAATAATTTTTTTTTAGTATTGAAAATTTAGTGAAGTGGATTAAGTGATCTTGACACTTAAGTAAATTTAAGTGTCTAATGTTAGCATAAATGAGCTAGTAGTAAAGTGGTGTTGGCGCATGAGTAATTGCATGAGGGAAGAGGTTCGAATCCCATGGATGGTAATAAGGTGACTTTTATTTTTGCATGTGTATGGCATGTGTCGGTCAACTCTAATTAAGGTAAGGTTGGACTATTTTCTTTTATGGATAGTAGACTAAGGGAAAAGGCAAGTGATTAACTTAAGGAATGAAATCCTAAGCTTTTGGAATGATAAGGGGACATAAGGCATGGATTAAGGGATAAGGTTTGGAAACTTTTAGTGGCATTTTGTCCATGAACATGGATGGTTTTGTGGACTAAGGAGGAGCCGATTTTTGTGGTAAGTTTTGGGAAAAGTTGGTAGCTTGGGAGAAATTTCATTTTGGCCTTTTGCTCTCCCAAAAGCAATAGTGTTTCTCTCATCTTTTCCTCTTGGCCGAATATGCATAGTGAGGTTTGGGCATTCTTTTGTGCAATTTAGTTGTCTAGAAAGCTTGTGTGTTTTTCTTTTGGAAACCGAAATAGGAGATCACTTGTGCACTATTTTCTTTCTTGACCTAAAGTCGAAACCATTTATGCATCTTCTTCTCTTTTACCTTGCTAAGGTCGAAACTTTTCTCTCCCAATCCAACCATTGCCGCAACACCTTAAACCTCCCATCTCTCTCTTCCATTTTATTTTTTTTTCTTTCTCTTTTTCACTCTAGCCGAATTCTATTTGTTATCTTTAATCAACCATAGCCAAAACTCCCTTCATCACTCAACCACTTTGCCGAAATTTCCCATTTTCCTTTTGATTTGTCTTGGCCGAATATCAACAAGGGTTAATCTCTTTTGGGTTCTTCTTCAATCGGTTTTGAGAAGGGTAAGTAGTGTTGGCCGAATTTCTTTGTTCCTTTATTCTTCTCTCTATCGATTTTCATGTGAGCAAAAGCCGATTTTTGGGCAATTGTTAGCAAGATTCTAACCATTCATAGGAATCAATTTCTCCTAGGTTCTTCAAGACTTTGAAAGCAGTCAATCTAAGCCTCTTTTCTTTGACAATCAAATTTGGTAAATCAAGTGGTAAGGATCTATGTTAGTTCATTATTCTTTTAGTGGTTGAAAAGCCGAAGGCTTTTGAGACTAAGGTTTGTTGTTGGCCGAATGGCCTATGATATTGATCTAAGTGTTGGCCGAATATAGGAATCAAGGATCTAAAGTAGTAGATCGAGATTTTTCGGGATTTTTTTGGGGCTTTCAGCGAATTTGTTAAGTATATCAGGTGTGTACCCCACACTAAACTCTTTTAGATTACGGCTTAAATTAATATGTATGCTTATAATAATGTGAATGTGGTTAAAGTACCATGCAATGGTACAAAGTATCCAGGTACGTTTTCCTACTCCTACTATGAGTATGAAATGAATTGGTATGGCATATGTGAACATGATAAGAATGTGAAATAAGGCATGATTTTTGCATGATATGTATGACATGGGCATATGGGTGATTATGAAAGGGGAAGTGAATGTGGTGACCTCGGTCACATTATCTGAATGTGGTGACTTCGGTCACATAATAATTATCTGGTGGCTATGCCACGAATTTATAAGGGCGATGAGCATGTCGTCTGCAGCGATCGCTTGATAATGTGTAGCGGATGGAGGGTTGACTTAGTAGTCCCCACGGTGTGCGAGTTGGTACGGGTGATGTGTAGCGGATGGTATCTAGGATTGGGTTCAGTTTGCATCACTACTTTTATCTCATTATATATATTTATGAATTAATATGATATGCCCGAATTATTGAGGTCTAGGGTTGGTTACACATTGAGTCTGTTTGACTCACCTCGTTGGGGAACATTTTCTTCAGTGACGATCGGTGATGGACCGGGTCAAGGGGAGTTTAGTGGTGGCCATGCTCACTTGAAGTTTTATTTAATTTTGGGACTTTTATATTTTATATTTTTGGAGTTATTTTGGGTATTGTTTTCGTTTGTAATAAGGCCACTGATATTAAACTGTTGATGCATGTCTTTTAAGTTATTTTATTTTGATACGATTTTATTTAATTGAACTCAAATGATTTTTTTTTTAATTTAGGACAAATTTTGAAATGGAGTAATATAGTTTTACAAAACCTAGATTTCAAATAGATAAACTTGATTTCAACTCGAGCCTAACACAAATTAAAAATTTTCTTTCAAAACCAACCAAATTTTTCTAAAGTGCTCAAAAAGTTTTGAACCGTTTTACTTGAGGAAGATACCAGATCCGGTCAAGGCTCGTGGGCCGGGTTTGGGGTGTTTCAATCAGGCTCTGTGCCTAGCAGGCTTTGTGCCGGTGTTACATTTCAGGCTCTGTGCCTAGCGGTGCTTTGTGCCGGTGTTACATTTCGGGCTCTGTGCCTAGCAGTGCTTTGTGCTTGTGTTACATTTCGGGCTTTGATGCCTAGCGAGCTTGATGCCTGACGTGCGCTTTTTAAATGGAGAAACCTTAAATTACTCAAGATGAAACGCAGTTAATGTATCGAGTAAACGCTCGGGTAAACATAAGTCCCTTTTTCATTTACCGAGAGTAAGGTAAGTTATGTTTAATATTAATTGAATTTGAATAATACGGTAGAAATGGGATTATGTGAAATTGAGCTTATGATCAAAGAGTATGAGTAGTATGTGATTGAAATTGAGATTGAATACAATACTTTGGTAGATTCGATTATGAATAGAAATGTCTAATGTAATATGATTTTGATTGGGATAACATAGACAATGTGAATGGTGGATTTATATGATTCGAAACAATGTGATTAATGTAATACATATACCTTGTATTTTGATAAAATATAAGTTTAAGGTAAGGAAGTGAAACAATTAGGTTAATGAACTATGGTATTCGGCCTTATATGAATTTGTGTATTGAAATGTTTATTTTTCATTGTTATTGGTAACTATTATAGATGTATAAGTGTTTGGACGTTGTATTACCATTAACTTAAAACTTACTAAGCTAGTGAGCTTACTCTGTATATGTTTGTCTTTCTGTTTTATAGATCGTTGATTCAGCTACGGACTCAGAGGATCATCGAGAAAGTCGACCACACTATCACTCTCTTTGGTATAAATGTTTACTTTTCGAATCAAAGGCATGTATAGGCTGAATTATGACTTGAATGAATGATGTTTGGTTTTGTAAATGTATATATGTATATATGGCCTTGCGAATAAGGCTATTACTTTTGGTTAAGTATCGTTTGTATGTTTGATATAATGGTTTGTTTTAATCTTTGATATAAGATGTGTGCATATTATGCTTGGAAGTTAAATGTGGTTATATAGTAATAATCATTTATATGTATTATATATATATGTATGAGTATGCATATTAGGTCGTGTGAATTTTTCTACTTAGATTATTATGTGCTTGGTTATAATATAAAGATGATCATGAAAATGATTATAATTATGTTTTGGGTTGATCATTAGAGTTTTAAATTGAGGACCGAATATATGGTCAATGAATTGGTTGTATTTATATATTTTTTTCTTTGGACTAGTTACATATCATATGTGTATTTGGTAGGTTATTCAATAATCTTGGTCCATTAATTAATAAGGTAGGATGAATTGATAATTAGGGTTTGACATGGCTTTTGTTTTAGGGACATTGCGCATATTACAATAGCATGATGTGTATGATTGGTTATGCTATAAGGTTCAAATGTCACATATGTGAATGAAAAGCAAATAGAGTATCATGGATCTATTCGTTTTTATTATGCATATTTGTATAAGGTATAAAAGATATGTTGATATTCGACTAATGAAATAGATGTATATATATCTGCTTTAACATATGAAATTTGGTGTTGTTATGTGGAAGCTTGATTCAAACTTGTATAGATTATAAGTAATGATGTGTTGCATTATGAAACCTGGTTTGTAACGTAAGTCCTGAACATTATTTGTTGATATGGAAAAATTTAAATATGCGTATTGGGTTTATTCCATAAATGACTATGCTAAATCAGTGTCTAGTTCGAAGAACGCCTCATAACCGTAGTTCAAATGGGATACGGGTTAAGGGGTGTTACATTTTATTGGTATCAGAGCTACGGTTTAGTCGATTCTAGGACTACCGTAGTGTGTATGAGTCTAGCTATACATGCCTTTGAATTGTATATATGATAGTGTGGTGACTTTTGACAATTTCAATTGTATTTTATATAGTAAATGGATCCCGATCCTGATAGAGCCGTAGCTGATGATGTGGAGAGTGTTGCGCCTGGTCTCGCAAGTGGATCAGTGCCATTAGACTCTCGACCAGTTTCGGGTAGCCATGAGGGGGAGGCTAAACAAGCCTTCTATCAGATGATGAACGAATGGTTTACCCTGTTTATTCAGACTAATCCGGCTGTACAACAACCTCCACCCCCGAATAATCCAACTCCGGTACCTTCAGCACCCCCGATGATAGATCCGATGAGATCTAGCAGGCCTCCCATTGATAAAATCAAAAAAAATGGGGCCGAGGAATTCAAGGCCAATGATGATGATGACACAGAGCGAGCCGAGATGTGGCTTGATAACACTATTCAGGTACTTGATGAGATATCATGTACACCAGATGAATGCCTAAAGTGTGCTATATCTCTACTTCGTGACACTACCTATCACTGGTGGAACACACTGGTATCTGTGGTTCCGAAAGAAAAAGTAACTTGGGACTTCTTCCAAATTGAGTTCCGTAAGAAATATATCAGTCAGAGATTCATCGATCAGAAATGAAAAGAATTTACGGAATTAAAACAGGTCGCATGATCGTGATGAAATATGAGCGGAAGTTTGTCGATTGAGCCGTTACGCTCGGGAGTGTATATCTACCGAAGCCATTATGTGTAAAAGATTTGAAGACGGCCTGAATGAAGACATAAAGTTACTTGTTGGCATTCTTGAAATCAAAGAGTTTGTGACATTAGTCGAGCGAGCTTGTAAAGCCGAAGAGCTCGAAAAGGAGAAAAGAAAAGCTGAAGTAGAAGCTAGAGACACTCGGAAAAGATCATCAAGTAAAACTTTCCATTCTGTGCACAAGAAGTTCAGAGATGACCCCAGTTGACATAAAGCCTCTTCAGACTTGCCTAGACGTGATCGACCTCCAGTGAGTTCTCGAGCCACTTCGGTAGCTAGCGTTGGTAATGTTCCACAGAACCGGGCCGAGTGTAAACATTGTGGGAAATGGCATCCTGGGATTTGTAGAGTTCGTGATCGGTCCTGCTTTAAATGTGGATCATCAGATCATTTTATTTGAGAGTGTCCGATGTTAGCCGAGCAAAATACGACTCAGAACACTAGACCGAGCAGTGTGCCAGCACGGGGTAGGCCACTCAGACATTCAGGCAACGTAGGTGGCAGTCAGAGAGGGACGAAGGACACCGCAATACGATCAGAGGCTAGAGCTCCAGCTAGAGCTTATGCTACATGAGCCAGAGAGGATGCTTCCTCCCCTGATGTCATTACCGGTACTTTCACCCTTTATGATACTACTGTGATTGCATTGATTGATCCTGGTTCGACTCATTCATATGTGTGTAAAACTCTAGTATTCAGTAAGACTCTGCCAGTTGAGTCTACTGAGTTTGTGATTCGTGTGTCCAACCCTTTGGGTAGATGTGTACTTGTTAATAAAGTGTGTAAAGGTTGCCCGTTGATGATTCGGGATTCTTGTTTCCCAGCCGATTTAATGTTGTTGCCCTTCGATGAGTTCAATATAATTTTGGGAATGGATTGGTTAACCGCACGATGCAATGGTGAATTGCAAAAGAAAGCTTATTGATTTGAGATGTCGAATCGTGAGATCATCAAAATTGAATCCGATGATTTAAGTGGGTTTCCTCTGATAATATCCTCGATGTTAGCCCTAAGTATGTGAGAAAAGGGGTGCGAAGCTTATTTGGCCTATGTCTTCGGATAATAAAGTGTCCGAAAAAGCAAATTGAATCATGCAGGGTGTGTGTGAATACCTAGATGTGTTTCCTGAAGAGCTACCGGGTTTACCACCAGTACGAGAGATTGAGTTCGGCATTGAATTAGTACAGGAACGACTCCGATTTCGAGATAGCCCGTGATCGGATGGCACCTACTGAGTTAAAAGAGTTGAAAGCACACGATTGCAAGAGTTAACAGATAGGGGCTTTGCACGACCGAGTTTCTCTCCTTGGGGTGCACCAGTTCTTTTTGTGAAAAAGAAAGATGGAACGATGCGAATGTGCATTGATTATCGGCAACTAAATAAGGTAACTATAAAGAATAAGTACCCGCTAACTTTCGGATTGATGATTTGTTTGATCAGTTGAAAGGGGCTTCGTATTTTCAAAAATAGATTTGAGATCGGGTTATTATCGATTGCAGTCGAGATATACGATATGTGCCAAAGACGCATTCCTGACGAGGTACGGACATTTTGAGTTTCGGTTATGCCTTTTGGACTCACTAATGCACTGCTGTTTTTATGGACTTAATGAATCGAGTTTTCGAGCAGTTTTGGATCGGTTTGTAGTAGTGTTTATTGATGATATACTGATCTACTCTAAAGATGAAACCGAACACGCTGAACACTTGAGATTAGTATTACAGACTTTACGAGATCAACAGTTGTATGCAAAGTTCAGTAAGTGTGAGTTCTGGATGAAGGAAGTCAGCTTTTTAGGTCATGTTGTTTCAGCTTCAGGTATTCGGCTTGATCCGAACAAAATATCGGCTATACTTAATTGGAAACCACCAAAGAATGTCTCTGAAATTCAGAGCTTTTTGGGACTTGCGGGATACTACAGACGATTCGTCAAAGGCTTTTCCATGATAGCTACACCTTTAACAAGGCTACTACAGAAATATGTCAAGTTTGAGTGGTCAAAAAAGTGTCAGGAAAGTTTCGAGCAGCTGAAAGCCCTTTTGACCGAAACTCCAGTGTTAGCTCAGCCTGAATCGGGTAAAGAATTTGTTGTTTTTAGTGATGTGAAACACCCCACACCCGGCCCACGAGCCTGGACCGGATCTGGTATGTTCCTTAAGTAAACTGGTTACAAAATTCTTTTATTACCAGAGGAAAACTTATGCGATTTTTAAAAACTATCGTTTTGGGTTGGGCTTGAGGTAAAAACCCATTGATCTTATTTTAAAGTCCAATTAATTAAGATAAAAAAACAATTAGGGTTTATTTTTAAAGAAATAAATTTTACTTAACTTTAATTGAAAATAATTCGTAACATAGTAATTAAAAATAAAAGTAAAGAAGTGTAACTTATGGCCTTATTACATCAAGTAGAATCCCAAAATAAAATAAAAATACTTAAATAAATTTAAATATCCATATTGAATAAAACTTCAAGCCGAGCATGGCCATCCCTAAGCTTCCACTAACCCGGTCCATTATTGATCGTCACCTGAAAAATAGTCCCACAACGGGGTGAGTCAACAGACTCAATATGTACACAACACTAAAATTCAATAGATCAGGCATACATTTTTCATATCCAATACTTATTCATATAATAGCTAGAAATGATGATGCAACCCAAACCCAAACCTAGGTGCCATCCGCTACACATCCACGTACCAACCTGCACACCGTGGGGACTACTAAGTCAACCCTCCATCCGCTACACACCATCGAAGGCAGTCGCTGCAGTCGACGTGCTCATCGCCCATATAAAATTTGTGGCATAGCCACCAGATAATTGTGTCATGAGACACCACATTCAGATAATGTAATCAAAGTTACCACATTCAGATAATGTGACCGAAGTCACCACATTCAGATAGTGAGACCGTAGTCATCACATTCACTTCCCCTTTTTCATATATCCCGAATGACCCATATTATTCATATCATGCATATCATACTTAAATTCACATTCTTATCATATTTCACATGTTAAATATAACATATTTCGTAATCCTAATAGGAGTAGGAAACGTGCACAGTACTTTGTACCATATTATGGTACCTTAGCCACATTCTTATAAACATGCATATTTTACATATTACCATCAATCTTATTAAAAGTTAGTGTGGGGTACACACATGATTCGCTTAACGAAGTCCTTGAAATCCCAAGAACCGATCTACTGATTTAGATCCTTAACTCCTATATTCACCAATCATTTAAACACATTAATAAACCTTTTTGGCTTTAAAACCAAATCCTAGTAGGATTTGTATACTCAAACTCTACCTTGTTGCCGATTGACTTAAGAATCAAGTCCCAAAACTTTGTTGTATTCCTTCTTTGTGATCTCAAATCCGAAAAAGTATTCCTTGCTTTCCTAGGGATGTCGAAATTCCTATAATCACATGTTAGGTTTAATCTAACATTAAAACTTATAACAAGACCTTTGGATCTTATAGTTTCTTACCTTAGATCCTGAAATATTCCTCCTTGTAGTAGTCGACAGTTGTAGAAACCCGAGAGATCCCCTTAATACTTCAGTCGACTACTTCCTTGCTTAGATTCACAGGGAGATTCGGCTATGGCTTCTAATAGAGAGGAAAATATTCGGCTAGGTTCCAACAATTACTTAATCTCGACTTGACAAAATAAAAGAAAGAAAAGAAGAGAAGAGAGCACTAAGAATTCGACAGAGAAAGGAGGAAGCACAAATTGATGAGTAGCCCTCCTTCCTTCCTTTTATAGCCGAAATTATCATCTAAGGAGTCCCTTACTTGGCCACCACTCCTCTATCTGATAACTTTATCCTTTAATTATCACTTAAAATAAAAGATAATTCAGCAACTATCCTTACTTAGCCGAAATTATTAAACTCAAAGTCCCTTACATGGCCATCACTTCTCCCTTATTTTCCTCTTTATTTCTTTATTCAAATTAAAAGAATTTAATCCAACAATTATCTCTTGAAAATAATGATAAATAAATCCCTTATTTATCCACTATTTATAAAATAATAAAAGCTCCTAATTTATAGCCATGTGCCGTCCACCTCGATCTTCTCTCGAAGCAAAATAAAACCTCCTTTATTTGCTTCCCAAGTGACTCGAACTCAGGCCCATTCCTCTTGCATATGGCGCCATTTTCATAGGCCCTAAGTGGCATCTTCAGACCACTTTTCCAAGCCTGTTTGTGTGTCAAATTCCACAAACTTTTTCTTTTAAGGCCACCTTGCCTTAATTTCCCCTTTTAAACCTTAAAACTCGTCATTTCTAGGTCATTTCTAAGTTTCCAAAAATTTTCGTTCGACTCTGTAAACTTGACTTTTTCTTACATTTCCAAGTTTCCAGAAATGTTCACTTTCCTATTTTGAATCATTTCCAAATCATTTCCATCCATTTTCATACATTTTCAGTGTTTCCAAAATGTTCATTTCTAACTCATTTTCATTCATTTCGGGTTTCAAAAATATTCAAAATTTATTCTTAGTACCTAAAACATGTCACTTCGTAGAACTAAACCGAAAATGCATAGGCCCTTTCCAGGATGTTACAGTTCTACCCCCCTTAAAAAAATTTCGTCCTCGAAATTTCCTAACTAAAATAATTGAGGGTATTGCTGTCGCATCGTCTCTTCTGGTTCCCACGAAGCTTCCTCCGATCCATGGTTGCGCCATAACACTTTGACTAGAGGAACTGACTTCCTACGTAACACTTTCACATCACATTCCAATATCTGAATCGGCTCTTCCTCGTAGGATAAGTCTGGCCTTAGCTCTACTTCTTCGACAGGTACCACATGAGACGGATCCGATCGGTAACGACGTAGCATGGACACATGGAATACGTCGTGCATCTGCCGCAACTCTGGTGGCAACTCCAATTGGTATGCCACTGCTCCAACTCGCTTCGATTGACTGATAGGGCCCTATAAACCTTGGGCTTAACTTCCCTTTGCGACCGAACCTCATTACCTTTTTCCAAGGCGAGACTTTCAGAAACACTTGGTCTCCCGCTTCAAACTCAATTTCCTTCCGCTTAAGGTCTGCGTATGACTTCTGCCTATCAGAGGCTTCCTTTAACCGTGCTCGAATCATCTCAACCTTCTCTTCAGTTTCGGCCACTAACTCTGGACCCAAAACTCGACGTTCTCCTAACTCAGTCCAACAAGTAGGAGTTCGACACTTCCGACCATACAATGCTTCATATGGTGCCATCTGAATGCTAGCCTGATGGCTGTTGTTGTAGGTGAACTCAGCTAAAGGCAAATAGTCTTCCCAACTTCCTCAGAAATCCATCACACAGCCTCTCAACATATCCTCCAACACTTGTATAACTCATTCAGACTACCCGTCTGATTGTGGATGAAAAGCCGTAGTGAAGTCTAACTTAGTGCCTAAAGCTTGATGAAGTGCCCTCGAGAACCGAGACGTGAACCTTGGGTCTCTATCGGAGATGATCGATACCGGTACTCCATGTAACCTCACAATTTCCGCCACATATAACTTGGCCAACTTCTGAAAATAATAGTTTACTCTTACCGGAATGAAATGCGCGGACTTGGTCAAACGGTCCACTATTACCCATACCGAGTCCTTCTTAGTAGGCGTAAGGGGAAGCCCACTAACGAAGTCCATGGTAATTCTCTCCCACTTCCATTGGGGAATCTCGATTGGTTGAAGCAATCCCGATGGAACTTGGTGTTCAGCCTTAACTTGCTAACACGTCAAACATTTCCCCACAAATTCAGTAACTTCTCGTTTAAGATCAGACCACCAAAATTATTCCCTTAGATCTGCATACGACTTACGCCTCCCGGGATGCATAGCATAAGGGCTACTATGCGCCTCCCGAAGAATCATTTGTCTTAACTCCTTCTCCTTCGGCATACAGACTTTTCCTTTGTAACACAATACTCCTTCATCATTGACGCCATAGTCCTTTAATTCTCCGTTCTGTACTTGCCGAAACTTAGCACTTAGGTCCTTATCACCAACTGTCCCTTTTCACCTTATTCACCATGTGGGCTTGATTTGTAATTACGCCAACAGAGCTTCCATCATCATATAAACTCAAGTGAGCGAACATAGCCCTTAGATCCGACACAACCTTCCGACTTAGGGCATCAGCTACCACATTTGCCTTGCCCGGATGATATTCTATCGAACAGTCGTAGTCCTTCAACAACTCCACCCACCTTCGTTGCCTCAAGTTCAACTCCTTCTGAGTCAACAGATACTTAAGGCTCTTGTGATCTGTGTAGATCACTGACCTTTCTCCATAGAGGTAGTGCCTCCAAACCTTAAGGGTGAAAACCAATGCTGCCAACTCTAAGTCATGAGTTGGGTAGTTAACCTCATGAGGCCTTAGTTGCCGAGACGCATAAGCGACTACTTTTCCTTCTTGCATTAGCACACATCCTAATCCCGTATGTGAAGCGTCACAGTACACCACAAAATCCTTGCCTGCCTCCAGCTGGATTAGCATTGGAGCTTCCGTCAATACCTTCTTGAGCTTTTCAAAGCCCTCTTGTTGCTTATCTGTCCATTCAAAGGGTACTTCCTTCCTTAGCAACTTTGTCAAAGGCACGGCTATTGACGAGAACCCTTCCACAAACCTTCTGTAATAGCCTGCCAAACCTAAGAAACCTCGGATCTCAGCCACGGACCTAGGTGGTTTCCAATCCAACACTGCTTCGATCTTCCTAGGATCCACTCTTATTCCTTCTGCGGATACCACATGCCCTAAGAATGCCACCTCCTTAAGCCAAAATTCACGCTTCTTTGAATTTGGCATAGAGCTTCTTTTCCTTAATACTTGTAGTACCACTCAAGATGTTCATCATGCTCCTCTTCGGACTTAGAGTACACCAAAATATCGTCGATGAACACAACGACGAACCTATCCAAGTATGGTTGGAAAACCCGAGTTCATCATATCCATGAACGCGGTGGAGCGTTCGTCAATCCAAACTACGGCATCACCACAAACTCAAAATGGCCGTATCTTGTCCTAAAAGCGGTCTTATGGATATCTGCCTCCTTCACCTTCAACGGTGATATCCCGACCTTAAGTCTATCTTTGAGAATAGTGCGACCCCCTTCAGCTGATCGAACAAGTCATCGATCCTTGGCAAAGGATACTTGTTCTTGATGGTTAGCTTATTCAACTGACGGTAATCTATGCACATACGCATAGTTCCGTCCTTCTTCTTTACAAATGTAGAATCGGTGCTCCCCATGGAGACACACTGGGTCGTATGAACCCACGATCCAACAACTCTTGGATTTGAGCCTTGAGCTCAACTAACTCCTTTGGCGCCATTCGGTATGGAGCGATTGACACAGGAGCTGTTCCTTGCAGCAAGTCTATTCCAAACTCCACCTCCCTATCTGGGGGTATTCCTGGTAATTCCTCCGGAAATACATCTTCAAAGTCTTTCACCGTTCTAACTCCACTGACACCTTCTTCCTTTCCACCTAAAGCACTTACGAAGGCTAAGAACGCCTTGCACCCTTTCTTAACCATTTTCTCAGCCTTCAACGCTGAAACTACGTTGGACAGGTAGTTTCTTCTCTCTCCGATCATTACTATTACTTCATCCTCCGGGGTCCTTAGTTCCATTCGTTTAGCCGCACAATCCAACACGGCTCGGTGCTCTACTAGCCAGTCCATTCCAAGTATAAGTCCAAACTCCCCGAAAGGTAGTTCCATTAAGTCAGCCCAAAAATTCACTCCCTGAATCTCTAGGGGTACATTCCGAAAGATCTTATCCACCATTATAGTTAGGCCTAATGGGCTTACTACAGTTATCTCCCTATCAGAAAGTTCTGAGTCTAGGCCTAGTGTTTCCACTACACTACATGCAACATATGAATGGGTCGAGCCCACATCAATTAAGGCATAATAAGGCTTGCCATAAATAAGGAACGTGCCGGTTATAACATCAAAAAGCGTTTCCGTCCTCCCTACGGCGAACGCATAAACCAAACCCGGTTGCCTTGCCTCGGATTAGCAAAGCACCTCGCGCCTGTGCTCCACGTCCTCTACCAAGACCGTTACCTCGATTACTCGAACCACGACCTCGTTGAGGCTCTGTCCTCCTTTACCAACCCGACTAACATTCCGAAAGGGTGGCCGACTTTCATCCGGTTTCTTAGGACAATCCTTGAGCATATGGTCCTTGAACCCACACCAAAACATCCTCCCGTCTTTTCCAAAGACTCCCTAAGTGCTTCTTCCCACAATGTTCACAAGGGCGATCGCCATCCTGCACTCAGCCTGTCGATTTTGCGCCCATCAACTCTAGTCCTCTTTTGAGCCTTCCCGCACGATCCAAAACCTCTTTTGGGCCTATTTCGATCCACAGTCTACTTTGTAGAATCCTTGATTCCTTCACCACTTTAGCCTTCTCCACTAAAGCGAGAAACTCCGTTCACGATGCGGTGCTATCAACAATCTCAGATCATCTCTTAGTCCGTCCTCAAAGCGGACACAGCGCTCATGCTCAGTTGCCACTACTCCTCGAGCATAGCGGCTCAACCTTAGGAATTCAGCCTCATACTCCGCCACGGACTTGTTCCCTTGAACCAGCCCCAGAAAAGCCTTCCTTTGCTCATCTGTATACCTGATTCCCACATATTTCTTCTGAAATGCTTCCTTAACATATTTCCAGGTCAGATCCTCAGCCGTGGCACCATCCCGAATAGTTAACCACCACTGATACGCTTCATCGCGTAACAGTGCCACCATCCCTTTCAACTTTTCCTCAGGGGTCATATCAAGCTCATCCATGATGCGCTCAGTTGCTTCCAACCAGTACTCAGCTGTACTGGGTGCCACACCCGATACTCCACGAACCATTTCGGCTCCATTAGCTCGAAGCCACTCAGGCACAGACTTACGGGTTCCCGAATTTCCTCCTGCACCAGCCACCAACTCCAAAACTCGCAAACGGACTGCGACACGCCAAATTCTCCCGTCCGAGAGCTTGCTTGCTCAACACCTGCGTGGGGGGTGGTGGTGGCGGTGGTATCTCGTTGTCAGACCCTTAACCCGATCTAACGGGTTCTGACACCGTCATCCTTTCTCTACCTCGTCCACGACGACCACGTCCTCTAGAGCTCATTTCTAACGTCGTAATCTGATTAAGAAGTTTTATGAATTAGTCATTGTTTCACTTGATTACCCGCGAAGAAATTTTATGACAAGAGTTTTAGGAGTGGTTCTTTCGTATTCATACATGCACACAGTCTTTTCATTCATTCGTACATTCATCAAACAATTATGAACCTTCGTTCATTCAGAGAAACGTTGTAGTTTTCATTGTTATTGCTTCTCCACTACCCAGGGGTACTTTCGTAATTTTGTCCTACAGGGGTATTTTCGAAAAAAATTTCCAAAAGAAAGAGTTCTTTGGTGATTTCGTCACAAATTATTTTGGTATTTTTAAATTCCTGGGGTATTTTGGAAAAAAATTGAAATCTGGGGGTATTTCGAAAATTTTTGACCTCGGGGGTATTTCGGTAATTTTTCACAAAT
The DNA here is from genome assembly GCA_025698515.1 of Gossypium sturtianum. NCBI lineage: Eukaryota > Viridiplantae > Streptophyta > Magnoliopsida > Malvales > Malvaceae > Gossypium > Gossypium sturtianum. The sequence goes on from CM046950.1 coordinate 122,746,439, forward strand.
CATAAAATTATTCGAGAAGTAAAGATAGTTTTCGCAATTTAAAAGAGTAATTTTAAGAGTTTTAAAACTAGGGTTTTGTTTTTTTTTTTTAAAAAACACGGCTAGTTCCCTTTCGGGTTTTAGTCACTGTGTTTAGCTTATGACCGCGTCCTCTTGGTCAGGGTGAACCAAAGCTACGCACTGTGCGAGATTCGAGTGGAGAGGAGGTGAGTCACGCGGATCGCTTAAATACCAAGCTCCCACCGAAACCATTCCTAGACATGCGCACAGAGGTTGCCACACCTACTGAGCCCCTTTGGTTAGGGTGAACCAGAAGCTTACGCACTGTAGGATTCTCGCGAATAGGAGGTGAGTCACTAGGACTCGCTTAATTACTGTGCTCTTCCTGATCCAATCCTAGACATGCACACAAGGGTTACCACACCCTAACTCGATGACTTAGCCATAGGTTTGTTTAGTGCATTAAGTCTTATGTGTTTGTGTTTGAGTAGACTAGTCCTAGGGTTCAAGTTCCTATCCTGCTATTCTATGTTCCATTCCTTTTCTACCCTTCCATATTTCACATAATCACACAAATAGTTAGGGGTACTTACCCGGTGGATCAAGTGGTCGGAGACTTAGGAGCCATGCCGTAAAACTCGTTTATTTCATAAAATCCTTTCAAAAAGCTTACTTGGCTCGATTTGAAAACGTTTTGGGCCTTAGCCCACAGGCCGAGAGTTTAAAACTGGGCTCTGATACCAAACTGAAACACCACACACCCGGCCCATGAGCCTGGACCGGATCTGGTATGTTCCTTAAGTAAACTGGTTACAAAATTCTTTTATTACCAGAGGAAAACTTGTGCGATTTTTAAAAACTATCGTTTTGGGTTGGGCTTGAGGTAAAAACCCATTGATCTTATTTTAAAGTCCAATTAATTAAGATAAAAAAAACAATTAGGGTTTATTTTTAAAGAAATAAATTTTACTTAACTTTAATTGAAAATAATTCGTAACATAGTAATTAAAAATAAAAGTAAAGAAGTGTAACTTATGGCCTTATTACATCAAGTAGAATCCCAAAATAAAATAAAAATACTTAAATAAATTTAAATATCCATATTGAATAAAACTTCAAGCTGAGCATGGCCATCCCTAAGCTTCCGTCGAACCCGGTCCATTATTGATCGTCACATGAAAAATAGTCCCACAACGGGGTGAGTCAACAGACTCAATGTGTACACAACACTAAAATTCAATAGATCAGGCATACATTTTTCATATCCAATACTTATTCATATAACAGATAAAAATGATGATGCAACCCAAACCCAAACCTAGGTGCCATTCGCTACACATCCCCGTACCAACCTTGCACACCGTGGGGACTACTAAGTCAACCCTCCATCCGCTACACACCATCGGCGATCGCTACATATCGACGTGCTCATCGCCCATATAAAATTTGTGGCATAGCCACCGAGATAATTGTGTCATGAGACACCACATTCGAGATAATGTAACCGGTTACCACATTCGGATAATGTGACCGAAGTCACCACATTCGAGATAGTGAGACCGTAGTCATCATATTCACTTCCCCTTTTCATATATCCCGAATGACCCATATTATTCATATCATGCATATCATACTTAAATTCACATTCTTATCATATTTCACATGTTAAATATAACATATTTAAGTAATCCTAATAGGGGTAGGAAACGTGCACGAGTACTTTGTACCATATTATGGTACCTTAGCCACATTCTTATAAACATGCATATTTTACATATTACCATCAATCTTATTAAAAGTTAGTGTGGGGTACACACCTGATTCGTTTAACGAAGTCCTTGAAATCTCAAAGAACCGATCTACTGATTTAGATCCTTAACTCCTATATTCGGCCAATCATTTAAACACATTAATAAACCTTTTTGGCTTTAAAACCAAATCTTAGTAGGATTTGTATACTGAAAACCTACCTTGTTGCCGATTGACTTAAGAATCAAGTCCCAAAACTTTGTTGTATTCCTTCTTTGTGATCTCAAATCCCGAAAAGTATTCCTTGCTTTCCTAGGGATGTCGAAATTCCTATAATCATATGTTAGGTTTAATCTAACATTAAAACTTAAAACAAGACCTTTGGATCTTATAGTTTCTTACCTTAGATCCCGAAATATTCCTCCTTGTAGTTGACAGTTGTAGAAACCCGAGAGATCCCCTTAATACTTCAGTCGACTACTTCCTTGCTTAGATTCACAGGGAGATTCGGCTATGGCTTCTGATGGAGAGGAAAATATTCGGCTAGGTTCCAACAATTACTTAATCTCGACTTGACAAAAGAAAAGAAAGAAAAGAAGAGAAGAGAGCACTAAGAATTCGACAGAGAAAGGAGGAAGCACAAATTGATGAGTAGCCCTCCTTCCTTCCTTTTATAGCCGAAATTATCATCTAAGGAGTCCCTTACTTGGCCACCACTCCTCTATCTAATAACTTTATCCTTTAATTATCACTTAAAATAAAAGATAATTCAGCAACTATCCTTACTTAGCCGAAATTATTAAACTCAAAGTCCCTTACTTGGCCATCACTTCTCCCTTATTTTCCTCTTTATTTCTTTATTCAAATTAAAAGAATTTAATCCAACAATTATCTCTTGAAAATAATGATAAATAAATCCCTTATTTATCCACTATTTATAAAATAATAAAAGCTCCTAATTTATAGCCATGTGCCGTCCACCTCAGCCTTCTGGAAGCAAAAATAAAACCTCTTTTATTTGCTTCCCAAGTGACTCGAACTCAGGCCCATTCCTCTTGCATATGGCGCCATTTCCATAGGCACTAAGTGGCATATTCAGACCACTTTTCCAAGCCTGTTTGTGTGTCAAATTCCACAAACTTTTTCTTTTAAGGCCACCTTACCTTAATTTCCCCTTTTAAACCTTAAAACTCGTCATTTCTGGGTCATTTCTAAGTTTCCAAAATTTTCGTTTGGCTCTGTAAACTTGACATTTTCTTACATTTCCAAGTTTCCAGAAATGTTCACTTTCCTATTTTGAATCATTTCCAAATCATTTCCATCCATTTTCATACATTTTCAGGTTTCCAAAAATGTTCATTTCTAACTCATTTTCATTCATTTCCGGGTTTCCAAAAATATTCAAAATTTATTCTTAGTACCTAAAACATGTCACTTCGTAGAACTAAACCGAAAATGCATAGGCCCTTTCCAGGATGTTACATGATGCTTCTTTGAATGGGTTGGGTTGCGTTTTGATGCAGGAAGGAAAAGTTATAGCCTATGCTTCGAGACAGTTGAAGCCGCACGAAAGAAATTATCCGACTCACGATCTGGAGTTAGCAGCCATTGTTTTCGCATTGAAAATTTGGCGTCATTACTTATTCGGCGAGAAATGTCACGTTTATTCGGATCATAAAAGTCTAAAGTATTTGATGACTCAGAAAGATCTGAACTTGAGACAACGCAGATGGTTAGAACTGTTGAAAGACTATGAGTTGGTGATTGACTACCATCCGGAAAAGCTAATGTTTTTGCGGATCGTTAAGTCGAAATCATTAGTTGCTCTTCATGCGATGAACGTCACAGATGGTTATGTCTAGTGATGGTTCGATCATAATCGAGTTACAAGCAAGACGATGTTTATTCAAAGAAATTTGTGATGCACAGAAAAGTTGACAAAGATTTGATTGCTAGACAAATTCGATGTGTGAAAAAGGTACTAATCGAGTTTCAAATTGATGCAAATGATCGTTGAACTTTAAAGCGCGAATGTTTGTTCCAAAGAACTCGGATTTGATTCGAGATGATTCTGAGTGAGGCTCATAGTGGTCGATTATCGATACATCTGGGTAGCACAAAAATGTATAATGATTTGAAACAGTTTTATTGGTGGCTCGGCATGAAACGGGATATATCCGAATTTGTGTCAAAGTGCTTAATTTGTCGCTAAGTAAAAGCCGAGCATCAAGTGCCTTACAGGTTGCTTCACCGATCATGATACCTGAATGGAAATGGGATAGAATCACTATGGATTTTGTATCCAGGTTGCCTATGACACCGAGCAAGAAAGATGCGCTTTGGGTTATAGTAGATAGATCGACCAAATCAGCTCATTTTGTACCGGGATTCGTGCAGATTATTCACTCGATAAACTTGCTTGAGTTGTATATATCTCAAATTGTGAGATTACATGGTCTACGAGTTCTATTATCTCGCATGAGACCCGAGATTCACATCGCGATTGTGGAAGAAGTTGTAGGATGCTTTAGGTACTAAACTCTATTTTAGCACCGCTTTTCACTGCGCATGCATCGATCACAGAGTGAACTATTCAAACACTTGAGGACATGTTGAGATGTTGCGTTCTCGAGTTTGAAGGTACGTGGGAAAGTACTTACCTTTGATTGAATTTGCTTATAATAACAGTTTTCAATCAAGTATCAAAATGGCACCCTATGAAGCTCTATATGGCCGCAAGTGTCGTGCACGCTTTGTCTTTGGACCGACCGAGCTCAAGAGAATAAGATACTAGGGTCGATTTGATTAAAGAGACTGAACAGAAAGTGGCTATAATCAAAGATAGTTTAAAAGCTGCATCAGATAGTCAAAAGTCTTACGCTGATTTAAAATGTAAAGATATAGAATTTCAAGTAGGAGATTGGGTATTCTTGAAAGTATCTCCGTGGAAGAAAGTACTTCGTTTTTGTCGGAAAGGCAAACTGAGTCCGAGATTTATTGGACCGTATGAAATCATCGAACGTATTGGGCCTGCTGCCTATAGATTGAAGTTACCTTCTGAGTTAGAAACGATACACGATGTATTTCATGTTTCGATGCTTCGTAGATACAGATCAGATCCATCACATGTGATAACCCCGTCTGAGATTGAAATCCGACCTGATATGACGTATGAGGAAGAACCGATCCGTATCTTAGCTCGGGAATAAAAGAGTTAAGAAACAAAAGGATTCCATTAGTGAAAGTACTATGGAATCGGCACGGAGTTGAAGAGGCTACATGGGAGCCTGAGGACTCACTGAGACAACAATATCCGATGTTGTTTAACGGTAAGATTTTTGGGGACGAAAATCCTTAAGGGGGGAGAGTTGTAACAGACCAAATTTGACCCTAATTGGAATGGTGGTTTCGGGACCACGAATATGAGTCTGAGAAATATTTTAATTTTATATTTTGTGTTTATTATATGTGAATTAATATGTGTGAAAGTTTCGTAGAAAAATTTCATCGTTTGGGTGCTTAATTTGATAAAAAGGACTTAATCGCGTAAATTTTAAAAGTCTCAAGCTATAGTGAAAAGTGCCTATTTGATGATGGCTTTTTAAAGTGGAGTATTAAAAAGGTAAATAACCCATTTTTTGAGTTAGTGGGTGGCTTATGTCAAGAATAACCTTAAGTTATATGTTAGTTTTATTTTATTTTAAAGGTTAAATTAGTAATTGAATAATTACTTATAATATATGTTAAAATAACATAAACAAAGCCATCATCTTTTTCACTCTCTCATGGCCGAATATTGAAGGATGAAATAAGCTTTGGGGTTCTTTGATTTTCGGCACTTCTAGGCTAAAATTCAAGGTGAGTTTTTAGTCAGTTTTTGTTAATTTTGACGTTTTTGAGATCGTTTCTTGAGCGGTAGCTTACCCATGTTGAAATTTTTGAATCTAAGCATGTTTGATATTCAGCCATTGATGTGTTCATGTAGTTTTTGATGTTTGATAATTTTATTTTAAAGATATGTTAAAGATTAGTATATTTTGTATTGGAAATTTTAGTGAATTTGAGTATTTTGAACTAAATTGAAAAAAATAAAATTTAGAGGGGCTTATTTGCAAAATAAATGAAAGAAATGGACTTGTATAGTCCCTATACATATTCGGCCCTTAAGTAGTGTTGAGAAATTTTGTGTATTTTGTGTTTTATGCAAATAGGACTAAATTGTGAAAATGTGAAATAGTAGGGGTAAAATGGTAAATTGCCTAATTATATGCTTAAGGACTAAATTGAGATGAAATGTACTTGAATGAGCTAAATTTTAATGTGTTTAGATCAAGAACAAAGAAAAACAGATTTGGATCTGGGAAGACAAATGTTCTCGAATAAGCGAGGTCTCACGCGATCCGTCGACAAGAGGTAAGTTCTTAAGTTAAAGTTCATTAAGTTGATAATTAAAAATGTATGGAATCAAATTATGTGATTAATTTGGGTAAATAGCATGTAATAGCCGAATGTGTATGTTTAATTTTGGAATGAATATGTTTTTAAATACAATGTGAATTAGTATATTTGACATGACAGGTGAATTGATTTTGTGAATGCGATTTGATAGTAATGTATGTGTTAAGAAATGTGAGTTGATGAATTGAGTTGTAACATTTCGGGCTTTAAGCCTAGCAGGCCTTGTGCCGGTGTTATATATCAGGCTTTGTGCCTAGTAGGCCTTGTGCCGGTGTTGTATATCAGGCTCTGTGCCTAGCAGGCTTTGTGCCGGTGTTACATTTTGGGCTCTGTGCCTAGCAGGCTTTGTGCCGGTGTTACATTTCGGGCTTTGATGCCTAGCAGGCTTGATGCTAGTGATGCGTTTTTAAATGGAGAAACCTTAAATTACTCAAGATGAAATGCAGTTAATGTATCGAGTAAACGCTCGGGTAAACATAAGTCCCTTTTTCATTTACCGAGAGTAAGGTAAGTTATGTTTAATATTAATTGAATTTGAATAATACGGTAGAAATGGTATTATGTGAAATTGAGCTTATGATCAAAGAGTATGAGTAGTATGTGATTGAAATTGAGGTTGAATACAATACTTTGGTAGATTCGATTATGAATAGAAATGTCTAATCTAATATGATTTTGATTGGGATAACATAGACAATGTGAATGGTGGATTTATATGATTCGAAACAATGTGATTAATGTAATACATATACCTTGTATTGTGATAAAATATAAGTTTAAGGTAAGGAAGTGAAACAATTAGGTTAATGAACTATGGTATTCGGCCTTATATGAATTTGTGTATTGAAATGTTTATTTTTCATTGTTATTGGTAACTATTATAGATGTATAAGTGTTTGGACGTTGTATTACCATTAACTTAAAACTTACTAAGCTAGTGAGCTTACTCTATATATGTTTGTCTTTCTGTTTTATAGATCATTGATTCAGCTATGGACTCAGAGGATCATCGAGAAAGTCGACCACACTATCACTCTCTTTGGTATAAATGTTTACTTTTCGAATCAAAGGCATGTATAGGCTGAATTATGACTTGAATGAATGATGTTTGGTTTTGTAAATGTATATATGTATATATGGCCTTGCGAATAAGGCTATTACTTTTGGTTAAGTATCGTTGTATGTTTGATATAATGGTTTGTTTTAATCTTTGATATAAGATGTGTGCATATTATGCTTGGAAGTTAAATGTGGTTATATAGTAATAATCATTTATATGTATTATATATATATGTATGAGTATGCATATTAGGTCGTGTGAATATTTCTACTTAGATTATTATGTGCTTGGTTATAATATAAAGATGATCATGAAAATGTTTATAAATATGTTTTGGGTTGATCATTAGAGTTTTAAATTGAGGACCGAATATATGGTCAATGAATTGGTTGTATTTATATATTTTTTTCTTTGGACTAGTTACATATCATATGTGTATTTGGTAGGTTATTCAATAATCTTGGTCCATTAATTAATAAGGTAGGATGAATTGATAATTAGGGTTTGACATGGCTTTTGTTTTAGGGACATTGCGCATATTACAATAGCATGATGTGTATGATTGGTTATGCTATAAGGTTCAAATGTCACATATGTGAATGAAAAGCAAATGGAGTATCATGGATCTATTCGTTTTTATTATGCATATTTGTATAAGGTATAAAAAGATATGTTGATATTCGACTAATGAAATAGATGTATATATATCTGTTTAACATATGAAATTTGGTGTTGTTATGTGGAAGCTTGATTCGAAACTTGTATAGATTATAAGTAATGATGTGTTGCATTATGAAACCTGGTTTGTAACGTAAGTCTTGAACATTATTTGTTGATATGGAAAAATTTAAATATGCGTATTGGGTTTATTCCATAAATGACCGTATGCTAAATCATGTCTAGTTCTTGTAACGCTCATAACCGTAGTAGTTCGATGGATACGGGTTAAGGGGTGTTACAGCTTGGGACACGGGCGTGTCCTCGGCCGTGTGATGCAAGTTAGTATGTATGCCATGTTTCCACACGGCCTAAGACACGGGCGTGTCTACTAGCCGTGTGAGGCACACGAGCGTGTGACCCTTGTATGATTGAAAATTTTCTAAGTTTTCTGAAATTTTTGTATGTTATCAGTTTAGTCCCGAATCACTTTTAAAGCATGTTTAAGGCCTCGTAGGCCCTCATAAGGGACAACATGATTGTATTGAATGATGTATGAGAATGATTGCTTGAGGTTGATAAATGTAATCTATATGTTATGTATTGATTATGTAACAGACCGAATTTGACCCTAATCAGAAAGGTGGTTTCGGAACCACAAATCCAAGTCCAAGAAATATTTTAATATTATTTTTTGTGTCTATTATATGTGAATTAATGTGTGTGAAAGTTTCATAGAAAAAATTAATCGTTTGTGTGTTCAATTTAACAAAAAGGACTAAATCGCGTAAAGTGTAAAAGTTGCATACTATAGTGTAAAGTGCTAGAATGATGATGGCTTTTTAATATGAGGTATTAAATGGGTAAATAACCCATTTCTAAGTTAGTGGGTGGTATATGACAAGATTAACCTTAAGTTTTATATTATATAATTTTATCATATAAGGTTAAATAGGTAATTAATTAAATGTCATAATATATGTTAAATAAAACTTGAGAAAAGCCATTATCATCTTATTTTCTTTCATGGCCGAATGTGATAAAGAAAAGGGAGAAAACCTTGTTTAAAATTCGGCTACTAGAAGCTTTGATTCAAGGTTAGTTTTTAATCGGTTTTTGATAATTTTTACGTTTTTGTAATCGTTGCTTCGAGAACTTCAAAACCCATGTCTTAATTTCATGAATTGGTGATGTTTGTGTAAAATGCCATGGATGTTATGTTGAGTTTCAAGATTTTTTATGGTGTTAAATGATAAATATTTAATTAATGAATATACTTTGTTCTTGAATTTTTGATGAATTTGGCTAAATAGGGCTAAATTGAGAAAATAAATCTTTGAGGGGTTAAAATGAAAATTTTATGAAATGTAGGGACTTATAAGACCATGGGGAAGATTCAGCCCTTAGGGTGTTATTTCAAATTATGTGTATTTTGTGTTTTGTGCAATAGGGACTAAATTGTAAGAGTTGTAAATGTCAGGGGTAAAATGGTAATTTGAATATTTAAGTGTTTTGGGACTAAATTGAAATGAAATGTGTTTGAATGAGCTCAAATCGAATGTGTTTAGATCAAGAATAAAGAAAAACGGACTTAGATCGGGGAAAGGCGAAAGTTAACGAATAACCAGACTGTCGTCTGGCAAAATCGATAGTCAGACTAAATCCGTCCGTCGATAGTCGAGGTAAGTCCTTAAGCAAGTATATGCCAAAGAATTATTTGTGAACATAGTATATGATGAAATTTGGAAATTTAAAGTATAAAAATATATGTTGGCCGAATGTGAGGGTATGAGTTTGTAGTGAATTTATTTTGTGTAATGTAATATGAATAAGTATGTTCGGTTTAATATGTGAAAGTAATATGAAGTATATGAGATGGTGGTGATTTTAGTACTAAGTAATGTGTATTGAAAGGTTGAATGTGTTGATATTTCGGGCTTCGACCCTAGCAGGCCTTGTGCCGGTGATGTATTTTAGGCTTAATGCCTAGCAGGCCTCGTGCCGGTGAATATATCGGGCTTAATGCCTAGCAGGCTAAATGCCGGTGTTTTAAATTCTTAGACTTCAAGTCTAGCAGGCCAGGTGCCGGTGTATGCGATTCGGATTAACGCATAAATTGTTATACGCTGGTGAGTTTTCAGTTCCCGAACTTTGATTATGAAATAGTTTAGTTATGAAACGAACCAAGAGAGCTTAAGTTTATGAATGTGGATTTGTGAGTTCGGTTATAAGGTATGTATTAAGCATACTTTAATGTTATGAAAATATGCTATGATGCTAAGTAAATGAAATAGTGAAAGTAAGTGATATGCATATGATAGATGGAATGTAATTATGATGTATTCTATGAGCGAAATGGTTATAGAAAAGCATGAAAGAAGTAAGTATTTGTACAAGTATAAATATATGCATAAGTGTGTGATTATTTATTCTGTATATAATATATATTGTGGTAAAGAAAGGAAAGTTGATATATGTACAGTGAGAAGGGATATACGGTTAGGGTAAATTAAATGTTAAGTCTTGAATGTTTAATGTTGGAAAATGTTTTTATTAAATGCTTGTATACTTGAATGTCATATTGTGGTTGCTTAAGACTTACTAAGTTAGCAAGCTTACCTTGTGTATATCTCTTGTTTTTTTATAGATTTCGTTCAGGCTACAGGCTCGAGGGATCATCGTTGAAGTCACTCACACTATCGACTTATTTAGGTACTCTTAGAAGTTGAATTTTAAATATAAGGCATGAATAGGCTAATTTGATATTTTGAATGATACTTGTTAATGTTTATAGCCATGCGAAAATGGATACTCTATTGGGTTAAGTTTAATCCCTATACTTTTGTTATAATGGCTTGTTTATAATGCTTTTGGATGTATATATTCGGTCATGATTTAATCATGTATGATAAGTAGTCATATAAATGTTATGTGTTTAGTCATGTGATTGGAAATGTGGAAAATGACGAATGTTTGATGAGTCATAGTATATAATATTTATATTTTAAATAAAATTCCTATATTATATATGTGGTGTATCCGGTATAAGCTCGACATATTGTGAAACACCCCAAACCCGGCCCACGAGCTCAGACCGGATCTGGTATGTTCCTCGAGTAAAACGTTTTAATTTCATGTTTATTACTTCGAAAAAATTTGGGGTGGTTTTATAAAAATACCGAGTTGTTTTGGGGTTTAATCTTTAATTCGAAAATCGTTTGCGTTTAGGTGTCTAAACATTTAAAATTTATTTTTAAAGAAAAGTTACTTAAACTTTAATTTGATAAGAATCGTGTCATAATAAAATAATTAAAAGTGCATGCATAAATAGTTTCATACTAGTGGCCTTATTACATCAAAACAAAACCCAAAATAAATTCGAAATACTAAAAACAATAAAAGTCCAAAATAAAATTAATCCTGTGCTGAGCATGGCCACCCCTAAGCTCCTGCCGACCCGGTCCGTTACTGAGTGTCACCTGAAAAAAAATATCCCACAACGGGGTGAGTCAAACAGACTCAGTGTGTACAGCCAACACTAAATCCCAACGATTTAGGCATAACAATTCATACATATACAAATAGCAATTAAATATAAGGATGCAATCCCGAACCCAATCCTAGATGCCATCCGCTACACATCACCCGTACCAACCAACACACCGTGGGGATTACTAAATCGACCCACCCATCCGCTACACATCATCGAAGCGTCACTGCGCATTTACTAGCACATCGCCTTTATAAATTCGTGGCATAGCCACCGAGATAATATATTTTGTGACATAAGTCACCACATTTAGATTATTGTGACATGAGTCACCACATTCGGATTATGTGACCGAAGTCACCACATTCAGATATTGGGGTATAAAACCACCAATCACTTCCCCTTTCATAATCACCCATATGCCCCATGTCATACAAATCATGCAATTATCATGGCTTAGGCCTTATTTCACATTCTTATCAATGTTCACATACATGCCATATTCCACATGTTCATAACATTTATTAACATGATGTTAAGATTACGTACCTGAGTACTTTGTATCATTGCATGGTACCTTAGCCATATCTTTCACATTCTTATTAACACATGCATTAAAACATTACCATAAATCTATTAAGAGATAGTGTGGGGTACACACCTGGTTTACTTAACGAGTTCACTGAAATCTTGAAAATCCCGATCTAATGCTTTAGATCTCTAGTTCCTATATTCGGCCACCTTAAGTATGTTAGCAACAAGCCATTCGGCTAGATAATCAAATCCCGAAGGATTATTGCAACCAAAATCCTTACCTTGCTGCCAATTTGATTGCTAATCAAATCTCGAAACTCTGTGATATTCCCTCTTGCAAACGGCTAGACACCAATTCCCTTAACTAGTTAGTTTTCGGCTTTTGAATAAATAAGAAACAGATCTAAGTCACTAAATAGGACCTTGGCCGAATATCACATGTACTTACCTTGTGGATCTAAATATCCCGAAATAGCTACTTGATTATGGTATCTGCCGAAATCCCCATAGACATGTGTTAGATCCAAAACTAACATTTAATCACAATACATGGCCTTTGGCCGAAAACCACATGACTTACCTTAAATCCCGAATGATCCTTGCTTGAAGTCGACAATAGGCAAATCCCGAAACCTTTTTCATAGTTTCGGTCAAAGAACAATAGTAGAGATTAGATCTTAGATTTCGACAAGCCTAAAAGAAAAAGAATGGAAACCCAATTTGATCTTACCCCTACTAAAGAAATCGACAACACCCTTATCTGTCACCACAGAAGATTCGGCTTTGGGATTCAATGAACAATCGGCTAGGATCTAGCAAGTACTTAGTTTCGGCTTTTATGAACTTGTGAGAAGAAGGAGAGAAGGGTTGAGCAATTCGGCAATGGTGATAATCTTTGAAGAAGAAAAAGATGGGGAAGTCGGCTAGGCTTTCTTGAGTTTTCGGCTTTTGGCAAAATAAAATAGAAGAGAAGTGTTGCTAAAGAATTCGGCAGAGGGAAAAAGAGAAGAAAAGAATGAAGAATGGCCACCCTTTTCCCCTTTTTGCCGAAATTACTCTACCTAGAGCCCTCTATTCGACCAACTCTCCCTATTCTGATAACTTTATCTCTCATCTTTTTCAAATTAATAAAAATAATCCAACATTTATCCCCTATCTTAATTAATTATCACCATTTATCTCTTAAAAATATTAAAAGGATTAAATCTCCTAAAATTTAGCCTTAGTGCCGTCCCTTCTTTGCTCATTTCTGCAAAAAAATAAAACCTTTATTTTGCTTCCTTGTAACTCGATCCTTGGCCCTGCACTCATGCTTGTGGCGTCACTCACTGGGCTTTAAGTGGCGCCTCCTTGCCACTTTTCCAAGCCCATTTTTGTGTCATATTTCCCCTACTAATTTTCTTAAGGCCTATCAAGCTTAGCTCCTCTTAAAACTTTAAAATACAATATTTCCTAAGGCATTCACCTACACTCTTAAGTTCTCAAAATTCATAAAACATATTTATAATACACATAGGCATGCTACTTCACATAATTAAGCAATAATGCACAAGCCATAACTCCGGATATTACAGCTTCTACCCCCTTAAAATAATTTCGTCCTCAAAATTACAGTCGTTTGAAATAAGTGAGGGTATTCTTTGTCGCGCATTGCTTCTTCTGGCTCCCACGAAGCTTTTTCCGATCTATGATTACGCCATAACACTTTGACCAAAGGAACTGATTTCCTTCGTAGCACTTTCACATCTCGTTCCAAAATCTGAATCGGCTCTTCCTCGTAGGACAAATCGGGTCTTAGCTCCACCTCCTCAATCGGTACTACATGAGATGGATCCGATCGATAACGACGTAACATAGAAACATGGAATACGTCGCGGATGCATCTGCTTTCAACTCCGAAGGTAACTCTAATCGGTATGCCACTTTGGTCCAACTCGCTTTAATACCCGATAAGGTCCTATAAACCTTGGACTTAATTTCCCTTTGCGACCAAATCTCATAACCTTCTTCCAAGGTGATACCTTAAGAAACACTTGATCTCCCACATCAAATTCTATCTCCTTTCGCTTAAGATCTGCATACGACTTCTGTCTGTCAGACGCTTCCTTTAACCGTGCCCGAATTACTTCAACCTTTTCCTCGGACTCTGCCACAATCTCTGGACCCAAAACTCGTCGTTCCCCTAATTCCGTCCAACACGTCGGTGTGCGACACTTCCGTCCATACAGCGCTTCGTACGGTGCCATCCGAATACTGGCTTAATAGTTGTTGTTGTATGCAAATTCCATTAACGGCAAATATTCTTCCCAACTTCCTCTGAAGTCTATCACACATCCCCTCAGCATATCCTCTAACACTTGGATTACTCGTTCAAACTGCCCGTCCGACTGTGGATGAAAAGCCGTACTGAAGTCTAATCTGGTGCCTAAAGCCTGATGTAGTGCTTTCCAGAACCGAGACGTAAACCTTGGATCCCTATCCGAGATTATTGATACCGGCACTCCATGCAACCTCACAATCTCCGCCACATACAACTTCGCCAACTTCTGCAAAGAATAATCAAGTCTTACTGGGATGAAATGCGCAGACTTTGTCAATCGGTCCACTATCACCCATATCGAGTCCTTCTTAGTAGGCGTAAGGGGAAGCCCACTAACAAAGTCCATGGTGATTCTCTCCCACTTCCACTGCAGAATCTTTATCGGCTGAAGCAATCCTGACGGAACTTGGTGTTCAGCCTTAACTTGCTGACATGTCAAGCATTTCCCTACAAATTCGGTAACTTCCCGCTTAAGACCAGGCCACCAAAACTATTCCCTTAGATCTCTATACAACTTAGTACCTCCAGGATGCATAGCATAGGGACTACCATGCGATTCCTGAAGAATTCTCTGCCTTAAGTCCTCATTCTTCGGCATACAGACCTTGCCCTTGAAACATAATACTCCCTCGTCACTAATACCGTAATCTTCCAACTCTCCACTCTGCACTTGCCGTAGCTTAGCACTTAGATCCTCATCCATTAACTGACTTTCCTTCACCTCATTCAACCATGTCGGTTTGACTTGCAACTCTGCCAATAAACTTCCATCATCATACAAGCTAAGATGTGCAAACATTGCCCTCAGATCCGACACTACTTTTCGACTTAGGGCATCTGCCACTACATTTGCCTTGCCCGGATGATACTCTATAGAACAGTCGTAGTCTTTCAATAACTCCACCCACCTTTGCTGTCTCAAGTTCAGCTCCTTCTGAGTCAACAGATACTTAAGACTCTTGTGGTCCGTGTAGATCACTGACTTTTCTCCATATAAATAATGCCTCCACACCTTAAGAGCAAAGACCACTGCCGCCAATTCCAAATCATGCGTCGGGTAGTTAACCTCGTGTGGCCTTAATTGCCGAGATGCATAAGCGACTACCTTTCCGTCTTGCATCAGAACACATCCCAATCCTGTGTGAGAAGCATCACAGTACACCACAAAGTCCTTCACGCTCCTCATTTGAATCAAAGCCGAGCTTGGTCAAAACCCTCTTAAGCTTCTCAAAGCTCTCCTGTTGCTTATCTGTCCATACGAAAGGTACTTCCTTTCTCAACAACTTCGTCAAAGGTGCGGCTATTGATGAAAATCCTTCCACAAACCTTCTGTAGTAGCCTGCCAATCCCAAGAAACTTCGAATCTCAGCCACAGACTTAGGTGGTTTCCAATCTAGCACTGTTTCGATCTTCCTAGGATCCACCCTTATTCCTTCTGCAGATACTACATGCCCTAAGAATGCAACCTCCTTAAGCCAAAACTCGTACTTGCTGAATTTGGCATATAGCTTCTTCTCTCTTAACACTTGCAACACAATCCAGAGATGCTCATCATGTTCCTCCTCAGACTTGGAGTATATTAGGATATCGTCTATGAACACAACGATGAACCTATCCAAGTAAGGTTGAAAAACCCGGTTCATCATATCCATGAACGCGGCTGGGGCGTTCGTCAACCCAAACGGCATTACTACGAACTCATAGTGCCCGTATCTTGTTTGGAAAGCCGTCTTATGGACATCCACCTCCTTGACCTTAAGCTGATGATACCCAGACCTTAGATCTATCTTCGAAAACACCGCGGCTCCGTTAAGCTGATCGAACAAGTCGTCTATCCTCGGCAATGGGTACTTGTTCTTGATGGTCAGCTTATTCAGCTGACGATAATCTATGCACATGCGCCTAGTTCCGTCCTTCTTCTTTACGAACAAGACCGGTGCTCCCCATGGAGACACACTGGGTCGGATAAACCCACGATCAAGCAACTCTTGGATTTAAGCCTTGAGCTCAACCAACTCCTTTGGTGCCATTCTATACGGAGCGATAGATACTGGCGCCGTTCCAGGCAACAAGTCAATTCCGAACTCCACCTCCCTATCAGGGGGTATTCCAGGTAATTCCTCCGGAAAGACATCCACAAATTCCCTTACTGTTCTAACCCCTTCAACACTTGTTTTCTTAGTGTCCAAGGCACTGACCCACATCAAAAAAGCCAGACATCCTTTCCTTACCATCTTCTCTGCCTTAAGAGCGGATACTACATTCGACAAATAGTTCCGTCTTTCGCCCATCACCACAACTTCCTTATCGTCAGGAGTTCTCAACGACATGCGTTTAGCGGCGCAATCCATATTCGCACGATACTTCACTAACCAATCCATGCCTAAGATTAGATCAAATTCCCCGAATAGTAGTTCCACTAAGTCAGTTGGGAACTGCGTCCCCTGAACTTCTAAAGGCACTTCCTTAAAGAGTTTATCTACTATCACAGTCTGCCCTAAAGGACTAAGTACAATCATCATCCTAGGTACAGTCTCAAGGTTCACATGCAAAGTTTCGAATACTTTACTAGCAACATAGGAATAAGTTGACCCTATGTCTATCAAAGCAATAAAGGGTAACTCCGAAATAAGGAACGTACCCGTTATAACATCAGGTGCATCGCCGTCTTCCCTCCGACGAATCGCATATACCGGTCTGGCCGTCTAGCCTCCGTATTACCCAAACCTCTACTCGTGTTCCACGTCCTCTTCCAAAGACCATTTCTCTCGCCATTCGGACCACGACCCCGCCGAGGTCAGCTGTCCCCTTTCCCGGCTGATTATGAACCTTGACTGTTGGTGGCCCCGCCTCTATTTTTATAGGACGCCCTTAATCATGTGGTCCTTGGACCCACACTTGAAACATCCCCTGTCTTCTTCCAACACTCTCCTAGGTGCCTCTTCCCACACTGATCACAAGTACGATACTGCCCTCCTGTCACCACTTGCTGACCTCGCGGCCCATCAACTCTAGGCTTCTTCTGCGCATTCCCAGATGACCCTGACGACCCAAAACCTCTCTTTTGCCTGTTCCGGTCCGTATTCTGCCTTACAGATCCCTTAACTCCTTCGGCCACCTTAGCCTTTTCCACCAACACTGCAAACTCTCGCTCCTACTGTAGAGCTATCAACAACCTTAGATCATCCCTAAGGTCGTCCTCAAACAGGACACATCGCTCATGCTCCGTAGCCACGACACCTCGAGCATACCGGCTCAACCTTAAGAATTCAGCCTCGTACTCCGCTACGGACTTGTTCCCTTGAACCAACCCCAAAAATGCCTTCCTCTGTGCATCAGTATAACTAATTCCAACATACTTCTTCTGGTATGCCGCCTTAACATACTCCCAAGTGAGATCCTCAGCTGTAGCACCATCCCGAACTGTGAGCCACCATTGATATGCCTCATCGCGAAGTAGCGACACTATTCCTTTCGCTCTCGCCGGTCGATCTAGCTCATCCATAATTCGCTCGCCGCTTCCAACCAATACTCACCAGATCGGTGCCACACCAGATACACCACGAAACACCTCAGCCCCATTGGCTCGGAGTCACTCGGGTACAGATTTCCGAGCTCCCATAACTCCACCTGCTCCAGCCACCATCTCCAGAACTCGTAGCATTGCTCATGATCATCGCATCCTCCCCGCCTCGATCTTGTCGCTCAACACCAACAAACCGGTGGTGGGGGTGGTGGTACCTTATTTTCGGACCCTTGTCCAGACCTAACGGGTTCCGATACGGTCATTCTGCCTCTACCACATCCTCGCGTATTACGACCACGTCCCCTAGAACTCATTTCTACGATCGCGCTTTAATCTATTTTAGAAAGTTTTATGCATTAGTCTTTGTTCCACTAATTATCCGCGAAGAAATTTTATGAAAAGAAGTTTAGAAGTAGTTCTTTCGATCGATCAAAGTTTCAAGTCTTCCATCCTAATTTAGAGGAGCACATTCATTCAACACACATTCATCATTCAAACATTTTCGTCTTATTCCTATCCCAGGGGTATTTTCGTCATTTCACCTACAGGGGTATTTTGGTAATTTTGAAATCCGGGGGTATTTAGGTAAATTTTTTTTAAACTAGGGTGGCTGGTCCCTTTCGGGTTTTAATTATAGGGTTTAGCCCATCAACGAGTCCTCATAACTAGGGTGAATAGTCACCACGCACCAGGTAGGATTCCAGCGAAGAGGAGGTGAGTCGCTAGGACTGCTTAAATACCAAGCTCTCCCTGAATCCACTCCTAGGCATGCGTCGCCTATTGCCACACCCTAACTCGACTAAGGTGAACAAATACTATGCACCGGTAGGATTCCAAGAAAAAGAGGAGGTGAGTCACTAGGACTGCTTAAATACCAGGCTCTTCCGAATCCAATCCTAGACATGCGTATGACGGTTTCCACACCCTAGTATTGCAGCTCGTTAACGGGTTTGTTTAGTGAAATTAAGTCTTATGAAAATTTAAAAAGTGGTTTAAACTAAGCCTATAGTCCATCAGAGTCTATTTAAACTAGTCTACATCCCATAAAGCCCATAAAGCCCACATGTATATCACACAATGGTTTAGGGTACTTACTTGGCGGACTTGGGCCGGAGACGCAGGTGCCATGCCAAACTAATAGACCTGTTATCCTTTAAAGAAAGCCCATTTTTAGAAAACATTTTGAGCCGAAAAAACCCCAGAGTCGAGTTTTGAACCGGGCTCTGATAGCAAATTGAAACACCCCAAACCTGGCCCACGAGCCCAGACCAGATCTGGTATGTTCCTCAAGTAAAACGTTTTAATTTCATGTTTATTACTTCAGAAAAATTTGGGGTGGTTTTATAAAAATACCGAGTTGTTTTGGGGTTTAATCTTTAATTCGAAAATCTTTTGCGTTTAGGTGTCTAAACATTTAAAATTTATTTTTAAAGGAAAGTTACTTAAACTTTAATTTGATAAGAATCGTGTCATAATAAAATAATTGAAAGTGCATGCATAAACAGTTTCATACTAGTGGCCTTATTACATCAAAACAAAACCCAAAATAAATTCGAAATACTAAAAATAATAAAAGTCCAAAATAAAATTAATCTGTGCTGAGCATGGCCACCCTTAAGCTCCTGCCGACCCGGTCCGATACTGAGTGTCACCTGAAAAAAATATCCCACAACGGGGTGAGTTAAACAGACTCAGTGTGTACAGCCAACACTAAATCCCAACGATTTAGGCATAACAATTCATACATATACAAATAGCAATTAAATATAATGATGCAATCCGAACCCAAACCTAGATGCCATCCGCTACACATCACCCGTACCAACCAACACACCGTGGGGATTACTAAATCGACCCACCCATCCGCCACACATCATCGGAAGCGATCGGCTGCACGACTAGCACATCGCCCTTATAAATTCGTGGCATAGCCACCGATAATATATTTTGTGACATAAGTCACCACATTCAGATTATTGTGACATGAGTCACCACATTCGGATTATGTGACCAAGTCACCACATTCGATATTGGGGTATAAAACCACCAATCACTTCCCCTTTCATAATCACCCATATGCCCCATGTCATACAAATCATGCAATTATCATGGCTTACGCCTTATTTCACATTCTTATCAATGTTCACATAGATACCATATTCCACATGTTCATAACATTTATTAACATGATGTTAAGATTACGTACCTGAGTACTTTGTACCATTGCATGGTACCTTAGCCATATCTTTCACATTCTTATTAACACATGCATTAAAACATTACCATAAATCTATTAAGAGATAGTGTGGGGTACACACCTGGTTTACTTAACGAGTTCACTGAAATCCCGAAAATCCCGATCTAATGCTTTAGATCTCTAGTTCCTATATTCGGCCACCTTAAGCATGTTAGCAACAAGCCATTCGGCTAGATAATCAAATCCCGAAGGATTATTGCAACCAAAATCCTTACCTTGCTGCCGATTTGATTACTAATCAAATCCTGAAACTTTGTGATATTCCCTCTTGCAATCGGCTAGACACCAATTCCCTTAACTAGTTAGTTTTCGGCTTTTGAATAAATAAGAAACAGATCTAAGTCACTAAATAGGACCTTGGCCGAATATCACATGCACTTACCTTGTGGATCTAAATATCCGAAATAGCTACTTGATTATGGTATCTGCCGAAATCCCCATAGACATGTGTTAGATCCAAAACTAACATTTAATCACAATACATGGCCTTTGGCCAAAAACCACATAACTTACCTTAAATCCCGAATGATCCTTGCTTGAAGTCGACAATAGGCAAATCCCGAAACCTTTTTCATAGTTTCGGTCAAAGAACAATAGTAGAGATTAGATCTTAGATTTCGACAAGCCTAAAAGAAAAGAATGGAAACCCAATTTGATCTTACCCCTCATCAAGAAATCGACAACACCCTTGTCTGTCACCACAGAAGATTCGGCTTTGGGATTCAATGAACAATCGGCTAGGATCTAGCAAGTACTTAGTTTCGGCTTTTATGAACTTGTGAGAAGAAGGAGAGAAGGGTTGAGCAATTCGGCAATGGTGATAATCTTTGAAGAAGAAAAAGATGGAGAAGTCGGCTAGGCTTTCTTGAGTTTTCGACTTTTGGCAAAATAAAAGAGAAGAGAAGTGTTGCTAAAGAATTCGGCAGAGGGAAAAAGAGAAGAAAAGAATGAAGAATGGCCACCCTTTTCCCCTTTTTGCCGAAATTACTCTACCTAGAGCCCCCTATTCGGCCAACTCTCCCTATTCTGATAACTTTATCTCTCATCTTTTTCAAATTAATAAAAATAATCCAACATTTATCCCCTATCTTAATTAATTATCACCATTTATCTCTTAAAAATATTAAAAGGATTAAAGCTCCTAAAATTTAGCCTTAGTGCCGTCCCTTGCTGCTCATTTCTGCTGCAAAATAAAACCTTTATTTTGCTTCCCTTGTAACTCGATCCTTAGCCCTGCACTCATGCTTGTGGCGTCACTCACTGGGCTTTAAGTGGCGCCTCCTTGCCACTTTTCCAAGCCCATTTTTGTGTCATATTTCCCCTACTAATTTTCTTAAGGCCTATCAAGCTTAGCTCCTCTTAAAACTTTAAAATACAATATTTCCTAAGGCATTCACCTACACTCTTAAGTTCTCAAAATTCATAAAACATATATATAATGCACATAGGCATGCTACTTCACATAATTAAGCAATAATGCACAAGCCATAACTCCCGGATATTACATATTGATATGTTTTACATTTTTGAATTTGGTTCGAATGACGTAGATATGATTGAAAGATGTACATTTCGGTTAGCTTAATTTAGTTTACTTGGAATTTGTGTGTGTGCATTAACTCTAGTCATTTTATGGAATATGAAAAATGTTATGCAATGTATATATATATATGTGTTCGATTAAGCTTATGAGATATATCTACTTGTAACCAAATTATTTGAAGAATTAGTTGTTTAAGCTTAATTTTGAATTGGGTAAATGCGCATATCTATGATGTATTGATATATATATATATATGAAATTAGCTATATGTGACTTCTTGATTTGATTAAGTGTTGACTCTATCTAGACTTAGTATAAGCTATGTAATGTACATGAAATATTATAGGTATGGCTTTGTATAATCGGCCAAGTAAATGAGTGTATGCATGATATTGTAATAAGCTTGTATGTTCGGCCATAAGGAATAAGTTTTTTATTATTATTTAAACCACATGTTTTTGGTCTTATAAGTAAGTTGAAATAGGACGTTATATGGATCATGCTTATTTTAATTAATTAGATACAATTAGTTTGCTTGTGTGAGCATTATATAAAATAAAAAGACATGATAAGTGAGGTTTATGCTATTTGCATTATTGTGTGGTGATAATGAAATGTATATTGCATGATATTTTGTGTTCATCAGTGATTATATTGAATATGACTTAGTTTAGTATATTAAGTATGTATTACGCATGGGACTGTCTGTTTATAATTGAACCTTTTTATATGGATGTTTAATTAAACATAAATTGATTGAATAAAAGTTTTTACTTATCTGGTAATACCCGTAACCCTAATCCGGCGATGGATACGGGTTAGGGGTGTTACATTTTATTGGTATCAGAGCTTACGGTTTAGTCGATTCTAGGACTACCGCAGCGCGTGAGAGTTTAGCTATACATGCTTTATTTGTATTTACGATAGTGTGGTGACTTCTGACATTTCTAACTGTGTTTTATATAGTAAATAGATTCCGATCCTGACAGAGCCGTAGCAGATGATGTTGAGTGTAGTGCCTGATCGTGCACGCGGATCAATGCTAGTAGACTCTCGACCAGTTCCGGGTAGCCATGAGGGGGAGGCTAAACAAGGCTTCTACCAGATGATGAATGAATGGTTTACCCAGTTTGTTCAGAATAACCCGGTTGTACAACAACCTCCACCCTCGAATAACCCAACTCCGATACCTTCAGCACCTCCGATGATAGACCCAATGAGATCTAGTAGGCCTCTCGTTGATAAAATCAGGAAATATGGGGTCGAAGAATTCAAAGCCAATGATGATGATGACGCAGAGCGAGCCGAGATGTGGCTTGATAACACTATTCGGGTACTTGATGAGCTATCCTGTACTCCAGATGAATGCCTGAAGTGTGCTATATCTCTACTTCGGGACACTGCATATCACTGGTGGAATACACAGGTATCAGTGGTTTCGAAAGAAAAAGTGACTTGGGACTTCTTTTAGATCGAGTTCCGTAAGAAATATATCAGTCAGAGATTCATCGACCAGAAACGAAAAGAATTTCTAGAATTAAAATAGGGTCGTATGATTGTGACGGAATATGAGCGAAAGTTTGTCAGATTGAGCCGTTATGCCCGAGAGTGTATATAAACTGAGCCATTATGTGCAAAAGATTTGAAGACGGTCTGAATGAAGACATAAAGTTGCTTGTTGGCATTCTTGAAATCAAAGAGTTCGTGGTACTAGTCGAGCGAGCTTGCAAAGCTGAAGAGCTTGGAAAAGAGAAAAGAAAGGCTGAAATAGAAGCTAGAGACACTTGTAAAAGATCATCGAGTAAGATTTTCCATTTAGTGCCTAAGAAGTTCAGAGATGACTTTAGCCGACAGAAAGCTACTTCAGACCTGCCTAGACGAGATCGACATCCAGTGAGTTCCCGAGCCACTTCGATTGCTAGTGTTGGTAATGTTCAGCAGAATCGGGCTGAGTGCAAGCATTGTGGGAAATGGCATTCTGGGAGTTGTAGATTCTGTGATCGGTCCTGCTTTAAATGTGGATCGTCAGACCATTCCATTCGAGAGTGCCCGATGCTAGCTGAGCAAAATACGACTCAGAACACTAAACCGAGCAAATACACCAAAGACGCGGCGAACCACCCGCACATTCGTGCAATGTAGGTGGCGATCGAGAGAGGGACGAAGGACACCGCAGTTTGATCGAGGCTCGAGCTCCGGCTAGAGCTTATGCTATACTGAGCCGTAGAGGATGCTTCTTCCCGGATGTCATTACCGGTACTTTCACACTTTATGATACTACTGTGATTGCATTGATTGATCCTGGTTCGACTCATTCTTATGTGTGTGAAACTTTAGTATCCAGTAAGACTCTTCCAGTTAAGTCTACTGAGTTTGTGATCCGTGTGTCCAACCCTTTGGGTAGATGTGTTCTCGTAGATGAAGTGTGTAAAAGTTGCCCGTTGATGATTCGGGATTCCTGCTTTCCAGCTGATTTAATGCTCTTGCCTTTTGACGAGTTCGATATAATTTTGGGAATGGACTGGTTAACTTTGCATGATGCAGTGGTGAATTGCAAAAGAAAGATTATTGATTTGAGATTAGAACGGTGAGATCATCCGGGTTGAATCTAATGATCTGAGTGGGTTACCGGCAGTGATATCCTCGATGCTAGCTCGAAAGTATGTGAGAAAAGGATGTGAGGCTTACTTGGCCTATGTGTTGGATAATAAAGTGTCTGAAAAGCAGATTGAATTTGTACCAGTTGTATATGAATACCTAGATGTGTTTCCTGAAGAATTACCGGGTTTACCACCAGTACGAGAGATTGAGTTTAGCATTGAATTAGTACCGGAGACGACTATGATTTCGATGGCTCCGTATCGGATGGCACCTACTGAGTTGAAAGAGTTGAAAGCACAGTTGCAAGATTTCATAGATGGGGCTTTGCACGACCGAGTTTCTCTCCTTGGGGTGCACCGATTCTATTTGTGAAAAAGAAGGATGGAACGATGCAAATGTGTATTGATTATCGGCAGCTGAATAAAGTGACAATAAAGAACAAATACCCGTTACCTCGAATTGATGATTTGTTCGACAAGTTAAAAAGGGCTTTAGTGTTCTCAAAGATAGATCTGAGATCGGGTTATTATCAGTTGCGAGTCAGAGATTCAGATGTGCCAAAGACTGCATTTTGAACGAGGTACGGACATTTTGAGTTCCTAGTCATGCCTTTTGGACTTACTAATTGTAATATCCTGAAATAGGGGTTAGTTGTGATTGAATTGTTTTGCATGAGTATGGACTGTGGTGTTGTTATTTGAGGTGTTTTAAGAGCTAGTTGTAAGTCTAGAGTAGGCCCAGGTGGTAGGAAAATTTTTGCTTTTAAGTTTTAAGAAAAGGGAGCTGAAGGAGCTAGGGGTTAAGTGTAATTCGTGGGGTATTTTTAGCATAAGAATTGGCTTGGCAGAGTGGCAAGGAGGCGCCACTTAGAGCCTAGTGATTGACGCCATATGTAGGGAAGGGAGAGCTCAGGTTCGAGCAGCAGAAATTTCATTTTCTGCTTTGCATTTTGACGCCAAGGGGGAGGAGTTGTGCTCAGCACAAACTCTATCAGATAAGCATGGACTAAGTAAAAATATTTAAATGGGTGGCAAGGAGAAAATTTAGGAACTTGTGGAATTCAAATTCATTTGAATTAGTGACCAGGAGGAATTTTGGGAAGTGGCCGAATTTTGAATTCCTGCTTAGGGGGAGTGTACGATTTTGGAGAGCTAGAAGGGGGGGTTGCCGAAATTCTTTAGTGGCTAGATGACATTTTCGGCTAGCCTTTGTTTGTGTATCAAAAGCCGAAAACCCCTTTTTGAGCATTGTCGATTTCTCCCTAGTGCACCATAGTGAAACAAAAGCCGAAAGATCATAGGTGTGTGTCGATTTCTCTCTTAGGCATTTGGCTGAACCTCCTTTGGAGCCCCTCTCTCATCATTTATTTTCTTTGTAGCCGAAAAGCAACCCTCTTCCCCTCATCTTCTCTTCTTTTTAAGTGTTTGGCCGAATCTCCCTCTCTTCCATCTTTCTTTTTCTTCTTTTCATAACTGCTCAAAACCACATCTTCTTCTTTTTTTTCTTTTGCCAAAACTTTTTGAATCTCTTTTCTTTAAGCCTAAGCCGAATACTAAATATCTTTCTCCCATCTTCTTCTTTTCACTCTAGCCGAATCCCATCTATTTGTTTTCTATCAACCATAGCCGAAACTCCCTTCATCATTCAACTCTTTGTCAAAATTTCTTCCATTCTTTCTCATATTGTGTTGGCCGAATATCAACAAGGGTGGATCTCTTTTGGTTTTTCTCCAATCGATTTTGAAAAGGGGTAAGGGTTCTTGACCGAAACTACATTCTCACTTTCTCTCTTCTCTGTCGACTCATATGGTAGGAAAAGTCGAACTTCGGTATTTGTGGGTGTTTTGCTAACCATCTATAGGAACCGATTTCTCCTAGGTTCTCCGGGATTTTGGAAGCAGTCGATCTAAGCATCTTTTCTCTGTCAATCGGATTCGGTAAGTCAAGTGGTAAGGATCCATGATGTTTTAATCAATCTTGTTGTTATTTGGTTAAGCCGAAGGCTATTGAAAGTGAGTTTGGTTGTTGGCCGATTGTAGGGGAGGAGCAAATCTCGCATACCTTACGTTGTGATTTGTTTTGTAAGGCGCGAAGGTAAAGGGTGGTGTAGTTTATGCATAATCTCACCCTTCGGGATTTGTTGGTATAAGCCGAATGGCCTATGTTACTAACCTTAGTGTTGGCCGAATGTAGGATCAAGGGATTTGGTGCAAGAGATCGGTCCTTCAGGATTTAGTGCTTACGTTAGTGACAGGTGTGTAACTTACACACTTTACAACTAAGTAAATATTTTAATAACCTAAATGTGTTAAAAGCCGGAACTGTGTAGATCTTAATATGATGCCTTATGGGTATGAGCAAGGATTCGGGTAAGTCCGTTTTCGATATGACTTTTGCGATATGGTGCATAATAATATGATTTATGATATATTTGCTTTATGTTGCACGTTAAAGCATGATGGCATGATTTGCACTTGTAATGCATTGGTATGGGTGATATGAGAGGAGGGGGAAGATGATATCCGTGACTTTGGGTCACGGAGGTTTGGCACCTCATAGCGACTTGTCCTAGTGGCTTAGCACCACCAAGGTGGGTTGGCCCCACGATGATATTTTGGGATCGTCGCCAAAGTGATTTGGTATCACACGTGGGTTGGCCCCACACTCGGATTATTGATATTTCGTGACTTTGGGTCACGGAGGTTTGGCACCTCATAGCGTCTCGTCCCGCTGGCTTAGCACCACGATGGGTTGGCCCCACATTTGATATAACGGGATTGACGCCGGTGATTTGGTATCACACGCGTGGGTTGGCCCCACAGATTGATTACTCGTGACTTTGGGTCACCAAAGGTTTGGCACCACATTATTATTGGATATCGTGACTTTGGGTCACCAGTGGTTTGGCACCACCAAAGGGTTTGGTACCACACGGGTAGAAAAGGAGTTATGGATGGCTAGGTTTGGGTGCATTATATATATTGCTTGGTTATGATTTATGTAAGTATGTTGCATTAATCGGGAGGGGGATTATGCACTGAGTCTTGGTGACTCACCTTCTCCCTTATCTTTTCAGGTGATTCATAGATCGCAGATGAGGAGCCGGGCGGACTCGAGGTGGCCATGCATTAAATAAACTCGGTTTTTACGTGGACTTTGGTTGGGTACTTTATTTCATTTTAATTTGGTTTCACTTTTATTTTGGGTTTGTAATACGGCCTTTTGATTATGTTTGGATTATTTTTATGCTTTGGAATTGTGTTAAACTTAGCTAAGTAAGTCACATGGTTAACTTAATAATTTGAGCCAAGGTTTTCTAAACTCAAGAACGCAATGGTTTTCAAATCTTTACCATTGGGTAAAACAAATCAACTGATAACAACAACAACTCAAATGGATTTCAAACTTAAGTTTTCCACTATCAACTTAACTGATTTCTAAATAGTTAAAGAAGGAACATCGGGTTTTAAAATGACTTAAGCGTTTTCTAAACCTATGGATCGACAACTAAGTTTTAAAGATTTATTACTGGGATTTCAAAGTATATCATGGGTTTTTAACTAATCATGCACCTGGTTTCTACAAACATAAAACAACAAATAGTTTTTCACTGAAAATAAACCGGTAACCTGTTTCCTTCAAAACGATTTCCTCTGTGACATGCCAGATTTGGTCGTGGTGTGCTGACCGAGTTTGGGGTGTTACACTAATGCACCTGCTATTTTTATGGATTTGATGAATCGAGTTTTCAGATAGTATTTGGATCGGTTTGTGGTAGTATTTATAGATGATATCCTGATCTACTCCAGAGATGAAACTGAGCATGCCGAGTATTTGAGATTGGTGCTACAAACTTTGCGAGATCAACAATTGTATGAAAAGTTTAGTAAGTGTGAGTTCTGGATGAATGAAGTCAGTTTCCTGGGTCATGTTATTACAGCGTCAGGTATTCGGGTTAATCCAAAGAAAATATCAGCTATACTTGATTGGAAGCCACCAAAGAATGTTTTTGAAATTCGAAGCTTTCTGGGACTTGCGGGATACTACAGACGATTTGTCAAAGGTTTTTCCATGATAGCTACACCTTTGACAAAGCTACTACAGAAAGATGTCAAGTTCGAGTGGTCAGAAAAGTGTCAGAAAAGTTTCGATCAGTTGAAAGCCCTTTTGACCGAAGCTCTAGTGTTAGCTCAGCCTGAATCGGGTAAAGAATTTATTGTTTATAGTGATCCTTCTTTGAATGGTTTGGCCTGCGTTTTGATGCAGGAAGGCAAAGTCATAGCCTACGCTTCGAGACAATTGAAGCCTCATGAAAGAAATTGTCCGACTCACGATCTGGAATTAGCAGCTATCGTTTTCGCATTGAAAATTTGGCGTCATTACTTATTCGGTGAGAAATGTCATGTTTACTCGAATCACAAAAGTATGAAGTATTTGATGACTCAGAAAGATCTGAACTTGAGACAACGCAGATGGTTAGAGCTGTTGAAAGATTATGAATTGGTGATTCACTACCATCCGGGGAAAGCTAACGTTGTCGCTGATGCATTAAGTCGAAAATCGTTGTTTGCTCTTCGTGCGTTGAACGCACATATGGTTATGTCTGGTGATAGTTCGATCATAGCCGAGTTAAAAGCAAGACCGATGTTTATTCAACAAATTGGTGATGCACAAAGTATTGATAAAGACTTGATTGCTAAACGAGCTCAGTGTGAAAATGATGCAGAGTCAGAGTTTCAAATTGATGCAAATGATTGTTTGAACTTCAAAGGCCGAATATGTGTCCCGAAGAACGTGGATTTGATTCA
Organism: Gossypium sturtianum; assembly: GCA_025698515.1. Lineage (NCBI taxonomy): Eukaryota > Viridiplantae > Streptophyta > Magnoliopsida > Malvales > Malvaceae > Gossypium > Gossypium sturtianum. The sequence goes on from CM046950.1 coordinate 122,775,441, forward strand.
GATGATTTTGAGCGAGGCTCATAATAGTCGATCATCGATACATCCGGGTAGCACAAAAATGTATAATGATTTGAAACAGTTCTATTGGTGGCCCGGCATAAAACGGGATATATCTGAATTTGGTTCAAAGTGTTTAATATGTCAGCAAGTAAAAGCAGTGCATCAAGTGCCTTCTGATTTACTTCAGTCGATCATGATACCTGAATGGAAATGGGATAGAATCGCTATGGATTTTGTATCCGGTTTGCCTATGTCACCGAGCAAGAAAAACGCAGCCTGGGTTATAGTGGATAGACTGACCAAATCAGCTCACTTTGTGCTGGTTCGTACGGATTATTCACTCGATAAACTTGCTGAGTTGTATGTATCTCAAATTGTGAGATTACATGGTGTGCCGAGTTCCATTTTTTTAGACAGAGACCCGAGATTTACATCGTAGATTTGGAAGAAGCTACAAGATGCTTTAGGTACTAAACTCCACTTTAGCACAGCCTTTCATCCGCAGACAGACGGTCAGTCTGAGCGAACCATTCAGATACTTGAGGACATGTTGAGATGTTGCGTCCTTGAGTTTGAAGGTACGTGGGAAAGATACTTACCTTTGATTGAATTTGCTTATAATAACAGTTTTCAATCGAGTATCAAAATGGCACCTTACGAAGCTCTTTATGGCCGTAAATGTCGTACATCGTTGTATTGGACTGAGCTTAGTGAAAGCAAGATACACGGGGTTGATTTGATTAAAGTGACTGAACAGAAAGTGGCTATAATCAGAGATAGTTTGAAAGCTGCCTCGGATCGTCAAAAGTCCTATGCTGATTTGAAATGCAAAGACATTGAGTTTCAGGTCAGAGACTGGGTATTCTTGAAAGTTTCTCCGTGGAAGAAAGTACTCTGATTTGGTTAGAAAGGCAAACTAAGTCCGAGGTTCATCGGACCGTACGAGATCATCGAACGTATTGGGCCTGTTGCTTATAGAATGAAGTTGCCCTCTGAATTGGAAAAGATACACAACGTATTTCACGTTTCGATGCTTCGTAGATATAGATCGAGATCCACACATGTGATCACTCCGTGCGAGATTGAAATCCAATCCGATATGACGTATGAGGAAGAACCGATCCGTATATTAACTCGGGAAATGAAAGAGTTGAGAAACAAGAGAATTCCATTAGTGAAAGTACTATGGAATAGGAACGGAGTTGAAGAGGCTATGTGGGAGCCTGAGGATTCAATGAGGCAACAATATCCGACTTTGTTTAACGATGAAGATTTTCTGGGGACGAAAACCCCTAAGGGGAGAGTTGTAACGCATCGAATCGACCCTAATCGAAATGGTGGTTTCGAGACCACGAATCCGAGTCTGAGAAATATTTTAATATTATATTTTGTGTCTATTATATGTGAATTAATGTGTGTGAAAGTTTCGTAGAAAAAATTAATCGTTTGTGTGTTCAATTTAACAAAAAGGACTAAATCGCGTAAAGTGTAAAAGTTGCATACTATAGTGTAAAGTGCTAGAATGATGATGGCTTTTTAATATGAGGTATTAAATGGGTAAATAACCCATTTCTAAGTTAGTGGGTGGTATATGACAATATTAACCTTAAGTTTTATATTATATAATTTTATCATATAAGGTTAAATAGGTAATTAATTAAATGTCATAATATATGTTAAATAAAACATGAGAAAAGCCATTATCATCTTATTTTATTTCATGGCCGAATGTGATAAATAAAAGGGAGAAAACCTTGTTTAAAATTCGGCTACTACAAGCTTTGATTCAAGGTTAGTTTTTAATCAGTTTTTGATAATTTTTACGTTTTTGTAATCGTTGCTTCGAGAACTTCAAAACCCATGTCTTAATTTCATGAATTGGTGATGTTTGTATAAAATGCCATGGATTTTATGTTGATTTTCAAGATGTTTTATGGTGTTAAATGATAAATATTTAATTAATGAATATACTTTGTTCTTGAATTTTTGATGAATTTGGCTAAATAGGGCAAAATTGAGAAAATAAATCTTTGAGGGGTTAAAATGCAAATTTTATGAAATGTAGGGACTTATAAGACCATGGGGAAGATTCGGCCCTTAGGGAGTTATTTCAAATTATGTGTATTTTGTGTTTTGTGCAATATGGACTAAATTGTAAAAGTTGTAAATGTCAGGGGTAAAATGGTATTTTGCCTATTTAAGTGTTTTGGGATTAAATTGAAATGAAATGTGTTTGAATGAGCTCAAATTGAATGTGTTTAGATCAAGAACAAAGAAAAACAGACTTGGATCGGGGAAAGGCGAAAGTTAACGAATAGCCGGTACTCGTCGTCCGTCGATAGTCGAGGTAAGTCCTTAAGTAAGTATATGCCAAAGAATTATTTGTGAACATAGTATATGATGAAATTTGGAAATTTAAAGTATAAAAATATATGTTGGCCGAATGTGAGGGTATGAGTTTGTAGTGAATTTATTTTGTGTAATGTAATGTGAATAAGTATGTTCGGTTTAATATGTGAAAGTAATATGAAGTATATGAGATGGTGGTGATTTTAGTACTAAGTAATGTGTATTGAAAGGTTGAATGTGTTGATATTTTGGGCTTCGAGCCTAGCAGGCCTTGTGCCGGTGATGTATTTCAGGCTTAATGCCTAGCTGGCCTCGTACCGATGAATATATCGGGCTTAATGCCTAGCAGGCTAAATGCCGGTGTTTTAAATTCTCGGACTTCAAGTCTAGCAGGCCAGGTGTCGGTGTATGCGATTCGGATTAACACATAAATTGTTATACGCTGGTGAGTTTTTAGTTCCCAAACTTTGATTATGAAATAGTTTAGTTATGAAACGAACCAAGAGAGCTTAAGTTTATGAATGTGGATTTGTGAGTTCGGTTATAAGGTATGTATTAAGCATACTTTAATGTTATGAACATATGCTATGATGCTAAGTAAATGAAATAGTGAAAGTAAGTGATATGCATATGATAGATGGAATGTAATTATGATGTATTCTATGAGCGAAATGGTTATAGAAAAGCATGAAAGAAGTAAGTATTTGTACAAGTATAATTATATGCATAAGTGTGTGATTATTTATTCGGTATATAATATATATTGTGGTAAAGAAAGGAAAGTTGATATATGTACAGTGAGAAGGGATATTCGGTTAGGGTAAATTAAATGTTAAGTCTTGAATGTTTAATGTTAGAAAATGTTTTTATTAAATGCTTGTATACTTGAATGTCATATTGTGGTTGCTTAAGACTTACTAAGCTAGCAAGCTTACCTTGTGTATATCTCTTGTTTGTTTTATAGATTTCGTTCAGGCTACGGGCTCGAGGGATCATCGTTGAAGTTACTCACACTATCGACTTATTTTGGTACTCTTAGAAGTTGAATTTTAAATATAAGGCATGTATAGGCTAACTTGATATTTTGAATGATACTTGTTAATGTTTATAGCCATGCGAAAATGGCTACTCTATTGGGTTAAGTTTAATCCCTATACTTTTGTTATAATGGCTTGTTTATAATGCTTTTGGATGTATATATTCGGTCATGATTTAATCATGTATGATAAGTAGTCATATAAATGTTATGTGTTTAGTCATGTGATTGGAAATGTGGAAAATGACGAATGTTCGATGAGTCATAGTATATAATATTTATATTTTAAATAAAATTCCTATATTATATATGTGGTGTATCCGGTATAAGCTCGACATATTGATATGTTTTACATTTTTGAATTTGGTTCGAATGAAGTAGATATGATTGAAAGATGTACATTTCGGTTGGCTTAATTTAGTTTACTTGGAATTTGTGTGTGTGCATTAACTCTAGTCATTTTATGGAATATGAAAAATGTTATGCAATGTATATATATGTGTTCGATTAAGCTTATGAGAGATATCTACTTGTAACCAAATTGTTTGAAGAATTAGTTGTTTAAGCTTATTTTGAATTGGGTAAATGCGAATATCTATGATGTACTGATATATATATATATATATATATATATGAAATTAGCTATATGTGACTTCTTGATTTGATTAAGTGTTGACTCTATCTAGACTTAGTATAAGCTATGTAATGTACATGAAATATTATAGGTATGGCTTTGTATAATCGGCCAAGTAAATGAGTGTATGCATGATATTGTAATAAGCTTGTATGTTCGGCCATAAGGAATAAGTTTTTTTTTTATTTAAACCACATGTTTTTGGTCTTATAAGTAAGTTGAAATATGACGTTATATGGATCATGCTTATTTTAATTAATTAGATACAATTAGTTTGATTGTGTGAGCATTATATAAAATAAAAAGACATGATAAGTGTAACACCCCAAACCCGGCCCATTCGTTACGACCGAATTTGAAATGCCATCATGAAAAACGCTTTGAAGACCGATTTCACTTTTGGGAAAAACATTAAAAATTTTGTCATTTGAAAACCATGTCCAATTAAAAATTCTAAATAATATAAGCTTGATAAAAATATCCAAATTAAAACTTTATTATAAGCTTTTAAAATATAAGTTGCCAAAATTAAAAGCACTTCCTAATAATATTTAATGGTCGTCTAGCTTAAACATAATAAAAATGTTCAATCACTTTAATGGGCCTTATTACAATAAACACTTAATCAAAATACTGAAAATATAACTACTTAATTAATTAAAATATCTTTCTGCATGGAAATCGCTCGCATGGCCACCTTTGTATCCACTCCAACCCGGTCCAAAAATCACGATCACCGCGATGTTTAATAAAAATTGGGTGAGTCATACAGCACTCGAGTGTGTAATTAGTCCACTTTGAATTCCACCCACATCTTAACCACATATTAACTCATATATCGATATCAATTATCAAATTCACATGTTATCACATTCTGGGCTTGGCTCATATTCATATCACATTCATCTAATATGGTAGTTAACCACATAATTTCCACATAATGGGCTTAGCCCATTTCCACACTGATCCACATTCATATACTGGGCTTTGCCCATTCCCACATTAATCCACATATCATATTGGGCTTGGCCCATTTCCACATATGTTCACATACGAAATCATGCAATTATGAAGCCCAACCCAAACCTAGGGTCCATCCGCTACACACCCCCTTATCCAGCCTACCACACACCAGGGGATTATCAAATCACCCTCTCCTTTTCACTCCAAAGGCAATCACTGCCATCCACGTGCAATTAAGTACACTAGTCCACAACGCGACCTCAGTCAGCGCCAATCCACGATGTAGCCGTAGCTAACACCAAAACCACGATGGGACACATAGTCACTCATCAACCACGATATGGCACATAGCCGATAACAACCACGATGAGGCACATAGCCACTCATCAAGCCACGCGAACTAAATCGCAATTAATCCACAACGTGACCTCGATCCAACGCCAATCCACGATGTAGCTCAAGGCTAACATCAAACCACGCACTCGGCACACCCGCACCTTCTTTCATATCATATCCCACCCATGCACATGCCACATAAAATAATGATACAATGTAATGATGCATGAGCATGTTCATCAAGCATATTATCACATATTCATATTAATAATCACATATCATCGGGTTTGGTACTTACCGGATATCGACATACCCCTTGAGGGTATCCTTATCACAATTTCCACGCACTAGTTAGCACATTCATAACACATACACATTTCACATACATATCATATACCCTAAAACGGTGGGTTAATCACACACCGTCTATTTAGCAAAATCCCGAACTACTCGAATCTAACACGATCTAGAATCCCGAAACTCTTCTTATTCCCGTCGATTTGCTCCTAAGAACCGTAGTCGAAATCGATCATCACCTAAGCTCATAAAATGGCCTATGGCCGAATATCAATACTTCCTTACCTTGCTTACCAAATCCCAAAAACTACTCCTTGCTCTTGAACTGTCGAAATCCCTAAGTGAAACCACATCAAAATCGGCTTAAGCATAAATTCATAGAAAAATAACCCTTGGCCGAATACCATACTTGCTTACCTTAATCGCCTGGATCCAAAACTCATCTAATACTCCTCTTGTCGGCTATATACAAAAGACACAATGGTAAGGCACTATGAATATTCGGCTATCCATAGAAATCAAGACCACCCTTGATTTCGACATACCAAAGAGATAGAAGAACGGTTAGGAGAGAACTCTTACTTATTATAGAGAATCGATTGGAGCAACCTTCAACCAATGACACCTCCGGCTTCTATCACTTCATGCAGAGAAGAGAGAATATGGCCATTGATGATTCTGGCTAAGCCCTTAAAAAGGTGATTCAATATTCGGTTATCTCTTAAAAGTAGATGTAGATGGAAGAAAAGAGGTATAAAAGTGGCTAATGATTTCGACAATGGCTCTCAATGGAGATGAAACATTCGGCTAAGGTCTTAAATGATAAAGGGTCATTCGGCCATTCAAGCAAAGGTGTAAAATTGGGGTTGAAAGAAAATAAAGATGAAGAAGAGTATGTAGAGGAATTTCTGGCACACACTAAAAGGAAGAAAAAGAACCCAAAAACACCTATAACCCTTTAAATAGTTTCCTACCTCTATCTCCTCTTCATGGCCGAATTTGCTTACCCAAAAGAGCCCCATGCTTGGCCACCACGTCAACTCATTATCATATCCCAATTTAATCTCCTACTATGTCTCTTCAACACCCATTCAAATTAAATTGAATTTAATCTACAATTATCTTACCTATTTAAAATAATAAATCACATAATTATCCCCAGTATCCACCAACTTAAAATAAAATAAACAATAATATCCCTTACTAATATCCCATTTAATCTCTTATCCTATCTCCTAAAATAAATAAAATAAAATCTCATTTGATCTAAATAAAGCCATAATTATCCTATATTAAAATAAATAAAACTACACTTATCCTACTCTTAGCCGAAATTTAAGAGGAGAAACAAGCTTAATCCTCACCCAAGTAGAAGTCCGCTTGTCAGTCCAACCTCTCCCTTCCCCGCCTTGACGCATCAAAGAACAATAAAACCACCCTCCTTGCTGCTCACAAGCCTCGAACCCAAGACCTACTGGAGCCCTTGGACGCAAGTCTGCAGATAACGCCTGTGCCACTTTGCCAAGGCATTTTTGTGACATAAACTCGCCCCAATTCATTTTAAGACCTCCTTGCCTAGCTCCCCTGCCTTAACACCAGAAATAAAATAAAAACGTGCCTCATCACTTGCCAACAAGGCTCAAACCTGAGCCCTCTTGAAGCTCCCTTTGCCGCAAGCGTCCAAGCCACTTTACCAGCGCACTTTCATGTCCAAAAGTCCTTACAATTATTCTTAAGGCCTCCTTAGCCCAACTCCCCTTTAACGCCAAAAAAAGTCCATTGCTTCTGCGTTGCTCGAACCCAAGACCAAACACGTCATTTCCAGTTCCATTAAGTGGCGCCTTGCAGCCACATTACCAAGGCATGTTTTATGCCAAACACGCCTAAGATTTTTCCCTTAAAGCCTCCCTGGCCTTGCTCCTCTTTAACGACAAAAATAAAAACTCCCAAGTGTGATTCCTGCAGCTCGAACCTCCTCCCCTTGGCACTCCACTTGACGCAAACTCCCCAGCACCCAGGTGGCGTCCCTTGCCACTTTACCACACGGCTACTTGTGTCCTAAACTCCCCAAAACTTTTCTTAAGGGCTCCTTCACCCAGCTCCCCCTTTTATACTTAAAATCCAATATTTTCCCAAAACTTTCACCTACACCCTAGGGTTCTCAAAACCCCTAAAACACCTCCAAATAAACTTAAAGCCTACTACACTTGAGTTATGCTCCAAACACACAACCCCTAATCTAGGATGTTACAATAAGTGAGGTTTATGCTATTTGCATTGTTGTGTGGTGATAATGAAATTTACATTGCATGATATTTTGTGTTCATCAGTGATTATATTGAATATGACTTAGTTTAGTATATTAAGTATGTATTACGCATGGGACTGTCTATTTATAATTGAACCTTTTTATATGGATGTTTAATTAAAACATAAATTGATTGAATAAAAGTTTTTACTTATCTGGTAATACCCGTAACCCTAATTCGGCGACGGATATGGGTTAGGGGTGTTACAGATTGATAATACCTCGTAACCCTATTTTGGTAATGAATACGGGTTAAGGGTGTTATATTTTATTGGTATCAGAGCTACGGTTTAGTCGATTCTAGGACTAACGTAGCGTGTGCGAGAGTCTAGCTATACATGCCATATATACTCTTCGATAGTGTGATGATTCCTGATAGCTTAAATTATGTTTTTGTATAGCAATGGATCCCGAACGAGCTATAGCAGATGATGTAGAAAGTAATGCGCCTACTCCCGCTCAAGGGACAGTGCCTACTAAATCTAGACCCGTGTCGAGTAGTCACGGAGGTGAGGCTAAAGAAGCCTTTTTCCAGATGATGAACGAATGGTTTACTCAATACATTCGTACTAATCTGGCTACTCAACAACCTCCACCCCCACCTATACCTCAACAAATCCCTGTTGTTCCTCAAGTTGTAGATTCGATACGGTTGAACAAGCCTCCAGTGGATAAAATTCGTAAACATGGAGCTGAAGAATTTCGGGCTATTGTTGATGATGATGCTAAAAGAGATAAGTTCTGGCTCGAAAATACGATTCGAGTATTCGACAAATTGTCTTGTACTCCTGAAGAATGTATTAAATGTGATGTATCATTGCTGAGAGACACTGCATATCAATGGTGGAATACCTTGGTGTCTGTAATACCGAGAGAACGAGTGACCTGGGAATTCTTTCAGACGGAGTTTCGAAAGAAATACATAAGTCAACGATTCCTTGATCAAAAGCATAAAGAGTTCTTAGAGTTAAAACAAGGTCGTATGACTATCACCGAGTATGAAAGAGAGTTCGTACGGTTAAGCAAGTATGCTCGAGAGTATGTGTCAACTGAGGAGATTATGTGTAAATGATTCGTTGACGGGTTGAATGAAGATAAAAAATTATTAGTCGGAATTCTTGAATTGAAAGAATTTGTTGTTCTGGTTGAAAGGGCTTGTAAAGCCAAGGATCTTAGCAAAGAAAGGAGAAAAGCAGAATCAGAAGCTAGAGATTCATGAAAAAGATCAATGAGTAAGCCGTATCACTCTTCATCAAAGAAATCTCGAGATTTGTTTAGTCGATCAAATACACCAGTGGAATACTCTAATAGAGATCGTAGGAAACAAATTACGAATTCAAAAACTCCATCCGTGTCAGTGGCTAGTGTGGGTAATGTTAGACCAAATAAACTGAAATGTGGACGTTGAGGAAAACGACATTTTGGAGAGTGTAGATTGAATGATAAAGCCTGTTTTAGATGTGGCTCGCATGAACATTTCATCCGATATTGTCCTGAGATAGATGAGAAAAATAAATCTCAAAATGCAAGACCGAGTAATATGTCAGCTAGAGGAAGACCACTGCGAAATATTGGGAATGTGAGTAGTAGTCGAGGGGCGACGAGAGACTCTACCGTGACATCTGAGGCTAGAGCACCTGCTAGAGCCTAATCTATTCGCGCTCGCGAGGAAGCATCATCTCCAGATGTTATCATCGCTACTTTTAGTCTCTATGATACTAATGTGATTGTATTGATAGATCCAGGATCAACTCATTCTTAGATATGCATGAATTTAGTATTTAGTAAGACTTTGCCCGTAGAGTCTACTAAATTTTTTATTACAGTATCGAACCCCTTAGGCAGATGTGTTTTGGTTGAGAAAGTCTGCAAGAATTGTCCGTTAATGCATTCGGATTTCTATTTTTCGGCTAATCTGATGTTGTTGCCATTTGATGAATTTGATATGCTTTTGGGTATGGATTGGCTAACGATGCATAATGCTATAGTGAATTGTAGACGAAAGACAATTGAATTGAAATGTCAGAATAATGAGATTATTAGAATTGAATCTGATGATTTGAACAGTATGTAAGTTGGGATCTCATCTATGTTAGCTCAGAAATTTGTGAGAAAAGGGTGTGAAGCTTATCTTGCTTATGTACTTGATATCAAAGTAATAGAAACAAAGATTGAATCAGTACCAGTTGTGTGTGAATATTCAGATGTATTTCCTGAAGAGTTACCGGGTTTACCACCTATCAGAGAAGTTGAATTTTGTATTGAATTAGTACCGGGAACAACGCCGATATCGATAGCTCTATACAGAATGGCCCCGACAGAGTTCAAAGAATTGAAAGCTCAATTGTAAGAGTTGAGAGATAAAGGTTTTGATAGACCGAGTTTCTCTCCCTGGGGTGCACCGATATTGTTTGTGAAAAAGAAAAATGGCACTATGAGAATGTGTATTAACTACAGACAGCTGAACAAAGTGACGATCAAGAACAAATACCCTCTACCACGGTTGATGATTTGTTTGATCAGTTAAAAGGGGCAACAGTGTTTTCAAAATTCGATTTGAGATCAGGTTATTACCGGTTGCGAGTGAAAGACTTGGATGTGCCAAAGACTGCATTTAGAACAAGGTACGGACACTGCAAATTTCTTGTTATGCCTTTCAGACTAACAAATGCACCTGCTATTTTTATGGACTTGATGAACCGGATTTTCAGGCCATATTTAGATCGATTTGTAGTTGTGTTTATTGATGATATTTTGATCTATTCTCATGATGAATCTGAGCATGCCAAACATTTGAGAATTGTATTACAAACTTTGAGAGATAAACAGTTGTTTGCAAAGTTCAGCAAATGTGAGTTTTGGCTATGAGAGGTTGGTTTTCTGGGACATATAGTTTCAGCCGCGGGTATCCGAGTTGACCTGAGCAAAGTTTCTGCTATTATAGATTGGAAACCTACGAGAAATGTATCCGAAGTCCGTAGTTTTCCGGGACTAGCCGGCTATTATAGACGATTTGTTAAAGGTTTTTCGATGATTGCGACTCCAATGACAAGATTGCTTCAAAAAGATGTTAAATTTGAGTGGTCAGAAAAGTGTCAGCAAAGCTTCGAACAGTTGAAAGCATTATTAACAAAGGCACCAATGTTAGTTAAGCCTGAGTCGGGTAAAGAATTTGTAGTTTTCAGTGATGCAACATTAAATGGTCTTGGTTGTGTTTTGATGTAGAAAGGAAAAGTTGTAGCTTATGCTTCGAGACAATTGAAGTCGCACGAAAAGAATTATCCGACGCACGATCTTGAATTAGCCGCGATAGTGTTCGCATTGAAAATTTGGCACCATTACTTGTTTGGTGAGAAATGCCATATTTATACCGACCACAAAAGCTTGAAATATCTTATAACTCAGAAAGACTTGAATTTTCGACAGCGGAGATGGTTAGAATTGCTAAAAGACTATGAATTAGTGATTGACTATCATCCGGGAAAAGCGAATGTAGTTGCTGATGTGTTGAGCCGAAAGTCCTTATTTTCTTTACGTGCTTTAAACACACAATTAGCGTTGTCTGACGATGGTTCAATAGTAGTCGAGTTGAAAGCGAGACCTTTATTTCTACAGTAGATTTGTGAGGCTCAAAAATTTGATAATGAATTGCAAGCAAAATGAGCTCAGTGTGAGTTGACTTTTGATTTCGAGTTTCGAATAGGGTCTGATGACTGTTTGATGTTTTATGATAGAATATGTGTACCAAAGAATTCTGAACTCATTCGGAATATTCTAAACGAAGCACACATTAGTTGTTTATCAGTACATCCGGGAAGCACGAAAATGTATAATGACTTGAAACAACTTTATTGGTGGCATGGCATGAAATGAGATATCTCGGAATTTGTTTCGAAATGGTTGATTTGTTAGCAAGTTAAAGCTGAGCATCAAGTATCGTTAGGTTTATTATAGCCTATTATGATTCCGGAATGAAAGTGGGATAGAGTAACAATGGATTTTGTATCAGGTTTGCCCTTATCTCCGAGAAACAAAGATGCGATCTGGGTTGCTATTAACAGATTGACGAAATCAGCTCATTTCATTTCTGTACGTACGGATTACTCACTTTGATAAATTGGCTGAGTTGTATATCTCAGAGATTATTCGTTTGCACGGAGTACCACTATCTATTGTTTCGGATAGGGATCTGATATTCACTTCGCGATTTTGGAAGAAATTACAAGAAGCTTTAGGTACAAAGTTGCATTTCAGTACTGCATTTCACCCGCAAAAGGATGGTCAATCCGAGCGAGTTATTCAGATACTTGAGGATATGTTGCGTTGTTGCATTCTTGAGTTTGGAAGTAGCTGGGGAAAATATCTACCGCTGATTGAATTTGCTTCCAACAATAGCTTTCAATCGAGTATAAAGATGGCACCATACGAAGCTTTATACGGTCCTAAATGTTGAACACCGTTGTACTGGACTGAGCTTAGCGAAAATAAGATTCACGGGGTTGATCTGATCAGAGAGACTGAAGAAAAAGTAAAAGTAATTCGCGATAGTTTGAAAGCAGCTTCGGATCGACAGAAATCTTATGCAGACTTGAAAAGAAAAGATATTGAGTTTCAAATCGGGGATAAAGTGTTTTTGAAAGTGTCGCCGTGGAAAAAAGATATTACGGTTTGGTCGAAAAGGGAAATTGTGTCCGTGAATCATCGGACCGTATGAGATTATTGAGCGAGTTGGGCCAGCTACTTATCGACTATTGTTACCGTCAGAATTAGAGAAAATACATAATGTGTTTCATGTGTCGATGCTTCGACGATAACGATCCGACCCTTCACATGTCATTTCCCTGACCAACATTGAAATTCAGTCAGATATGTCATATACTGAAGAACCGATTCGAATTTTAGCTCATGAGATCAAAGAGCTGAGAAATAAGAAAATTGCATTAGTAAAAGTATTATGGCATCGACACGGGGTTGAAGAAGCTACATGGGAACCTGAGGATGCTATGAGAAAACAATACACAAACCTATTTACTAGGAAGATTTTCGAGGACGAAAATCCCTAAAGGGGAGAGAGTTGTAACAGCCCAGTTTTAGCTATCGAAATAGTGGTTTTAGAACCACAAATTCGATGTCAAATAAAATTTTTAATATTATTTATGGTGTCAGCATGTTATTTGATATGTGTGAAAATTTCGTGAGTTAATTTTATCTTTTAATTGCTCAATTTGAGAAAAAGGACTAAATCGCATAAAATGTAAAAGTTGCATGCTATTAGTTAAAGGTGTCAATTGGTCTTGGATTTTAAATATGATGGCCTTGAATGGTAATTAAACCATTTGAAAGGTAATTGGACATTAATGGACATTAATATGATGATATTAATGTTTTATCATTATGGGTAAATTAGTAAATTGTCTAATAAGGTTAATATAATAAAAACAAAAGAAAATTTTATCCACCTTTCTTATGTTGGCTGAGTATTGAAGAAGAAGATAGCTAGGGATTTGGTTTTTCATTCGGTCACTTGAATCTTTGATTAAGGTATGCATTGAACTCGGTTTTTAATGATTTCTAAGTTTTTTAGATCGTTGCTTCGTATTCTAGCTAGCCCGTACTTAGATTTTGAAACTGTTAAAGATTTTGAGAGTTGCCATTGTTGAATCTATGAGTTATTTTGTAACATCCCCAAACCCGGCCCATTCACTACGACCGAATCTGGTTATGTTAGTGAAAATATTTTAGACTTAGAATAAAATAGTAAAAAATTATTTGCTCTTGGAAACCATGTTCTTTTGAAATTATAGCCACATGTTTAATAATTCCATATTTGAATAAGTAAGTTATAAAAATATAACCATCTTCACATAGTGTTTCAATTTAAACAAACCATAATAGAGTTAATAATAAAATGATACCAAAATAATAAAATAAATCCTTATTACAACCATTATTTGAATGAAATACTTAATATTTAATATAGCCAAAAACATCTCTTCGGCATGGGCCACCATGTATCCTCTCCGATCCCGGTCCATCTCATAAATCACCTGAAATGTTAGGAAAATAATTGGGTGAGTCCACGCACTCAAGCATAACCACAACACAAATTTCCCACACGTATGGGCTTGGCCCATACCCACACAATCCTCAAAACAAATCATGCAAGAATGCATCTCAGCCCAACCTACTGTCCAACCGTACACCAACCTTAGCAGACTCCCTGCCTAAGGCCGTGGATAAACCACCACTGATCACCTCGTGATCCAAAACATTACCTTGGCAACTCTCTGCACAAGGCCGTGGCTGAGCCACCGATCACATCGTGATCCCAACATTAATCCGTCTACGGTGATGCACTCAGCTATCAACCGCCGAGATGGGCACCTAGCCAACATCTCCCTTGATGAAGCACACAGCTAACCATCAAGCGCTAATGTAGCACGAGGCTGACATTAGACCACGTACATAACATGTACTCCCCGTCCTTCTTTGCTCAAATCCAATCCCCATGCACATATGTCAATATATCATATCAAATCAACATATAGAGTGAGTATAATAGCATGCTCATCACCATATCAAACAGGCACCATAAATAATTTAATATCACAAATGACTAACTCATAACCGATTACCCCAAACATGGGTATCCATTACTTTAGCCTTTAGTGTCGGCTACCACACATCATACATAGGTATATACGTTAATAAACAATTAATCAAGAAACAAGCAGTCGATGATTACGCACCTTAACACCTGTAGTTCTATGCTTTCGATCCTAAGCTTATCGCTCAAAGAAACGATAGCTATCTACCTATAGCTATCCCCGCATGTTGGCCCACACCCGATGGCCAATCCCGAATGCCGAGACACATTTCTCTTCTTGAACTTCTGGATAGGGACCTTTCCTTGCCCACTCGATCCGGTTGTGGCCTCCATCAAAAGCTTAATCAGTAAACAGGTTAACCTCCAAAACACCACTTAAGTACTTAATCTTACTAACTAGCCTTACCTCACCGTGATCAAATCCTCGAATGCTCTTACAACATTTGATGAATCCGACCTAAGGGTCCCTTCTTACCGCTCCCTACTTGCTGGCTACACAAGAAAGAATTACCACACTAAGACCACAAGAACATTCGGCCAACCACCACTAGAACAATGAGGAAGGTTTCTAAATAGTTGAGGAGAGATTCGGCTCAAGGAGTTTCAGCAAAAGTGTTTAAGGAAGAGAAAGAAAGATGCCTAGATGCTTTCGGTTTTGAAGGAACAAGGAAGGGATAAAAGAAAGAGTGAAGGATTCGGCCACTTGGAAAATGTGAGAGCAAAAGAATTTGGAGAAGAAGGTTTCTAAGAACCAAAGGAATTTGGGAGGCAAAATTCGGCAAGGGAGAGAAAGCAAATGATGAATGAAAATGAACACCTCCCCTATTTATACTATTCGGCCAAGCTCCAACCTCCCACAAAAAAAATCCTCAAATCTCCTAAAATACCTCCCTTCCATCCATTCAAAATAATTTGAATGAGTCAAACCTACCTAGCCGAATTTAAAAAGAGAAGACCAAGTCTTTCTCCACCTTTCAAGCCTTCAAAACCGTCCACCACCAATCCTTAATGACGCAAAAAAACAAGGCCTCACCTGCTGCCCTTGCGAATAGAACCTCGAGACCCCTTCTAGCTCCCCGAGGCGCCACTTCCCCATGCCTTATGTGGCTCCTCCTTGCCACTCGCCACACCAATCTTTATGCCAAAACTCCACCTAAATTTCTCTTAAGGCCCCCTCCATCCAAGCTCCCCCTTTTAGCCCATAAAACTAAAAATTTTCTAAAACAACCTACCACCACCTAGGGTTCTCGTGGACCCTAAAACTACCCAACCACACACCAAGTGTGCCAACACCAGAGCTAAGCACCAAAAGCCTAACCCCTAGAACCAGGTGTTACAATTCTACCCTCCTTAAAATAATTTCGTCCTCGAAATTACTTGTCTAAACTAACACCACACTACACTATAGTCACAAGACTGATCTTAAAGAGCTAACATACTTTACGAGCAACAAAACAAACAAATACCAAAAAGCCGCCTCTACCACGTCCACGAGTATTGCGACCATGCCCCTAGAACTCATATCTAGCGCCTCGATTCATCTGTTTAGAAAGTTTTATGCATTAGAAATTCTTGTTTCACTGCTTATCCACGAGCAATTTTATGAAAAGCAAGATATTTAGAAGTAGTTCTTTCGAGCAATCAAGTTTCATACCCTACCCAGAGGTAATTTCGTCATTTTCCTATAAGAGGTATTTCGGTGATAACTCTGAGTCAATTTTGAAAAATAGTTTTCCAACTTAAAGATATTTCAAAATTCACAAAATCTCGAAGGTCATCTTGAAAATTTGTGTTTCAACCTCATTGTGTTGCAAAATTTCAAAAATCGGGTTATTTTAGAAAGTTTGGAAATCATGGGCATTTTCATAAATTCTCCAAATCGAATATCACAATATTTCACAAAAATAGAATTTTTGATATTTGGTAAAATAGGAATATTTCAAAGAAAAGTTGAGAGAGAAAACTGAATATTTAGAAACCAAGGGCATTTCGGTAACTTTATCAACCAGGGGTATTTTCATAAATTTTCACAAACCAAGATATCTTAATATTTGAAAACTTTAGATTTTGGTATTTTACCAAGTAAAAAGCATTTTATCAAAAATTGAGGGTAGAACGGTAATTTTATAACACAGGGGCATTTTTGTAATTTTGCCACTAGGGGCATTTTGGTAATTTTGTAATTCGACAGACGTCTTTCAAAATCAGATTTAGGGTTTCACAAACCAAAGGGGTAAGTTTGAAAAATTTTAAAATAGGAGGTTTTAAAAACAGCAAGGCTAATTCCCTTTCGGGTTTTATTAATCGGTTTAGCCTATGAACAAGTCCTCTTGGTTAAGGTGAACCGTAGCTACGCACTGCAGGATTCTGCGAAGAGGAGGTGAGTCACGTGGACCGCTTAAGTACCAAGCTCTTCCTGATCCAATCCTAGACATGCGCACACAAAGTTGCCACACCTTAACTCGGCGACTTATTTCACACAGTTTGTTTAAGAGCTTTAAGTTTTATGCATATGTTTGAGTAGACTATTCCTAGGGTCCAACAGATCCTAGTATTCTAATCTACGAGCCCAAACTAAGCCCATAATAAGTCATACAAACAAATCACTTCAAGAAAGTCTGAAGTACTTACCTGGTGGACTTCGGGTCGGAGGTACAGGTGCCATGCCAGAATATCCTAAAAATATTTCATAAAAACCCGTATTTTTGAAAAGCCCATTTTGAAAATGTTTTTTGGGCCCAAAACCCTCAAGCCGAGTTTTGAACCGGGCTCTGATACCAAAACTGTAACATCCCCAAACCCGGCCCATTCACTACGACCGAATCTGGTTATGTTAGTGAAAATATTTTAGACTTATAATAAAATAGTAAAAATTTATTTCCTCTTGGAAACCATGTTCTTTTGAAATTATAGCCACATGTTTAATAATTCCATATTTGAATAAGTAAGTTATAAAAATATAACCATCTTCACATAGTGTTTCAATTTAAACAAACCATAATAGAGTTAATAATAAAATGATACCAAAATAATAAAATAAATCCTTATTACAACCATTATTTGAATGAAATACTTAATATTTAATATAGCCAAAAACATCTCCTTCGGCATGGGCCACCATGTATCCTCTCCGATCCCGGTCCATCTCATGAATCACCTGAAATGTTAGGAAAATAATTGGGTGAGTCCACAGACTCAGTGCATAACCACAACACAAATTTCCCACACGTATGGGCTTGGCCTATACCCACACAATCCTCAAAACAAATCATGCAAGAATGCATCTCAGCCCAACCTACTGTCCAACCGTACACCAACCTTAGCAGACTCCCTGCCTAAGGCCGTGGATAAACCACCACTGATCACCTCGTGATCCAAAACATTACCTTGGCAACTCTTTGCACAAGGCCGTGGCTGAGCCACCGATCACATCGTGATCCCAACATTAATCCGTCTATGGTGATGCACTCAGCTATCAACCGCCGAGATGGGCACCTAGCCAACATCTCCTTGATGAAGCACACAACTAACCATCAAGCACTAATGTAGCACGAGGTCGACATTAGACCACGCATAACATGTACTCCCGTCCCTTCTTTGCTCAAATCCAATCCCCATGCACATATGTCAATATATCATATCAAATCAACATATAGAGTGAGTATAATAGCATGCTCATCACCATATCAAATGTGCACCATAAATAATTTAATATCACAAATGACTAACTCATTAACCGATTACCCCAAACATGGGTATCCATTACTTTAGCCTTTAGTGTCGGCTACCACACATCATACATAGGTATATACGTTAATAAACAATTAATCAAGAAACAAAGCATGATGATTACGCACCTTAACACCTGTAGTTCTATGCTTTCGATCCCTAAGCTATCGCTCAAAGAAACGACTACTATCTCGCTCTGACTATCCCCTCGCTGTTGGCCCACACCCCCGGCACAATCCCGAATCGCCGAGACAGCCCTCTTCTTGAACTTCGGGATAGAGACCTTTCCTTGCCCACTCGACCGGTTGTGGCCTCCATCAAAAGCTTAATCAGTAAACAAAGTTAACCTCCAAAACACCACTTAAGTACTTAATCTTACTAACTAGCCTTACCTCACCGTGATCAAATCCTGAATGCTCTTACAACATTTGATGAATCCGACCTAAGGGTCCCTTCTTACCGCTCCTACTTGCTGGCTACACAAGAAAGAATTACCACACTAAGACCACAAGAACATTCGGCCAACCACCACTAGAACAAGGAGGAAGGTTTCAGAAATAGTTGAGGAGAGATTCGGCTCAAGGAGTTTCGGCAAAAGTGTTTAAGGAAGAGAAAGAAAGATGCCTAGATGCTTTCGGTTTTGAAGGAACAAGGAAGGGATAAAAGAAAGAGTGAAGGATTCGGCCACTTGGAAAATGTGAGAGCAAAAGAATTTGGAGAAGAAGGTTTCGGCAACCAAAGGAATTTGGGAGGCAAAATTCGGCAAGGGAGAGAAAGCAAATGATGAATGAAAATGAACACCTCCCCCCCTATTTATACTATTCGGCCAAGCTCCAACCTCCCACAAAAAAATCCTCAAATCTCCTAAAATACCTCCTTCCATCCATTCAAAATAATTTGAATGAGTCAAACCTACCTAGCCGAATTTAAAAGAGAAGACCAAGTCTTTCTCCACCTTTCAAGCCTTCAAAACCGTCCACCACCAATCCTTAATGACGTAAAAACAAGGCCTCACCACGCCCTTGCGAATAGAACCTGAGACCCCTTCTAGCTCCCTGAGGCGTCACTTCCCCCATGCCTTATGTGGCGCCTCCTTGCCACTCTGCCACACCAATATTTATGCCAAAACTCCACCTAAATTTCTCTTAAGGCCCCCTCCATCCAAGCTCCCCCTTTTAGCCCATAAAACTAAAAATTTTCTAAAGCAACCTACCACCACCTAGGGTTCTCAGGACCCCTAAAACTACCCAACCACACACTGAAGTGTGCCAACACCTGAGCTAAGCACCAAAAGCCTAACCCCTAGAACCAGGGTGTTACATATTTGATGTTTAATGTTGAAATATGAAAGCTTGATGATAGATTTTAATGTTTTGTAAAGTTATTTTTGAAAAAAATGTCAAATAGGGATTAAATTGTGAAATGTGTAAATTGAGGGGTTAAAATGTGAAATAAATGAAAGTTTTGGGCTACTAGGCACTTATAGGTAATTTGTCCAAGCTTGGGTTTGATGAACTTATGTGAATTTTGTGTATTTGTGAAAAAAGGACTAAATTGAATAAATGTGAAAGTTTAGGTGCTAAAGTGTAAATATGCATAAATGTATGTTTTGGACTAAATTGAAAGAATATATGATTGAATAAGTCAATTTTGAATTCATATAGATCAAGAAAGAAAGAATTTGGATTTAGATCGGGGGAAAAGCAAAGTTAACGAGTAGTCGATCCAATCCGTCAATTCTGAATACGAGGTAAGTTCGTATAATTGACCTTAAATGTGTATTTATTTATTGAATGGATGAAATTGAGATCATATTTATTCTATTGGATGAATGTTGAGATATTAAATGAAATGTACGAATTTAGTAAGGCAAGTTGTCAAATAAGACCATAGCCGGGCTATGGCAATCGAATAGTAAGACCATAATCGGGTTATGGCATGTGAATGAAAGACCAAGGAAGGGCCTTGGCAATATATGTGAAAGACCATAGTTGGACTATGGCATCCGAAAAATCGATGAATTTGTATCGAAAGCATTTGTAAACCGGAAGGGTTTGATAAGAGTATTGATGAGAAATAGATATGTATCGATACAGGTACGTACGGAAGATTATTCAAGTATCGAGATATATGAAGTTGTGAACTTATGAATGACGATATGGATAAATTTTATGATAGCTTATGAATTGATGTTTTAAATGTTTATGATATAATCCATTTTGAATTGCTAGTGAATGTTGTGATTATTTCATGTTCACATACGAACTTACTAAGCTTAAATCTTACTTTGTTTAATTGTTTCTATGTTTTATAGTTCTACGTAGATAGCTCGGATCTAAGAATCGTCAGAGACTTCATCGTACTATCGATCATCTATTTTTGTACTTTTGAAGCTATGTAAATATGGTATATGGCATGTATAGGCTTGAGTCATTTTGGTATATTTGATAGATGTGTAATTTGGCCATTTAAGTTGGCATAAGATGATGAACTTGATGATGCTTATGAATGTGCAAATAGTTCTACTTTTAATGTTTGTTAATAGATATATATTGAATGAATGGGAATGAAGTGATTATGTATGTTTGAATTAGTTTAGTTAAATGAATTTTACATGTGAATTATGCTTGGAAAAGCAAGTTAAATTGTTTGGTATTTGAATAGGTAAATGATATGGAATTGAGTATTAAAATGGTTGAAATTAATATGGTATGAATATGTATTGGTTGATGAAATTTGGCTGCATAATTGTGTCTTAAAATGATACTATGTGAGTTTGTGTAGGTATGTGCAAAAAAGGGTGGCAAATTGACTTAGCAAATGGCCTATTTTTGTCCACATGGGCAGAGACACGAGCGTTTGTCTCAGCCGTGTGCGACACACGGTCATGCTACACGGCCGTGTGTCCCCTGGTGTTGAAATTGAAGTGAAGTCAGTATGCTCCACATGGTCTCACACATAGGCGTGAGACTGGCCGTGTGGTATAAGTCAGTATACCCCCCTAAATGGCACACAGCCTAGCACATGGGCGTGTGTGGCCATTTCAAAGGGCACACGGGCGTGTGGTTGGCCGTGTGACCCAAGTCAGTATACCCTCCAGCAGTCACACGGACTGGCACACGGGCGTTTCCTCGGCCGTGTGATGCAAGTTAGTATGTATGCCCTATTTCCAAATGGCCTAAGACACAGGTGTGTCTACTAGCCGTGTGAGGCACACGACCTGTTCACACGGGCGTGTGACCCTTGTATGATTGAAAAATTTCTATGTTTTTTGAAATTTTTGTATGTTATCTGTTTAGTCCCGAACCACTTCTAAAACATGTTTAAGGCCTCGTAGGCCCTCATAAGGGACAACGTGATTGTATTGAATGATGTATGAGAATGATTGCTTGAGGTTGATAAATGTAAGCTAGATGTTATGTATTGATTGGTAATACCTTGTAACCCTATTCCGGTAATGAATACGACTTAAGGGTGTTACAAGTTATCAATTAAATATCTCAATATGCACAAATTTGATCAACCAAACAAACTCAAATTCAATCATTTATCATTCATACTAGCATGTTTATTTCCTTGTATTCTCTATATCATTTGGTACAGTTGATTGCTTAATGCCTATTTATAGTTTACCGTATAGAACTTAGTAGTTTAATAACGAAAATTTTAAAATCACTTATCATCATGCCAACTTTATTTGTAAACCTATGTACATGCTTCGAACAAATCACTTGTATTTCTACAATTTCAAGCACACAAATGACAAGAAGAATCAAAAGAAAAGTGATCGCTGTGAATCAGAGCTTTAAAATTTATAAAAAGAACGATCGAACCTAGAAACTAACTCTGACAACGATTAAAGGCAAGTGTGCCTATCGAACAGTAGTATAGCTTAGGCAAGACCGGATTATCGAACCCAAAGGAACTAAAAGTACTAATACTAACTTTATTTTTATTATTTAACCTAAAATAAGTGAAGTTACTTTTAATCTAAAATTAACAAACTACTAAGCTAATGACACAAAGACGAAAAAAGACTAAAATTGGGGAGATAACTTTCAGAAAAACTCAGTTGATTTAGACGATACCCTCAGGAAGAATCCACCTAGACTTCACTTGTTATCTATCACTGAACCATATGATTTTATTTACTTAGTTTGATCCGTAAGTCTCTCTAATGTATATTAAACCCTCTCTCGAGACGAGTAACATCTAACCCTAGGTTAATTAGTGGAACTCTCGTTCTCTTATAATAACCCCCTAGAATAGCAGTAAATCGATCTATGGACTCCCATATTAGGTTTCACCCTAATCCGGCAAAATCTCGTCACCTTATCTCTAGGCGTGCGATCAACTCCGCTTAATTATGCTAGATCTACTCTTAGGCAGGGTCTATTCCTCCTCCACCTAAGCACGTTAAATTTGGATAAACCTCACATAATTAAGAACAAACTAAGTATTTATCATATAATTTAGAAAATAATAACAAGATTCATCATAGGTTTCATCCCCTTCAGGTATCTGAAGGATTTAGTTCATAACTAAATAAGAAAACATCTCAAGAGAAAAGATAAAACAAAACATAAGAAATCCCTAAAACTCCCTGAAGGAATTGAAGGAGAGATCCGCCGTCTTGAGTAGAATCTCGGCTTCTTGAGATGGATCAACTGGCTGTCTTCGAGTGATTCCAACAAATCTGACCTTTCCGGCTTGGCTCCTTGGCCTAGCTCACCGCCCTCTTTTCAGCTGACCCTTAGGGGGTTTATATAGGCTCTTGGAATACGTTTCTTTCTCCATAAGTATCCAAATCCGAGTGAAATTGCTCTTTTCAGCGACAGGGACACGGCCATGGCACACGCCCGTGTGGATCGTGGCCAGGTCGTGCTCGGACTTCTTTAATGAGACAGGGCCGTGTGAATCGAGGGAAGACCGTGTTCTAGATGATCAGTGAGGCACGGCCGTATGGGCTAAGGTTCAGGCCGTGTCGATTTCTTCTTTGGCCCATTTTGGTCCGTTTTGAGCATGTTTCTTGTTCTTTTTATCCTTGGGTGCTTTCCTGGGTCTAAGACATGAAAAGAAAGGATTAAGAGCACCTTTTTACATAAGTCAAGGGATAAATCATCCAAAAGCATACTAAATGTGGGATTAAAATATGTTACTATTTCGATTTATCAAATACCCCCACACTTAAGCTTTTGCTTGTCCTCAAGCAAAATTCTCAACTTACAATTAAAACGAACTTTCTATAATTCATAATTCCTATCAACAATGTTTTATCATAATTCATAGATAATTTACACATGGATAATTAAACTTAAAGAGTTCTAAAAATTCAAACAATCTAAGTCATAGATTTTACAGCTCGAAAATATAGGTGTCTCCCCTTATCTAAATAATTACCTTTAATTCAAAATCGACAAGGATTGACACCCTCACAAAAGATCCACTCAAATCACTCAAAGTGTTTAAGGTTCAAAATTTAGGCACTCAAAAGTCAAACATGAAAAGTTAATCCCATAGGCTTGCCTGAAAATCAAGTCTCCACCACTATAATATGAGATGATGCACAAATCAAAAGGTCTTTAACAGGGTTGTAACGGGGCTTGGGTTAAGGTGTGGATAAAGGCTGAATTAAAAGGTTAGAATCGAGACTGAATTGACAAATTACCTAACTAGAAAAAATGAACTGATAAATAAATAATTACATCAATTGAAACTTGAAACTAATAATACGAGCTTCTTCTTCAATATTTGGAATTCAAACGTATAAGCTCACTTAATCACATAACTAATAAAAACTAATAATGAATATACTTCGTTTTTTTTAAGAACAAATTAAGTAATAATAAAGAACTTTAACAGCTGAAATATAGAACATAGTTAGGCAACTGCTCAAAAATCAAATCTCGACAAAAAGGGAGTCAAGGAATGGTGATACAAATATACAAAGGGTTTTGGGTTAATATTAGTGGGTGAGTCAATGAAAAGGGTTGTTAGGATCAAAGGGGTTCACTAGGGGTTAATTGTGAAGGTAGGCTTTTTAATGGAGTTAGTGGGTTAAAACCTAAATGCCTTAATCATCTCTGTATATCAAATCATAGGTGTAGTCTTGATATGCATAAACGAGGCAAGTTCTAGAATAACAAATCAATGTTGACACACTCATAATCAAAAAGTGAGCAAGAAAAAGAATATATGCTCTATAAGGCTCAAAATCTCACAAAAATTATGGGTGTTTTGATGTCAACCTCATAAATTTCAAACTTCAAAGTAATATTTAAATTCAGGTAGACATCCTAAAAAAATTTTAATTCTTGAAAAATAGACTCATCATGCATGATTCTCTAGTATTCTTAGAATTTAATTATCAATGCACAATTATCAATGACTTAATCTAAAACATATCAATAAAAATCATAAATCATCAGAAATTTCATTCTAATCATAATATGAGAAACTTACTTTAAGACAAGGCATAATTCAGGGATTTTCAAATAATACTATAGTTAACCCCCCCACACTTAAGATGTACATTGCCCCAAATGTACAAAGATAGATAATAGCAAAATAATCATAGAATCATAAGATAGGGAGAGAAGTGAAACTTCCTAAATTTTGGATGAAGTCAATGAAAAAAAACTGGATAGGAATTTGAGGTGAACGTGGGGAAGCGTCTCGAACCATTTGAATTTGAATCCTCGAAGCAGCCAGACTGGTTTTATTGTATCCTAAGCTAAATCTAAATGGTATGAAGAATAAGAAGATAATAATAAAGAAAATAAGAAAATAAATAAAAATAAAAATAAAAATAAAAGTAAATAATGGAAAAAGAAAGAAGAAAGACAACTGAAAAAGAAAAAAAAGAAGAAGAAGGGGGTCTAAATAGAGATTATGGATCTGGTGGTTGTCCCCGCCCTTGTACCTTCCTGTGGTGGCCACACGGCCACGGCCACGGCCGTGTGGTATGGAGATCTGTACTTTGGTTAGTTTATGGTTAGGTCCTAAAAGGAAAAATAAAAAATAAAAAATAAAAAATGTAAAAATTAATGGGGTTAGTGCTCGGGTTACCTCCCGAGAAGCGCTCGTTTATAGTCTTAAGCTAGACTTTACCTCTCATTCGTATGGTCAAGGTGGTTTGAGGAGGTGAAAATCCTTTCTCATGCGATCAATTCGATTGTGGATATAAAGTTTAAGTCGAGTAATGTTTACCTCAAAAGTGTTGAATTTAGGATTACTTACCTCGATCAGGCTTTGTATAGGAAGACATTAAGTATCTCAAAAGTGATTTCTTCGTTTGCCTTGAGGTCCGAATTGGTGATTCGAGGGTCTTCCTTATTCAACAATACTTGATCCCCTATTTTGAAGTGATTTGTTGTTCCTATCACTGTCTGCTGGGTTTCGCTTCGGTTTCACTTCGTGTATTCCTAGTTTCTCTTTAAAGTGTGTTTTCCGCTTGTCTAGTTCGCGACCTTAAGGCTTTGTTCCTCATATAGTTTTTCTTTATTGGCACAAGGTCTATGATCCGCTCCGGTTTGTAGCTTTGTGGTGTTTCCCGCAATGAAGGTCGAACAAGTTGGTTATCAACTGAATTTACTTTCTCACCTTTATCACTTGATGTTCGGGCCAATCAAGAGCTTGAAGAGTGACTATCTCGTCGCCTACACAAAGTATGAGTTCACTGCATAGATATCAATTTTAGCTCGCAGTTTGCTAAAAGGGTCTTCCTAAAATTAAAGGAATATTATTGTCCTCATCCATGTCTAAAACAACAAAGTCTACTGGGAATACGAATTTATCAATTTTGATTAGAACATTTTCTATTATACCCCTAGGAATTCTGATAGTTTTATCAGTTAATTGGATGCTCATCCTAGTTTGTTTGGGTTTCTCTAGACCTAGTTGTTTAAACAGTTTATAAGGCATAACATTTATGCTTGCCCCTAAATCGGCTAACGCATTTTCTATAGATAAACTACCAATTATGCATGGAATTGTAAAACTCCCTGGATCTTTTAATTTCTATGGTAGTCTATTTTGTAGAATTGCCGAGTACTTTGCGTTGAGTTCCACATGTGATTCCTCGCCTATCCTTTGCTTTTCCGTTAACAGCTCCCTTAAAAATTTTCTAGAGTCTGGTATCTGCGAAAGAGCTTCGAGTAGAGGTAAGTTAATATGTAATTTCTTTAAAAGTTTAAGAAACTTACCGAACTGTTCCTCTGTATCATCTCTCTTTAATGCTTCGGGGTAAGGTATGCGAGGTTGGTACTCTTTGATTACTGGTTTTGGCTTTTCTCGTGTTACCTCTACTTTACCTTCTTCTACCTCGTGTTTTTGTATTGAGTTGGGTTCATCTAACCCTTTACTATCATGAGCTGTGATGGCTTGAATTTACTCTTTTGGGTTAGTTTCAGTGTTGCTTGGCAAGCTTTCTTGTAGTTGTTCTAAGATCAGCTTCGCAAGTTGTCCAACTGACTTAGTAAGTTCCCCAACTTGGTTCTCGATCCCTTTGATTGATGCCTCTTGATCTTCGAGTGCTGTTTCGGTGTTTTGGAGACGAGTTTTTGTGGCTGCCATGAATTTTGTCAGCATCTCTTCAATGTTCGACTCATCTTCCTGTTGGTGAGGTGGTTATTGAAAATATGGAGGAAGTTCCGATCCTTGGCTATTTTGATCATCCCATGAGAAATTGGGATGGTACCTCCAACCTGCATCATAAGTGTCATTATAAAAATTATTTTGTGGTCTAGAATAGTTACCCGTATAGTGAGCTTGCTCGTTTTCCATGCCATATCCGTAGGGTGGGTACTCAGGATTTGCCACGCCTCTTAGATTCGAGTCATATTGCATTTCTGGGTGTACCTGCGAGAGACTATACAAACCATCCATCTTTTCCTTCATCATCTCTAGCTGGTTAGATAACCTAGTGACCACGTCGAGGTTGAAGACACTGGCGGCTTTAGTAGGAATTGTCCTCATCGCTTGCCACTGATAATTATTCAGTGCCATCTTCTCTAAAAACTAAAATTATCTGCCAAAAGCAAATGGAGGAAAAATTAGCAAAGTAAAAATAAAATAATAATAATAATAATAACAATGAAAATAACTTGCAATAAAAAAAATGGCTAAAGTAATAAAAAAGAGTTTTCTTAGTATTTTAGTTCCCCGGCAACGTCGCCAAAAACTTGATCGCTGTGAATCAGAGCTTTAAAATTTATAAAAAGAATGATCGAACATGGAAACTAACTCTGACAACGATTAAAGGCAAGTGTACCTATCGAACAGTAGTATAGCTTAGGCAAGACCGGATTATCGAACCCAAAGGAACTAAAAGTACTAATACTAACTTTCTTTTTATTATTTAACCTAAAATAAGTGAAGTTGCTTTTAATCTAAAATTAACGAACTACTAAGCTAAGGACACAAAGACGAAAAAAGACTAAAATTGGGGAGATAACTTTCAGAAAAACTCAGTTGATTTAGACGATATCCTCAGGAAGAATCCACCAAGACTTCACTTGTTATCTATCACTAAACCATATGATTTTATTTACTTAGTTTGATCCGTAAGACTCCCTAACGTATATTAAACCCTCTCTCGAGGCGAGTAATGTCTAACCCTAGGTTAATTAGTGGAACTCTCGTTCTCTTATAATAACCCCCTAGAATTGCAGTAAATCGATCTATGGACTCCCATATTAGGTTTCACCCTAATCCGGCAAAATGTCATCACCCTATCTCTAGGCGTGCGATCAACTCCGCTTAATTATGCTAGATCTACTCTTAGGCAGGGTCTATTCCTCCTCCACCTAAGCACATTGAATTTGGATAAAGCTCACATAACTAAGAACAAACTAAGTATTTATCATATAATTTAGAAAATAATAACAAGATTCATCATAGGTTTCATCCCCTTCAGGTGTTTGAAGGATTTAGTTCATAACTAAATAAGAAAACATCTCAAGAGAAAAGATAAAACAAAACATAAGAAATCCCTAAAACTCTCTGAAGGAATTGAAGGAGAGATCCGCCATCTTGAGAAGAATCCCAGCTTCTTAAGATGGATCAACTGGCTATCTTCGAGTGATTCCCACAAATCTGACCTTTCCAGCTTGGCTCCTTGGCCTGGCTCACCGCCCTCTTTTTAGCTGACCCTTAGGGGGTTTATATAGGCTCTTGGAATACGTTTCTTTCTCCCTAAGTATCCAAATTCGAGTGAAATTATTCTTTTCAGTGACAAGGACACGACCATGGCACACGCCCATGTGGGTCGTGGCCAGCCCGTGCTCGGACTTCTTTAATGAGACATGGCCGTGTGAATCGAGGGAAGACCGTGTTCTAGATGATCAGTGAGGCACGACCATGTGGGCTAAGGTTCAGGCCGTGTCGATTTCTTCTTTGGCCCATTTTGGTCCGTTTTGAGCCCGTTTCTCGTTCTTTTTATCCTTGGGTGCTTTCCTGGGTCTAAGACATGAAAAGAAAGGATTAAGAGCACCTTTTTACATAAATCAAGGGATAAATCATCCAAAAGCATACTAAATGTAGGATTAAAATATGTTACTATTTCGGTTTATCAAAAAGCATAAAAATTTAAAACAAATTTTCTATGTTACCCCCCCCCCACACTTTAGTTAACACATTGTCTTTAATGTGTAGCCCATAAAAAGATAAGGAAAGAAGTTAATCGATTGATCGTGGTCATTTCAACTGCTAATGGTGGGTGCTTCCTACTCTGATTATGTTAAGCTTGAATTGTTTGTGTCTCCTTTGTGTGTGGTTCTTAAATAGAAAACTTAAACAAACTATAAAACAACTAAAATTCTATGTTTATCCCTAATCCTACAATAGAAAGTTTATTATATTCAATCATCACTACAACAAAATAGGTTTATGATGACACTTTTAGGTTGACATTTTCCTAAGTGTCGGGATAGACTTGCCAACATACGCTTTGGCCAACTCTTTGATAAGAGTCGGGATATGCATGCCTAAGGCAACCCTTAAATAAGGGTCAGCTTTGTCCAGCACTATGCCGACACTTTTGGGTCGACACTTTCCTAAGTGTTGGGATAGACTTGCCGACATACGCTTTGGCCAACTCTTTGTATAAGGGTTGGGATATGCATGCCGAAGGCAACGCTTAAATAAGAGTCGACTTTGTCCAACACTATGTCGACACTTTTGGGCATCACTTTCCTAAGTGTTGAGATAGACTTATCGACATACGCTTTGGCCAAATCTTTGTATAAGGGTTGGGATATGCATGCCTAAGGCAACATTTAAATAAGATTCGGGCTTGTCCAACACTATGCCAACTTTTGTTATACCTTTCCCAACTATATATCGCCATATGAAAAGCCAAATATAATTTTTCTTTTTCCTACCTAGAAATTAATAAATATTATAACCTTAAAAAAATTATAACCAAACCATTTGGTTTCTTTTCATTCCAGAAGAATGGAAACTTTTTTTCCCCTTTCAATTTTGATGCCACCACCATCATTCCCTGTTGGATTCCAGCATCGTTCAAGGTGGATGCTAGCAGCATACATATATCCATGCCCTTACGGTGATCTTTTTTTAGATAACAAAGGAAGAGCTAAATATCAGTGAGGAAATCGCTTGTTGCCCCAACAGTTCTCTCTACATCAGTGTCATCTACAATGTCAAGGATTTCATAGACAAAAAATCAAACAACAACCTTGAGCCTCCAAAACGACAAGTCGTCATCGTTGCTTGAGACCTTTTAGGTAATTATTAAATTTTTCTTACACTACAATGTTCTCAATTTTGATTTATTTGTTGGGAACTATATTTATCTTATAATTTAGAGTTTTATTGATTTGTTAACCTAGAATTTTCTTATGTTGAACTTTTAATTGATCAGAATATAGTAATTTTCTTTGTTTTTAATTTCTTTTCGCATTAGAAATTTACTATATTTTGATGCGATGTTGAACAATAATTCTTTTGGGTTTTTTTTTTAATATTTTACAATACCTCTATAAGACAATTATCAACCCCTGACCCTGTTTGTAAAGTCTAAAAACATTGCTAATAATGTATTAAATATTTTCCCATAAAATAAATTTATTAACATCAAATATTTAGGCATTGTAGTTCAACGAGACGATAAAAACAATAAAAAATAAAGTTTAACTTCTATTATTAATTTCTTTCATGCTTTAATTGTGGTTTAAAATTTTATTATTATAAATTCTAATTAAAATAAATTATATAAATTAATTTTATTAAAATATTAAATAATATTGCTTCATAATAATTATGTAAAATAAAAAGCATTATTTAATTGAAAAAACTTAGAAGTATTTTTTAATGATAATAAATATTATTACAATATTTTTTATATAAAATCTTTAAATAAAGAATTAAAAATAAACTGACAAACCAATTATCAAACTCAAGACTTATGACCATTTCATCTATATTACATTCAATAAACAATTTTTTTATAAATAATTTTTTCTCTCATCTACATCATGTGTGATAATCTAGCTTAATTTTAGGTTTAAATAAAAAAGTGATCCATAAACCCTAACTCTTTTAATCAATCATGTTGTGACCCCTTTATTTTTTCCTTTTTCCTTTCTTTTCTCTTTCTTCCCTTTTTTTTTTCATTCTCCTCTTTCCTCTTCTCTTTTCTCCACTTCCTAAGCCTTACTCCTCAAAACCCTAACTCTATCCCCTTTTTTTTTTGCAATTTCGACCCAAAAATTGATCAAAAATCTCATGGGGGAAGCTGATAGCCATGAACGTTGCAGATTCTAGGGACCAAGCCCTTTCTCTATTCACTGTTGTGCTAGACCACTTTGATTTTTTGGTAAAGCTTTTGTCTCTTAAATAGGCAAAGGACATTCTTTCCTCTCTCAATTCTTCTTCCACCCCGGAACTCTTCCCCTACCTTTCTGACCTCCAGCGTTCTCCTTATAGCCTCGTTAGGGGATTTCTTGTCGAGTGAGTTTCAAACCCTAATTCTTTCCAATTTTGTATGTTTATGTTTATTTTATATGTTATTCTTTCCTTAAACTTGCCATTTTCCCGAGCTGCACTGCCTTTTGGTTGCTCCAATTTTATTTCGTGAGCTTGCTATGCTATTTCTAGGAGAAAATGACTTTAGCTCCATGCTATGGTAAAGATAACATGCTTATTTGCGATGATATTAGTTATTCTTATGGTTGCCATCTCTTTACGAGTTAGCTGAAACATTCAAACCATCAGGTTGGTGAGTTGCGGGTCCCTTATCTTCTCTTTATTGATATACAAGTTTTAACCTAGTGCTGCTCTTAATTGACTTCCAGCATTTATGTCATTGAATGCTAATCATAGATTTTAGTGCATATGGATTTTATCTCTTTTACCAAATTAAAAGTGCATGTCATCCATGTAAGATCCAGGTCAAATAAATTATCTGTTAATTTTGGCAGTTTCAAACATTTTTAGTTTCAGTCCCTTTCATTTTTACTTATTGCGTTGTTGACAATCAATGTGTTTATGCATAATCCTTGTTTAGTGGTGTGACAATGCAAGATGCTCTCAAGGAAAATTCCATATAAATTACAGAGGATATGATCCAGTACCGATTTGGGGTTATTCTGAGGTATGCTCGCCTGCTGTACATTATTTTGAGAATAAACCTATACTGGTTATCTTGGGGTATTCACCAAATAACTTAGTTTTGGATTTATAATACTTGCTCCATTTCTGCAATTTCACGTTGAACAAGGGCCTGTACTAGAATGGGTTGGTTTTCCTCTTGTTGTAGTTAAAGGTATAGCTAGACAGACACGAATAACGGTGATATTTCTTTTCAAAATAGAGACATGAACTTCTGAAGACACTGTCAATCTATGATCCTTTTTACTACCTTAGATTGGCTATAGCTAAGGATGTACAAGGAAATATACTAATCTTATGTAATGCTGCGCAATTTTTTAAGTACCTACTACCTACTCTTGAAACATGTTATATGAACATTGAAAAATGGAATCTATAGATGTATTTTAATCAAGTTTAAAGCATCATAAGGTTGAAAAACACATGATATGAATGCCAACATAATTTATTTCTTCTCATTCTTGACTAGAAGGAAGCATAAAAAATGTTGCTCGATCACTCTAAATAAAACATAAGAGTTACAACATTAAGCATTTTCTGGTTTGTGTTTTACATTTTTCTTAGGAACCTTTGAAATAAGTCAATTAATTGCTACAATTTTGGATACAACTTTTGTTATTTTAGCTTGGCTTTCTTGTTGATTTGTTAAATTGAAGTTGGATAAATGCAATGACTTTGTGATATGATTATGCATGATATTGCTGATGATGAAGCAAAGGCATGAAGTGCAGAGAGAAGCAAACATTATGCTGAAATTGGATGGTTTAAGAATCAGGAAGCTACCAAGACTAATCCAAAGCTTGTAGCCATGAACAAGAAATTTGAAATGATTCATGGGTTATCTTCACTTGCAGGAATTGTCGAACTCATTTGTTTACTTCTATACATTGGATTGAATGCTGGTTGTATACATTTCGACTAAATGTTAATGTATTTTAATTGTTGGATCGATTTTTGTAGTGAATATTCAACCTTTATTTTAATTTTAATTATATATTTGTAGTTGTATTTAATGGACAATTTCTATCATTATTAATTGTAAATGTTTATGAAAATATATTAATATTGAAATAATAAAAAAATGAAAAAACTTGTCTTAGACCTGTCTATCCCAACCTTTTTAGGGTTGACTTAGACGTGTCTATCTCAACTTTTTAAGGTTGCTGACAAGGTCTATCCCAACCTTTTTAAAGGTCGCCTTAGATAAGGTCTATCCCAACCTTTCTAAGGTTGCTTTAGGCATGTCTATCCCAACCGTTTTTAAAGGTTGCCTTAGACAAGGTCTATTCCAACTTTTCTAAGGTTGTCTTAGACAAGTTTATCCCAACCTTTTTAAGGTTGCCTCAGACGGGTTTATCCAAACCTTTTTTAAATGTTGGCCTTGATGAGGTTGTTTCGACCCTTCAATAAAGGCCGACTTATGTTGAATTAAGCCGACGATTTTTCAAAAGTGTCGTGGGACCTATGCCAACTGTACTATAGACGACATTCTCGGAAGCGTCGCTGACACCTGTACCAACCTTTTTTGCGTCGTCTTAAATAAAACCTCATCATCACAATATGGCACCCCCTCATTCCATTGGGGCTTCTCCCTTTCCCAAGCCATATTCTTGGTGAGAATTCCCACCCATTGAGAGCACATGGCGGGTTGGGCTACGGATAACATGCCCCTTTGGCGTAGAAAGTTGCGGCCAAAATGCTGCTTCTTACTCATCCTCTATTCCTGGGGTATCTTATGCATCCCATTCATCTTCGGAGTCCTCTCCCTCATTACTCCCTTATCTCTCATGATGGGTCAGTGCTGAGTCGAACATGTCAGGTGGATACTTTGGGGCTTGCAACCCATTTAGCTTTGAAAACTCCTGAAGTACTGGCCTCGTTTCCTGCATCCATCGGATTATCCCATCAAGTTTCTTGTAACAACCCGTTTTTTAATGTTGTCAAAAAAAGTGGCTTCGGGGCCACCAAATCTGACGAGTAATAATAATATTTATGAGTCAAATGTGATTTTAAAAAGGTTTTTGATTTGATAACTTATGTTATATAAGCGATTTATTAAGCTCAAGTGGTAAAACCCTAAGGTCAAGTGGTTTTAGAAAATGAGGTATAGGGACCTCATTTCTATAAAACGAGAAGTAGACATTTTTATAAATATTTACAGAGTGTCATTAATGTGGTATTAAAGTTTCGTTGAAAAATTTTAACATTTCGATAGTTAATTAATTAAAAAGGACTAAATTGTAAAAGTTAAAAAAGCCAATCACTATTAGTTTAAAGGTGTTAATTGATTAAAGAATTATAATTGGATGGCCTTATTGATTAAATTAACCATCCTAAAGATAGTGGGACGGCAAGGGAACTTTAAATTTTTGGTTTTATTTATGTATAAAGGTTAAAATAATTAAAAATAAGTATTATAATTAAAATAATTTAAACACTTAATGTCACCATGGATAAAGAAAGGGAGAAGCTCCAAGCTTCAGCCAAACAAAAATGGGTGCATGTAAGTTATTTATTTATCGGTTTCTAATAATTTTTATGTTTTTGATATCGTTGCAATTTGGTCCAGCTAGCCCATACCTTCGATTTTGAAACTGTTAAAGATTTTTAATATTTCCATTGATGAATTTAGTGATTTTTTATGTTAAATGATGAATTTAAAATATTAGTTATTTTTTAAAAGTATTTTGTTAAGTGATTTTTGATAAATTTATCGATTAAGGACTAAATTGCTAAAATAATAAAAGTACAAGGATTTGATGTGAAATTGTTGCAAAAATGGGTTTAACTGGAGGCCATGAATATTTTGCTAGTGTAAAATTCAATAAAAATGGTTAATTTGCATGTTTTAGGCTCAGGGACTAAATTAAATAAAAGTAAAATGTTAGGGGCAATTTTGTAAAAATGTCAAAAATGACTAAATTGCATAAAATACATTGTTTTACTATATAAATTAATGGATTGAATGAAATTATTAATTTAGATCAAGACCGGGTGGAAAATCGAGGAGAATGAAAAATTACCATAATGCCTTTGTATTTTGACATTTCTGCAATTTAGCCAGGTAAGTTTGTACGTTTAAATAGCATTTTAAATTATGTTTTAAATGCTATATTTTATAATATCAAATTATGTCTTGGTAGAAAAATCCATTGGCGTATCGGCGTATCGGCGATCATCGATTATGAAAAGGGATAGCTTCAACTATCGATTATGAAAAGGGATGGTGACGACCATCGATTAATGAAAATGGATATTTTCAACCATCGAATATGTAAAGGGACGATTAAGACCATCGTTTAGCACACTTTGTGTGAGCTCCGATAATGGGTTTCGATTGACTTCATTACAAAAAAATATGGAAAGGTATGATTTACCAATTATCAAAGTATGAATTTTCATGTTTATGCAAGGTATGATATAAGTGATGCTATGTTATGTACCCATATCTTACCATGTGATGATATTGCTAAGTTATGTGTTTAATCACTAGCTTGTGGCTATGGTTAATGTTATGTTTATATGTATGTAAATGAAATGGTAAATGTTCAATAAGAACTAAGATATGTTTATATGAAACTCAATGGAATGGTGATACATGGAAAAACATGATATGTTGTGATGGATGATAAATCCAATTGAATCATACTCAAGTATAATGATTATCCATGTCAAATTCATATGAACCATGTTTAAATGAACTTACATGTGTTGTTGATGTGCTAGGGCTTATGCCAAGCTTGTGGATATGATTGATGTTTATGATTATTCTTGCGAAGCTTTCTCGGGCTCGCATGATACTATTGTAGGTTTGTTGAGGGGTTCGCCACCATTGCAGCACCCTTAATGAAGCTGTTACAGATAAACGAGGAGTTTGCATGGATAGAAGAATACAGAAGAGCTTTGAAAAACTTAAGGCGATACTCACCAATGCACCTATGTTGATGTAACT
Source organism: Gossypium sturtianum (assembly GCA_025698515.1). Taxonomy (NCBI): domain Eukaryota; kingdom Viridiplantae; phylum Streptophyta; class Magnoliopsida; order Malvales; family Malvaceae; genus Gossypium; species Gossypium sturtianum. Next base: position 122,811,284 of record CM046950.1, read on the forward strand.
AGAGCCTGGGAAGGACTTTGCAGTCTACAGTGATGCTTCGCACATGAGACTTTGTTGCGTGCTAATGCAGGATGGAAGGGTGGTGGCTTATGCTTCGAGACAAGTGAAGCCTCATGAGAGAAACTACCTAACCCATGATCTGGAGTTAGTAGCAGTGGTGTTCGCACTCAAGATTTGCTAACACTACTTGTATGGTGAGTGATGTACCATCTACACAGACCATAAGAGTCTTAAGTATTTGCTCACTCAAAAGGAATTAAACTTCCAACAAATGAGGTGGATAGAACTGCTAAAGGAATATGATTGTGTGATAGAATATCACCCTAGAAAGGCGAATGTGGTTGTTGATGCTTTAAGTAGGAAGTCAAGGAGTGAGCTGCGAGCTCTGTTCACACTACTGAGTGTAACGAGCTATAGGGGATTACTTGCAGAACTGCAAGTAAAACCAACCCTATCACAACAAATCAAGGAGAAGCACGCCATAGATAAAGACTTGGTGAAGAGGGTTCATCGAGTAGAACAAGGAATGCAGCGGGACTTCACACTAAATGTAGAAGGGATAGTTTGTTTTTATGGAAGACTCTACGTCCCTTATGACGATGAGCTTCAGCATGCAATCCTTAGTGAAGCTCACAGTACTCCTTAGGCAATGCACCCAGAAAGTAACAAGATGTACCATGACCTCCGCCAATTGTATTGGTGGCCTAGTTTGAAGCGAGTTGTCATAGATTTTGTGGCAAAGTACTTAGTCTACCAGAAGGTAAGAGCAGAACATCAATATCCTTTAGGACTGCTACAACCACTTAAAATCCCAGAATGGAAGTGGGAAAGGATCACCATGGATTTTGTTTCAAGCTTTCCCCTGACTTCGACAAATAAAGATGCTATATGGTTGATTGTGGATCGCCTTATGACGAGTTCACACTTCTTAGCAGTTCGCACCACTTATACTATAACACCTTTGACCCGACCCGATTCATAGAATTCGGATCTAGGGTGCTACCACTCTTATTATGAACTTATACATGAACAAATTATGCAAACATTACATTTCAACTAAGCCCTTGCTCACATAACATATACATATGGAACAAATTTGACAACTACGTTGGTTGCAACAGATTTTTTACAAATTTGAGGATTTACAAGAGGATAACTTGATTACATTGTTCAATCTATTTTACATCTAAGTGATAATACTAAATTCAATAGGTTCATCAACATATTATGTACCCGTTATAGGGACTTACAAGTGAATCCCTTGACTTATTTCGTTAATCCCATTAAAATCGACCACACCAGCCGAAATCTACTCTGTATGCATAACAACCCATCTTTCCCCTCTTTGGGCACAGCCCTGGCATCATTCCTCTTGGCATAGTCCCATCTTAGCTTACCTGTGACATATAAGTATAGAAGTAAGTTCATGTGAAGTTGGTGTGTAAATCTTCTTTTACCTGAATCATATTCGAGAACACCATTTTCTTCTACCTCATTGTATCCTTTCTTTAATTCATCTCTGGCAAATACGTCTAGGTTTCATTCATTATGCCATAGGTGTCACGCTATGTGCCAAGATCATAACTTACCTCTGATGATTCCCTTAACCATTCCCACTTCAGAGGACTTTACAGATAGAATACTCTTGGCTCACCACTTATACTAGTGCACTCTAGCTTCACTATTCTTACCTTGATACTATACGGGGTTTGCTTAACACTTCATACAGATTTTTCCTTTCAGAGTTCACCATACTTATCGTTCCTTTAGAAGACTTCATATGCCGTTTAATCAGAGTTTTCCATAGGCTCTTTTCTTTTTGTTCAAAGTCCGCCACAGAGGCGTTTCTTTCAAATGGTTACCGTAAGGGTTATTCTTTAGATGGTGCCACAAAGGCATTCCTTTTCAGAGATAGCCACAAAGGCTTTCATATCCAGAGATTGCCACAAAGGTGTCCTTTTCATTAAGTACTCGCCACAAAGACTTTTCTTTCAGAATTTTGCCACAAAGGCATCTTGTAATAGGTTTGCCACAGAGGCTTATCCTTCCAGAGTTTTGCCACAAAGGCTATCTTTTAATTGGCTCGCCACAAAGGTTTATCCTTCTATAATTTTTCCACGAAGGTTGTTCTTTTCTTGGTGATTTAGGCAATAGGGATTTTCCTAGACTCGCACTTAGTGAGGTTTGCCCCGCATCATTCTAGGATACATAGAGAACCACATTAGGTAATAACCTTCCTTAAAATTTTCCATATGATGCCATAACCCACCAGTTACGGTCTTACACTCTATGATCTCCTTCCCATACGATGCCATAACCCACCAATTTTGATCTTACACGATATGGTCTTTTTACCATATGATGCCATAACCCACCAGTTATGGTTTTACACGATATGGTCTTCAATCCCATGGCCATAGACTTGTCCTTTCAGAGGTTCGTGTTTTTAGTCCTGATAGACCCCTTTGACAACTTCAGAGACAGACACAGACTGATCATTCAATGACGTACTCATGACAAACATCTCCATTGGAACTTGAAAAATGTCATATCACTATTGAATTGTCTAATCAAGGTCTATTACTTCTGAAAAACTTAATTGAGTATTTCCCCTTATCTTTCAACAATCTTGGTTCATGTCTGTTAATTCCTACCTGGCTTACCTTCTAACTTAACGAGTATGGGACCACAATTATGGGGTTACCATACCACGGGTGCAACTCGTATTTTAAAAAAAATTATTACTTAGCGACAATTCTCATTCCTTTAACCTTAGTAATCTGACATGGAAACCTTTATTCTCTTGTCCTCATTTTGGGGTTCACCTACACCATACGCAAAAATGCATTTGGACGAACACCACTCTGCCAATTATACTTCTATAAGACTGTACGCCAGGTCTCATGTCTGCCAGGACTGAAATGTTTTAGGCATACTCATAATGTTCTTATTTTTGTCTAATCTTAACACTACACGTTCCTTAGATCTACTCTATATGCCTTACTTTCATAAATAGTATTCGTACACTTGGACTTCGTTGGGCGAGATGTTACATATACTTTGCTAAAATTGGCAAAGATATACATCGTAGAGATAGTGCGACTCCATGGCGTACCAGCTTCCATTTCTTTAGATCAAGACCTTCAATTCACTTTGAGATTCTGAAAAAGTTTACAAGAAGCCTTGAGTTCGAAACTAAACTTCAGTACTACTTATCATCCAAAAATAGAAGGCCAATCAAAAAGGATGATACATGTATTGGATGATATTCTGTGAAGCTGTGTATCAGAGTTCACAGGAAGTTTGGAGCGATACTTGTCTTTGTTAGAGTTTCCATATAGTAATATATTATCAAGAAAGCATCCAAATGGCACCTTTTGAAGCGTTGAATGGAAGAAAATGTATAACTCTTTTGTGTTGGGAAGAACTGGATGAAAGGTGAAGGGTAGGACCAGAACTAGTTCACGAAATAGAGGATAACATCTAAATGATATGTGAGAGGCTGAAGGATACATTAGGCAGACAAAAATCCTATGCTGATCTAAAACAATGAGACATTAAGTACCAAGTGGGCGAGCATGTGTTCTTAAAGGTTTCGCCATGGAATAAAGTCTTAAGGTTAGGGCAAAAAGAAAAATTGAGTCTGCGGTTCATTGGTCCTGATGAAATGGTTGAAAGGATTGGTCCAGTGACCTATCGTCTTAAACTTCCACATGAACTTGAGTGGATCCATGATGTTTTTTATGTGTCCATGATAAGGAAGTATTGTGTGGATCCATCCCATGTTGTATCAGCAGACGAGATAGAAGTGCGACTTGATTTAACATATGATGAAGAGCTAGTAGAAATAGCTCATGAGGAAACAGTCTTGTGAAACAAGAAAAATCATTTAGTCAAGGTATTATGGCGAAACCACAAGACCAGCGAATCCACTTGGGAAACAGGATGAGGAGTGAGTATCCTTATCTATTTTGACATAGGTAAATTTGAGGACGAAATTCCTTAAGAGGGGGAGAGTTGTAACATCCCAAGATAGGGCCTGGGATTTTGGAGTTTGAAGAGGAGTTCGCAAAAAGAGCCATGCGAGCAAGTACTTTCCAGTAGGTTTGGGGAACATGGGTTCGCCAGGGGAATTGGCGAACATGTATTCGCTATAATATTTGGCGAGTAGAGGTTGCCAGTGGGTCTAGCGAATTGTAAATATTGGTTTTGGCCTAGCAAGTTGAAATCACCAGTGTGATCGACAAACTAGGGTTCACCAGTAGTTTGGTAAACCGAGGTCACCAATTTTGGCCACATGTAAAAATAACAGTTATACATGGGTTAGGAAGTCAACACCATTCATGCATGTAACTATTTCCTACTTCTACTACAACTAGAGAATCTTAAGAACATTAGGACACTTAGTAACTATAAATTAAGCCCCTTTTCCATCAAAAAACTTCACATTTTGAATTCTTGAAAATTCATCATTGATTATTCTATTACCTAGTTATCAAAACCCAAGAATTAGCACTTAGGAATCAAGGTAAGATTCTATTTCTCTATTGATGTTCAGAAAAGTTCGCAACAAAGGAAACTAGGTTTGCTAAAAGTCCAGCATGTGTGAACCTAGGTTCACTTATGTTTATGTCTGTATCTTGAATGTGTTGTTTGTAACTTATTCATGTCTATTATGAACCTAATAGAACCGTTTACAAGCCAAGACAAGGGAAAAGCGAAGCTTGTCTAAAGTTTCAAAAAAATCGATGCGTGTTCAGGGATCGCCACTTGTATTTGCGAACCACAATTTTAATCAAGAGCTTAGGGTTTTAACCTAAGTTCCAAAAGTAAGCTTTCTCTAAAAACTATGATGTTGTGTTTTAATTGTGTGTTTTCATGAACAGTGATACGTGAGCACTTTATGGCGAGCTCTATATGTTTATGAGTTTTACGAGCTCCTTATGATTTGTGAGCTCTATGTTTTAAGTATATGTTTTGACACTATAAATTTTTGTAATTATTGGATATAATGGCATGCCATAGGATTTTGAGTACTCACCCATATGTTTTTATGTTTTGGGCATTGAGGCCTTGAGTCATGTTGGAGAGATAAAAGAATGTTGAGCTTAGCTCTATTCAATGGGACATGTTGGTGTGTTAGAGAGTGCCAAGATTTATGCTACACTTATGGGACATGTTAAGACTCTATGAGTCATTCTGAGGCATTATAAGGAGATTCGCTTATCCAATAGTAAACATCATGTGTATGAAATTATGTTTTCTAAAATACAATGTTTTACAGTTTAATGCTATCAAACAATAAGTATTGGCGAACTAAGTTTCGGATAAGTATGGCGAACCCAGTTCGCAAGTTCTGTGATTTTGCCAAAACTTTTGTTAACTTATGTTTTGTACTACAATGTGGTTATTATTTCCTATTTATTCACTAAGTTCGCAATAACTCACACACTCATTTCTAAACACTGCAGATATTTAGATCGTAAGGTGAGCACCGGCAAGGCGAGTGATCCAAGAAGAAAAAACTATGGAAAGGTAGAACAAGTGAATCCTAGATTACATGCTTAAACATATCTTCTGATGACTTCGCTGTTTGTCTTAGAACTGAGTTTTTTTCTTTAAGTGTCCTTAAGTTTGTCTTTATATTTTATTTGCGAACAGATAATACTTTATGAACACCTCTATATTTCAACTATAAGATTTTAATCCAAGTTTGATTGATAGTTTCTTAATTGATGAATCCAAAACTAAGCACTAATTTCTAAACCTTGAGTAAGCCATAGGTAATAACACGAATGTTTTAAAACCAACAAACTTATATAGTTCGCCAAGGTTGGTGTGAAGTGACAAGGGTTGAATTTTGATAAAGTGCGAACCCCAGTGATTGGCGAACTGCTATCTACAAATCCATAATGTTTTTGAGTTACTGAAACCTTGCAACCCGAGTTCGCATAACCTAGCTCTTAGAGGTAGCTCGCGAGACCAACATTGTTTAAATAACTTATCCCTTAAAGGATTTTAGATGTGCGAGCTATGTAGGGGTGCGAACCCCTATGTTAGATAGATGTTACGTTTATACTAGCAAAGTAAGTTCACATGCGTACCCTTAAGCCTGCAAATGAGTTCGCGAGATTGGGTTGTCTTAAATTGTGTAGATTTTACTCACATTTATATATTCAAACTCTTATTTGTATGCGAGCTATTTTTTAAGTTATGATGTTAAATACCTACACGACATTCCGCTGCAAACTGAAAACTTAAACATAATACATGCTTTATATTGTGGTGTGTTGGAGGATAGGTTGGGTGTTAATGGAGAGTCACTTAGGTGGCTAATGTGGCGTTCTATAGCTCAAGTTTGGTGACCAGGCTGGGTATGGGATGTTACAAAAATTTATAAATTATATTAAGTTAATAACTAAATATAAAGCCATTAGTAATAAAATTAAGTTAATAGAAGAAAACAAAACATTTTATCCATCTTTACATGGAAACTCGAACCATTAATGGAGGAGAAGAGCTCAACGCACAGCTAGGGTTTTGAACTTTCAAACTTCAATTTGGTTAGTTCAATTTAGTCATTTTCTTGTAATTTTTATGTTTTCAGAATCCCGAGAACTTAAGCTAGCTGACCTATGTCGTATTTTTCAGAACTGTTTAAGTTTGATGATGATTGTTGAATAATTGAAGCTTGAGTTGTTATTTTGATAGATTTTAAGTTTAGAATTGAAAAAGGACTAAAAAGTAAAGTCAATTCATGATTTTGTACAATAGAGACTAAATTGCACAAAATATGAAAATTGTGGTAAAAATGAGAAATAGGAAGTTAAATTAGGCCTAGAGTGAAATCAACTTAAAAATTGGAAGTTAAATTTGAAAGTTATGTTAGTCCCGATTTTAGGGACTAAATTGAATAAAATGAAAAATTTTTATAAATATTGAATGTAAAAATGGTTGTGTATTGATACTTTTATATGTTTGTTTTAATTCGTAGCTAATGTCGACCCAGATTCCTCAAAAAAGAAAGGAAAAGACAAAGTCGTCGACCAATAGCTCGAAGTTTACGGTTTGTGTTTCTATAATTTGAACTATCTTTGTAACACCCCAAAAATTTAAGTCTTTAATTTTTGCATAAGTTGCTTGTTTGCTTTAATGGCTAAGTGATTTGGGTGTGTATGGGGGTGTTTGAGAAGCCTGGGTTCAAGTCTTCGCTTTTGCAAATTTTTTAGTTTTTCTCTTAAATGAATCTGGACACTAGCATACAGGCCTTATAAATAATAGTGCTTGTTTTATGGCACAAAAAGAGCTGGTGGTCTAGTGGCAAGGTGGTGTGTTGTGTAATTGTGAGGTCTGAGGTTCAAGTCCTGGGTTGCGCAATGGAGTATTTATTTTGCTGCTTGAGCTGTGGAGGTAGTAGAGTTGGACTGAAACACAGCTAAGGGGAGTTGGTATTGAATTTGAATGGAGTAATTCAAGGAGGGATAAGGTGTAACGCCCCGGAGTTAGGAAACTATTCATAAAAATTTATGTGAGCTAGGAAATGACACAATTGTATGTCTGCTTCAGTGGTTAAGGGTCCTGAAATGTGTTGGAGAAGTCATGGGTTCAAACCTGGGCTTTAGCAAAAATTTTAGTTTTAAGGGGATAAAACTCTGGATGCTTGGATGTAGGCCTTTTAAATTATTGTGTTAAAAATATGACACACTGAAGCATGTGGTCTAGTGGTTGTGGTGTCATTAAGGTTGCAAGGGAGCCTGGGTTCAAGTCTTGGCTCTTGCAATTTATTTTGGTTTTTCTTTTAAAGGAACCTGGACTTTGGCCTTTAGACCTTTTATTTAATTGAAGATAAAATGTGACACAAGAGGAGTTTGTGGCAAGGAGGAAAGTGGCGTGTTGAGCTATTGAGGGGGGCTTGGGTTCGAATTCTATTGCAAGCAAAAAGGATATTTATTTTGCTAGCATGAGGCAGCAGGAGTTTGAGGTGGTTTCGAACTCTGTTGGGTGAGAGTTTGAATGGGTCTTGGAGGGTGTTATGGAGGATATCAAGGAGGGATAAAGGGAGAGATTTTAGGAGAAAGTTTAAAAATTCAAAATAGGGAGAGGAGTTGTAGCCGAATAGGTACTCTGACCACAGGGAATTCGGCTTGGGATTTTTGGGAGCTTCTCTTGCTATTCATTTCAGGTTTTAGCATTTTTGTTCTTTTTCATCTTTGTTTCTAAAACTGTGGAGTTCGTTTTCTACCCTTCTCTCTAGCCCTCTAGTCCACCGATTTTTGCCCTTCATTCCCTTTTTTTCAATTGGTATTCCCCTCTTTGGCCGAGGAGCACTTGTCTTTCCTTTCATAAACCCTTTTCAGTTGCTAGCCATACTTGTGGATCGACTCATACCTTCTTCTCCTCTTCCTCTCTCAACTCTTCTGTCCTTCTTCTTTTTGCCGAATCTTCTCTTCTCTTCTTTTCTGATCCTTGGCCATCTTTTGCTGAAAGTCTGCCGAAAATCCCTTGATCTATTGGTAAGTGTTACGGTTTGTTCTCCCTAGCCGAACCTTATTAGGTTCTCCTCTCAAATGTTCGACTTATGTATCTCTTAGGCCGATCGTTTGTGTCTCCTTTTTTCCACCATGGGGAAATATTCCTTTAACACTTCTTTTTGTGCGAATGATGCTAGGGACTCAAGTTCATAACAAGGTGTTAGACCGACTACTTATCCCCTACAAGTGATATCTCTTTTATTGGTAAGTGCTTTAAGTCTTAGATGTATTCATATGGGATTGTAGATTCTTATGAATCGGTTTACGGTTTCGTGTGAAGGGAAAGCATTGGAGAGAATACATGGTTTTGGAACAAGAGGGGTACTACGATTGGTTGTTTGGTAAGTACTTATGATTTGATTAAACTTTCTAATGTTATGATTAGGGATTAACGAAAGTTTTGGGCTAATAAAGGGTTGTGTTTTAACCATAGGCTCTCAACTTCAGAAGCATCTTGGCCATAACTCCTTAGCAGGTGTGTAATTGTACACACACTTTGATTAAACCGTAAATCGGTAAAAGCCGAAAAGCCGGAGAATATGGCACTTGATGCCACACGGGCGCGTGATCACATGTATGGTTATCCGAGCCCACGAAACATGGGTGTTTGACTGTAGAGGCCACCATGAGCGATCTCATGGCTTAGGCCGTTTTGGGCCACGTTGGGCCAAAATGGGCCGTGTGGGCCTAATGGGCTCGTGGGCCCTACACGGGTAAAATCCTCAGAAAGTGATCATTGATAGGTTGGTTTATGAGGCTCGCGATGCCGTATGTGAATCTGGACTAAATGGGCCACACGAGCGTGTGGGCCCACTTAGGCCCAAATGCAGGTTTTGGGCCCATATACACTGCTCTGGCCGTGTAAGTTATCTGAGTCACTCGAAGCGACGATAGACCCTCTAGGAGGTCGTAATAAGTACCGAGACCCCAATATTTTTAAAATTATTGAAATACCCCTGTAGGACAAAATGACTATTTTGCCCTTGAGGGTAAATGATTGTCTTAGACTTTGAACTTGACTGATTTGACTGTGGTCGTGTGATTGATATGCTTTTAATATATGCTTAAATGACTGTTACTGAGCATGGCCATTCTGCATACACTTGTGATGATTGAGCATGACATACACGACATTTTGCATGGGGTTGGGATATTATTACAGAGGAAGTGTACAGCCCGTTACCGTTCTGTACAAGGCTTTCAGCCTTTTTGTGATATTTATGGCTTTTAGCCGTTCTATTAACCGATAGCGGTGCTACGATATTTATGGCTTCTAGCCGTTCTGTCTACGGCACCGAGCCGTTCTATTGACTTAGTGTCGCAACCAGTGCTAAGCTTGGTGTGTTAGCAGGGTGGGTCGATTTTATCCTCATATGGTGTGTTGGTTGGTACAGGTGGTGTATTGGTTGGATTGGGCTGGATTTCTATCTGCATATCTGCATCTGATACTAATTCTGTAATGGGCTTAGGTCCACCTGGTCTTATTTATAGGCTAAGGCCCACCTGATACCGTGTCTGTGATGGGCTCAGGCCCAGTCTGTTTCTGCATACCGTATATCTGACTGTTTGTATTATAAGGGATTACACACTGAGTTTTCGCAAACTCACCCTTCTGTCTAACTGTACAAGTAATCCCCAGCCTTAGGTAATTTGGAGCCACGAGGGACCCGGAGGTGGCCACGTGAACACTGATTTTTCGCTTGAGACTTAAATATTTTAAATTTATACTTGGGTTTGGTTATGTAAAAAGGCCATTTGAAGTTTTAACTTTTATTTGGTTTTATTTTCTTACTTCAACCTGCTAGATTAGGAAAAACGGGTTTTTCAAATAATAACTTATTCCAAAGAAAATCACGCGTTTCAAATTTTAAAGTTTACAATTAGAAAAGCTTCTGCGGTTTTTAATTCAGATTAATAAACTTGTAACAAATGATATGACCAATAATTTGTCAACATGTTTTGATTTTACAACACCAACGTTTTGAAGAGCAATTAGTTAAAAGGGCTTTAAAACTTTAGTCACGAACTTTCAACGACAAACTCAGTTTTTGAACGACGCTTTGATGTGACGCGCGAGACTCAGCCATAACGTCTGGGTCGGGTTTGGGGTGTTACATAAGGGGAGAGATTTTAGGAGAAGATCAAGGAGTTTGAGTGAGAGGAGGTGTTGTGCCATTTGGGGGAACTCAAGCCTTGAGAATTCGGCTGGGGGAGAATGTTGGTCATTTTCGGCATTGGGTTAACATTTGCCGAATTTTCTTTTCTTTCCTCCCATTTACCGACTTTTGGTTCACTCGGATTTGTTTTGGTTGCTTCGCATTAGCCAACAAAAGTCCATTCTTTTCGGTCAATAGGCGTTTTTGTGAGCAACTCTTCCTTTTATTTTCTCTCTTCTTCTCTTCCTAAATCTGTACCCTCTTTTGGCTGAATATCCCTTGCCTTCCAATCGGTTTACCTTTGTCAGAATATTTCTCCTCTTACCTTATAGGTTCTGCTCTTAATCGATTTGACTTGGTCCTATTCTTCTCTTTCCATTTTCTACCTCCCAATATTTTTCTTGTTTTGATCGAGAGCTATCTCTCCTTATCGATTGTGGTTTGGCCGAATATCACCCTTGCTTAATCACTCTTTGCGCCGACTTTCTCTTTACTGCTTCTTACTGTTCCAGTGCTGCAAGTGTTTTTGATTATCGGTAAGTGTTTTTACTCCTCACTTTGAGATTAAACCTGTGCTCTTCTATTCTTTTACTTAAAACCGAATACCCTTTTATTCATCTTTTGATTACTGACTATTGTTTCCTTATTCACGATGTGTTACTCGTTGTGGTTCTAGGGTTCTCCACGAGGAGTGGTGGAGTGTAAGTGGTTTCGAAATAGTTGTAACCCTCGTTCTCAACGTTCAATCAAGGTAATGCGTCACCTCACTTTTGGAGTTTAGGCCGTATACTAATTATGTCCTTATAGGAGATCATTTGTGGATTGAGGCCACTTATATGGCCTACCTTGGTTAATGAGATCGGTGTTGTGGTACAGATAATCTATAAAGGCGTGTGATCACTTCTGGTTAGCGGTCTTGGAGAACTAAAGTCGCCTCATTCAAGCAAGGTAAGGATGGTGGTTTTGGATTAAGTGTCAATAAGAGGATGTTTTACCCTAACGATTAAAGGACTGACATTGGGTCATGTTTGAATCTAGGTTGGGTGCTCGTGGAACTTGGAGTGGTTTCTTAAACAGGTGTGCATTCACACTGTTTTGACTGTAGAACGGCAAAATCCGAATGTAACACCCCTAACCCGTGGCCATCGCCAGATTAGGGTTAAGAGACATTACTAAACTTTTCCAAACATTTCATATCTAATCACAACCAAACATAACAATTCACATTCATATAGTCCCTTAAATAGATTAATGAAACCTTAAACACGTGTTAGAAAGGGGTCGGGACTAAACCGTTCACATACGAAAATTTTTGAAATTCAAATATTTTTCTAAGTTATAGAGGTCACACGCCCGTGTGGGTAGGCCGTGTGCCTCACACGGCCTCAGACACGCCCATGTGTCCAAGCCGTGGCAAAACAGGGCATACCTACTGACTTGTACACACGGCCTGAGACATGCCCGTGTGCCTCACCCGTGGTTGACACTGACTTGCACCACACGGCCAGTCACACACCCGTGTGTCCAGCTCGTGGTCGAACCTGACTTGTTTCAATTTGCAAACTCGAAAGACACGGTCGAGCCACACGCTCGTGTGCTCAACCGTGTGGCCAATTATAGGCCATTTTCGAGGCCAAATTGCCATCCACACTTTGAAATCACCTACAAGCTTCAAATCTCATACATTTATACCTCAATTGGCAATCAAATCATACCAATATATGCACCAAATAATCATCATCTATATCATCTATTTCCATACTCAATATCATCTCTAATAAGTCCATCCAAAGTATCAAATTCACATCTTCAAACATATAAATCAAGCATCATATAATTCATACTATAAGTTCACATTTAAACCACAATTCTCATCAACCAATTCAAGCATGAAATATACCATTTCCATCCTTACTACTTCATACCACATTCATCATTTTCATAGCCTACATATAAAGAACTTATATCATTAATTTCCAAGCCATATCACATGGCAAGGTTCAAACATCCCATAATCACTAGCTTATACATGCCATATATCAAATATATACAATTTCCAAAGTGCCAAAATAGTTAGCCGATAGTGTGATTGAGTCGCTGACGATCTCCAAATCCGAACTAGCTTTACTGACACTGTAAAACAGAGAAACACATCACACAGTAAGCTCTAAAGCTTAGTAAGTTCGTAATATAATACATATTACTCAAGAATACAATATCAATACATAAATAATTCATCACTTTGATAGATTCACAACTAACACATTATCATCCTCAACCATATACTCATACATACATCTATTTAACCATAACCATTATCATCAACCACATAGGTTCGAATCATACCTTTGCCAACACTTAGTTAACAAATGTTCTTGCTATTCAATGCTCGATACCATAATTTATTCAATGTTCACTATCTCTTCAGTTCATTTGCACACTTAGTGCCCCAATTCATAGCCGAAGCTTGATTAACATCACACACTTAGTGCCATAATATAAAACCGAACTTAAATCGGTATCGCACACACAGTGCCAATTAAAAAGCCGAAGCTTCTATTATTTCGCACACACTGTGCTAACCATTTCGATCTCATTCCCAAATACGCACACTTAGTGCCACCTAACTCGACTCCACACATAGCATTACTAATCCAAAATCACATAACTATTCATTTCATAGCATTTAAACATAATTTAAGAACGCGTATTATATCCAAACTTACCTCAGACGTCGAAATACCAAAACTGGTCGATCAATCGAGTACTTTGTCTTTGCCTCGATCTCGATCCGAATCTCTCCTTTCTTGGTCTATAAATATTCAAATTTATCTCATTTAATCACCAATTCATTCAATTTAGTCCAAACGCACATATTTAGGGCATTTTACAAAATAGCCCTCACATTTTCACATTTTGACACTTTAGTCCCTATTTAATAAAATCATCAAATATACAAAATTTCTTTCCACCCATGCCTAATCGAATTCCCCTATGTCCATACAAGTCCACACATTTCATTTATTTCACATTTTAGTCCCTCAAAATATTATTTTTACAATTTAACCCTAATTACTCAAATTCACCAAAAAATCCAATACAAAACATGTTATTTCAAAACATACCTTCCATAATCTATCATCTAACAACAAAAATCACATGATTTCATCAATAACTTAACACCAAATATTCATCAAAATAAAAAATTAAAGCATGGGCTTAGTACATTTCATAGCAACGAACTCAAAAACGTAAAAAATATCAAAAACTGAAACCGAAACATACCTCAATTTGCTTGAATAAGGGCCGAATACCTAGCTAAATTTCTTATTTTCTTTCTCTTTTAATTTCGGCACAAAGAAAAGATGGACATGGCTTTTAATTTGATATATTATAACATATATTAACCTTATTATTATTATTTTACCTTTTTAACCTTTACTAAATAATACATAAAACATATATTATAAGGTTAATATAGTCCATAGCCGTCCACTACCATTATTATTGGACTAATTGCATCATAGAACCTCCAAATTATAAAGACAACATCAATTAAGCACTTTAACAATCAGCACACAGCTTTTACATTTTATGCGATTAAGTCCTTTTTCATAATTCGACACACAAACTATAAAATTTTCATACAGAATTTTCACACATGCTCATTCACATATTATAAACACGAAAAATAATATTAAAAATATTTTTCCGACCTCAGATTTGTGGTCCCGAAATCACTATTCCGACTAGGGTCTAAACTGGGCTGTTACAACTCTCCCTCTTTAGGGATTTTTGTCCCCGAAAATCTTACCAGTGAATAGATTCGGATATTGCTCTCTCATAACATCTTCAGGCTCCCACATAGCCTCTTAAACTCCGTGTTTGTGCAACAACACTTTCACTAAAGAAATTTTCTTGTTTCTCAACTCTTTAATCTCTCGTGCCAAAATTCGGATCGGTTCTTCATTATACGACAAATCTGACTGAATCTCAACTTCAGCAGGAGCAATTACATGCGATGGATCAGATCTGTATCGTCGAAGCATCGATACATGAAATACATTATGAATCTTTTCCAATCCATGTGGCAACAACAACTTATAAGCATCTGGCCCAATCCTTTCGATAATCTCATATGGCCCGATGAACCTCGGACTCAGCTTTCCTTTTTGGCCAAATCGAAGTATTTTCTTCCACGGAGACACTTTCAAAAATACTTTGTCGCCAACATCAAATTCGACATCATTTCATTTCAAGTCTGCATAAGACTTCTGACGATCTGACGCTGCTTTCAAACTGTCACGAATCACTTTTACTTTCTGTTCAGTCTCTTTTATGAAATCAACCCCGTGAATCTTATCCTCACTCAGCTTAGTCTAATACAATGGGGTTCGACATTTTCGACCGTAAAGAGCCTCATATGGTGCCATTTTGATGCTAGATTGAAAACTATTATTGTATGCAAATTCAATCAATGACAAATGTTTTTCCCACGTACTTTCAAATTCAAGAATGCAACATCTTAACATATCTTCGAGAATCTGAATGATCCGTTCGAACTGTCCATCCGTTTGCAGATGAAATGCAGTACTAAAATGCAGCTTCGTGCCTAAAGCTTCTTGCAATTTCTTCTAAAATTACGAGGTAAATCTCGAATCCCTGTCAGACACAATAGATAGTGGCACTCCATGCAATCTCACGATCTTAGAAATGTACAATTCTGCTAATTTTTTGAGTGAATAATCTATTCTCACCGGAACAAAATGAGCTGACTTTGTCAATCTATCAACTATCACCCAGACCGTATCTTTCTTTCTCGAAGAAAAAGGCAATCCCGACACAAAGTCCATCGTGATTCTCTCCCATTTCCACTCAGGAATCATAATCAGTTGTAACAAACTGGATGGAACCTGATGTTCAGCTTTAACTTGCTGACAAACCAAGCATCTCGAAACAAACTCTGAGATATCCCGTTTCATACCATGTCACCAAAAGAATTGTTTTAGATTGTTATACATTTTTGTACTCCCGGGGTGAACAGCCAAAAGACTATTGTGAGTTTCATTTAAAATTATCTGAATCAACTCTGAATTCCTCGGAACACAAATTCGATCTCTGAATTTCAAACAATCACCATTATCAACTCGAAATTCTAAATCAGAATTCAAATCACATTGAGTTCGTTTTGCTATCATCTCATCATCACTTTTCTGGGCATCACAAATCTGACGTATAAACATCGGCCTAACTTTCATCTCAGCCAAAATCGAACCGTCATCACATAGATCTATTTGAGTACTCGTTGCTCGCAAAGCACATATAGACTTTCGACTCAAAGCATCAGCAGCAACATTAGCTTTACCCGGATGATAATCAATCACAAGCTCGTAGTCTTTTAACAATTCTAACCATGTTCTCTGTCGCAAATTCAATTCTTTCTGAGTCATCAGATATTTCAAGCTCTTATGATCAGTATATATATGACATTTCTCACCAAATAGGTAGTGACGCCAAATCTTCAATGCAAATTCAATCGCAACTAATTCAAGATCATGCGTCAGGTAGTTTTTTTTATGCGGCTTTAACTACCTCGAAGCGTAAGCGATGACTTTTCCTTCTTGCATAATCACATAGCCTAAACCATTCAACGATGCATCACTGTAAACTATAAACTCTTTACCCGATTCAGGTTAAACTAACACTGGTGCTTCTGTTAAAAGTGCTTTCAACTGTTCAAAACTCTGCTGGCACTTTTCTGACCACTCGAATTTAACATCTTTCTGTAACAATTTCGTTAACGGAGTCGCAATCATTGATAACCCTTTCACAAACCGCCTATAATATCCCATCAGTTCCAGAAAACTACGGACTTCAGACACATTTCTCGCAGGCTTCCATTCTAAAATTGCAGAAATCTTGCTCGGATCAACTCGTATTCCCGCAGCTGACACAATATGTCCCAGAAAACCAACCTCACGCATCCAACACACACATTTGCTAAACTTTGCATACAATTGCTTCTCACGCAGAGTCTGTAATACAATTCTCAAATGTTCGACATGTTGTGTTTCATCACATGAGTAAATCAATATATCATCAATAAAAACCACAACAAAACGATCCAAATACGGTCTGAATATCCGGTTCATCAAATCCATAAACACTGCAGGAGCATTTGTTAGTCCAAAAGGCATAACTAAGAATTCATAATGTCCGTACCTTGTTCTGAAAGCAGTCTTCAGTACGTCTGATTCTTTAACTCTCAACTGATAATAGCCTGATCTCAAATCTATTTTAGAAAACACTGTAGGTCCTTTCAGCTGATCAAACAAATTATCAATACGTGGCAGAGGATACTTATTCTTTATCGTCACTTTGTTCAATTTTCGGTAATCAATACACATCCTCATTGTGCCATCTTTCTTTTTCACAAACAACACAGGAGCACCCCAGGGCGAGAAACTCGATCGTGCAAATCCTCTATCTGTCAACTCTTGCAACTAAGACTTTAACTCTTTCAGTTCTGTTGGTGCCATTCTATACGGAGCTATTGAGATAGGATTCGTCCCTGGCACTAGATCAATACCAAATTCAACTTCCCGTATCGGAGGTAATCCCGGTAGTTCTTCAGGAAACACATCTAGGAATTCACAAACCACAGGCACAGATTCAACTTTCTTTTCTGACACTTTTGTATCAATCACATATGCAAGATAAGCTTCGCAACCCTTTTTCACATAGTTCAAAGCTTTCATAAATGATATTACAGCCGATAGTCCATTCAACTCACTGGATTCAATTCGAACCATCTCACCATTTTAACTTCTCATATCAATACTCTTTCTTTTACAATTCACAATAGCATTATGCAGAGTGAGCCAATCCATACCTAGAATAATATCAAATTCATCAAATGGTAGTAACATCAAATTAGACAGAAAGCAAATATCCCGAAACATCAACGGATAGTTCTTGGACACTTTATCAACTAAGACACACCTGCCTAAGGGGTTCGATACTCTAATCACGAATTCAGTAGACTCAACAGGTACAGTCTTACTTGATACTAAATTCACACACACATAGGAATGAGTAGATCCTGGATCTATCAATGCAATCACATCAGTATCAAATAGAGTAAAAGTACCAGAAATGACGTTTGGAGATGACGCTTCTTCTCGTGCGCGTAAAGCATAGGCTCGAGCAAGTGCTCTCGCCTCAGATCTCACAGCTATATCCGTAGTCCCTCTTTGACTTCCACTCACATTTTTGGTATTTCTGGGTGGTCTACCCCTAGTCGTCGTATTGCTCGGTCTCGTATTCTGAACATTGTCTTTCTCAGTTAACTCTGGGCAATCTCGAATGAAATGGTCTCGTGATACACATTTGTAGCAAGTTCTATTATTGTAGTTGCCCCAGCATTCTCCAATGTGTCGTCTTCCACACTGTCTACACTCAGGCTTGTTGCTTTTAACACTACCAACACTTGATTCAATGGGAGCTTGAGTTCTTAGACCAACACTTTGTCTCACTCGATCTCTACTCGAATGTCCAAATGAAGTATTTGAACGATTGCTTGCATCTTTGAATCTCTTTGATGGATTTTGATACGACTTGCTCATCGATCATTTTCTTTCATCTCTAGCCTCGGAATTTGCTTTCTTCTTTTCTTTGTTAAGCTCTTCGGCTTTGCAGGCTCTTTCAACTAACACAACAAATTCATTCAAGTCAAGTATCCCAACTAACAATTTAATGTCTTCATTCAGCCCTTCAACAAAACATTTACACATAGTAGCTTCGGTCGAAACACATTCCCGCGCGTATTGACTCAGTCGCACAAACTTCCGTTCATACTCCGTAACTGACATACGGCCTTGTTTTAGCACTAGAAACTCTTTATGTTTCTGATCTATGAATCGTTGACTGATATACTTCTTTAGGAATTCAGCTTGAAAGAAATCCCAAGTGATTCTCTCTCCCGGAACAACATATATCAATGTCTTCCACCAGTTATATGCCGTATCTCTCAATAAGGAAACAACACATTTAATACATTCATCAGAAGTCAATGACATCTCGTCAAACACTCGAACGGTATTCTCAAGCCAAAACTTAGCTCGCTCGGTATCATCATCAGCTGTGGCCCTAAACTCTTCGGCCTCATACTTTCAGATTTTATCTAGAGGAGGCTTATTCTATCAGATCGGATCTGTTACTTGTGGCACAACAAGCACTTGTGGGGGTGGAGGTTTTGGAGCAGCCGGATTGGTTCGAATGAAATCCGAAAACCACTCACTCATCATTCGAAGAAAGGCTTGCTTAGCCTCTCCCTCTTGCTACTATCATTCGGCCTCGATGTGGCCGGCACCGTCCCTTGAGCGGGAGCAAGTGCATTACTCTCTACATCATCAGCAACTGCTCGATCGGGATCCATTCGCTATATAAAAATAGATTTTTAATTGTCAGGATTCATCACACTATCGCAATTATATATATGGCATGTATAGCTAGACTCACACACGCTACGTTAGTCCGAGAATCGACTAAATCGTAGCTCTGATACTAATAAAATGTAACACCCCTAACCCGTGACCGTCGCCGGATTAGGGTTAAGAGACATTACTAAACTTTTTTGAACATTTCATATCTAATCACAACCAAACATAAAAATTCACATTCATATAGTCCCTTAAATAGATCAATGAAACCTTAAACACGTGTTAGAAAGGGGTCGGGACTAAGCCGAACACATACAAAAATTTTCAAATTTCAAATATTTTTCTAAGTTACAGAGGTCACACGCCCGTGTGGGTAGGCCGTGTGACGCCCATGTGTCCAAGCCATGGTAAAATAGGGCATACCTACTGACTCATCCACACGGCTTGAGACACGCCCGTGTGCCTCACCCGTGGTCGACACTGACTTGCACCACACGGCCAGTCACACGCCTGTGTGTCCAGCCCGTGGTCGAGCCTGACAAGTTTCAATTTGCAAACTCAAAAGACACGGTCGAGCCACACGCCTGTGCGCTCAACCGCGTGGGCAATTATAGGCCATTTTCAAGGCCAAATTGCCATCCACATTTTGAAATCACCTACAAGCTTAAAATCTCATACATTTATACCTCAATTGGCAATCAAATCATACCAATATATACACCAAATAATCATCATCTATATCATCTAGTTCCATACTCAATATCATCTCTAATAAGTCCATCCAAAGTATCAAATTCACATATTCAAACATATAAATCAAGCATCATATAATTCATACTATAAGTTCACATTTAAACCACAATTCTCATCAACCAATTCAAGCATGAAATATACCATTTCCATCCTCACTACTTCATACCATATTCATCATTTTCATAGCCTACATATAAAGAACTCATATCATTAATTTCCAAGCCATATCACATGGCAAGGTTCAAACATCCCATAATCACTAGCTTATACATGCCATATGTCAAATATATACAATTTCCAAAGTACCAAAATAGTTTGCCGATAGTGTGATTGAGTCGCTGACGATCCCCAAATTTGAGCTAGCTTTACTGACACTGTAAAATAGAGAAACACATCACACAGTAAGCTCTAAAGCTTAGTAAATTTGTAATATAATACATATTACCTAAGAATACAATATCAATACATAAATAATTCATCACTTAGATAGATTCACAACTAACACATTATCATCCTCAACCATATACTCATACATACATCTATTTAACCATAACCATTATCATCCACCACATAGGTTCGAATCGTACCTTTGCCAAAACTTAGTTAACAAATGTTCTTGCTATTCAATACTCGATACCATAATTTATTCAATGTTCACTATCTCTTCAGTTCAATCGTACACTTAGTGCCCTAATTCATAGCCGAAGCTTGATTAACATCGCACACTTAGTGCCATAATATAAAACTGAACTTAAATCGATTTCGCACACACAGTGCCAATTAAAAAGCCGAAGCTTCTATTATTTCGCACACACAATGCTAACCATTTCGGTCTCATTTGCAAATACGCACACTTAGTGCCACCTAACTCGATTCCACACATAGCATTACTAATCCAAAATCACTTAACTATCCATTTCATAGCATTTAAACATAATTTAAGAACACGTATTATATACGAACTTACCTTGGACAACGAAATACCAAAATTGGCCGATCAATCGAGTACTTTGTCTTTGCCTCGATCTCGATCCGAATCTCACTTTTCTTGGTCTATACATATTCAAATTTAGCTCATTTACACACCAATTCATTCAATTTAGTCCAAACACACATATTTAGGGCATTTTACAAAATAGCCTTCACATTTTCACATTTCAACACTTTAGTCCCAATTTCATAAAATCATCAAATATACAAAATTTTATTCCACCCATGCCTAGCCGAATTGTCCCTATGTCCATAAAAGTCCACACTTTTCATTTATTTCACATTTTAGTCCCTCAAAATATTATTTTTACAATTTAACCCTAATTACTCAAATTCACCAAAAATTCCAATACAAAACATGTTAATTCAAAACAAATCTTCCATAATCTATCATCTAACAACAAAAATCACATGAGTTCATCAATAGCTTAACATCAAATATTCATCAAAATCAAAAATTAAAGCATGGGCTTAGTACATTTCATAGCAACAATCTCAAAAACGTAAAAATTATCAAAAACTGAAACTGAAACATACCTCAATTTGCTTGAACAATCGCCGAATACATTGATAAATTTCTTATTTTCTTTCTCTTTAATTTTGGCACAAAGAAAAGATGGACATTGCTTTTAATTTGATATATTATAGCATATATTAACCTTATTATTTTTATTTTACCTTTTTAACCTTTACTAAATAATACATAAAACATATATTATAAGGTTAATATAGTCCATTGCCGTCCACTACCATTACTATTGGACTAATTGCATCATAGAACCTCGAAATTATAAAGAAAACATCAATTAAGCACTTTAACAATCAGCACACAACTTTTGCATTTTATGCGATTAAGTCCTTTTTCATAATTCGACACACAAATGATAAAATTTTCACACAGAATTTTCACACATGATCATTCACATATTATAAACACAAAAAATAATATTAAAAATATTTCTCCAACCTTGAATTTATGGTCCCGAAACCACTGTTTCGACTAGGGTCTAAACTGGGCTGTTACACCGAAAAGTCGAAAAGCCGAAAGATTGGGCTTTGAGGTCACATGGGCGTGCGAACACTCGTGTGGTTAAACTGAGCCCATGAATCATGAGCGTATGACTGTAGAAGCCTCCATGAGCATTTTCATGGGCTTAGGCCGTATTGGGCCACTTTGGACCGAAATGGGCCGTGTGGGCCCAATGGGCTTGTGGGCCCCACATAGATGAAATCCACGAGTTGTGGCAAATACTGGACTGGGATATGTAGGTCTCATGGCCGTTGAAAAATCTGGGCTGAACGGGCTGCACGAGCGTGTGGGCCCACTTGGGCCGAGTAATGGGCCTTGGGCCCATTTACACTGTTATGACCATTTATGTAACACCCCATACCCGAGTCCGAGGCTAAGACCGGACACGAGACATTACTATTCTTGAACTTTCTTAAACATGTACTTACGGGCTATAAAATTTTGTTCCAAATTAAAAACTTCTCTTTCTTAGTCAAATCAGACATTTCATGGGCCTACGAGGCCTCAGACTTACATCCCGAAACTTTCAGAACTCATCTGAAACTTTCTCTCGAAACAGGGGTCACACGTCCGTGTGACTTGGGACATGCCCGTGCAGCCCTAAAACATGCTCTTGTCTTTCACCCGTGGAGGATACTGGCAAAATCCACACGGCCTGGACACGCCCGTGGCCCTGGCCCGTGTGCCAAACCTTGGCATTCTGACTTATCCAAACGGTTTGTACACACGCCCGTGTGCGTCAGCCGTGTGATAATTGAATTTCTAAGTGTCAAATGCAGACTTCACACGGCCTTGGCACACGCCCATGTGCCAACCGTTTGTATCACACGACCTAAATAAATTGCCGTGTGACCAGCCCGTGGTCTAATCTGACTTAAGATACTAAGGTGCAGGAGACACATGGCCTAGACACACACCCAGTTGTCTATCCGTGTGGGCACTTAGAGGCTATCTTACCAAGCCTTTTACGACTCCCATTTGTATACATTCATATACTACTTCAAAACATTCTCAAATCATCAATTAAAACACATGAATTAACACATTTAATCATTAAAGAGATAAAGTCTTTATCCCATACACTAGGGAGAACTACTCCCAATACAAATACAACCAACTTAAGCCATCATCTATGGTCATACACAACCAACTCTAGATTCTCTTAGGCTAATACAATTTGGCTACATCGGTTAGAACTTAATCGCCTTTAAAAGAATCCTTATACATTTCATGACTCATAAGGATTTGATACCTCATACCAAGGGTCTGCTCGATAGTGTGAAAACATCTCCGGCGGCCTCCAACCCGAGCTAATTAAAATAACCCATAAGAGATGAGAAAAGTAAAAGAGTAAGCAATAATCCTTAGTAAGTTCATATGCATAATCTGACAATTAGTGACATTCATTGAATATACATAACCACAAAGTATTATACCGAGTTTTCTCATTAAATCACGCTAACTTACTCAACCATTCGTGAAGCTTACTCATTCTATCTCTTACCACATTCTTACCATGCCACAAGTCAATTGCTCATTTATTTAGTACATATTCCTGCACTGATCACCACATGATCATATAAAACAACTCATCAAGCATTTTCAATAAGATACTCATACTATAAATCTCTCAGTGGTTTCACACTTAGCCCACCATTGAATCTCTAATAGGGTGGTACGTACACAGCCCACCAATCATTTATACTTATGGTGATTTCGCACTTAGCTCACCGTTATTTTACATTCATGGATAATAATCCACATGTATATCTCTATTTCAAATGTTCATCCGAGAACATCCTCACATACTTCTATTCTTACATAACTTTCTATGATACTCGTTTGCATTCAACAATACATTAATAAATCTATCTCATGCAACTAAGGTGTATTGAATACACATACCCCACTAAGGGTTCATCATATACTGAATCCATAACAATTCAATTCTAACACACACTTGTGCTTTTCGTGGTACAACCACATACTTTCTTTCTTTCAACATATACGTTGAATCACTCAAGTTATTAAATAACTCTCTTGAGTCTCATACTCATAATGTCACATAGAATTTATACCCCAATAGGGTCTTACTTGTATTAACATGTCGATGCCATGTCCCTGACATGGTCTTATACGAATTCTTACATCGAGGCCATATTCCAATATGGTCTTACACGAGGCCTTAACTATCATCATCTCATTCTACATACATTTCCCATTACTCTTAGATTCAATTATTTTGACCTCTCATCAAAGATATTTCATACATTCATAGAGTAAATATACATTCCATACAACATTGGAACATTAAATTAACTCATACGTAATTGCAACATTTGCACATGAACTTACCTCGATGTCCAAAGGGCTAAAAGGAAACTTTTTGCCCATATTTCTCTTTTCATCCGTTCTACGTCCGAAACTCATTTTCTTTGATCTAGAACAATGAAATTTACTGATTTAGTCACTTATAAATCATAATACACCATAATCTACACTTTAGGCAAAAATGACTATTTTGCCCCTACACTTTGGCAAAATTACGATTTTGCCCCTAGGCTCGTAAATAAATTTTCATCACATTTTCTTGTTAAACAAGCCTAGATGAACATTTAATCCTCTTACAACTATCCACAATTCCAACTATTTCATGCCTTAATGAACAAATTACAACTTTTGCATTTTAGTCCCAATTAGGTGTTTTCATGACAACACCTTTCACAAAAGTTGTTTCTCATCATCCTATCATTCATTTTCTTCCATAAAAACTCATCAAACAACATAAACTCTATCATGGTAAGTCCCTAGAATTTCAACCATATTGCAAACTAGTCCTCTCAATAGCTAGCTTAAGCTTTGAGGACTCCAAATATACAAAAATCATCAAAAATAAACACCAAAGTGACTTACTTGAATGGAGTAAAGCTTGCTGAAATTTTAAGCTTTCAAACCCCTCCCATGGCTAGTATTTTCGGTTGGAGAAGAAAGATAAATCAAAAGATGATATCTTTTGCTTATATCATCTTATTTTATTTATTTTTCCAACTAATATCATCAACTTTCAATCATAATAAATGCTCTTGTCCCCTTTGTATATTATGGCCGGCCAACACACTTAAACAAGGCCAAATTGCACATTTCCTACCCCTAATTTATAATCTATAGGTATTTGGCACTTCTAGCAATTAAAATAGAACTTTCGCACTTCATGCAATTTACTCCTTTTTTACAATTTAGCTAGAAATCGCTAGAATTAAGGCACCAAAATTTTCATGCATCCTTAGAAACATGTTATAACATATAACATAACATGAAAATAATTTTCTCTAACCTTGAATTAGTGATTTCGAGATCACTGTTCCGACTAGCCCCTAAATCGGTCACATTACAATTCTCCCCCTTAGGAATTTTAGTCCCAGAAAATTTTATCGAGGGAGTTTGCTATCAACATTCTTAAAACGTTTCCATCTACTCTTCAAAATCACGAATCCACTTATCCTCAAGTTTCTCTTGCCAACAACTCTTAAGCTGTGATACATAAGGTCGAAACGTAACTTGAGACCTAAGTTATTCTTCCTCTAGGTATATACTATATTCAGTAATCCACCAATTTGGAACTCTGTACATGTCCAAATGATCGTTCGGATCTTTACTGGTTGATTCACTACAATTCGAATGACATCGGGAATCTTGTCAAACTAAATTTGAAATCTATAAGGTTTTATCTCACTTTCTCATTAAAGCATTCACCGACTGTAATGGTTTTGACTTGTACGCTTTGAAAACTCATCTTTTAGTGGTTAACTACTTCTGACCATAACTCCATCATATCGTGAAATGTACTCTCTTGTCAAAACATTTATACACATAAACTGTACTTCCTTATTCTTGCTTTATTAGAATTGCTTTGCTACTAAATCTCATACCAAAACTCTGTATAAGTTCTGGATTCATCATCATTCCAATTCTATTTCGAGAAATCATCAACAACAGAAAACTTATACAACCTGTATTTACCATCTCAAATAAACTCATTTGGAGCTTATTTAAAATACCATTTACTATATCTCTTCTGAACCCTTTTTTTTCTGAAAAGAAAACTCGCTCTAGTTATCAACCTTGTTTAAACTAAGATGTTACCAACTAGGGTCAACCGAGTAACTAACTCGCATTGCTTAACATGGATCTTTTCATAACATCTAACTCATTACACAGACACCAAGGTGATTGCCTCTGGATCACCAATCTGGTAACTCTTTTTCTCGATTCAGACTGAACTCGGTACTAGAACTTTCAATTAATAGTTCATTCTATAGCTTTCAACTCAACCATCATGGTTTAAACGTTTCAACGAGCATATCTCTTTAATATGCTCCCTACCCACATACACACAGAATTTTATTCTCCTTATTATTTTATGTGTAAATATACACAAAACTTGAATCATAATTCAAGCACACTCTCATCTGAGTTTCTCTTGCTATGCTAATCTAAAACCTTTACCATCATTACAACTCATGATAGCAGGGACATCTTGATCGAATTCATTAACTCTATTTGGCTTGCCCAAAAATCCATCACACCATGTGAAACTCATGATTTCACTCCTTATACTAGAATCATTTCCAACTTCTCCCTCAAAGCACCTGAATAGGGTTACGAGGAGATAAAGGAATGTCAATTTCAAATAACTAAATTGACAACCGTTTTATCTGATTTTTACAATCTGCCAACATTCTCACACAGTCACAGTTTATGAAAAGAACAACCACATCAGCCCTGAAAGGCAACAGATATTTTTACATAATACTCAAGGGGATTATTATTATAATCCATCCATGGCATCAACTAACCATGCACAAACTGCAGGCTTCGAGCCAACTTACTCATACTTGCCATTTATTTAGCACATATCGTGCCACACATCCTACTAGTTTCTTCGTGATTCATTCACGAATATCTGCATTCACTCCTTCACATGACTTTAGTACTAATCTCATTTATACTTCTAGACTCATCTATTTGTCCCATTGATCACTAGGGATAATCAAAGACGCAAATTCATCGTCATTCATGTAGGCACGAAACCAATGCCACACCCCCGGGGTGGTCTTATATGGGGTCACCTCTAAATGCCAGTGCCATATCCTGGATAAGGTTTTATATGGACTTCCACATCAAGGATCGATGCCATATTCTGAATATGGTCTTACACGATTCTCATATTCATTACCGATGCCATATTCTGGATATGGTCTTATACGAAATCATAACTTGGTGCCGAGGCCATGCCTCGAACATGATCTTATACGGGACCTTATCTATTTCATGTCTCAATGATAGCATTTTCATTATAGTCCCCGAGGACTTCAACCTCATGTTCAACAACGATT
Source organism: Gossypium sturtianum (assembly GCA_025698515.1). Classification (NCBI taxonomy): domain Eukaryota; kingdom Viridiplantae; phylum Streptophyta; class Magnoliopsida; order Malvales; family Malvaceae; genus Gossypium; species Gossypium sturtianum. The sequence goes on from CM046950.1 coordinate 122,838,581, forward strand.
ACTCTATCTAGTAGAGTATCATGTATCAATGTGGTACAAAGCATTCTCAAAATGTTAACATAAATACTGCATTAATCACATATAAACTTACTCAATTTGACTCTCATAACATCTCATCATAATTTAACAGTGGTAAGGAGGGTGAGGTTCCAAAGTCCCTTAGCCTAACTCTCGTGACTACATACATATGATTTACTACTCATTGTCAATGAAATATCATTATAGTCACACAACTCGCCTCAAGTGAGTTTTTACATTTATCACGCTACAATTGTTTCTATCACTTATACTTTCGAACTGTGACTTCACTTACTCAAGTTTCACATTAAGGTGTACTTGAGTACTTAACATTTAACTCTAATTCCTCTTACTATTTCTTATTAATATAGAGAATGTCTTACGGGTTTTGAGTAAGTCGTTTACTTGATTGCCATAGTCCAACTATGGTCTTACTCGTATCACAACATCATAACCCAGCTATTGTTTTACATGTCGTCACGATGCCATAGCCTCGCTATAGTCTTACACGAAATCTCATGTCAACACCAATGCCATATCCTAGATACGATCTTACATGAAAACTCATATCGATGTTGATGCCATATCCCAGATATGGTCTTACACGAAATCTTATATCGATGTCGACGCCATATCCCAGATATGGTCTTACATGATCTCATACCGAAGCCAGGTCCCAGACGTGGTCTCACATGGGATTACTATTTGATGCCGATGCCATATCCTAGATATGGTCTTATACAGGTTCTCACAACAATTATCGATGCCATATCCCAGATATGGTCTTATCTGATTATCTTATTCAATACCGAAGCCATATCCCTGATATGGTCTTATACGGGATCATGTATCGATGCTAATGCCATGCCCCAGACATGGTCTTATATGGGATCACATATACCGCCATGGTCCAATCGAGGTCTTATTCATCATTTTATCATTGAACGACCGTACTCATTTCCTGCATTCTACTTAGTCAAACTTTTCAGTTTTAACTCTCACACTATAATATGTGTGACTTTGTAACAGGGTCATAAGACGAAACATTATATCTTCTCTACTTTAACAGTCACATGTGATTTTTAACCATGTGGACATATTTATCATAAACAATAGCATCACAAATCTTAAATGCTTACTTACTCTTACTAACTCTTACATACATCATGGAACTTACTAGTCTCATGCTTGCAAGGCAAACAAGATAACTGTATCACTTGATCACATAGATCATTATACTTTACTATGATAATCATAATCTCTAATTCATCATTCATAACATGAATAATACTCATAATCAACTTGATAATAACTTTACTTACTCATCTTTCTTGTTATCTCATTTAAGCTTTACTTGTTTGCCCGATGAATTACTATGAATGACCGAGGATACTGAATCTCATTTCACATGTATCTTGATGCCAGTGCTATATCCTTGATATAGTCTTACATGGGATCTCTTACTTGGTATTGATGCCATGTCTTGACAGGGACTTACACGGAGTCTTGCTTGTGGGTTCCCTTGGGAACTTACCATTACCATGTATTGACATGGTCTTATTGGTAACTTTACTCATGAACTGGTCAATGCCAAGCCTTGGCTTGGACTTACATGAAATCTTCCTTGTTACTCACCAATGCCATGCCTTGGCTTGGACTTACATGGGATCTCTATCTCTTGATAGCTTTTCAATGCCAAGACTTGTCTTAGACTTACATGACATCTTTGCTTGGAGACTCGCCAATGCCATGTCTTGGCTTGGGCTTATATGGGTCGTCATCTCATAGTAACTCTTCAATGCCAAGACTTGTCTTGGTCTTACATGATAACTTGCTTAATTGTCGATGCCATGCCTCGGCTTGGTCTTATACAGACTTTCTTGTCTCATGTGGTAGATTGAGTATCCTAAGTAATTCATCTTAAATCGGGACTTTCATATACTTAATCTCATTGATTTCTTTGTTAAACAAGGCCTTAAGCATTTCCATGGTAAAAAAAATGTACATTATACTAAGCAATTCAATGATAGTAATCATAAAGCTTAGAAATCATACAAACTTACTGAAATTAGCTCGGTTGGGAATCATCTCTGTCTTAACAAAACAATTTCGTTAGAGCCGGGAGACATCACACTATCACTGTCCACATATGGCATGTATAGCTAGACTCTTACTCGTGCTAGGTTAGTCATAGAACTGACTAAACCATGCTCTGATACCACTAAATGTAGCACTCCATACTCGAGTCCGAGGCTAAGACCGGATACGAGACATTACTATGCTTGAACCTTCTTAAACATGTACTTACGGGCTATAAAATTTCATTTCGAATTAAAAACTTCTCTTTCTTAGTCAAATCAGACATTTCATGGGCCTACGAGGCCTCAAACTTACGTCTCGAAACTTTCAAAACTTATCTGGAAACTTTCTCTCAAAATAGGGGTCACACGTCCGTGTGACTTGGGACACGACCGTGCACCCCTAAAACATGCCCGTGTCTTTCACCCGTGGAGGATACTGGCAAAATCCACACGGCCTGGACACGCCCGTGGCCCTGGCCCGTGTGCCAAACCTTGGCATTATGACTTATCCACACGGTCTGTACACATGCCCGTGTGCGTCAGCTGTGTGAAAATTGAATTTCTAAGTGTCAAGTGCAGACTTCACACGGCCTTGGCACACGCCCATGTGCCAACCGTGTGTATCACATGGCCTGAACAAACGGCCGTGTGACCAGCCCGTGGTCTAATCTGACTTAAGATACTAAGGTGCAGGAGTCACACGGCCTAGACACACGCCCGTGTGTCTATCCGTGTGGGCACTTAGAGTGTAACATCCCAAAAATTTGAGTATTATTTGTGTTGGCTCGGGTATGAATTTTGTGTGTTAGCATAGTCTTGTGAAGGCTTGATTTTATTTAGGAAGCTAGAATAATTTTTAGTATGGTTTATTTAATGAAGTGGATTAAGTGAGCTTAGCACTTAAGTTAATTTAAGTGTTAAATTAAAGCATAAGAGGAGTAAGTGGCAAGTTGGTTAAGGAGCTTGAAAGGTGGCTTGAGGTTAGAGGTTCGAGTATCATGGAAAACATTTTTTTTGAAGACTTTATTTTTGTTCTAGCATTGATGGTCGGTCAACCTATGTTTATGATAGGTTGGACTATTTCTTTTGGTAAGTTGAATTTTGTTTAAGGAAAGCATGATGTTGGGGATAAGAATCTTGAAGTTATGGTATTAAGAGGGGACAAAAGGCATGGAATATGGAGGATGTTTTGGAAAGTAATCCTAGGCCTTTAGTGGATGAATGTGGGCGGCATGGGTGTCTAGGGGTGGCGAATTTTGTAAGTAGCTTTGGGGGGAATAGTTGGTCATTTTTTCCTTTTGAACATATTTTTGCATTTTTGTTTTCCCTCTCCAAAAACACTCCCTTTGGCCGAATGTTATTGTGCATTTTGGTGCAATTTTTGCTTTTGGTTTTAGCCTTATTTTGTGTGAACCAAATACCATTTCTCTTCTTTCAATTGTCCTCTTGAAACCGAAACAACATTGGAACTTTTGTGCACTTTTCTTCTTTGGCAAAATAGTGTTTGGCCGAACCTCTCTCTCCACATCTCTCTTTTCTTCATTTGACTTTTGTTTAATCACATTTTCTTTCATCCTCTCTTGGCGAATCTTTACCTATCTCAAATTCCATTTCTTTTCTTTCACTCAAAGTTTAAACATCCATTACTATTCTATTTCTCTTTTCTTTTCACTTCACCATAGCCGAATTTTTCTACTTCCTTTTAGTATTATTTTTGGCCGAATATTCAAGGGTAGACTCTCTTTGATTTTTCTTCAATCGATTTTGGAAAAGGGTAAGTGTTCTTGGCCGTTTCTTCTTCAATTCTTTTCTCGTCTCTATGTTATTTTCTTGTGGACTAAGGCCGAATCTATGGGCATTGGTTTGCAAGGTTCTAATCATTCTTAGAAACTGATTTCTTTTAGGCTTTTCGGACGTTGGAAGCAATCAATCTAAGTCTCGATTCGTTGACAATCATTTTGGGTAAGTTTAGGTAAGACTTGGTTTTTCGAAGGATAATTATCTCGATTTAGTGTTATGGCCGAATGGCCTTTGTTCATAATCTTAATATTGGCGATTGTAGGACAAGGTGATCTAGTGGTAGATCGGATCTTCGGACGTTAGTTATTGCTTTGGTGAAAGGTGTGTATCTTACACACTTTATAACTTGGTTTATATATGTATATTTGTGTGTTATAACTAATTATATTATGAAAAGTGGGTAAATCGATGAGATCTGGATATGATACCATGATGGTATGAATGAGGATTCGGGTAAGCCCGTTTCAATATGTTGTTAATACATGTGGATTGAAATTATGATCGATGATTTATGATATATTCGTTATGAGATACATATCAAAGTTTATTGACGTGATTTGTCTATCTATTGCATTGGTATGGGCAATATGAGAGGAGGGGGAAGATTGATGATTCGTGTCTTCGGACACCAGTGGTTTGGCACCCAGTGGTTTGGCACCACCAGTGATTTGGTATCACATTCGTGTCTTAGGACACCAGAGGTTTGGCACCTCATAGCGACTTGTCCCTGTGGTTAATTCCATCGTGGGTTGGCCCCACTTTTGAGATATAGGATCGTGCGCGGTGATTTGGTATCACACGTGGGTTGGCCCCACAACTTGATGATTCGTGTCTTCAGACACCGTGGTTTGGCACCACCCAGTGATTTGGTATCACATTCGTGTCTTCGGACACCAGAGGTTTGGCACCTCATAGCGACTTGTCCCTGTGGTTAATTCCACCGTGGGTTGGCCCCACTTTTGAGATATGGGATCGTCTGCCAGTGATTTGGTATCACACGTGGGTTGGCCCCACAGATGGATTATTTGTGACTTTGGTCACCAGTGATTTGGTATCACATTTATATCGTGACTTGGTCACGAGTGGTTTGGCACCACCAAAGGTTTGGTACCACACGGTAGAAAAGGAGTTATGGATGGCTAGGTTGGGTGCATTGTACATATATGTTGCTTTGTTATAATTTGTGTAAGTATGTGGTATTTACTCGGGAGAGGGAATATTCATCGAGTCTTGGTGACTCACCTTCTCCCTTATCTTTCGGTGATTCGTGAGATCGCGGATATGGAGCCTGGATGAACTCGAGGAGGCAATGCAATAAAGTTTGGTTTTACATGAACTTCCATTTGGGTACTATATTTTAATTTTGGGTTTTCATATTTTATGGATTTGTAATAAGGCCTCTTTAATTATGGTTTTGGATTATTTATATGCTTTGAGATTTATTCTAAACATGTTTAAGCATGTCACTTGGTTAATCTAATAATTGAGCTCAAAGTTTTCTAAACTAAAAACTCGCAATGGTTTTAAAAATCTTACCATCGGGTAATATGAATAGTTCGATAGAAAAATTACAAGTTAAGTGTTTTCAACAAATTAAGTGATTTCCAAAATTCAAGTTTCTATACTCAATTGCAAACGGATTTTCAAAGTGATATTTCAAATTTTCTTAAAAAGATATAAATGTTTTCTTATCTATGATTTATTCTAAAGTTTTATGTAATTCAAAGTAAATCTCAGTTTTAACTTATTTTCAACAAATAAAGAATTTCAAAGAGTTTCTCACAAAATTTAATTGTTAATTCAATTCTTTTCCTTAGTGACATACCAGATTCGGTTGTGGCGTATTGACCGGGTTTGGGGTGTTACATAGAGGCTATCTTACCAAGCCTTTTACCACTCCCGTTTGCATACATTCATATACTACTTCAAAACATTCTCAAATCATCAATTAAAACACATGAATTAACACATTTAATCATTAAAGAGATAAAGTCTTTATCCCATACACTAGGGAGAACTACTCCCAATACAAATACAACCAACTTATGCCATCATCTATGGTCATACACAACCAACTCTAGATTCTCCTAGGCCAATACAATTTGGCTACGTCGGTTAGAACTTAATCGACTTTATAAGAAACCCTATACATGCCATGACTCATACGGATTTGATACCTCATACCAAGGGTCTGCTCGATAGTGTGAAAACATCTCCGGCGGCCTCCAACCCGAGCTAATTAAAATAACCTATAAGAGATGAGAAAAGTAAGGGAGTAAGCAATAATGCTTAGTAAGTTCATATGCATAATCTGACAATTATTGACATTCATTGAATATACATAACCACAAAGTATTATACCGAGTTTTCTCATTAACTCACGGTAACTTACTCAACCATTCGTGAAGCTTACTCATTCTATCTCTTACCACATTCTTACCATGCCACAAGTCAATTGCTCATTTATTTAGTACATATTCCTGCACTGATCACCACATGATCATATAAAACAACTCATCAAGCATTTTTAATAAGATACTCAAACTATAAATCTCTCGGTGGTTTCGCACTTAGCCCACCATTGAATCTCTAATAGGGTGGTATCGCACATAGCCCACCAATCATTTATACTTATGGTGATTTCGCACTTAGCTCACCATTATTTTACATTCATGGATAATAATCCACATGTATATCTCTATTTCAAATGTTCAACCGAGAACATCCTCACATACTTCTATTCTTACATAACTTTCTATGATACTCGTTTGTATTCACACAATACATTAATAAATCTATCTCATGCAACTAAGGTGTATTGAATACACATACCCCACTAAGGGTTCATCATATACTGAATCCATATCAATTCAATTCTAACACACACTTGTGCTTTTCGTGGTACAACCACATACTTTCTTTCTTTCAACATATACGTTGAATCACTCAAGTTATTAAATAACTCTCTTGAGTCTCATACTCATAATGTCACATAGAATTTATACCCCAATAGGGTCTTACTTGTATTAACATGTCGATGCCATGTCCCTGACATGGTCTTATACGAATTCTTACATCGAGGCCATATTCCAATATGGTCTTACACGAGGCCTTAACTATCATCATATCATTATACATACATTTCCCATTACTCTTAGATTCAATTCTTTTGATCTCTCATCAAAGATATTTCATACATTCATAAAGTAAATATACATTCCATACAACATTGGAACACTAAATTAACTCATACGTAATTGCAACATTTGTACTTGAACATACCTCGATGTCGAAAGGGCCAAAAGGGACCTTTTTGCCCATATTTCTCTTTTCATCCGTTTTAAGTCTGAAACTCGTTTTCTTTGATCTAGAACAATGAAATTTACTAATTTAATCACTTATAAATCATAATACACCATAATCTACACTTTAGGCAAAAATAACTATTTTGCCCCTACAGTTTGGCAAAATTACGATTTTGCCCCTAGGCTCGTAAATAAATTTTCATCACATTTTCTTGTTAAACAAGCCTAGATGAACATTTAATACTCTTACAACTATCAACAATTCCAACTATTTCATGCCTTAATGAACAAATTACAACTTTTGCATTTTAGTCCCAATTAGATGTTTTCATGACAACACCTTTCACAAAAGTTGTTTCTCATCATCCTATCATTCATTTTCTTCCATAAAAACTCATCAAACCACATAAAATCTATCATTGTAAGTCCCTAGACTTTCAACCATATTGCAAACTAGTCCTCCCAATAGCTAGCTTAAGCTTTGAGGACTCCAAATATACAAAAATCATCAAAAATAAACACCAAATTGACTTACTTGAATGGAGTAAATCTTGCTGAAATTTTAAGCTTTCAAACCTTTCCCATGGCTGATATTTTTTGTTGGAGAAGAAAGATAAATAACAAGATGATAACTTTTGCTTATATTATCTTATATTATTTATTTTTCCAACTAATATCATCAACTTTCAATCATAATAAATGCTCTTATCCCCTTTGCATATTATGGCCGGACAACACACTTAAACAAGGCCAAATTACACATTTGGTACCCTCAATTTATAATCTATAGGTATTTGGCACTTCTAGCAATTAAAATAGAACTTTCGCACTTCATGCGATTTAGTCTTTTTTTTACAATTTAGCTAGAAATCGCTAGAATTAAGGCACCAAAATTTTCATGCATCCTTAGAAACATGTTATAACATATAACATAACATGAAAATAATTTTCTCTAACCTCAAATTAGTGATTCTGAGATCACTGTTTCGACTAGCCCCTAAATCAAGCTGTTACAATTTAAGTTATCGAAGTCGCTCGAGGCGACTGCGGACCTTCCGAGAGGTTGATATCTGCACAGAGACCCAAAAGTGGGTAAAATAACCAAAATACCCCTAAAGGGTGAAATGACTATTTTACCCCTATTGGATAGAAATGACCGTTATACCCCTAAGGGTAGGTTGACTTATGTGTTCATGATTTGTATATGACTTTTACTAAGTATGACATTTTGCATATATGTATGATTTATGACATGACATACTGCATGGGGTTGGGATACGGTTATGGAGGGAGTATACTGTACTGGTGGCTTTGCCACATATATTGTTACTGGCAACTTTGCTACAATATCATTCTTGCGGCTTTGCTTTGCGATCATCACATCGGTAGCTTTGCTGCGATATTGGTGTGTTGTCTGGATGGGTCAATTTTATCCCCACATGGTGTGTTGGTGGTACGGAGTGGTGTGTTGGATGGATTAGGATGGGTTCCATTATTGCAGTGTACTGATATGATATTGGGGTAAGGCCCACACTGTTACTGTATTGGGCTAAGACCCACACTGTACTATTACTGAATAAGGCTCGTGCCCGCATCATTCTTGCATGTTATATCTTGGATCGATGATAGGGGATTGCACACTGAGTTTCGTAAACTCACCCTTTCCTTTTAACTGTACAGATAATCCTCAGCCATAGGCAATTTGGTGCTGTGAGGGACTCGGAGGTGGCCACACAACTGCAGCTGTTCTACACTCGTTTTTATTTAAAATTTAAAGTTGATGTTGGGTTTTGTTTATGTAATAAGGCCATTTATGTTTGTTTAATTTTTTTTATTGGGCTTTGTTTGCTTATTTTAAACTGCTAGTTTAGGAGAAGGCAAATTTTCAAAATAATTACTCTTTTCAAATACACGAATTTAAACATTAGATTTTTCAAAAGCTTTCGCGATTTTGAATTAACCCTATAACAAGAGCAGATAATAAGGCAAACGGTTTGACTAGATGATTTGTAAAAAAAATAATAAGGTTTTTTAAACTTAGAAACGAATTTTTACCAACAAGTCAAATTTTTGAAAGACACTTCTATGTGACACACCAGATTTGACCATAACGTCTAGGCTGAGTTTGGGGTGTTACATTTAGTGGTATCAGAGCCAGGTTGCAAAATTCGGCTGTGGAATGGGTTTTGAAAATATTTAGAATTTCTGGAAAACTATTCTTGAAGTGTTTTGGAAGGTTTACAAGTGTGGCACACCAAGTCTCCAGCGCCGAATCCGTAAGTTTTCTTTATAATGTAGACTGCATTGAACTGAAATACATTGAGAGACTACTATAGGTAGTAGGGCTGTACTGAAACTCTTTAGTTAGAGTAAACTGAGACGGTAGGAAACTGAAAACTGTAGAGAGACCTTGATTTGCGAAAATAAAACTCTGACCCCTACTTTTCATAAGACATCAGTTAATAATTACTGGAATTAAAAACTGATACATAAAACTTCTTAAACAGATAATAGGTTATTTGATATGAGTGCTAGAGGTACTCATAGAAGGGGTACACGAGGCCGCGGTAGAGGCCGAGAAAGTGCTAGGGTTGGGTCTTCGGCATCAGGCCACATGCCCAATGTCGAGGCTAGGGAGGCACCAGCTTTACCGGTGACTGAGATGGGATCATACGATTGAGCGGCTGGGGATGATTCACTATCCCAAGCTATGCTCGCGATGCAGAAAGGGTCACGGGGACTAGTACTGCATGCTGTGGGTCGTGGGTCGATTTCGAATGATTACGTAATATCCTGAATTAGGGTTATGCATTTAATGCATAATTCAAGTGATAGTAGGCTTGAGTGTGTTTGGGTATATTTTAGGAGTTTTGAGAACTTTAGGTGAAAGGGAAAACTTGAAAAATATTGGAATTTTAAGTGAAAAGGGGAAACTAGGCAAGGAGGCCTTAAAAGAAATTTTGTGGAGTTTAAGACACAAGAAATCGATTGGCAAAGTGGCTTGGGGCGCTAAGGTGCAAGGGGGAAGTGGGTAGTGGCGTCAAAGGGAGCTTCAAGGGGATGAGGTTCGAATCACGTTGACAGTAGGAGTGTTTTTATTTTTGTATTTTTACATCAAGAAGGGAAGTTGGACTAAGGAGGCCTTAGGGAAATATGCAGGGGATATTGGACATGAAAGTGAGCCTGGTAAAGTGGCTGCAAAGCGCCACTTAGGGCCTTGGTAAATGACGCCTTGAGCAGGGAGGTTCGAGCAACGTGGGAAACAGGGGGGACTTTTATTTTTGCATCAAGGAGAAGAGCTAGTGGTCTGCACATGGACTCTCAAATGGATGAGGATAAGCTTGATGTCCTCTTTTTAAATTCGGCTGGAAGAGAAGAATAATTATTGTTTTATTTTATTTATTTGAATAGGTGATTAAGAGATAAGATAGAAGATAAATGCTGAATTATTTTATTTATTTCAAATGGGTGATAAAGAGATAAAAAAAGGAGATTAATTTGGGATTAGATAAGTAGAAAAGCTAGTAGCCGAATTTGGGTCTCCTTGGGTTGATAATTTTCGGTCATTTAGGGGGACTTAAGTGCCGAATTTTGTTGTTTCTTCCCTTAGTCTCTTACCGAAATTTTTCTAGCCAAGAAAATACTCTCCTTTTCTCATTTATTTTGCTAAGGCCGAAACTCCATCATCATTCACCATTGCCGAATTTCTTGCTACTTCCTCTCATATTCTTCTTTTCTTCAACTCCACACCTTTTCCTTGTAGTCGAATACCCCTTACCATTTGGAGCATAAGCCGAATCTCTAGTGAGCTCTATCAACAACTTTTTTTCTTCTCTTGTTGTCTCAAAAGCCGAATCCCCAAAGAAGGTGCTATCGACCACTCTCTTTTGGGGTCTGCTCAAGCAACATGTGGTGGTGTTTAGCCAAAAGAAAGAAACGTTAAGGGAGTCTCGGGATTTGATCTATCGTGGGATATTGGTAACGTCAAGAGCAAGCAAGTATTTGGGTTCTAAATAAGCTAGGTAAGTGGTTGCAAATATTCATCCATACGCCATTATGTTTATTAGTGTTGACCGATTTGGGCTATGATGGTTTAGGGGCTGATCGACAGGAGTAAGCAGAGTTTCAAGATTCTAGATTACGTTAGATTCAAATAGTTTGGGATTTCGATAAATAGTCAGGTGCGTAGTTATCACACTGTTCTCTTGATTGTTTATATGTGTTGTATGTATATGTGTATGATGTGTACGATAGCCGAAATAAGGGCTAAGATGGTAGATACCCAAGGTGGGTGATCGAATAACCAGGTCAGTGTTTTATGTTCTTAAATGATCACTGATAAATATGTGAAATGGATATGAGCATGTGTTATGTACTTGTTTAAATAATATTTTATTATGATATATATATCTATGCATGGGGGCTTGGGACATGAATGTTGAAGGACAGGGTGTACATTATGTACGTGGTCTGATGTTGGCCTTGTGCTACATTGGCTCTTGATGTTAGCTAGGTGCTTCATCAAGGTGGGGTGTTGGCTATGTGCCACCTCCTGGTGGATGATCGCTGTGTGCGTCACCGTGGATTGAGGATGACCTCGAGTCACCTCGTGGATATTGACATGTGGGGTCACTTAGGTGATCGGTGGATTAGCCACGGCCTTGGGCAGCAGGTCTGCTAAGGTAGGTGTAATGGATGGACTTTAGGATAGGTTGGGATGCATTTTTGCATGACCGATCGTGTGGATCAGTGTGTGGATATGGGCCAAGCCCATATGTGGAGACATGTGGAATAACTATGCACTGAGTGCAGTATGACTCACCCAATTATTATCAATATCGCAGTGACATGTGATGATCGGATCAATGGAGTGGATACAAAAGGTGGCCATGCGAAAAATTATTTTTATGCCATGCAGAGGGAGTTTTATTTTTTTTTGAAGTTTATTATAAGTATTTTGGATATTTATTTATTGTAATAAGGCCGATTAAAGTATTTTATTTATGACTTTGAAGTTTATATTATTATTGGAAATATTTTTGAATTACGTTATATTATAACAACTCATATTAAGATTTTAAATCCGGGAATGTGTGACATTAAAGTTTTACTTATAAATTTTAATACACAATATTTTACAAAAGTCAACAATTTTCGTTTTCACCTCTACGAAAAAAAATCTTTTCGAACGTTTTCCGCAGTGACATACCAGATCCGGTCAAGACTCGTGGGCCGGGTTTTGGGTGTTACAGTTTGGTATCAGAGCCCAGTTCAAAACTTGGCTTTGAGGGTTTTTGGGTCCAAAAGCATTTTCTAAGATGGGCTTTTCAAAATATGGAATTTTATTTCAGATTATTCTGGCATGGCACCTGTATCTCCGGCCCGAGGTCCACCAGGTAAGTACTTCTGACTATTAAAGTGATTTGAATATGTGAACTATATGGGCATTAAGGGATCGTAGATTAGTAGATTAGGGCTATTGGACCCTAAGACTAGTCTACTCCAACACAGAATGCATAAGACTTAAGAATCATTAAACAAACCTGTGACTAAGTCGCCGAGCTAGGGTGTGGCAACAGTTGTGCGCATATCTAGGAGTGGATTCAGTAAGAGCTTGGTACTTAAGCAGTCCTAGTGACTCACCTCCTCTGCGCTGGAATCCTACCTGGTGTGTAGCTACGGTTCACCCTAGCCAAGAGGACTTATTCACGGGCTAAACCGATAACTAAAACCCGAAAGGGACTAGCCTTACTGTTTACAAAAACCTTAATTTTTAAATCTACAAATTACCCTATTTGATTTGAAAATACTAGATTAGACTTTGAGAAACACATTTTTTGAATTATTCCCGGTTGACAAAATCATCAAGGAACCCTATTTTGAAAAATTACAAAAATACCCTTGTAGGACAAATGACGAAAATACCCATTGGGTAGGAATAGACAAAACTATAGAAATAGTGAATATGTATGATGGATGCTACTGAATGGATGTTTGAATGAATGTGCTTCTCTGAATTAGGATAGAAAACCTGAACGGAAACCTTGATTGATCGAAAGAATTACTATTGAACTCCTTTCATAAAACTTCTTCGCGGTTAATCAGTGGAACACAATACTAATGCATAAAATTTCTTAATCAGATTAAATCGCGACGTTAGAAATGAGTTCTAGGGGACGTGGTCATCGTGGGCGTGGTAGAGGCAGAATGACCGTATCGGAACCCGTTAGGTCTGGACAAAGGTCTGAGAATGAGGTACCACCACCACCACCAGCTTTTGGTGTTGGCGCAAACAGATCGACGGGGGATGATGCCGTGCTCGCGGTGGTGCTTTGCGAGTCCTTGAAATGGTGGTGGTCTTTGGAGAAAATGTGAGAGCTCGAAAGTCCGTACCCGAGCGACTTCGAGACAACAGAGCTGAGGTGTTCCGTGGCGTATCCGGCGTGGCACCCAATACAGCTGAGTACTGGTTGGAGGCAACCGAACGAATCATGGATGAGCTGGATCTGACCCCTGAGGAGAAACTAAAAGGGATGGTGGCACTATTTCGCGACGAAGCCTATCAGTGGTGGCTCACAGTGCGGGATGGTGCCATAGCTAAGGATCTTACTTGGGAATATGTTAAGGCGGTGTACCAGAAGAAGTACGTTGGTACTCACTATGTTGTTGCACAGAGGAAAGCATTTTTGGGGTTGGTTTAAGGGAACAAATTCATGGCAGAATACGAGGCCGAATTCTTAAGGTTAAGTCGATATGCTCAAGGAGTAGTGGCTACGGAGCACGAACGATGTGTCCGATTTGAGGACGGACTAAGGGATGACCTGAGGTTATTGATAGCTCCACAGCAGGAGCGGGAGTTTGCTGTGTTGGTGCAAAAGGCTAAGGTAGCTGAAGGGATTAAGGACTCTGTGAGACAGAACAGAGATAAGGATAGGAACCGGGATAAGAGGAGTTTTGAATCGGCAGAATCGTCCGAGAGTCTTCGAGAAAGACCGAGGGTTGAAAATTTCGCTTTCGTGTGACTAAGCCGACTCATCGGAAATCCGCACCGTCTGTGGTGCTCGGTGATGGAAGGTATCATGTTGGCGAATCTTTGGAACCGTGTCGAGAGTGTTTTAGGTGTAAGTCCAAGACTCATTTGATTAAAGACTGTCCGCAGGATCTGAATAGGGCTCGAACAGCAGGTCAAGGACATGAGCAGCCAGGCAGAGGTGGTCAGCAAGCGACAAGAGGTCGTGGTCCGAACCATGGAGAGAATGGTTCCGGCCAAGGTCGTGGAACACCAAACAGAGGTGCTGAAGGTTCAGAAGCGAGGCAACCAAGGCTGGTTTACGCAGCCAGGCGTCGCGAGGAGGAAGATGTGCCAGACGAGACAACAGGTATGTTCCTTATTTTTGAAATACCCTTTATTGTCTGGTTCGTGATAGGGTTAGCTCTTTCTTATATTGCTAGTACTCGGAATCTTGAATGTGAAGTGTGAAATCGTATTTAGTTCTTTAAAGCGATCAACGGTAGTAAACAAACTTTGTAAGTAAGTGCCTTTAGAGGTTCGAGGAATAGCAGCTCTTTGCTTAGTTTAGCCAAGTAATTTCGAGGACAAAATTATTTTTAAGGAGGGTAGAACTGTAATATCCTGGAATTAGGGGTTATGCATTTAATGCATAATTCAAGTGATAGTAGGCTAGGAGTGTGTTTGGGTATATTTTAGGAGTTTTTGAGAACTTTAGGTGAAAGGGAAAAACTTTGGAAAATACTGGAATTTTAAGTGAAAAGGGGAAACTAGGCAAGGAGGCCTTAAAAGAAATTTTGTGGAGTTTAAGACACAAGAAATCGATTGGCAAAGTGGCTTGGGGCGCTAAGGTGCAAGGGGGAAGTGGCGTCAAAGGGAGCTTCAAGGGGATGAGGTTCGAATCACGTTGACAGTAGGAGTGTTTTTATTTTTGTATTTTTGCGTCAAGAAGGGAAGTTGGGCTAAGGAGGCCTTAAGGAAATATGCAGGGGATATTGGACATGAAAGTGAGCCTGGTAAAGTGGCTGCAAAGCGCCACTTAGGGCCTTGGTAAATGACGCCTTGAGCAGGGAGGTTCGAGCAACGTGGGAAACAGGGGGGGACTTTTATTTTTGCATCAAGGAGAAGAGCTAGTGGTCTACACATGGACTCTCAAATGGATGAGGATAAGCTTGATGTCCTCTTTTTAAATTCGGCTGGAAGAGAAGAATAATTATTGTTTTATTTTATTTATTTGAATAGGTGATTAAGAGATAAGATAGAAGATAAATGGTGAATTATTTTATTTATTTCAAATGGGTGATAAAGAGATAAAAAAAGGAGATTAATTTGGGATTAGATAAGTAGAAAAGCTAGTAGCCGAATTTGGGTCTCCTTGGGTTGATAATTTTCGGTCATTTAGGGGACTTAAGTGCCGAATTTTGTTGTTTCTTCCTTAGTCTCTTACTCGAAATTTTTCTAGCCAAGAAAATACTCTCCTTTTCTCATTTATTTTGCTAAGGCCGAAACTCCATCATCATTCACTATTGCCGAATTTCTTGCTACTTCCTCTCATATTCTTCTTTTCTTCAACTCCACACCTTTTCCTTGTAGCCGAATACCCCTACCATTTGGAGCATAAGTGAATCTCTAGTGAGCTCCATCAACAACTTTTTTTCTTCTCTTGTTGTCTCAAAAGCCGAATCCCCAAAGAAGGTGCTGTCGACCACTCTCTTTTGGGGTCTGCTCAAGCAACGTGTGGTGGTGTTTAGCCGAAAGAAAGAAACGTTAAGGGAGTCTCGGGATTTGATCTATCGTGGGATATTGGTAACGTCAAGAGCAAGCAAGTATTCGGGTTCTAAATAAGCTAGGTAAGTGGTTGCAAATATTCGGCCATAGGCCATTATGTTTATTAGTGTTGACCGATTTGGGCTATGATGGTTTAGGGGCTGACCGACAGGAGTAAGCAGAGTTTCGGGATTCTAGATTACGTTAGATTCAAATAGTTTGGGATTTCGCTAAATAGTCAGGTGCGTAGTTATCACACTGTTCTCTTGATTGTTTATATGTGTTGTATGTATATGTGTATGATGTATGCGATAGCGAAATAAGGGCTAAGATGGTAGATACCCAAGGTGGGTGATCGAATAACCAGGTCAGTGTTTTATGTTCTTAAATGATCACTGATAAATATGTGAAATGGATATGAGCATGTGTTATATAATTGTTTAAATAATATTTTATTATGATATATATCTATGCATGGGGGCTTGGGACATGAATGTTGAAGGACAGGGTGTACATTATGTACGTGGTCTGATGTTGGCCTTGTGCTACATTGGCGCTTGATGTTAGCTAGGTGCTTCATCAAGGTGGGGTGTTGGCTATGTGCCACCTCACGGATGATGATCGTGTGTGTGCGTCACCGTGGATTGAGGATGACCTCGAGTCACCTCGTGGATATTGACATGTGGGGTCACTTGGTGATCGGTGGATTAGCCACGGCCTTGGCGGCAGTGCTGCTAAGGTAGGTGTAATGGATGGACTTTAGGATGGGTTGGGATGCATTTTTGCATGACTGATCGTGTGGACTGTGTGGATATGGTCCAAGCCCATATGTGGAGACATGTGGAATAACTATGCACTGAGTCTGTATGACTCACCCAATTATTATCAATATCGCAGGTGACATGTGATGATCGGACCGGGCTGGAGTGGATACAAAAAGGTGGCCATGCAGAAAAATTATTTTTATGCCATGCGAGAGGAGTTTTTTTTTTTTTTTTGAAGTTTATTAGAAGCATTTTGGATATTTATTTATTGTAATAAGGCCACTTAAAGTATTTTATTTATGACTGTGAAGTTTATATTATTATTGGAAATATTTTTGAATTTCGTTATATTATAACAACTCATATTAAGATTTTAAATCCGGGAATGTGTGACATTAAAGTTTTACTTATAAATTTTTAATACACAATATTTTACAAAAGTCAACAATTTTCAGTTTTCACCTCTACGAAAAAAAAAAATCTTTTCGAACGTTTTCCGCAGTGACATACCAGATCCGGTTAAGACTCGTGCGTCGGGTTTGGGGTGTTACAGATTCCGGTCGAATGGAGCGAAAATCTTCAGGGGTATTTCTGGAGTAGCCCCCTAACGTGGCTGAATACTGGTTGGAAGCCACCAAGAGAATAATGGATGACCTTGACTGCACTTCAAAACAAAAACTAAAAGGTGCAGTGTCTTTATTGCGAGACGAGGCCTATCAGTGGTGGCTTACCATGAGAAAGGGTACTCAGGCCGACCGGTTAACGTGGGATTTCTTTAAGGTGGCATTCCAAGGAAAGTATGTGAGCGCAAGTTATGTGGGCCTTAAGAAGAAATTTCGAGCTTGACCTGGGGAATAAAGCGTGGCGAGAATATGAGGCAGAATTCCTGCGACTGAGCCGCTATGCTCGTGGGATAGTGGCGACTGAAGATGAATGCTGTGTGCGATTCAAGGATGGCCTCCGATATGAGTTACGAGTCTTGATAGCTCTGCAGAGGGAGCAAGATTTTGCTGTCCTAGTAGAAAAGGTGAAAATCGCCGAGGACGTGAAGCGCTCTAAGCGCCAGAATCGTGAGAAAGATAGGGGCAAATATAAGAGGGATTCAGAGCCCTCAAGTGCTTCTGAAAGAACTAAAAATAAGGCAAGGTTTGATGGGCCAGTCCGAGCTGGGGTTCCTGTTGCAAGACCACAACCCTGTGCTGATTGTTGTAGACATCACCTGGGTGAGTGCTGGAAGAAGATTGGGGCATGTTTCAGATGTGGGTCTATGGAGCATCAAGTTAAGAATTGTCCTTAGAGGCCTATTCAGATGCAAGCTGTAGGTCAGGGTTATGTTCAGCCAGCGAGAGGTGGTCAGCAGCCACCGAGAGGCCGTGGGTAGGCCAGGGGTGGAAATGGTGTAGGACGTGGTCGTGGAGCGTCAGGCAGAGGTGCTGGTAACATTGAGGCGAGGCAGTCTGTAACATCCCGATTCAGGGCCTAGTCAGAATAGTGGTGTGAGACCACAAACCCGAGTCAGTAAAATTGAGTTCTTAAGGTTTCTGACATGTTTGCATCATAGTACTAAAATTCCATGTAGAAATTTTGTGAAATTGACATGGAATGATCAAAAAGGACTAAATTGCAAAAGTTCCAAAATATGAGTTTCTAGAAGCTTTTTGTATGAAATAGCTTTAGAATATTAATTATGAGTCCTTAAATAGCAATTTGCCCAAATTATAATTTTTGGACAAAAATGGACATGAGTTAGTAAAATAGAAATTTTTAAAGAGAAGGGCATTTTAGTCATTTACCATTTAAATGATTAAAATGGGAAAAAGATGATAAAAATTTTCATTCATCTTCTACCTCATTGCCGAAATTTTCCAAGAAACCATAGCTAGCGTTTGTTCATCTTTCAAGCTTGCTAGTAAGTTCATCTTAGCCCCGTTTTTAATATTCTACGTGTTTTTAAAGTTCTCGTATTATGAATTAGCTATTTTTAGCTATAAAATAAGCTAAGATGCATGTTCAAAAAACTACCCAAGAGTGACATGCTTGTAAAATGATATTTTATGGAAGTTTATGAGAGTTTGATGTTAGATAAACATCTTTTTCTAAGTGAATTTCATGAAAAATGCTAGTAAGGACTAGTTTATAAAAATTATGAAATTGGTCATACCTATTAGAAATAATGGGAATTGATGATTGCTATAGTAGAGAAAATGAATCAGCTAAGCATGAAGTTTAAGAAAGTTGAATGAGATTCATTTTACGAGCCTTTAGGCAAAAGTGCAAATATGAGAAAGTTTATGGGCAAAATAGTAATTTTGCCAAAGTATGTGTTAAGAGTCATGTTAGTCAATGTGAGTATTAAATGATCTATTTATGATTATAGATCAAGAAAAACGAAGCCCGGATCGAAACCGAGGCAAGAACAAAGTCGAGGGCTAAATTGCATATCTACATACATTTTGTATATCGAGGTAAGTTTGTATGATTTCTAAGCTTTATGATTAATATCATTGAATTTCTTAGTATAATGTACAATGTTATTATGAAAATGTTTAATGTTATGTTAAACAAAGTAATCAATGAGATGAAGCATGAGAAGGCCCTGATTGAAGATGAATAGCTTTGGATACTTGATCTATCACATGAAATGAGAAAGTCCGTATAAGTCCAAGCCGAGGCATGGCATCGACAATCAGACAAGTTATCATGTAAGACCAAGACAAGTCTTGGCATTGAAGAGTTGTTATGAGATGAAGACCCATGTAAGTCCAAGCCAAGGCATGGCATTGGTGAGTCTCCAAGCAAAGTTATCATGTAAGTCCAAGGCAAGCTTGGCATTGAAAAGTTATCATGTAAGTCCAAGGCAAGCTTGGCATTGAAAAGTTATCATGTAAGTCTAAGGCAAGCTTGGCATTGAAAAGCTATCAAGAGAAAAAGATTTCATGTAATCCCAAGCCAAGGCTCGGCATTGAGCAGTTCATGAGCAAAGATACCAAGTAAGACCATGTCAAGACATGGAAATGGTAAGTTCCAAAGGGACTCACGAGAAAGACTTCGTATAAGTCCATGTCAAGACATTGCCTCAAAACCAAGATGAGACATTCCATGTAAGGCCGTATCGAGGATATGGCTTTGGTATTGAGTTATGTGAGATGAGATTTAGTATCCTCGGTTATTCATATAAATTCATCGGGCAAATGAGCTAAGTTCAAATGAGATAACAAGAAAGCTAAGTAAGCAAAGTCATTATCAAGTGAAAATGAGTATTATTCATGTTATGAATGATAAATTAGAGATTATGATTATTATGTAAATGTATGCTGATCAATGTGATCAAGTGATACAAGTACCTTGTTTACCTCACAAGTATGAGACTAGTAAGTATCATGAGACATGTAAGAATCAAGTATGAGCAAGTAAGCTTTATAGCTGAAATTATGATATCATTGTTTATGTCAAATGGTTTAATTTAAGCAGGTATGTTGTTATGTGCATTATATGCAAACTTACTAAGCTAAATGCTTACGTCTTTCACTCTTTCTTTCCATGTAGTTCCGCCAAGCTAATCTTGTCGATCATTGTCATCGGAGCTCGGAGCACACTATCAATCGCTATTTTGGTATAGCCAAGTTGTTTACATTAAGTATGGCATGTATAGGAAGCATGTCATTTTGAGTTAAAATGTTGGCTATCAAGCCTAGTATTCCTTTGTATATGGCCAAAGAGATTGGCCTTGAATGATTAAGTATGTATGTTTTTATTTATCAATGAAGTATGCATTCTAATTCATGAAAGATGTAGTAGTTGAGTTGTTGAATTAAATATTGGTTTGGATACTTGTTTTTAGGGTGGCCTTGGTAAATAGCCTCTAAGTGCCCACACGGGTAGACACACGGGCGTGTGTCTAGGCCGTGCGCAACCTGTACCTTAGTCTCATAAGTCAGAATAGGCCACGGGCTAATCCCACGGCCGTGTGTTAAAGCCGTGTATGACACACGGTTGGAACATGGGTGTGTGCCCCGACCGTGTCAAAGTCAGTATATCAAGGTATAGTACACAGTCTAAGTCCACGGGCATGTCATGGCCATGTGTAATTAGTCAGTGTCGACCACAGTCGGAAGACATGGTCGTGTAAAGGGGTGCACGGGCGTGTACCAAACCACATGGGCGTGTGACCCCTGCGTTAAAGAAAAGTTTCTGATTATGTTCCGAAAGTTTTTATATACGTGTATAAGGCCTCGTAGGCCTATGAAATGTATGATTAGACTGAGAAAGAGAAGTTTTTAATTCGGAACAAAATTTTACAGCCCGTAAGTGCATGATTAAGCAAGTTAAAGCATAGTAATATCTCGTATCCGGTCTAAGCCTCAGACTCAGGTATGGAGTGTTACATTTAGTGGTATCAGAGCTACGGTTTAGTCGGTTCTAGGACTAACGTAGCATGAGCACGAGTCTAGCCATACATTCCATACGTAAGAATGTTTTTATAATGATAGTGTGATGACTCCTGACGACTTAAATTATGTTTATACATTTAGTAAATGATCCCGATGGAGCTGTGGCGGATGATGTAGAAAGTAACGCGCCAGCTCCCACTGAAGGGACGGTGCCGAACGAGAATGAGAATAGACCCACTACGGTGAGTCAAGAAGGAGGAGAAGAGGCTAGAGAAGCCTTCCTCCACATGATGAACACATGCTATACAGAGTTTGTTCGTACGAACCCGAATGCGCAACACCCCCACCTATTCCTCAACCTATCCCAGTAGCCCCTCAAGTAGTAGAGGTGGTAAGAGAAGAGAAGCCTCCGGTTGATAGAATTAGGAAACATGGGGCAGAAGAATTCCGGGCTAGAAAAGATGATGATCCAGAAACGGCTGAGTTCTTGATAGAAAATACTATCAGGGTATGTAATGAGTTGTCGTGCACACCTGAGGAATGCTTGAAGTGTGTAGTCTCTCTTCTAAGAGAATCTGCTTACCAATGGTGGAACACCCTTGTGTCGGTGGTACCGAGGGAAAGGATCACATGGGAATTTTTCCAAGAAGAATTCAAGAAAAAGTATATCAGTCAAAGGTTTGTGGACCAGAAAGGAAAGGAATTCCTAGAACTAAAGCAAGGCAAGATGTCAGTGACTGACTATGAACGTGAGTTTGTACGACTCAGTAAGTACGCTCGCGAATGCGTGTCCACTGAGGCCATTATGAGTAAAAGATTCGAAGACAGGTTGAATGAGGACATCAAACTGTTTGCTGCTATCCTAGAACTAAAGGAATTTGTTATGCTAGTAGAGAGGGCTTGTAAAGCCGAGGAATTAGTAAAAGAGAAAAGAAAGTCTGAAATGGAGTCAAGTGACTCTAGGAAGAGACAGTGGAATAAGTAATTCCAATCTTCATCCAAGAAGTTAAGAGATTTCCCTATCCGATCTGCTACTTCCACTAGGTTTTCAAGGAAAGACAAGAGTAAACAATATTCACAGAATAAAGCACAGACTACCTCAGTTGCAAGTGTTCGGAATATTAGATTTGACAGACCTCAATGCCCACAGTGTGGCAGACGTCATCTTGGAGAATGTCGAGCACATGAAAACGCATGTTTCAGATGTGGTTCCCAGGACCACTACATAAAAGATTGTCCAGAGACGACAAAAGAAGAAAGAACTCAAAACTCGAGATCCGAGAGTGTGGTCAGAGGAAGACTGCAGAGGAACCCAGGAAGTGGGGCAAGTGGAAGAGGTAACCCTAGAAAGCAGGCTGCGAGACCCGAGGGTAGGGCGCCTACGAGGACTTATGCCATTCATGCTGGCGAAGAGGCATTTTCTCCTGAAGTTATTATGGGTACCTTTTCTCTTCATGATGTTAAAGTTATTACTTTAATAGATCCCGGATCCACACACTCTTACATTTGTATGAAACTAGTATCCAGTATGAAAATGCCTATAGATTCTACAGAATTTGCGATTAAAGTGTCTAATCCTTTAGGCAATAGTGTGTTAGTGAATGAAGTATGTAGAGAATGTCCATTAATGATTAGAGGTCACTACTTAAAAGAAAATCTTATGTTGCTACCATTTGATGAGTTTGACATCATGCTTGGTATGGACTGGTTGACCACCCATAATGTAATAGTTAATTGTGGGAAGAAATATATCGAGATGAGATGTGAGAATGGGGATACTCTCCACATAGAATCAGATGAGCAAAGTAAATCACCGGCAGTGATTTCTCATATGACGGCGCAGAGATATGTAAGAAAGGGGTACGAAGTATATTTGGCCTTTGTGATGAATGATAAAGAAACAGAGTTAAAGATTGAGTCAGTACCGATAGTATGTGAATACATGGATATTTTTCCCGAAGAATTACCAAGACTACCACCTGTTAGAGAGGTTGAGTTCAGCATTGAGCTAGCTCCCGGTACTGTACCAATATCTATTACTCCTTACAGAATGGCTCCAACAGAGTTGAAGGAGCTGAAGTCACAGTTGCAAGAGTTGACAGACAAAGGCTTTTCAAGATCAAGTTGTTCACCATGGGGTGCTCCGGTTTTATTTGTGAAAAAGAAAGATGGCACTATGAGATTGTGCATAGATTACCGTCAACTTAATAAAGTGACAGTAAAGTACAAGTACCCATTGCCAAGGATTGATGATTTATTCGACCATTTGAAAGGAGCCACTGTGTTCTCCAAAATAGACTTGAGATCAGGGTACTACCAGTTGAGAGTAAAAGAATCAGATGTGTCTAAGACAGCCTTTCGAACAAGGAATGGGCATTATGAATTTTTAGTCATGCCATTTGGTTTGACCAATGCTCCGGCGGTATTCATGGTCTTAATGAACCGCATTTTTAGACCATACCTTGACAGGTTTGTAGTCATTTTCATTGACGACATACTGATTTATTCCCGAGATGAGAATGAGCATGCTGAGCACCTACGAACAGTTTTACAGATTCTACAAGAAAATCAATTATATGCCAAGTTCAGTAAAAGTGAATTTTGGCTCACGAAAGTAGGATTTATGGGACATATTTTCTCGGGAGAAGGAGTTCGAGTAGACCCCAGTAAGATTTCGGCTATTATGGACTGGAAGCCACCAAAGAATATCTCTAAGATTAGAAGTTTTCTAGGCCTAGCCAGCTATTATAGACGATTCGTCAAGGGGTTTTCCATGATTGCAACCCCGATGACTAAATTATTATAGAAAAATGTGAAGTTTGAGTGGACAGAACGACGCCAACAAAGTTTCGAGAAGTTGAAGGCAATGTTGACAGAAGCCCCAGTTTTAGTACAACCTGAGATAGGGAAAGAATTTTTAATTTACAGCGATGCATCCTTAAATTGAATAGGCTGTGTACTTATGCAAGAAGGCAAAGTGATTGCTTATGCCTCCAGACAGTTGAAGCCTCATGAGAAGAATTATCCGACACATGATTTAGAGTTGGCTGGCATAGTCTTCGCATTGAAGATATGGAGAACTCACCTATATGGTGAGAGATGTTGAATTTTCACTGATCAAAAAAGTTTGATGTACTTAATGACGCAGAGAGAGTTGAACCTAAGACAGCGGAGATGGTTAGAGTTGATAAAAGATTATGAGATGGTCATTGACTACCATCCTGGGAAGGCAAATGTGGTTGCCGACGCTTTAAGTAGAAAGCCCCTATTTGCATTAAGGGCAATGAATTCACGGATGACTTTATCCGACGATGGCTCTATTCTAGCCGAGTTGAGAGCTAGACCAACTTTCCTCCAAGAGATCATTGAAGCTCAAGAAGAAGATAGTGAATTGCAAGTCAAGAGAGCTCAGTGCGAGACAGATGTTGAATCTGACTTCCAGATTAGTCGCAATGGAATTCTGATGTTCAAAGATAGAGCTTGTGTACCGAGAAAAGAAGAGCTTATTCAGAAAATTTTGCATGAGGCCCATAATGGATGTTTGTATGTACATCCGGGTAGTACCAAGATGTATAATAACTTGAAAAAAGAGTATTCGTGGCTGAGAATGAAGAAAGATATTTCAGAGTTCGTTTCCAAATGCTTGATTTGTCAGCAAGTAAAGGCTGAACACCAAGTACCTTCGGGTTTGCTTCAACCCATTTTAGTTCCGGAGTGGAAATGGGACCGTATTACTATGGATTTTGTAATGGGTCTACCATTATATCTGAGCAAGAAAGATGTCGTATGGGTTATAGTTGATAGACTCACGAAGTCAGCTCATTTTATACCTATTCGAGTTGATTACTCTCTAGACAAGTTGGCAAACTTGTACATTTCAGAAATAGTAAGGCTTCACGGTGTTCCGATTTCAATTATCTCGGATAGAGATCCGAGGTTTACATCTAAATTTTGGAAGAAGTTACAAGAGGCCTTGGGTACAAAGTTGAACTTTAGTACCGCTTTTCATCCTCAAACTAACGGTCATTCGGAGAGGTTAATTCAAGTACTCGAAGACATGCTCAGATGTTGTATTCTTGAATTCTGAGGCAATTGGAAAAAGTTTCTCCCATTGGTAGAGTTTGCCTACAATAATAGTTTTCAGTCGAGTTTAAAGATGGCGCCTTATGAGGCTCTATATGGGCGAAAGTGTAGAACGCCTCTATATTGAACTGAACTCAAGGAAAACCAAATTCATGGGGTTGATTTGGTTAGATAAGCTGAAGAGAAAGTGAAAGTGATACGAGAATGTTTAAAAGCTGCATCAAACAAACAGAAGTCCTATTCGGACTTAAAAAGAAAAGAGATGGAGTATCAAGTCGGAGATAAGGTTTTCTTGAAACTGTCACCATGGAGAAAAGTTCTCATATTTGGCAGGATAGGCAAGTTGAGTCCATGTTTTATTGGACCGTATGAGATTACTGAAAAAGTTGGATCGGTAGCTTACAGATTGGCTCTGCCACCAGAGTTAGAAAAGATACATGATTAGTTTCACGTGTCAATGTTGAGACGCTACCGATCAGATCCTTCACATGTAATTACCCCGTCAGAGATAGAGATTCATCCCGACATGATTTATGGTGAAGAACCAGTTAAGATTTTAGCTCAGGAAGTCAAGCAGCTAAGGAATAAAAGTATTGCCCTGGTAAAAGTATTGTGGCAAAGACATGGAATAGAAGAAAGCTACGTGGGAACGAGAAGAAATCATGAGAAACCAGAGACCAAAACACATTTCTTGGTAAGATTTTTGAGGAAAAAAATTCCTAAGAGGGGAGAATTGTAACATCCCGATTCAGGGGCCTAGTCGGAATAGTGGTGCGAGACCACAAACCCGAGTCAATAAATTGAGTTCTTAAGGTTTATGACATGTTTGCATCATAGTACTAAAGTTCCATGTAGAAATTTTGTGAAATTGACATGGAATGATAAAAAAGGACTAAATTGCAAAAGCTGCAAAATATGAGTTTCTGGAAGCTTTTTGTATGAAATAGCTTTAGAATATTTATTATGAGTCCTTAAATAGCAATTTGCCCAAATTATAATTTTTGGACAAAAATGGACATGAGTTAGTAAAATAGAAATTTTTAAAGAGAAGGGCATTTTAGTCATTTAACATTTAAATGATTAAAATGGGGAAAAGATGATAAAAATTTTCATTCATCTTCTTCCTCATTGTCGAAATTTTCCAAGAAACCATAGCTAGGGTTTGTTCATCTTTCAAGCTTGCTAGTAAGTTCATCTTAGCCCCGTTTTTAATATTCTTCGTGTTTTTGAAGTTCTCGTATTATGAATTAGCTATTTTTAGCTATAAAATAAGCTAAGTTGCATGTTCAAAAATCTACCCAAGAGTGACATTCTTGTAAAATGATATTTTATGGAAGTTTATGAGAGTTTGATGTTAGATAAACATCTTTTTCTAAGTGAATTTCATGAAAAATGCTAGTAAGGACTAGTTTGTAAACATTATGAAATTGGTCATACCTATTAGAAATAATGGGAATTGATGATTGCTATAGTAGAGAAAATGAATCAGCTAAGCATGAAGTTTAAGAAAGTTGAATGAGATTCATTTTACGAGCCTTTGGGCAAAAGTGCAAATATGAAAAAGTTTAGGGGTAAAATAGTAATTTTGCCAAAGTATGTGTTAAGAGTCATGTTAGTCAATGTGAGTATTAAATGATCTATTTATGATTATAGATCAAGAAAAATGAAGCCCAGATTGAAACCGAGGCAAGAACAAAGTCGAGGGCTAAATTGCATATCTACATACATTTTGTATATCGAGGTAAGTTTGTATGATTTCTAAGCTTTATGATTAGTATCATTGAATTGCTTAGTATAATGTACAATATTATTATGAAAATGTTTAATGTTATGTTAAACAAAGTAATCAATGAGATCAAGCATGAGAAGGCCCTGATTGAAGATGAATAACTTTGGATACTTGATCTATCACATGAAATGAGAAAGTCCGTATAAGTCCAAGCTGAGGCATGGCATCGACAATCAGACAAGTTATCATGTAAGACCAAGACAAGTCTTGGCATTGAAGAGTTGTTATGAGATGAAGACCCATGTAAGTCCAAGCCAAGGCATGGCATTGGTGAGTCTCCAAGCAAAGTTATCATGTAAGTCCAAGGCAAGCTTGGCATTGAAAAGTTATCGTGTAAGTCCAAGGCAAGCTTGGCATTGAAAAGTTATCATGTAAGTCCAAGGCAAGCTTGGCATTGAAAAGTTATCATGTAAGTCCAAGGCAAGATTGGCATTTAAAAGCTATCAAGAGAAAGAGATTTCATGTAAGCCCAAGCCAAGGCTCGGCATTGACCAGTTCATGAGCAAAGATACCAAGTAAGACCATGTCAAGACATGGCAATGGTAAGTTCCAAAGGGACTCACGAGAAAGACTTCGTATAAGTCTAGGTCAAGACATGGCCTCGAAACCAAGATGAGACATTCCATGTAAGACCGTATCTAGGATATGGCTTTGGTATTGAGTTATGTGAGATGAGATTTAGTATCCTCGGTTAGTCATATAAATTCATCGGGCAAACGAGCTAAGTTCAAATGAGATAACAAGAAAGCTAAGTAAGCAAAGTCATTATCAAGTGAAAATGAGTATTATTCATGTTATGAATGATAAATTAGAGATTATGATTATTATGTAAATGTAAGCTGATCAATGTGATCAAGTGATACATGTACCTTGTTTACCTCACAAGTATGAGACTAGTAAGTATCAAGAGATATGTAAGAATCAAGTATGAGCAAGTAAGCTTTATAGCTGAAATTATGATACCATTGTTTATGTCAAATGGTTTAATTTAAGCAAGTATGTAACAGCCCGATTTAGGGCCTAGTTGGAATAGTGGTGCGAGACCACGAATCTGAGGTGAATTTATGAGTTTTTAAGGTTCATGCCATGTTTGCATGTTAGTGTGAAAGTTTCATGAAGCAATTTTGCTAAAATGAAGTTGAATGGTCAAAAAGGACCAAATTGCAAAAGTTGTAAAATGTGAGTTTCTAGAAGTATTTTGTATGAAATAGCTTTAGAATATTAATTATGAGTCCTTAAATAGAAATTTTCCCAAATTATAAATTTTGTACAAAAATGGACATGAGTTAGTAAAATAGAAATTTTTAAAGAGAAGGGCATTTTGGTCATTTGTCTAATAAGTGATTAAAATAGGAAAAAGATGATAAAATTTCATTCATCTTCTTCCTTCCATTGCAAAAAATTTTAAGACTCCATAGCTAGGGTTCTTCATTTTTTTCAAGCTTGCTAGTAAGTTCATCTTAGCCCCGTTTTTAATATTCTTCGTGTTTTTGAAGTCCTCGTATTATGAATTAGCTATTTTTAGCTATAAAATAAGCTAAGATGCATGTTCAAAAATTTCATCTATGAATGACATGCTTGTTAAATGATGTTTTATGGAAGATTATGAGAGTTTGATGTTAGATAAACATCTTTTCCTTAATGAATTTCATGAAATATGATAGTATGGACTAGTTTGTAATAGTTATGAAATTAGTCATACCTACTAGAAATAATGAGAATTGATGATTGCTATAGTAGAGAAAATGAATCAGCTAAGCATGTAGTCTAAGAAAGTTGAATGAAAATTATTTTACGAGCCTTGGGGCAAAAGTGCAAAAAATGAGAAAGTATAGGGGTAAAATAGTAATTTTACCCAAGTATGAGTAAAGGGTCAATTTAGTCAATGTGAATATTAAATGATCTATTTATGACTATAGATCAAGAAAAAGCAAGCCGGATCGAAACCCGAGGCAAGAACAAGGTCGAGGACTAAATTACATACCTAGCTACATTTTGTATATTGAGGTAAGTTTGTATGATTTCTAAGCTTTATGATTTATATCATTGAATTGCTTAGTATAATGTACAATGTTATTCTGAAAATGTTTAATGTTATGTTAAACAAAGAAATTAATGAAACCAAGCATGAGAAAGCCCCGATTGAAGTTGAATAGCTTAGGATACTCGATCTACCACATGAAACAAGAAAGTCCGTATAAGACCAAGCCGAGGCATGGCATCGGCAAGCAAGTAAGACATCATGTAAGTCCAAAGCAAGCTTGGCATTGAATAAGTTATCATGTAAGTCCAAGGCAAGCTTGGCATTGAGTAAGTTATCATGTAAGTCCAAGGCAAGTTTGGCATTGAGTAAGTTATCATGTAAGTCTAAGGCAAGCTTGGCATTGAGTAAGTTATCATGTAAGTCCAAGGCAAGCTTGGCATTGAACAAGTTATCATGTAAGACCAAGGCAAGCTTGGCATTGAAAAGTTATCAATAGAAAGAGATCCCATATAAGTCCAAGTTAAGGCATGGCATTGGTGAGAACAAGAAAGACTTCGTATAAGTCCATGTTAAGGCATGGCCTCGAAATTTAGATGAGATTTAGTATCCTCAGTTATTCATATAAATTCATCGGGCAAACGAGTTAAGCTCCAAAGAGATAATAAGAAAGCTAAGTAAGTAAGGTTATTATCAAGTGATAAAGAATATTATTCATGTTATGAATGATGAATTAGAAATTATGAGTATTATGTTCAAGTATGCTGATCAATGTGTTCTAGTGATACAGGTACTTTGTTTGCCTATCAAGTATGAGACTAGTAAGTTTCATGAGTTATGTAAGAATCAAGTATGAGTAAGTAAGCTTTATAGCTGAAATTTATGATGCCATTGTTTATGTCAAATGGTTTATATTAAGCAAGTATGTTGCTATGTGCATTATGCAAACTTACTAAGCTAAATGCTTACGTCTTATATTATTTCTTTCTATGTAGTCCCGCCAAGCTGACTTGTGGATCGTTGAAGTCGGAGCGCGAATCACACTATCAACCGCTGTTTTGGTATAGCCAAGGTTCTTATTTAAGTATGGCATGTATAGGAAACATTTCATTTTGAGTATATGTCTTAGAAAGGGGAAAAGCATAGGCTATAAAGTTTATTATTATTCTTTTGTAATGGCTAAATGATTGGCCAAGATTGACTAAGTATGTATGTTATTGATATCAATGGAGCATGTTATATTGTTCATTAAAGTTGTAGTGATTTGAGTTGTTGAGATAGTATGAATTTGCTCTTGATTTCAGGGTGGCAATTGGCTTGGTAAATAGCCTCTAAGTGCTCACACGGTCAGACACACGGGCGTGTCCCAACTCACATGGGCGTGTGACCCCTGTTTCAATGAAAAGTTTTCGATTGAGTTCCGAAAGTTTACGGACATGAGTTTAAGGCCTCGTAGGCCCATGAAAAGTACAAGTTGATTAAGAAAGATAAGTTCTTAATTCGAAATGAAATTTTATAGCCCGTAAGTACTTGATTAAGCAAGTTCAAGCATAGTAACTTCTCATATCCGGTCTAAGCCTCCGACTCGGGCATGGGGTGTTAGAAAGTATGTTGTTATGTGCATTATATGCAAACTTACTAAGCTAAATGCTTACGTCTTTCACTCTTTCTTTCCTTGTAGTTCCGCCAAGCTAATCTCGTGGATCATTGTCATCGGAGCTCAGAGCACACTATCAATCGCTATTTTGGTATAGCCAAGTTGTTTACATTAAGTATGGCATGTATAGGAAGCATTTCATTTTGAGTTAAAATGTTGGCTATCAAGCCTAGTATTCCTTTGTTTATGGCCAAAGAGATTGGCCTTGAATGATTAAGTATGTATGTTTTTATTTATCAATGAAGTATCCATTCTAATTCATAAAAGATGTAGTAGTTGAGTTGCTGAATTAAATATTGGTTTGGATACTTGTTTTCAGGGTGGCCATTGGCTTGGTAAATAGCCTCTAAGTGCCCACACGGTTAGACACACGGGCGTGTGTCTAGGCTGTGCGTAACCTGCACCTTAGTCTCATAAGTCAGAATAGGCCACGGGCTAATCCCACGACTGTGTGTTAAAGCCGTGCATGACACACGGTTGGAACATGGGCGTGTGCCCCGACCATGTCAATAAGTCAGTATACCAAGGTATAGTACACGGTCTAAGTCCACGGGCGTGTCAAGGCCGTGTGTAATTAGTCAGTGTCGACCACGGTCGGAAGACATGGGCGTGTAAAGGGGTGCACGGGCGTGTACCAAACCACATGGGCGTGTGACCCCATATTTAAAGAAAAGTTTTTGATTAAGTTCTAAAAGTTTTTATATGCGTGTATAAGGCCTCGTAGGCCTATGAAATGTAGTTTTTAATTCGAAACAAAATTTTACAGCCCGTAAGTGCATGATTAAGAAAGTTAAAGCATAGTAATATCTCATATCTGGCCTAAGCCTCGGACTCGAGTATGGGGTGTTACATTTAGTGGTATTAGAGCTACGGTTTAGTCGGTTCTAGGACTAACGTAGCACGAGCACGAGTCTAGCCATACATGCCATACGTAAGAATGTTTTTATAATGATAGTGTGACGACTCCTGACGACTTAAATTATGTTTATACATTTAGTAAATGGATCCCGATGGAGTTGTGTCGGATGATGTAGAAAGTAACGCGCCAGCTCCTGCTTAAGGGACGGTGCCGAACGAGAATGAGAATAGACCCACTACGGTGAGTCAAGAAGGAGGATAAGAGGCTAGAGAAGCCTTCCTCCACATGATGAACACATGGTATAATGGAGTTCGTTAAATGCGAACCCGAATCATAACCCCTCCACCCCCACCTATTCCTCAACCTATCCCAGTAGCCCCTCAAGTAGTAGAGGTGGTAAGAGGAGAGAAGCCTCCGGTTGATAGAATCAGGAAACATGGGGCAGAAGAATTCCGGGATAGAAAAGATGATGATCCGTAAAAGGCTGAGTTCTGGATAGAAAATACTATCAGGGTATTTAATGAGTTGTCGTGCACACCTGAGGAATGCATGAAGTGTGTAGTCTCTCTTCTAAGAGATTCTGCTTACCAATGGTGGAACACCCTTGTGTCGGTGGTACCGAGGGAAAGGATCACATGGGAATTTTTCCAAGAAGAATTCAAGAAAAAGTATATCAGTCAAAGGTTTGTGGACCAGAAAAGGAAGGAATTCCTAGAACTGAAGCAAGGCAAGATGTTAGTGACTGACTATGAACGTGAGTTTGTACGACTTAGTAAGTACGCTCGCGAATGCGTGTCTACTGAGGCCATCATGAGTAAAAGATTTGAAGACGGGTTGAATGAGGACATCAAATTGTTTGTTGCTGTCCTAGAACGAAAGGAATTTGTTGTGCTAGTAGAGAGGGCTTGTAAAGCCGAGGATTTAGTGAAAGAGAAAAGAAAGTCTGAAATAGAGTCTCGTGACTCTAGGAAGAGACAGTGGAATAAGTCATTCCAATCTTCATCCAAGAAGTTAAGACATTCCCCTACCCGATCTACTACTTCCACTGGGTTTTCAAGGAAAGACAAGAGTAAACAATATTCACAGAATAAAGCACAGACTACCTCAGTTGCAAGTGTTCGAAATATTAGATTTGACAGACCTGAATTCCCACAGTGTTGCAGACATCATCTTGGAGAATGTCGAGCACATGAAAACGCATGTTTCAGATGTGGTTCCTAGGACCACTACATAAAAGATTGTCCAGAGACGACAAAAGAAGAAAGAACTCAGAACCTGAGATCTGGGAGTGTGGTCAGAGGAAGACCGCAGAGGAACCCAGGAAGTGGGGCAAGTGGAAGAGGTAACCCTAGAGAGCAGGCTGCGAGACCCGAGGGTAGGGCGCCTATGAGGACTTATGCCATTCGCGCTCGCAAAGAGGCATCTTCTCCTGATGTTATTACGGGTACCTTTTCTCTTCATGATGTTAAAGTTATTGCTTTAAGATCCCGGATCCACACACTCTTACATTTGTATGAAACTAGTATCCAATATGAAAATGCCTATAGATTCTACAGAATTTGCGATTAAAGTGTCTAATCCTTTAGGCAAGAGTGTGTTAGTGAATGAAGTATGTAGAGAATGTCCATTAATGATTAGAGGTCATTACTTAAAAGAAAATCTTATGTTGCTACCATTTGATTTGTTTGGCATCATTCTTGGTATGGACTGGTTGACCACCCATAATGCAATAGTTAATTGTGGGAAGAAATATATCGAGATGAGATGTGAGAATGAGGATACTCTCCACATAGAATCAGATGAGCAAAGTAAATCACCGGCAGTGATTTATCATAGGACGGCGCAGAGATATGTAAGAAAGGGGTACGAAGTATATTTGGCCTTTGTGATGAATGATAAAGAAACAGAGTTAAAGATTGAGTCAGTACCGATAGTATGTGAATTTGTGGATGTTTTTCCTGAAGAATTACCAAGACTACCACCTGTTAGAGAGGTTGAGTTCAGCATTGAGCTAGCTCCTAGTACTGTAGCAATATCTATTACTCCTTACAGAATGGCTCCAACGGAGTTGAAGGAGATGAAGTCACAGTTGCATGAGTTGACAGACAAAGGCTTTACAAGATCAAGTTGTTCACCATGGGGTGCTCCGATTTTATTTGTGAAAAAGAAAGATGGCACTATGAGATTGTGCATAGATTACCGTCAACTTAATAAAGTGACAGTAAAGAACAAGTACCCATTGCCAAGGATCGATGATTTATTCGACCAATTGAAAGGAGCCACTGTGTTCTCCAAAATAGACTTGAGATCAGGGTACTACCAGCTGAGAGTAAAAGAATCAGATGTGTCTAAGACAGCCTTTCGAACAAGGTCTGGGCATTATGAATTTTTAGTCATGCCCTTTGGTTTGACCAATGCTCCGGCGGTATTCATGGACTTAATGAACCGCATTTTTAGACCATACATTGAAAGTTATGTAGTCATTTTCATTGACAACATACTGATTTATTCCCGAGATGAGAATGAGCATGCTGAGCACCTACGAACAGTTTTATAGATTCTACGAGAAAATCAATTATATGCCAAGTTCAGTAAAAGTGAATTTTTGCTCACGGAAGTAGGATTTCTGGGACATATTTTCTCCGGAGAAGGAGTTCGAGTAGACCCCAGATAAGATTTCGGCTATTATGGACCTGGAAGCCACCAAAGAATATCTCTCGAGATTAGAAGTTTTCTAGGCCTAGCCAGGCTATTACAGACGATTCGTCAAGGGGGTTTTCCATGATTGCAACCCGGATGACTAAATTATTCTGAGAAAAATGTGAAGTTTGAGTGGATGAACGATGCCAACAAAGTTTCGAGAAGTTGAAGGCAATGTTGTGAAGCCCCGATTTTAGTAAACTGAGACAGGGGAAAGAATTCGTAATTTACAGATGCATCCTTAAATGGATTAGGTCATGTGTACTTATGCAAGAAGGCAAAGTGATTGCTTATGCCTCAGCATATTGAAGCCTCATGAGAAGAATTATCCGACGCATGATTTAGAGTTGGCTGCCATAGTCTTCGCATTGAAGATATGGAGACATCACCTATATGGTGAGAGATGTCAGATTTTCACTAATCACAAAAGTTTTAAGTACTTGATGACGCAGAGAGAGTTGAACCTAAGACAGCGGAGATGGTTAGAGTTGATAAAAGATTATGAGATGGCCATTGACTACCATCCTGGGAAGGCGAATGTGGTTGCCGACGCTTTGAGTAGAAAGCCCCTATTTGCATTAAGGGCAATGAATTCACGGATTACTTTATCCGACGATGGTTCTATTCCAGCCGAGTTGAGAGCTAGACCAACTTTCCTCCAAGAGATCATTAAAGCTCAAGAAGAAGATAGTGAATTACAAGTCAAGAGAGCTCAGTGCGAGACAGATGTTGAATCTGACTTCCGGATTAGTCCCAATGGAATTATGATGTTCAAACCTAGAGCTTGTGTACCGAGAAAAGAAGAGCTTATTCAGAAAATTTTGCATGAGGCCCATAATGGATGTTTTTCTGTACATCTGAGTAGTACCAAGATGTATAATGACTTGAAATAACAGTATTGGTGGCTGAGAATGAAGAAAGATATTTCAGAGTTCGTTTCCAAATGCTTGATTTGTCAGCAAGTAAAGGCTGAACACCAAGTACCTTCGAGTTTGCTTCAACCCATTTTAGTTCCGGAGTGGAAATGGGACCGTATTACTATGGATTTTGTAACGGGTCTACCATTATCTCTGAGCAAGAAAGATGTCGTATGGGTCATAGTTGATAGACTCACGAAGTCAGCTCATTTTATACCTATTCGAGTTGATTACTCTCTAGACAAGTTGGCAAACTTGTACATTTCAGAAATAGTAAGGCTTCACAGTGTTCCAATGTCAATTATCTCGAATAGAGATCCGAGGTTTACCTCAAAATTTTGGAAGAAGTTACAAGAGGCCTTGGGTACAAAGTTGAACTTTAGTACCGCTTTTCATCCTCAAACTGACGGTCAGTCGGAGAGGTTAATTCAAGTACTCGAAGACATGCTCAGATGTTGTATTCTTGAATTCCGAGGAAGTTGGGAAAAGTTTCTCCCATTGGTAGAGTTTGCCTACAATAATAGTTTTCAGTCGAGTTTAAAGATGGCGCCTTATGAGGCTCTATATGGGCGAAAGTGCAGAACGCCTCTATATTGGATTGAACTCAAGGAAAACCAAATTCATGGGGTTGATTTTGTGAGAGAAGCTGAAGAGAAAGTGAAAGTGATACGAGAATGTTTAAAAGTTGCATCAGACAGACAGAAGTCCTATTCGGACTTAAAAAGAAAAGAGATGGAGTGTCAAGTCGGAGATAAGGTTTTCTTGAAAGTGTCACCATGGAAAAAAGTTCTCAGATTTGGCCGAAAAGGCAAGTTGAGTCCACGTTTTATTGGACCGTATGAGATTACTGAAAAAGTTGGACCGGTAGCTTACAGATTGGCTCTGCCATCAGAGTTAGAAAAGATACATGATGTGTTTCACGTGTCAATGTTGAGACGCTACCGATCAGATCCTTCACATGTAATTACCCAATCAGAGATAGAGATTCATCCCTATATGACTTATGGTGAAAAACCAGCTAAGATTTTCGCTCGGGAAGTCAAGCAGCTAAGGAATAAAAGTATTGCCCTGGTAAAAGTATTGTGGCAAAGACATGGAATAGAAGAAGCTACGTGGGAACCAGAAGAAATCATGAGAAACCAGTACCCAAACCTGTTTGCTGGTAAGATTTTCGAGGACGAAAATTCCTAAGAGGGTTGAGAATTGTAACATCCCGATTCAGGGCCTAGTCGGAATAGTGGTGCGAGACCACAAACCCAAGTTAGTAAAATTGAGTTCTTAAGGTTTATGACATGTTTGCATCATAGTACTAAAGTTCCATGTAGAAATTTTGTGAAATTAACATGGAATGATCAAAAAGGACTAAATTGCAAAAGTTGCAAAATATGAGTTTCTAGAAGCTTTTTGTATGAAATAGCTTTAGAATATTAATTATGAGTCCTTAAATAGCAATTTGCCCAAATTATAATTTTTGGACAAAAATGGACATGAGTTAGTAAAATAAAATTTTTTAAAGAGAAGGGCATTTTAGTCATTTACCATTTAAATGATTAAAATGGGAAAAAGATGATAAAAATTTTCATTCATCTTCTTCTTCATTGCCGAAATTTTCCAAGAAACCATAGCTAGGGTTTGTTCATCTTTCAAGCTTGCTAGTAAGTTCATCTTAGCCCCGTTTTTAATATTCTTCGTGTTTTTGAAGTTCTCGTATTATGAATTAGCTATTTTTAGCTATAAAATAAGCTAAGATGCATGTTCAAAAATCTACCCAAGAGTGACATGCTTGTAAAATGTTTTTTTATAGAATTTTATGAGAGTTTGATGTTAGATAAACATCTTTTTCTAAGTGAATTTCATGAAAAATGCGAGTAAGGACTAGTTTGTAAAAATTATGAAATTGGTCATACCTATTAGAAATAATGGGAATTGATGATTGCTATAGTAGAGAAAATGAATCAGCTAAGCATGAAGTTTAAGAAAGTTGAATGAGATTGATTTTACGAGCCTTTGGGCAAAAGTGCAAATATGAAAAAGTTTAGGGGCAAAATAATAATTTTGCCAAAGTATGTGTTAAGAGTCTTGTTAGTCAATATGAGTATTAAATGATCTATTTATGATTATAGATCAAGAAAAATGAATCCCGGATCGAAACTGAGGCAAGAACAAAGTCGATGGCTAAATTGCATATCTACATACATTTTGTGTATCGAGGTAAGTTTGCATGATTTCTAAGCTTTATGATTAATATCATTGAATTGCTTAGTATAATGTACAATATTATTATGAAAATGTTGAATGTTATGTTAAATAAAGTAATTAATGAGATCAAGCATGAGAAAGCCCTGATTGAAGATGAATAGCTTAGGATACTCGATATATCACATGAAATGAGAAAGTCCGTATAAGTCCAAGCCGAGGCATGGCATCGGCAATCAGACAAGTTATCATGTAAGTCCAAGACAAGTCTTGGCATTGAAGAGTTGTTATGAGATGAGGACCCATGTAAGTCCAAGCCAAGGCATGGCATTGGTGAGTCTCCAAGGAAAGTTATCATGTAAGTCCAGGGCAAGCTTGGCATTGAAAAGTTATCATGTAAGTCCAAGGCAAGCTTGGCATTGAAAAGTTATCATGTAAGTCCAAGGCAAGCTTGGCATTTAAAAGCTATCAAGAGAAAGAGATTTCATGTAAGCCCAAGCCAAGGCTCGGCATTGACCAGTTCATGAGCAAAGATACCAAGTAAGACCATGTCAAGACATGGCAATGGTAAGTTCCAAAGGTACTCACGAGAAAGACTTCGTATAAGTCCATGTCAACACATGGCCTCGAAACCAAGATGAGACATTCCATGTAAGATCGTATCTAGGATATGGCTTTGGTGTTGAGTTATGTGAGATGAGATTTAGTATCCTCGGTTATTCATATAAATTCATCGGGCAAACGAGCTAAGTTCAAATGAGATAACAAGAAAGCTAAGTAAGCAAAGTCATTATCAAGTGAAAATGAGTATTATTCATGTTATGAATGATAAATTAGAGATTATGATTGTTATGTAAATGTATACTGATCAATGTGATCAAATGATACAGGTACCTTGTTTACCTCACAAGTATGAGACTAGTAAGTATCATGAGATATGTAAGAATCAAGTATGAGCAAGTAAGCTTTATAGCTGAAATTATGATACCATTGTTTATGTCAAATGGTTTAATTTAAGCAAGTATGTTGTTATGTGCATTATATGCAAACTTACTAAGCTAAATGCTTACGTCTTTCACTCTTTCTTTCCATGTAGTTCCGCCAAGCTAATCTCGTGGATCATTATCATCTCGGAGCACACTATCAATCGCTATTTTGGTATAGCCAAGTTGTTTACATTAAGTATGGCATGTATAGGAAGCATTTCATTTTGAGTTAAAATGTTGGCTATCAAGCCTAGTATTCCTTTGTATATGGCCAAAGAGATTGGCCTTGAATGATTAAGTATGTATGTTTTTATTTATCAATGAAGTATGCATTCTAATTCATGAAAGATGTAGTAGTTGAGTTTTTAAATTAAATATTGGTTTGGATACTTGTTTTCAGGGTGGCCATTGCCTTGGTAAATAGCCTCTAAGTGCCCACACGGTTAGACACACGGGCGTGTGTCTAGGCCGTCCGTGACCAGCACCTTAGTCTCATAAATCAGAATAGGCCACGGGCTAATCCCACGACCGTGTGTTGAAGCCGTGCATGACACACAGTTGGAACATGGGCGTGTGCCCCGGCTGTGTCAATAAGTCAGTATATCAAGGTATAGTACACGATCTAAGTCCACGGGCGTGTCAAGGCCGTGTGTAATTAGTCAGTGCCGACCACGGTTGGAAGACATGGGCGTGTAAAGGGGTGCACGGGCGTGTACCAAACCACATGGGCGTGTGACCCCTGCTTTAAAGAAAAGTTTCTGATTAAGTTGCAAAAGTTTATATATACGTGTATAAGGCCTCGTAGGCCTATGAAATGTATGATTAGACTGAGAAAGAGAAGTTTTTAATTCGGAACAAAATTTTACAGCCCGTAAGTGCATGATTAAGCAAGTGAAAGCATAGTATTATCTCATATCCGGTCTAAGCCTCGGACTCAGGTATGGGGTGTTACACAGCCAGCACTGGTCTATGCTGCTCATCGTGGAGAGGATGGTGACACTTTAGATGTTATAACCGGTACGTTCCTAATTCATAATCTACCTTACACTGCTCTAATCGATATAGGGTCTACACATTTATACATTGCATGCACTATGTCTGGCACCTTGGGTATCATGTGTGAGAGTACTATTAATGAGATGACTATGTTAAGTCCACTGGGACAGTCAGTAAGAGTAGACAAGTTGTTCAGAGATGTGCCCCTAGAGGTTCAAGGAGTTTTATTTCTAGCAGATTTGATGGAGCTACCGTTTAGTGAATTCGACCTAATCTTAGGGATGGATTGGCTGGTAAAACACCGTGCAAGTTTGGATTGTGCTGCTAAGTTTATGGTGTTGAAGACTACAGATTATGAGGAGGTGGCTGTGATTGGGGAGTGAAGGGACTTTCTTTCTAATGTGATCTTTGCACTAAGGGCCGAAAAACTGGTTCGCAAGGGTTGTGAGGCGTTTCTAGCCTATATTGGCGTATCTGATTCTGAGGGTCCTTTTGTTGGAGATATCAGAATAGTTAAGGATTTTTCTAATGTATTTTCTGATGAGCTCCCTGGGTTGCCTCCGAACCGCGAAGTTGAATTTGGTATTGAGCTCCTGCTTGGAACAGCTCCAGTGTCCATCGCTCCTTATAGGATGGCACCGAAGGAGCTAGTGGAGTTAAAAGCTCAAATCCAAGAACTGCTGGATCGAGGATTCATTCGACCTAGTGTGTCTCCATGGGGAGCACCAGTGTTGTTCGTAAAGAAGAAGGATGGGTCCATGAACATGTGCATCGACTATCGGTAATTGAATAAATTGACTATCAAGAATAAGTAACCTTTGCCAAGGATAGATGATTTATTTGATCAGCTGCAAGGAGCTTTGGTTTTCTCCAAAATAGATCTTCGTTCTGGGTACCATCAGCTGAGAGTTAAGGAGGTTGATGTGTATAAGACTGCGTTTAGGACTCGTTATGGTCATTACAAGTTCCTAGTGATGCTGTTTGGGCTGACGAATTCAGCAACTGCCTTCATGGATCTGATGAACCAAGTATTCCAGCCCTACCTGGATCGGTTCGTAGTGGTATTTATAGACGATATTTTGGTGTATTCGAGAACCGAGGATGAACATGATGCACATGTCTGAATTGTTCTGTAGATTTTAAGGGAGAAACAACTGTATGCTAAGTTCAGCAAGTGTGAGTTCTGGCTGCGAGAAGTGACATTTTTGGGTTACGTGGTATCTGCCGAGGGGATTAAGGTGGATCCTCAAAAAATTGAAGCCGTACTGGATTGGAAACCACCTAAGACCGTATCTGAGATTCGAAGCTTTCTGGGTCTGGTAGGGTGATAAACCGTAATATGTTCATATTTTAATCCCACATTTAGCATACTTTTGGATGATTTATTCCCTGAATTATAGAATTTGGTGCTTCTAATCCTTTATTTTCATGTTTTATACTTAGGAAAGCATAAGAGGATGAAAAGAACGAGAAACGGGCCAAAAATGGACCAAATGGGCCAAAGTAGGAAATCAACACGGCCTGGGGTTTCACCACACGGTCGTGCCTCCCTAGCAAACCCAACCACGGTCTATAATTCGATTCACACGGGCGTGTTGCACGGGCGTGTCCCTGCCATGGCAAAGAGGAATTTCACTCGGATTAGGATACTTAAAGGCAAAGAAACACATTCCGAAGCCTATATAAACACTCTAAGTATAACCTAAAAGGTGCTTTTGTCAGGGGAGTCCAGCTAGGCCAAGGAGCCAAGCCAGAGAGGTCAGAATTGTGGGATTTACTCGAAGAAAGCCAGTTGATTCATCTCAAGAAGCCGAAATTATACTCAAGACGGAGGATCTCTCCTTTAATTCCTTCAGGGGGTTTTAGGGTTTTCTTATGTTTTGTTTTATATTTTCTTCTGAGATGTATTCTTTTATGATTATAAACTAAAACCCTCAAATACCTGAGGGGGATGAAACCTAAGACGGATCTTGTTATTGTTTTCTGAACTATATGATAAATACTTGCTTTGTTCTTAATTATGTGTTCTTAATTCTTGTTTTGATATTTCAGGATATTGATTCAAGTATTGATGTGCTTTGGCAGAGGAGGAATAGACCCTGCCTAAGAGTAGATCTAGCATAATTAAGCGGTGTTGATCGCAACCCTAGAGATAGGATGACAAAAATCTGCCGGATTAGGGTCAAACCTAATATGAGAGTCCATAGATCGAGTTAATGCAATTCTAGGGGTTTTAATTAGAAAGAGATTTCAATTAATCAACCTAGGGTTAGACGTTAGTAGCCTCGAGAGAGGTATTAATATAAATTAGGGAATCCTACGGATCAAGTCAAGTGAATAAATCGTCTGGTTCAGAGTTAAATAACAAGTGAAGTCTAGGTGGATTCTTCCTCGGGTATTGTCTTAATCAATTGGTTTTTCCCATAAGTATTTTCCCAATTCATTCTCTTCATCTTAGTGTCTTTAGGTTAGTAGTTAGTTAATTTTGGAATAATTAACACATCCCTTAATCTTTAGGCTAAATAATAAAAACAAAGTCAGTATTAGTACTTTTGGTTCCTTTGGGTTCGACAATCCGGTCTTGCCACTAAGCTATACTACTGTTTGATAGGTGCACTTGCCTCAATCGTGGTGATAGTTAGTTTCTAGGCTAGATCATTCATTATATAAATATTAAGACTATCGATACCAACGATAACAGGGTATTACAGACGTTTTGTTGAGGGGTTTTCCTTGATTGCTGCACCTATGACTAAGTTGCTGCGTAAAGGGGTACCGTTTCACTAGACTGATAAGCAGCAAGAAAGTTTTGAGAAACTGAAGAAAGTTCTGACTGAGGCCCCTGTCTTGATACAACTAGAGTCTAGGAAGGAATTCACTGTCTACAGTGATTTATCACACGTTGGTTTGGGTTATGTGCTGATGTAGGAGGGTAAGGTGGTTGCCTATGCGTCTCGTCAGCTTAAACCTCATGAGGCAAATTACCTTACTCATGACTTGGAGTTAGCCATGGTGGTATTCGCACTGAAAATTTGGGGGCACTATTTATACGGTGAGAAGTGTATTATCTACACAGATCACAAGAGCCTCAAGTACCTCCTCACTCAGAAGAAGCTGAATCTTTGGCAGCGGAGATGGATAGAGCTGCTTAAAGATTATGATTGCTCGATTGGGTACCACCCTGGTAAGGCTAACGTGGTGGCTGACGCACTGAGCCGTAGGGCTGTATCTGATTTGAGAGCAATGTTTGCTCGTCTCAGCTTGTTTGATGATGGTAGCTTGTTGGCTGAGCTGCAAATTAGACCGACGTGGACTGAACAAATTAAGGGTAAACAGTTGTTGGATGAGTCATTGGTTCCTCGTTTCTGACAGGTTGAGAATGGGGAAACTTCAATTTTTGGGCTGAATAGTAAAGGAGTACTTTGTTTTTGTGGGAGAGTCTTTGTACTGAAGGATTCTGATCTGAGGCAGTCTATATTGCAGGTTGCGCATGGTAGTCCATATGCTATGCATCCTGGCAAAAACAAGTTATACCGAGATCCTCATGAGCTATACTGGTGGCCAGGACTGAAATGCGAAGTTACTGATTTTGTGAGTAAGTGCTTGACGTGCCAGCAAGTTAAGGCTGAGCATCAGCTGCCTTTAGGGTTACTGCAGCCAGTTAAGATTCCACTTTGGATATGGGAGAGGGTAACCATGGATTTTGTGAGTGGGCTACCCTTGACGCCTACTAAGAAGGATTTGGTATGGGTTATTGTAGACCGACTGACTAAACCTGCCCATTTTATACCAGTCGGTATTGATTACTCGTTGCAGAAGCTGGCAAAGTTGTATATGGCTGAGCTTGTGAGACTACATGGGGTACCAGTTTCCATCATATCCGACAGAGACCCTCGATTCACATCTCGATTCTGGAAGAAATTACACAAGGTTTTGGGTACTAGGTTGAACTTTAGTATTGCGTTCCATCCTCAGATAGATGGTCAGTCAGAGAGGGTGATTTAGATACTGGAGGACATGTTAAGAAGTTGTGTAATTGACTTTCGAGGCAGCTGGGAAGACTATTTGCCTCTAGCAGAGTTTGCGTATAATAACAGCTACCGGTCCAGTATTCAAATGGCACCGTACAAGGTGTTATATGGTCATAGGTGTCGTTCTCCTACCTGTTTGACTGAGCTGGGCGAGCGGCGAGTTCTGGGGCCAGAGTTAGTTTCTGATACCGAAGAAAAGGTAAAACTGATTCGAGACCGGTTGAAGGAAGCATCTGATAGGCAGAAGTCTTACGCGGATCTTAAACGCTGAGAGATTGAGTATTCTATGGGGGACTTTGTCTTTCTCAAGGTCTCCCCATGGAAAAAAATACTGAGGTTTGGGCGGAAGGGTAAGCTTAGCCCTAGGTTCATTGGGCCTTACCGTATACTGAAGCGTGTGGGACCAGTCGCCTATCAACTTGAGTTTCCTCTCGAATTAGACCGGATTCACGATGTGTTTCAAGTCTCCATGTTGAGGCGTTATCGCTCTGATCCCACACATATAGTACCAGTCGAGGAGATCGAGGTTAGAGCAGATCTGACCTTCGAGGAGGAGCTAGTGTAGATATTGGACCGTGAGGTTAAAGTAATGAGGAAGAAATCTATTCCACTAGTCAAAGTGATTTGGCGTAATCATAGTTCAGTAGAAGCCACGTGGGAACCTGAGGAGGAGATGTGTCGGCAATACCCTCATCTTTTCTGACCAGGTAAATTTTGAGGCCAAAATTTTGTTAAGGGGGTAAAATTGTAACGCCCAAAAAATTTAAGTCTTTAATTTTTGCATAAGTATCTTGTTTACTTTAATGGCTAAGTGATTTGGGTGTGTATGGGGGTGTTTGAGAAGCCTGGGTTCAAGTATTCGCTTTTGCAAAATTTTTAGTTTTTCTCTTAAATGAATCTGGACACTAGCATACAGGCCTTATAAATAATAGTGCTTGTTTATTGGCACAAAAAGAGCTGGTGGTCTAGTGGCAACGTGGCGTGTTGTGAAACTGTGAGGTCTGAGGTTCAAGTCTTGGGTTGCGCAATGGAGTATTTATTTTGCTGCTTGAGCTGTGGAGGTAGTAGATTTGGACTGAGACACAGCTAAGGGGAGTTGGTATTGAATTTGAATGGAGTAATTCAAGGAGGGATAAGGGGAGAGATTTTAGAAGAAGATCAAAGAGTTTGAGTGAGAGGAGGTGTTGTGCCGTTTGGGGGAACTCAAGCCTTGAGAATTCGGCTGGGGGAGAATG
This sequence comes from Gossypium sturtianum, assembly GCA_025698515.1. Taxonomy (NCBI): domain Eukaryota; kingdom Viridiplantae; phylum Streptophyta; class Magnoliopsida; order Malvales; family Malvaceae; genus Gossypium; species Gossypium sturtianum. The sequence goes on from CM046950.1 coordinate 122,883,146, forward strand.
TTGGTCATTTTCGGCATTGGGTTAGCATCTGCCGAATTCTCTTTTCTTTCCTCCCATTTACCGGCTTTTTGTTCACTCGGATTTGTTTTGGTTACTGCGCATTAGCCAACAAAAGTCCCTTCTTTTCGGTCAATAGGCATTTTTTTGAGAAACTCTTCCTTTTATTTTCTCTCTTCTTCTCTTTCTAAATCTGTACCCTCTTTTGGCCGAATATCACTTCCATTCCAATCGGTTTACCTTTGTCAGAATATTTCACCTTTTACCTTCTAGATTCTGCTATTAATCAATTTGACTTGGTCCGATTCTTCTCTTTCCGTTTTCTACCTCCCAGTATTTTTCTTGTTTTGACCGAGAGCTATCTCTCCTTATCGATTGTGGTTTTGCCGAATATCACCCTTGCTTAATCACTCTCTGCGTCGACTTTCTCTTTGCTGCTTCTTGCTGTTCCAGTGCTGCAAGTGTTTCTGATTATCGGTAAGTGTTTATACTCCTCACTTTGAGATTAAACATGTTCTCTTCTATACTTTTTCTTAAAACCGAATACCCTCTTATTCATCTTTTCATTACCGACTGTTGTTTCCTTCTTCACGATGTGTTATTCGTTGCGGTTCTAGGGTTCTCCATGAGGAGTGGTGGAGTGTAAGTGGTTTCGAAATAGTCGCAACCCTCGTTCTCAGCGTTCAATCAAGGTAATGTGTCACCTCACTTTTGGAGTTTAGGCCGTATACTGATTATGTTCTTATAGGAGATCATTTGTGAATTGAGGCCACTTATATGGCCTACCTTGGTTAATGAGATCGGTGTTGTGGTACAGATAATCTATAAAGGCGTTTGATCACTTCTGGTTAGCGGTCTTGGAGGACTAAAGTCGCCTCATTCAAGTAAGGTAAGGATGGTGGTTTTTTTATTAAGTGTCAATAAGAGGATGTTTTACCCTAACGATTAAAGGACTGACATTGGGTCATGTTTGAATCTAGGTTGGGTGATCGTGGAACTTGGAGCGATTTCGTAAACAGGTGTGTATTCAAACTATTTTGACTGTAGAACGGCAAAAGTCGAAAAGCCGAAAGATTGGGATTTGAAGTCACATGGGCGTACGAATGCTCGTGTGGTCAAACCGAGCCCATAAATCACGAGCGTATGACTGTAGAGGCCTCTATGAGCATTTTCATGGGCTTAGGCTGTATTGGGCCACTTTGGGCCGAAATGGGCCGTGTGGGCCAAATGGGCTCGTGGGCCTCACACGGATGAAATCCACGAGTTGTGGCAAATACTGGACTGGGCTATGTAGGTCTCATGGCCGTGGCGAAATCTGGGCTGAACGGGCCGTACGAGCGTGCGGGCCCACTTAGGCCGAGTAATGGGCCTTGGGCCCATTTACACTGTTATGACCATTTAGGTTACCGAAGTCGCTCGAGGTGACTGCGGACCTTCTGATAGGTCAATATCTGCACAGAGACCCCAAAGTGGGTAAAATGACCAAAATACCCCTAAAGGGGGAAATGTCTATTTTACCCCTATTGGATGGAAATGACCGTTATACCCCTAAGGGTAGGTTGACTGATGTTTTCATGATTTGTATATGACTGTTACTGAGTATGACATTCTGCATATATGTATGATTTATTACATGACATGCTGCATGGGGTTGGGATACGGTTATGGAAGGAGTATACTGTATTGGTGGCTTTGCCACATATACTGTTATGGCAGCTTTGCTGCGATATTGGTGTGTTGGCTGGGTGGGTCGATTTTATCCCCAAATGGTCTGTTGGTGGTACGGAGTGGTGTGTTGGCTGGATTGGGATGGGTTGCATTATTGCACTATACTGATATGGTATTGGGCTAAGGCCCACATCATATCAGTATTGGGCTAAGACCCACACCGCTTCATTACTAAATAGGGTTCGAGCCCGCATCACATTACTACACGTTATATCTTGATCGATCGATAGGGGATTGCCCACTGAGTTTCGTAAACTCACCCTTTCCTTTCAACTTCACAGGTAATCCTCAGCCATAAGCGATTTGGTGCTATGAGGGACTCGGAGGTGGCCACACAACTGCAGCTGTTGTACACTTGTTTTTATTTAAAATTTAAAGTTGATGTTGGGTTTTGTTTATGTAATAAGGCTATTTATGTTTGTTTAATCTTTTTTATTGGGCTTTGTTTGCTTATTTTAAACTACTAGTTTAGGAGAAGACGAATTTTCAAAATAATTATTGTTTTCAAAGACACGAAATTTAAACATTAGATTTTTCAAAAGATTCCACGATTTTGAATCAACCCTATAACAAGAGCATATAATAAGGCAAACGGTTTGACTAGAGGATTTGTAAAATAATAATAAGGGTTTTTAAACTTAGAAACGAATTTTTACCAACAAGTCAAATTTTCGAAATACACTTCTATGTGACACGCCAGATTCGACCATAACGTCTAGGCCGGGTTTGGGGTGTTACAATCTTGTAACTATTGCATACTGACTTGTTTGTGCATCGTAAGAATTTAAAGTGAGATCCTTTGTTAAAATGAGATGTATTGGATTGATTGGAATTGATTGTTGATTGAGGGCTAAATTTAATATATTTGAAAAATGTGTATGCTTATACAAATGTGAAATTGAGTATGTATATATTAAGATGATTTATTGTTGTCATATATTAGATTAAGGTAATCATGATATAAAAATTTATGTGATTGAAGTATTGGATGATAATAAAATATGAATTGGATACCCTATTAACTGTTCGGGTAGAGTTGGATATGATTGGCATGCCATAGGATAGGAAGAGTTCAGGGTTACTTCGACTACTAGTCGATGAGGCACTAGGTGCCAATTTGCTTCGATTATAATGATAAGACATTAGGTGTCAAACTTATTGATAAGCGCTGGGCGCAACTATTTGTTTCGAATATATCTGATGAGGAACTGGGTGCCAAACTAGTGTGTTGGTTGGATCCTTGTATCCATCCAAGTCCAAGTTGTGTTAATAGGGAGTTAAAAGATAAAAACGAAATTTTTATAATTGAAATGATGATATTGAATAAGTCCTCAAAATCCATATGATTGGAAAGAAACTAAATGAAAAGTAATTGTTGCTATTGATGTAACACCCCAAACCCGGCCTATGCGTTAAGACCAGACTTGGCATGCCACACAATTCGAACTTACATCTAGTCATCACTGCTTTTAATGAAAACAATTCTTCAAAACGATTTTGAAAAACAATGGAATTTATTATAAACCGAGATTTATTTGAAAACCATAATTTTAAAACATAAGAATTTACAATTTGATTTTCAGAGAGAAATAATTGTTTGGAAATCTTAAACTTATAAAAGAGTTTTCACAAAATATTTTGGATTAAATGATATTTAAGAAAATCCCTTTTTTTTTTTTCTTTATACATAAGTTTAAGAAATCATTTATAAAATTTACACAAACCCATTTAAGTAACTAAAACATATTAAAATTCCATCCACGAATAAAAATCCATAAAATAATACCGAGGCCTTATTACATCGCAATCAAAAGAGTACTTAAATAAAAATAATAATATTAAAAAGAAGTTCAAGTTTATAAAACCCATCATTCGTAGTATGGCCTCCACACAAAGTCATCCCCGCCCAAGCCTCCATCAATTATTATTACCCCGAGAAGGGTAAGAAAACAGGTGAGTTACTTAGAACTCAATGTGTAACCCACTTACCGTGTCCACTGGGCCAAATCCATTTAAGCATTAAATTGGGCTTGAGCCCATTTACAAAAATACAATATATAAATCAAATATAAAAAAAAATGCACGTGATATGTAATTCCCAACCAAGCCTAATTTTCATCCGCTACACACCACCCGTACTAACCATCACACTTGTGGGGATCAAGTCAACCCACCCCGCCAACACACCAATCACAGGCATTAAGCCATTTAAAATATTTGTGGCAGAGCCACCGAACTAGATTGTGACAGAGTCACCGAACTAGATTGTGACAGTGTCACTGAACTAGATTTTGGCAACAGGCCTTTCTTCTCTTCGTCAATTATCCCAACCCATGCAGTCATGTATATATAGAATGCATCACAATATATTCATAAGGTAAATTTCAACAAAAAAACCCGTATTACAAGTTATCAACTTGGCCCATTAGTCAAAATAACAATTTAACCCATTTAACGATCTAGCAATTTTGGCCCTTATATCGATCTAGCAGTTTTGGCCCATATATACACATGAGCCCCTTTTCACAATTTTCTCACTTGGCCAATTTATCAAAAATAATTCATATGGCCCAAAATATCACTTTTTAACAATATAGCTTATTAAGGGCAAATTCGTAATTTTCACAACTTTAATACCGTTTTCATGCTTTCACACCAAAAGTGCTAATAAACCGTATTTTCCAATTTTACCGACTTTATGATTTTTAATCGAATACTTACGGTATAGTATAACCCATGAGATAAGTGTGAAGTTACACACCTGATTACGGTGAGTACTATACTTTCCCGCTCGTCGATACCTAAATATTTATCACGCTTAATAAGAACACTAATATTTAATATAAAGCTATTCTAATGATGAACGATCTAGATCTTTACCCTCAGAATCTCGAACAACAGCTATTTGTGATTTCTCCTCGATCGATAGTTCATAACCCGATGAAGAACCACGAACAGTCAAAGGCTCAGGAGTACGAATGACTTCAAATAATTGATTTTCACCGGATGAGGGTCCACAAGCCGGTGGAAAATCTCGGATTGCTGAAACAGTCCTTCGTTTGAATTTAGGGGGAATAGCGGAACCACCCCTCTTCCAAACGCTATTAACAACCCTTTTTGTCCCTATCTTGATTACTACGAAGTTCTTACGTTCACAAAAATAGAGTCGATTAATAGGGTCCTTATGATAGAATCGATTACTCAATACCATTATAAGCCAAATAAAAAAAAAATAACATAGAACCCCCTTCGAAATAAAATGAATCCCTTACCTTGAACGATGAAATCCTTTTCCACACGTTCTTATGATGACTAAGATCGACTATCGATGAAGAAATGATCGACACTCCACTACACCACGATTGATCAAGGTATGAATAAAAAGAATGATTGAGAAGTGAATAGATGTGGAGAGAAGGATTCGGCTAAGGAGATTGTCATCAACATTCAGCCATAGTGGAAAATTTTTGGAAGAGAGAAATGTTTTTGAGTCTTTTTTGGGAAGTAAAAAGAAAAGAAAAAATGGAGATGAGAGGTTTGTATTTCGGTTCTCATGGATGGAAGATGAACCAAGAAGAAACTTTGAAACCAATATGCATTCGGCAATGAAGAGGAAAAAGAGAAGAAAAGAAATGGTCCTAGATGGTTATATGGTTTCGGTCACAAAGGGAAGAAAAAGATTTGGAGAATAATCAATCCTAAGACCGAAATGGTAAAAGAAAGAAATGGACAAAAGAAATAATTGCTTCCCTAAAGCTTATGGCACATTCGGCTAGGGAGAGGGAAAAATGGAGAAATTTTTTTAAGAAAAGCACCCAAAATAACCAAATGAAAGATGTGCTCATTTAGCACCTAATCCTACCAAGCTAGCACCAAAAACCGGCCATCCCCCTATGTCGTCCACATACATGGTCAAACTTGGCCATCATACCTTTCCAAAACACTCTCCCTTAAGAGGTGCCTTATGTTCCTCCACCTTCCAAAAGTTTTGAAATCCTATCCCCAAAATCAAGCAAATTCTATCCCTAAATTCATGTTTGCCATAACCTTTAGCCACCTTACCATAAAAGAATTAGTCCATCCTTACCAAGAATAGAGCTTGGCCGACACTTGCTAAGAAAGAGCAAAAATAAATGTCACTAAAATGATATCCATGGGATTCGAACCTCTTCCCTCAACCAATACTCATGGCGCCTATTCCACCTTGCTACTAGTTCATCTTATGCTAGTTTTTGCCATTTAATTACCTTAAGCATCAGGGTCACTTGTTCCACTTCAATAAAGTACTCATTACTAAAATTTATTCTAATTCCAAATAATCCCATGCCTTCTCCAGACTATATTAAGCACACAAATTTAATCATTCACAAGCTAAACACCAAAACATGCAACATATCGATACTCATATTTTTAGGATGTTACAATTCTACCTTCCTTAAAAAAATTTCGTCCTCGAAATTTACCTGATTAAAAGAAATGAGGATATTGTTGTCGAATTGCGTCCTCAGGCTCCCACGTAGCTTCCTCCGCTCCGTGATTACGCCATAGAACCTTAACCAATGACAAAGTCTTCTTTCTTAGCACCTTAACATCACGGTCTAAGATTTTCACTGGTTCCTCCTCGAAAGACAAGTCTGGCCTTAACTCCACTTCTTCTACCGGTACTATATGAGATGGATCCGATCTATAATGCCTCAGCATAGAAACATGGAAAACACTATGAATCTGACTCAACTCGGAGGTAATTCAAGCCGATAGGCCACTTTGGTCCTACACGCTTCAACACACGCGATGCGGTCCAATGAACCTAGGGCTCAACTTGCCCTTCCTTCCAAATCTAAAAATTTTCTTCCAAGGTGAGAATTTCAGAAAGACCTGATCTCCCACCGCAAACTCAATATCCTTATGCTTCAGATCCGCATACGACTTTTGCCTATCCGAAGCTTCCTTTAACCGCGCTCGAATCACCTTTACCTTCTCTTCCGTCTCAGTTATCATCTCAGGACCCAACAATTGTCGTTCCCTCAATTAAGTCCAACAAGTAGGGTACGGCACTTACGACCATATAATGCTTCATAGGGCACCATTTGAATACTGGATTGGTAACTGTTATTATACACAAACTTTGCCAACGATAGAAAATCCTCCCAACTACCTCTAAAGTCAATCACGCAACCTCTTAACATGTCTTCCAAAATCTGAATTACTCTTTCTGACTGACCATATGACTTAGGATGAAAAGTCGTACTGAAGTTTAACTTTGTTCCCAAAGCCTCATACAAAGCTTTCCAAAACCGCGATGTAAACCTAGGATCCCTGTCCGATATGATAGACACTGGTACCCCATGCAACCTTACAATCTCAGATACATACAGCTTAGCCAACTTCTGCAGCGAGTAATTCGTACGAATAGGTAGAAAATGAGTAGTCTTCGTCAATTGATCAAATACCACCCAAACGAAATCTTTCTTAGTAGGTGTTAAGGGTAACCCACTAACAAAATCCATCATTATCCGCTCCAATTTCCATAGAGGAATCTTTACCGGTTGCAATAAACCCGATGGTAATTGATGTTCCGCCTTCACTTGTTGACACGTCAAACACCTTCCTACAAAATCAGTAACCTCCCGCTTTAACCTTGGCCACCAATACTGCTCACGGAGATCCCGATGCATCTTATTTCCTCTGGGGTGAATAGCATAAGGGCTACTATGCGCCTCTCGTAGAATCATTTGTCTCAAATCCGAATCCATGGGCATACAAACTCTTCCATGAAAACACAGCACGCCATCCTTGTTTAATCCAAAATCCCCTATTATACCACTTTCAACTTGTTGCATTAAAGGACCCAACTTTTCATCTAATAACTGCTTTTCCTTGATCTGTTCTAACCATAATGGCTTCACCTGAAGTTTCGCTAGCAGACTGCCATCCTCAAACAAACTGAAATGAGCAAACATTGTTCTTAACTCCGATACTACCTTACGACTCAACGCGTCTTCCACTACGTTAGCCTTTCCAGGATGGTACTCACTTGAGAGGTCATAATCCTTTAACAACTCCACCCATCTTCGTTGGTTTAACTCCTTTTGGGTAAGGAGGTACTTAAGACTCTTATGGCCCGTATAAATGATCAACTTCTCACCGTAGAGATAGTGCCTCCAAATCTTTAAAGCAAACACCACCGCAGCCAACTCCAAGTCATGAGTAGGGTAGTTGACTTCGTGCGGCCTCAACTGACGAGAAAAATAAGCCACCACTTTTCCACCTTGCATCAGTACACATCCTAAACCCGTGTGTGATGCATCACAGTAAAGGATAAACTCTTTTCACGACCTCAGCCGAATCAAGATCTTGGCGCTTCAGTCAAAATCTTCTTGATTTCTCCAAACTTTCTTCTTTGTTTATCGGTCCACACATACGGTACCCCCTTTACAGCAAATGACTTGGTTAGAGGTGCGATAATCAATGAAAACCCCTCAAAAAGCGTCTATAGTAACCAGCCAAACCCAAGAAACTCCGGATCTCGATCCATCGACTTGGCGATTTCCAATCCAACACCGCCTCAACCTTTCGAGGATCAACTCTTATTCCTTCCTACGACACCACATGACCCAAGAAAGTCACTTCCTTCAACCAAAATTCGCATTTACTGAATTTGGCATAAAGTTGCTTATCTCGCAAAATTTGCAACACAATGCGCAAATGTGAGTCATGCTCTTCTTCATTCCTCGAATATACCAAGATATCATCTATGAACACCACTACGAACCGATCTAGATAAGGTTGAAAGACTCGATTCATCATGTCCATAAATGCAACTGGTGCATTGGTCAAACCAAACGGCATAACCAAAAACTTATAATGTCCATAACGAGTTCGAAATGCCGTCTTATGAATATCTGCCTCTTTCACCTTGAGTTGATGATAACCCGATCTTAAATCAGTCTTGGAGAAAACTAAAGCTCCTCTCAATTGATCAAACAGGTCGTCAATTCTCGACAATGGATACCTATTCTTGATCGTCAATTTATTCAACTGCCTATAATCAATGCACATACGCATCGACCCATCCTTCTTCTTGACGAACAAAATCGGTGCTCCCCACGGGGACACACTCGGTCGAATAAATCCCCGATCTAACAATTCTTGAATTTGAGCTTTAAGCTCTGGTAACTCCTTTGGCGCCATTCTATAAGGAGTAATAGACACTGGAACCGTTCCGGGCAAAAGCTCAATGCCAAATTCTACTTCCCGATCTGGAGGTAGACCCGGAAGTTCTTCAGGAAAGACATCTAAAATTTTTTTCACCATTCTCACACCTTCCACCGATAGTTCCTTGGCATCCAAAGCACTAATGAAGGCTAGGAATGGTCCATACCCTTTCCGCACCAACATCTCTGCCTTCAAAGCAGATACCACATTTCTCAAAAAGTTCCTTCGCTCGCCTATCATTACTACCTCCTCATCATCCACAGTCCTTATTGACATTCGCTTTTTGGCACAATCCAATTGCGCCTAGTGCTTCACCAACCAATCCATGCCCAAAATAAGATCAACCTCGCCAAAAGGCAATTCCATCAAATTCGCCAAAAATATTTCTCTTTGAATTTCCAAGGGCACGTCTCTAAACAATTTATTCACGATTACCGACTGTCCTAAAGGACTAATTACGGTCATCTCTCTATCAATAATCTCATATCTAATATTCAGGTTTGTAGTTATGGCACTAGCAACATACGAGTGGGTAGACCCGATATCTATCAAAGCAGTAATAGGTATATCAAAGATGAAGAACGTACCAGTTATCACATCAGGTGCATCGCCATCTTCCCGACGCCTAACCGCATAGACCAACCCCGGCTATCTTGCCTCCGCGTTACCTCTGAAGCCATTACCTCGACCCGGTGTACCTTGACCACGTCTATTACCATTACCACCGCGACCCGATCCACGACCTCTCGGTGGGTGCGCGAGTACCGATGGCGGCTAAACATCGTGGTTACGAGCTTCGATTCGTATCGTAATCGTCGAGGCAATTCTTATACGATGATCCTTGGAACCACATTTATAGCAAGCACCAGTTTTCCTCCAACATTCCCCGGGGTGTCGCTTCCCATAGTCAGCACAGTCCGGACTTTGATTGGTAACCACAGGTGCTCTAGCTTGACCTGGCTCATCATTTTGAGGCCTTTTCTGGAACCTTTTAGCAGAACCTGAATACTTAAAATCCCTCTTGCCTCTGACTCTTTCCCGGTTCTGACGGTCTGAATTCTTAGCCTCTTCGGCTATCTTGGGTTTCTCCACAAGCGAGGCAAAAATCCGTACTTGTTGTGGGGCTATCAGTACCCGCAACTCATCATTCAGCCCATCTTCAAAGTGTACACAACGCTCATGATTTGTCGGCACTATTGTGCGAGCATATCGGCTCAAACGAAGAAATTCTTCCTCGTAGTTTCCCTTTGTCTTATTTCCTTGAACCAAATTCGAGAATTCCTTCCTCCGAGCATCTACATAACTTGTCCCGACGTACTTCCCTTGAAAAGTAGCTTTGAAGAAATCCCAAGTAACCAATGCGACCTCGGTGCCTTCTCTCGACACAGTAAGCCACCATTGGTACGCCTCGTCCCTTAACAAGGACACAGCTCCTCTTAGTTTACGCTCGGCGGTGCACTCCAAATCATCCATAATCCGCTCTCTTGCCTCGAGCCAATATTCCGCAACATTCGTGAGCTACACCGAGACACCTCTAAAAACTTCGGCACCACTTGATTTAAGTCGTTAAAATTGATCCACGAACTCTTGGACCAGTTCTAGTCCCAAAGAACCCTTTCAAGGACTCGCAACATTGCTTGAGTCAAAGCATTGTCCTCTCTCGAATGGTCATGTGATCCAGTCTCACTCCGGGGTGAAGCGGTGCATCCATTTCGGCATATGACCCGGCGCTTGGTTGCATCTCTAGCACCTCGTCCTCTACCATGGCCACGTCTACCACGTCCACGACCACGTCCTCTAGTGCTCATAATGACTAATTCGATTTAATCTGATTACAAGTTTTATGAATCAGAATACTATTTCAGTGTTTATTAACGATATTTTATGAGATATAAGAGGTAAAGTTGTTTTCGCAATCACGTCCTATAGTCTCAATCTCTACCATTTTCGACACCTAAAACTAGAAGTTCTAGAGTGTTCCTATGTTCATATCACAATAATAAACATTTAATATACAAATACTTACTTGGCTTGGTGCCGAATGCTCGTGGTGCCATACTACCTTTAAAACATAAAGTCTAGAAATTAAAATAGTTTCAAACAAAAAAATTTGTTGAACCCAAACCACAGCTGAGTTTTGATACTGGCTCTGATAACATAAAATGTAACACCCCAAACCCGGCCTTTGCGTTAAGACCAGACTTGGCATGCCACACAATTCGAACTTTCATCTAGTCATCATTGCTTTTAATGAAAACAATTCTTCAAAACGATTTTGAAAAAAAATGGAATTTATCATAAACCAAGATTTATTTGAAAACCATAATTTTGAAACATAAGAATTTACAATTTGATTTTCAGAGAAATAATTGGTGGAAATCTTAAACTTATAAAAGAGTTTTCACAAAATATTTTGGATTAAGTGATATTTAAGAAAATCCCTTTTTCTATTTTTCTTTATACATAGTTTAAGAAATCATTTATAAAATTTAAACACCCCATTTAAGTAACTAAAACATATTAAAATTCCATCCACGAATAAAAATCCATAAAATAATACCAGAGGCCTTATTACATCGCAATCAAAATAGTATTTAAATAAAAATAAAAATATTAAAAAGAAGTTCAAGTTTATAAAACCCATCATTCGTAGTATGGCCTCCACACGAAGTCATCCCCTACCCAAGCCTCCATCAATTATTATTACCCGAGAAGGGTAAGAAAAAGCAGGGTGAGTTACTTAGAACTCAATGTGTAACCCACTTACCGTGTCCATCACCAAATCCATTTAAGCATTAAATTGGGCTTGAGCCCATTTACAAAAATACAATATATAAATCAAATATAAAAAAATGCATGTGATATGCAATTCCCAACCAAGCCTAATTTCTATCCGTTACACACCACCCGTACCAACCATCAGACCTGTGGGGATCAAGTCAACCCACCCCGCCAACACACCAATCACAGGCATTAAGACATTTAAAATATTTGTGGCAGAGCCACCGAACTAGATTGTGACAGTGTCACCGAACTAGATTTTGGCAACAGGCCTTTCTTCTCTTCGTCAATTATCTCAACCCATGCAGTCATGTATATATAGAATGCATCACAATATATTCATAAGGTAAATTTCAAAAAAAAAAAAAAACGTATTACAAGTTATCAACTTGGCCCATTAGTCAAAATAATAATTTAACCCATTTAACGATCTAGCAATTTTGGCCCTTATATCGATCTAGCAATTTTGGCCCATATATACACATGAGCCCCTTTTCACAATTTTCTCACTTGGCCAATTTATCAAAAATAATTCATATGGCCCAAAATATCACTTTTTAACAATATAGCTTATTAAGGGCAAATTCGTAATTTTCACAACTTTAATACCGTTTTAATGCTTTCACACCAGAAGTGCTAATAAACCGTATTTTCCAATTTTACCGACTTTACGATTTTAATTGAATACTTACGACATAGTATAACCCATGAGATAAGTGTGAAGTTACACACCTGATTACGGTGAGTACTATACTTTCCCGCTCGTCGATACCTAAATATTTATCACGCTTAATAAGAACACTAATATTTAACATAAAGCTATTCTAATGATGAACGATCTAGATCTTTACCCTCGGAATCTCGAACAACAGCTATTTGTGATTTCTCCTCGATCGATAGTTCATAACCCGATGAAGAACCACGAACAGTCAAAGGCTCAGGAGTACGAATGACTTCAAATAATTGATTTTCGCCGGATGAGGGTCCACAACCTGGTGGAAAATCTCGGATTCTTTGAAAGCAAATCCTTCGTTTGAATTTAGGGGGAATAGCGGAACCACCCCTCTTCCAAACGCTATTAACAACCCTTTTTGTCCCTATCTTGATTGCTATGAAGTTCTTACGTTCACAAAAATAGAGTCGATTAATAGGGTCCTTATGATAGAATCGATTAATCAATACCATCATAAGCCAAATAAAAAAATAACATAGAACCCCCTTCGAAATAAAATGAATCCCTTACCTTGATTGATGAAATCCTTTTCCACACGTTCTTATGATGACTAAGATCAACTATCGATGAAGAAATGATCGACACTCCACTACACCATGATTGATCAATGTATGAATAAAAAGAATGATTGAGAAGTGAATAGATGTGGAGAGAAGGATTCGATTAAGGAGATTGTCATCAACATTCGACCATAGTGGAAAATTTTTGGAAGAGAGAAATGTTTGTGAGTCTTTTGTGGGAAGTAAAAGTAAAAGAAAAAATGGAGATGAGAGGTTTGTATTTCGGTTCTCAAGGATGGAAGATGAACCAAGAAGAAACTTTGAAACCAATATGCATTCGACAATGAAGAGGAAAAAGAGAAGAAAAGAAATGGTCCTAGATGGTTATATGGTTTCGGTCACAAAGGGAAGAAAAAGATTTGGAGAATAATCAATCCTAAGACCGAAATGGTAAAAGAAAGAAATGGCCAAAAGAAAAATTTGCTTCCCTAAAGCTTATGGCACATTCGGCTAGGGAGAGGGAAAAATGGAGAAAAGTTTTTAAGAAAAGCACCCAAAATAACCAAATGAAAGATGTGCTCACTTAGCACCTAATCCTACCAAGCTAGCACCAAAAACCGGCCATCCCCCTTAGCCCCCTATGCCGCCCACATACATGGTCAAACTTGGCCATCATACCTTTCCAAAACACTCTCCCTTATGAGGTGCCTTATGTTCCTCCACCTTCCAAAAGTTTTGAAATCCTATCCCCAAAATCAAGCAAATTCTATCCCTAAATTCATGTTTGCCATAACATTTAGCCACCTTACCATAAAAGAATTAGTCATCCTTACCAAGAATAGAGCTTGGCCGACACTTGCTAAGAAAGAGCAAAAATAAATGTCACCAAAATGCTATCCATGGGATTCGAACCTCTTCCCTCAAGCAACACTCATGGCGCCTATTCCACCTTGCTACTAGTTCATCTTATGCTAGTTTTTGCCATTTAATTACCTTAAGCATCAGGGTCACTTGTTCCACTTCAATAAAGTACTCATTACTAAAATTTATTCTAATTCCAAATAATCCCATGCCTTTTCTAGACTATATTAAGCATACAAATTTAATCATTCACAAGCTAAACACCAAAACATGCAACATATCGATACTCATATTTTTAGGATGTTATAATAGAAATGGATATGAAATGTGAAATGGAATATTAAATTGTGAAATGAACTTGAACATTGATAGAAATGTTTATTGAAATTATGGATTTGTAAATTTGGGATAGAATAGTAAATTGTTGCTATTGAAATGGATATGAAATGTACCATCATATGAATTGAGATATCAAAAGATATGTGAAGTAGATTTCCCATGTTTTAACATTAGTAAAATGCATTAGTTCTAAACAATGAATGTATGAATTGGTACAAATGACATATTAATTTCATAGCATCATTTAATTATGTCTTGTGTATTTTAAATGTATTATTTTAACATCCCATACCCGTATCTGTCGCCAAAATAGGGTTACGGAGCATTACCGAAACTTTAAGCACATTTTGCAAATAATTCATGTAAGTTTCTATTTATACATTGAGATTATTCATAACATCCCTTAAATGGGCCCTCTAGGCCCAAAACGAGCATTAGAAATGAATCAGGACTAAATTGGGATCTCAGGGAATTTTTTTTGTGCGAAATTCAAATAATTTTCCTTGGTGCAGGGCTCACACGTCCGTGTGGTCAGACCGTGTACTACACACGCCCGTGTCCTTAACCCGTGTAACTCACTGACTTTTAAGGCATGAAGAAATTGGAGTCACACGGCCAAGTCACACGGCCGTGTGCTAGGCTGTGTGGCGAATTTAATTTTCAAAATTCTGGTGCAGTTTTCACACGGCCGTGTAACACGCCCGTGTCCAAGGCCGTGTCAACCACACGGCTGAGACACACGCCTGTGTCTCTGACTGTGTGCCCAATTCTGAGCATTATGTTTCTCAAAACTAAGGTACAGGGGACACACGACCTAATTACATGCCCATGTTATTAGGCCGTGTGTCACACGCGGTCTAGACACACGCCCGTGTGTCTGCCCATGTGGAAAAAAGAAGCCGTTTCTAGCTTCATTTCTCACCCAAAATTTCACCCAAAACCTTCACTTGAAACACACAACTAATACCAACCAATCCAAGCATTCAAATTAAACAAACTTCATCATTCAACAAGGCATATCATTACATGCA
The DNA here is from genome assembly GCA_025698515.1 of Gossypium sturtianum. Lineage (NCBI taxonomy): Eukaryota > Viridiplantae > Streptophyta > Magnoliopsida > Malvales > Malvaceae > Gossypium > Gossypium sturtianum. Next base: position 122,898,331 of record CM046950.1, read on the forward strand.
TAGGTGGTTATAAACTTACCTTGAATTAACAAGGCATTAACATCATTGATTACATGTATTCAACATGACACATATGAATACATATATCATAATAACCTACTTAATCATACCAAAATAGGCCATTACTAGCCATTCCATTGGCTAGGGTACAAGACATCATTATCAAGCTACCAATGGTCAAGTTGTCCTATACATGCCATTATACCAAAATGATTTCACTAAGTATACCCAAAATAAGCTAGTTGATAGTGTGACGATGCTCAAATGATCTCTAACCTTCACAAGCTTCCGAGCACTATAAAACAGGGAAAATAAAATGGAGTAAGCATTACATGCTTAGTAAGTCTGTATAACGAAACCTAAACTTACCAATCCCATTTATTTAATCTAAGCATACAATAACAAATTTTCCATCCATTTGATTAAATTTGCCTAAACACATGCATCCAATCAAACATGTTAGTTACAAAGTTTACATATATAGCAAGTAAGAATAGATGAGCTCATCATGCATTATAATTTCAAGACATTATCATTTCATCTCATCATTCTCATGTCATGTCAAGAGTTTTAGGTCCGTTGAATTGTTGGAATTCTGATGGATTCTCAAGTAGTACACTCAAGGTGTACGATTCCATAATCCGTCAATTCTTATTCGATGGTACCCATTAGGGTACTTAATCAAGGAACACACTCTCAAGTCACATATCGTATAACAGGATTACCAGTCCAGGCTAAATCCTTTATATAACGTATGCTCAAATAGTTCAATTAGGGTTACCAGTCCAGGCTAAACCCTAATCATAATGTATACTCAAGAAGTATTACATCAGGATTACCCGTCTGGGATAAATCCTTTCTATGACAAGGTCAACAGGATTACTCGTTCAAGCTAAATCCCGTCCACAACAAATGCAGGACCTTATTCGTCTCGGGAAAGTGCATATAATCATCGGAATCCAATATTCAATCTGTACTTACCCCTTTTTACCATTTCAAGCATGTATTGAATTTCTCATTATTGCATTCAAGTAATGTACATCAATATAATTCACAGTCCATACAACATAACATTCAAATTAAACATATTTACATGCCCGATTATGTTACACGAACTTACCTCAACACTTGTTCGCATTAGAAGTCTACTAATCCGAAACCTTTTCTTTTCCATGATCTAACCTCGAATTAGTGTTGTCCGGAACTATATAAATGAATTTAACCATCAATTTCACACATTTCATATTTAAATGGACTCAATTTACGTCCTAGGCAAAATTACCATTTTGCCCCTAACTTTTCCATAAATTCTGATTTTGTCCCTAGGCCCGAAAAATGAAACTTGTGCAAATTACTTCCTATTCCAAGTCTAACCAAAATCCCATTACAACAAGTTTACTTTTCAGTTCTCTAAAACATGTTTTCATTAAAAATCACTTTGTAAAAGTTGTTTATCTATCAACAAACTTTCATTTGCTACCATAAATTTCAAATTTTCAGCATATACATCCATGACCCATGTTCCATACCTTGATAACTTTTCAAATTAATCCCCCAAATAGGTAGATTAAGCTTTCCCGGTTTCAAAAATATCAACATTACTAAAAATGGGATAATAAAACTTACCCAATTAAGCCTTGAAAGTTTCTTCTCTCTCTCCTAGGGTTTCCATGTGTTTTTAGGTTGAAGATGATGAAAATAAGACGATATATTTTCTTTTCATCTTTTAATTAATTCAGTATTTTGATATTTCCAATTTAGTCCTTGCCTTTTTTCTATATTTCCATGGATGAGTCACCAAGAAAAATCTACGTACTTTTCTTGATGGTCTAATTACCATATAAGGACCTCTAATTTTGATTTCCATAGATATTTAATCCTTATAGCTACTAGAATTCAACTTTCACATTTTATGCGATTTAGTCCTTCTCGTAATTAAGCACTTAATCGATAAACTTTTCGTATCAAAATTTTTGTACGACATGTCTATCATAATACAAACCATATAATGAAATAAAAATAAATTTTATTTTTGGGTCAGATTTGTGGTCCCAAAACCACTGTTCCGATTTCACTAAAAAATAGGCTGCTACAATTATGTTATGTTTTAATGTTTGGATTATAGAAATACCACTGAGTTATACTTAGTGTATGGTTTTGTTTTCAATGCATAGACTAGGTACTTTACGATTCGATCGTCAACTTAGCATCTAGCGGCAATCCCGAACTCAAGTGTTGGTGATGATTTATTTTGGTCTTGGCATGTACCTAAGATGTCTTATGGTTATATAATGTTCATTTTGATTTTTTTTGGCATTTTGAGAACAATATGTATATATATGTGTGTGATGGCAATGATCATGAAGATGATGTTTTGTTAAGTAGTTGGCTTGTAAGTTATTTGCTTATAAGGTAATTACGTGATATGCCATTAAGTAGACATTGAAAGTTGATATATATGCCTTTTTCATGCTTGAAATGATTTGGTAGATTTAGTGCATAAGTTTTAATGTTGATTTGGAGCTAATTGTGAGATTGTTTGAATGGTTAATTGGATGCATGTTTGGTTTGTTGTTTGAGGTGCCATTGAATGCATATTGATATGGTTTGAATGTGATATTTGGTTGATTTTTGAATTGTTTATTGAGGTTCTAATTGTGGAATATTTGTTAGACACTTAGGATGGTTGTTATTAGTGATGTTTTTGGTATGATTTTGATACATCCCATTTAAATTTAATTATCGTTAATTCTTGAACAAGCGTGAGTTTTAGCCTAGTGGTTAAGAGCAAACTAAGCCTCCTTAGTGACCCAAGTTTGATTCCCCACTCCTCATGTTTTTTTTTAAATAGCATTTAAATATTTGGTCAACATCCCTTTACAATCCCCCCTTTATTGCCTTATGAAAGAAATTATTTCCTTCCTTGTAACAATATTCTTTCCTTCCTCCCCCATTTTACTCTACATGTTTCCCATTCCTTCCTTTTCTTCCCCACCTTTCACTTCCTTCCAATTTTCCCCCTTTGACCCCCATTAGTCGTCCCTTGCATCTAGCATAGCAAAAACATTTTTTTTGTTTCATCTCTGTTTACTTTCTCCCTCTCTTTTCTCCCCTCCTCCTCTTGCACCACCTTGAGCCACCATATACTTTTGATTTTGGCCACCATTCCACCACCCTTAACCACTGTATTATAACTTAAACACCACCACTTCTGAATTGTTCCTCCTCTCCCACTCCCTTCTTGTTGCAGCCACACCATTGCCGAACCTCCATCGTTGTCACCGTCGCCGTGGTCACGTCGTCGCACCACTGCCACTATCATCCACCATTCTTCTCTTTTTTTCATCCCCTCGTCATCTAGTTGGTCAAAACGGAATTTAGAATTTCTTTTTCTATTTTTTTTCTAAGTTATTTAATTAACTACATACTCACTTTGCCTTATTTTTCTTTTCTTTTCTTTAGCCTCCACTCCTCCATCTAACCAATTCCCAATGAATCACAAATCGTACTGATCTAGCCGACTTAGTGAAGGTAAATGTTTATTTTTTAACTCTCAAATCATTCTTGTCTTTTCATGAATCAAAAATATAATCTAATAGACATGAATATTATGTTCTTGAAGATCTAATCCAAATCAATTGGGTTTTCTCTAAGGCAAGCGAAATTTTGGACATCTTTTCGAAAAGGGTAAGTTTTTTATCCAATTCCATCAGAGGTTATTTTATGTATGACTGATTCTATGTATGACCGATTCTAAAAAGTTTAACTTTGGTAATGTACCATTCTCATTTGATTAGATCACTCAAAAGCTAACTTGATCTACACCGTTGATAGTGGAGGAGTAATTTAGGTGTTAAGAGATCCGTAATCCAGGTGTGAGTTTAATTAAAAAAAATCTGTGAAATTAATTATTAAAAATTAACTATTTATGATTAATATATATATAATATGCTCCAAAATATGGTTAATTGAATACATTGAGTATTCACGGTGATTGACAAATCCCTTAATTAGATTGTTATCAAGTAATTAACTATGATCTGTTAAATCTATGAAGTCGTAAATACGTTCGTGTGTTGTATTATGATGGATGATTTTATATGTTTTTTATAACACTCATATTATGTAATTAAATGGTACATTTGTGAATAAGTAAATCTGATATCATGATAAATTATTGATACTGTTATTTCTATTCTGATAAGCATGAAAAGAAAACATGCCTACTGTTCTTGTTAATAAAATTTGATCGTATGTTAAGCATGCCCATTGAGATATTTTATCAAATTGCATGGGGTTGGGACAATATTCAAAGGAGGAAGTTTCTGGGAATTTAATGATTTGCAAATTCTAGTGGTATATCCACATATTTTGGTAGTATATCTGCAATTTTGGTGGCTTGTCCACATATTTAGTTGTTTTGGAAGCTTGTCTGCATTATTTGGTGGCTTGTCCATAATTTTGGTGTGTTATTGGATGGATTAGTTTTAGGGAACTCTTTTATGGTGTGTAGTTGTAACACCCCTAACCCGAATTTGTCGCCGAAATAGGGTTACAGAGCATTACCAGAGTTTTCAAATCAAATAGACAAAAAATGCGAACATTTCATATCATTTACCATTCATGTCAAAAACAAATCAAATTCATACATATTGTCCCTTATTCGAGCCTTCGAGGCCCAAAATATGTATTAAAAACAAATCGGGACTAAATTGGAAACTCAGAAAATATGTCGAAAACATTTAAAATTTCAAGGCTGTAGGGGTCACACGACTAAGAGACACGCCCATGTCTTAGGCCGTGTCAACATTCGAAATGGGGACACACGGCCGTGTCCCAGCTCGTGTCGGTACCCGTGTAACTCACTAACTTGTGCCACATGGCCAAGCCACACACCCGTGTGCTATGTAACAGTCCGGTTTAGACCCTAGTCGAAACAGTGGTTTTGGGACCACAAATTTGAGTTAGAATAATATTTTAATATTATTTTCCATGCTTATGATATGTGAAATTGTATGTGTGAAATTTCTATGAGTTAATTTATCTATTTGAGTGCTTAATTTGAGCAAAGGATTAAATCGCATAAACCATAAAAGTAGCATTCTATTTTATTAATGGCCTAATTGATGTGGCTTTCAAATATGAGGGTCTTATGAGGCAATTAGCCCATTAATAAAGATGGTGGATGGCCATGGACTGTTATACCCTTAAATGAATATGTTTAATATGTTGTAATAAAAGGTTAATTTTGTAAATGGATTAACGATGTTAATTCATAATAAAATAAAAGAAAATTTGACAGTGGAAATGTTCATCCTCTTCCACCGATTTGAGAAAGAAAAAGAAAGGGGTTTTAGCTCTTCAAATATTTAGCTATTAAAGTCTTTGATTCAAGTTTAGTTTTTATTCGGTTTTTGATAATTTTTACGTTTTTGCAATCGTTGCTTCATAAACTTTGAAACCCATGTCTTAATTTTGAGAACTGATGATGTTTTTGAAATGAGCCTTTGATGAACTCATGTGTTTTGTTATGTTTGATAGTGAAATATGAAAGATATGTGTTGGATTATCATAGTTTGTCTTTGGAGTTTTGTTGAATTTGAGTATTTTTGATTAAATTGAGAAAATGAAATTTTGAGGGACTATATTGTGAAATAAATGAAATGTATGGACTTGTATGAGATACATGAATATTCGGCTAAGCATGGGTATATGGTAAATTTGTGTATTTTGTGATTTTGTGAAATAGGGGCTAAAATGTCCAAATGTGAAAATGTGAGGGTTAATTTGCAAATTACCCTAAATATGTGTTTTTGGATTGAATTGAATGAGTTGTTGAATAAATGGATTAAATTTGAATATGTATAGATCAAGAACCGAAGGAAACGAACTTAGATCGTGGAAAGTCAAAAGTTGTCGAATAACTGAATTCGATCGAATATCTGAATCCGAGGTAAGTCGATATACAAATAAATATATTTGAATTGAACTATTTGTGTATATATGAAATTTGAATTGCTATGAATATCCATTGAGATGGAATGTATGTGAAATCCGAGTTTGTGAATAAGTCGACAAGTTGTTAAAGTCTGAGAAGTCCCGTAGGAGCCTAAGAATAGATAGGAATTACATATGTCATGACATAGGTGTCCGATATGTGATATCATGTAAGAACACGTCCAGGACGTTGGCATTGATTCGAGATTTCGTGTAAGACCACGTCTGGGACGTTGGCATCGATATGAGATTTACGTGTAAGACCATGTCTGGGACATTGGCATAGTATTTGATTCGTGTAAGACCCTGTCTAGGACAGTGGCATCGATATTTGAGTACATGTAAGACCTCGTCTGGGACGTTGGCATTGTACGACTATTCTGAGCACTCTGAGTATCCTATTAGATTCCGAACGGTTCAACGGGCAAGTCCGAGAAATGAATGACTATGTGAGTTGTGTATCCATTTCGTGTACGTTTGAAAAGTATATTATGTGTGTATGAAAGGTAAGTGCCTATATGAACTTATTAAGGTGCATATGTGTTTTGAAATGATGAGATAATATGTGAATATATGCTTGAATGAGCTTTGAGTATATGTGATATTTGATTTGAAGAATGTAGCAAGCTATGGATAAGCAAATGAGCCAAAGAATATGTGATGAATTTGCAAAGAGAAATATTAATATCATTGTATCAATATGGTTATGTGCATTTTATGCTAAGTTTATTTGTAAATGGTTTACTAAGCTTTTGAAAGCTTACTTTGTGTGTGTTTGCTCTATTTTATAGATTGTTGAAGCTACTGAAGGCTCGGGGACCGTCGAGGATCGTCATCACACTACTCAAAATCATTTTGGTACCTTTTGGAAATGTATATACTAACTATGGCATGTATAGGCTAGTTGTTTTGGGAAATATGTTTAAGATATGAAATTAGTCATGTGATGTGGCTAGATAAATGTTGGCATTGTGCATGTGTGAATTTGGTATATGATGCACGTTATGGTATGGCTTGATGGAAATGAAAATGTATTATGAATGGTAAGCTTAGTGATGGATTGATGCCATTGTGATCTAGTGATATTGTGGATGAATCATGCTTGGTTATGCATGTGTTTTAGTTGTGCAATTGGGTATATAAGTTGACATGATTAGAAATGAGATTGGATGGGATGATATATTGATCTTTTGACATGTATTTGGTTGCCAAATTGTGTGTGAAAATAGGCTTGTAATTACTTGTAGGTATGACCCAAGTGTGGGTAGCTTTTGGCCTTGCAAATGGCCTATTTTGCATACACGGCCAAGGGGGCACAGGCGTGTGGCTCTGCCGTGTGGCTCAAGGGCCACTTCGAAGTGTGCCTAGGCAGGTTACACGGCCGTGGCACACGAGCGTGCCTGGTGGCCGTGTGCCCAATTCCGTAGCTAGCTTAATTTCACACGGCCATGGCACACGGGCGTGTCTGGTGGCCATGTGGACAAGCCAGTATGTATGCCCTGTTTTGGCATGGCTTAGACACATGGGCGTGTCTGAAGGCCGTGGGAGGCACACGGCCTGTCCACATGGGTGTGTGACCTCTGTAACTTTGAAAAAGTTTTAAATTTTTTAGAATTTCCGTATGTGTTCGGTTTAGTCCCAACCCTATTCTAAAGCATGTTTGAGGTCTCGTGGACCTACTTAAGGGACACTTTGATGTGATTGCCCTAGCTTTGATATGAGATGTCTGTAAAAGTTTCTGTTTGTTTGGTAATGCCTATTAACCCTAATCCAGCGACGGACACGGGTTAGGGGTGTTACATGCTAGGCCGTGTGAGCATACTAATTTGTAGTTTTTAAAAGATACAGGGGACACAAGGTCGTGTCACTTAGCCGTGTGTGACACACAGCTGAGACACACGCCCGTGTCTCTGCCCGTGTGGACGAAAATAGGCCATTTTTCAAGCCATATTTCTCACCCAAATTGGTACCAACCTACACACCACAACTTGCATATAACCAAGTCATAAATCGGCATCCAAAACCAGCCAAAGTCAAGCTTAAAACATGTAATATCACCACATACAAACAATATGCCCTTAGGCACCTCAAATTACAACTTAAAAACATGTCAACCAAGTATCCAAACTTACCTAAATTAACAAATACCTATATGCATAATTGTACCAAAACCTATCATGTAGATTACTTATCAAGCTCAACAATTTAGTACCTAAAATACCAATTCACAAGATAAATCCTTTAGCATCATTTCATGTCACTTAACTTACTTACCAAAACATACCAATAATTCCAAATGGTACCAAATATACCATTCTAACCAACATCAATATACCTATAAGTTTTCCATAACAAAGCACTAAATCACACCAAGGTATATATCATATCTTATACGCATATTCAAACCACATTTTACTTTCCATCATTCTACCATATCAAACACACATCAAATATGATAAGGCCATATATATATACATATCAAAATATGCCGAACACAAGCCATAAAAGTGGCTAATCTCAACAAAACACTTATATGCCAACATTGGCCAAATTAACCTATACATGCCATTATAACCGAAATAAAATATCCGAAAGTACCAAAAGAGCCGATAGATAGTGTGATATAGCTCCGACAAGCTTCCAGCCCGATCGAGCTTCTGAATCACTATAAAACAAAGAAAATAACACAGAGTAAGCATTTAAGCTTAGTAAGTTCGTATAACATAGAATTTAACTTACCATTTAGTCATAATTTAGGTAAGCATACAAAGCATATCCAAACTCATTTTGGCCAAAAGCCTAGACACATATCCTCATCAACCATGTTAGTCGTGTAATTCATATAAATATCAAGAAACATGTTTGAGCTCAACAATAAAAAAACTTCCATGTACATATAATTTCCATTTCTTGTATCTATATATCATGTACAAATCATTTTCATATATCTCATGTAAATACCTGTAGTAGTTCGGATTGAACACATTTAATCTCATAATAGAACAGTGCCCGTTGAACCCTTTAGAATATCGTTGGATACATGGGTAGTACACATGAGGTGTACTGAACTGTAATCCGTCAATTCATGTACATGTATGCTCATACAAGCTGTAAACGGTAAGCTCCTCTAAGCTGAATAACGGTAAGCTCATACGAGCTGAGTATCAGTAAGCTCATAAGAGTTGAGTATCGGGAAGCTCATAAGAGCTGAAATCGGTAACCCTAATGACATGTCATTTGTATCCTACGAATTCTTAAGGTTCAAATGGGGCTCGGTAGTTTTGAGGGTAGCAGAGCCCGGTTCAAAACTCGGCTTTGAGGGTTTTGGGCTCGAAACAGTTTTCAAAATGGGTTTTTGAAATGTGGGCTTTTATAAAAAGGTTTTTCAGGTTAGTCTGGCATGGCACCTGTACCTCCGACCCGAAGTCCACCTGGTAAGTACTTCGGACTTTCTTGAAGTGATTTGTTTATATGAATTGTTATGGGCTTAGTTTGGGCTCGTAGATTAGAGTACTAGGATCTGTTGGACCCTAGGTTAGTCTACTCAAACATATGCATAAAATTTCTAATCAGACTAAATCGAGGCGCTAGATATGAGTTCTAGGGGGCGTGGTCGCATTTCTCGAGGACGTGGTAGAGGATAATGATGTGCCTGATGTGTCAGCGGGTAAGTATCTTATGTTTGGAATATTCTCTGTTGTTTTGTTCGTTTGGGTGGTTGTTGTTTGGTTGCTAGTAAGGTATTTGGAACCTTGGGTATAAACTTAGACAGTACGCCTAGGAAGATGTTAGCTCTTGGAGGTCAGAGTGCGCAGCGATAGCGTAGCGTGGGGAGTTAGGATGTGGACCGTTAGTCTAGCCAAGTAGTTTCGAGGACGAAATTATTTTAAGGAGGGTAGCATTGTAACACCCTGGTTTTAGGGGTTATGCATCTAGTGCATATCTCAGGTGTTGGTGGGTTTCTTGTGGGGTTGTGCAAGTTTTTAGGGGGTTTGGAGAACCCTGGAAGGTTGGAAGGGTCTTTGGAAATTTTTGATTTTCAGTGAGTAGGAAGAGAGCTTGGCTTGTGGGGGTCTTAAAAGAATATTTGGGAGGTTTTTGTCACAAAAAGATGGGCTAGCAAAGTGGCAGGTGAGACGCCACTAAGGGCTTGTGTGTGGCGTCATTGGCAGGAGGGAAAGGTCTTGGGTTCAAGCTGCGGTGTTCCCCTATTTTGCTCCCATTTTGACGTCATGGAAGAGAGAGGTTGTAGGCAGTTCAAACTCTGCCTTGGACCTAGTCAAGTGTGCAAATGGATGGCAAGGAGGGATTTGTGGGATTTGACTAGTTCAAATTAGTTTGAACTAGTGGCTTGGAGAGTTTCTAGGAGGTGGCCGAATGTGGGAGTCTTCAAGTGGGGGGTGTGGCCGGTTTTTGAAGGTGTTAAGGAGGGTAAATGCCGAAATTTCTTGAGGCATTTTGGAGGTTTCGGTCAGCCTAGTTTTGGTACCAAAAAGCCGAATTCCTCTTTGATGTTTTCTTGAAACCGAAAATCCCCAATAGCATATACTTCTAGCCGATTTTGTGTGTTGTTCTTTTTATTTCTTTGGTTGCCGAAACTAGTTACCTTTCCTTCTCATATCTCCATTTCTTTTCTCTTAAACCATTTGTGCCGAATCTCTCATTTGCTTCTTAACCGAATTTATTCTTTCTCCATTTGGCATTTTCTTTGCTTCTACTCCCAAAGCTCTAGCCGATTTCTCCAATTGTTATCTCCCCATTTCTTTGTGCCAAACCTTGCTTCACTCCTTATCTTCTCTTTTCTTTCCATCCAAACCGAATGTGGGTATGCTAAGCATCTAAAGCCAATCCTCTTTCTTGTGACTAAGGTGTTGGCCGAATCTTCTTTTCCCTTTTAGTTTTGTCCTTGGCCGATTGTTAGGAGGGGTGTAGATTGCTTTTGGGGCTTTGTTTCCAATCGTTGGAGAAGGTAAAAGGTAAGGCCGAATGCCCTATGGACTATCCTCTGTTCTCTGTCGACATCTACAAGGGTAAGAGTGGATTTTTGGCATTTGTTTGGAAGGATATTAATCTCTTATTTGGTAATTATTTCGTTATAGGGTCTCCGGATTTTGGTGGCGATCAAGTGAAGCAATTATCTTTGGGTAAGCAATTGGTAGGTGGTGGTAAGAGGTTGGATGTTGGTTTATATTTTAGTTTCAGTTTGTGAGACTAATTGTTTATGTTTAGGGGAGGGCCGATTGTCAGAGGAACCATTGGTTGGTTCGGGATTTGGTAAGAAACCAAATCATTCGTGAGGAGCAAAAGGTCATCGAGGTTATCGAGGGTCTTAGATTGATTCTTTGGTTAAGGCTTGCAGGTGTGTACATACACACACTCTTCTAGTAATATATGTGCTTACCATATTGTGTGTACTTGCGCACACTTCTCTTTTATTATATAAATTGTATGTTGTTTGGATCCATGGAAAGGTGGATTGAATACCATTATGGTATAAGGCAAGGGGTCGTAAGTCCTCATTATGATGTTTTTGGTAAGCATGGTGTATCCGGCATGTGTGCTATAATACTTGATTATTGATAAACAATATGTATATTGCTAAACAAGCATGATGGTATATTTTATTATTAAGATGCATGTTCATGATTAATGTGGGTTGTACGAGTGGAGGGGGCAGTGATATTTTGTGCTGACGAGCACCAGTGTTTTGGTAACACACTTTGTGACTTTGGGTCACGGAGGTTTGGCACCTCGGAGGTTTGGCACCTCAAAGATCTCGTCCCCGTGGTTTCGCACCACGATGGGTTGGCCCCACAAGGCGGTATTGAGGATTGACGCCGGTGATTTGGTATCACACGATGGGTTGGCCCCATCACTCGATTATTGTGACTACGGTCACCAAAGTGGTTTGGTACCACATTTGTGTCTTTGGGACACCGCAGGTTTGGCACCTCATAGCGTCTCGTCCCGTGGGCTTGTACCACGGTGGGTTGGCCCCACAGTTGAGATACGGGATTGACGCCCGGTGATTTGGTATCACACGATGGGTTGGCCCCATCATCCGATTTGTGACTTCTGGTCACCAAAGTGATTTGGTATCACAATTTTGTCTTTGGGACACCAAAGGTTTGGCACCACATTGATGAATATTGTGTCTTTGGGACACCGGTGGTTTGGCACCACATTGATGAATATTGTGTCTTTGGGACACCGTGGTTTGGCACCACCAAAGTGGTTTGGTACCACACGGTAGAAAAGGTGAATGGATGGTTAGGATTGGGTGCATATGATTTGGAAGCATGTTGACTATGTTTATGTTTGCATATGATATTCTGCTAATCCGGGAAAAAGGGTAGCACACTGAGTCTTGGTGACTCACCTTTTTCCTCTAACTTTTCAGTGTTGCATAAAGTCGGACCGGGATCGAGAGAGGACAAGGTGGCCCATGCCAAGATGATGATTAACTATATTATGCTTGAGTTTGATACAAGTATTTCATTTTAAGTATTGGGTTGTAACAAAAGGCCATTTATTATTTTTGTGTTATTTTAACTATAGGTTAATTAATTTGAATTTCTGTGAGGAAATGGTTTTAATTTTAGTAACCTACTTATGAAGAATATGTTTAATAAGATAAACAATGAACATGGTTTCCAAAAGTTAATTTCTTTCATGGTTTATTCAAAAGTGGATAAATTTTTTTTTTCTTCAACCGTTCTCCCCAGTGACATAACCAGATTCGGTCGTAGTGAATGGGCCGGGTTTGGGGATGTTACACGTCGTATGTCGTCAGATATGCGATCAGTAATTATACAATCCACATACATATATTTCAATTAAAGCATATAAATACGCAATTTAATTACACGAGCTTACCTCGACGAATGTTCGTAGATACGAAGGCGATTAATCGGATATTTTCTCTTTGCCTCAATATAACTCCGTACGAGGTCTGACTGGATCTATACGAATGAATTGAACTTTATTCAATATAATTCATATTCAATTTAGTCCAACACATATTTTTGGTAAAATTACCATTTTGCCCCTATACTTTTAATTCTTTGCAATTTAATTCTTATCTCATAAAAATGGAAATTTGCACAATTTCATTACAACCCATCATATCCGATTTATATACATGCTTATAATAGCCCACATTTTTCACAAATTCATAATTTTACCACTCAATTTATCATATTCTTCAATTTAATCCCTAATTGATAATTTCATCAAAAATTCCTTTACAAAAGTTGTTTATCTAACAACAACCATTCATTTTCTACCATTAAACTTCAAAACCCTAACATGTTGATCAATGGAAAAACTCAAATACTTTAACAATTTCACAAATTAATTCCGCGCTAGCTAGATTAAGCTACAACGATCCCGGAAACATAGAAATCATTAAAAACAGGACGAAAATCGTACCTAATTGGACAATGGAAGCTTGGTCGAATGTTGCTCAACAAAAATGGCTTTCTTTCCTCTTTACAATCGGTTGAAGAAGGAAGAAAACGTGATACTTGGCTTTTATTTTACTTAATTTTGTCTTTATTTACTTAATTACCTATTTATCCTTTTAAAACATTAATAACTACACTTCTACCAAGCCATGTACATCCACTATCACTATTATTGGGCCAATTACCATATAAGAAACTCCACATTTAAGTTCCATAGGTATTAGACACCTTTAGCTATTAGAACACAACTTATGCACTTTATGTGATTTAGTCCTTTTTATCAAATTGAGCATGTAAACGATAAAATTTCTTAACAAAATTTTTATACGGTAATGACATCATGCTGTAGAAAATAAAATAATAATAAAATAAATTTTCTAACTTCGAATTTTTGGTCCCGAAACCACTGTTCCAATTCCATTGAAAACGGGCTGTTACAGTAGCAGAGTTAGGTAGGAACTTTTCTGAAAATTTTGAAATGATTTCTGAAAAACTATTCATTGACATCTTTGTGCATATTGATATCTATGAAATTGGATTGCTTATGTATTTTCTACTATATTCTTAGATGTATCCTTTAATTACTATCTGTTACTTTAGTTAAGACTAAACCTAAGATTATTTAGCTCATTCTTTAATTCTTTGACATTTCAGGTAATCCCCTAGGTTAGGACTTGGACACGACTATTGGAGGAGTACTCAAATGGTTTTTATTTTTATTACTTAAAACTTTATTATATGGTTGTTTTGGGATTGTATTAATACTTCTATGAATTGTGGCATGGGACATTATTTTTGCAGATTTTTAATTTATTATTGCATGATTTAAAGTTTTAAACTATTCAATAATGTTTTTCATCGAATATGCATGAAAATCTAATTTTTTTAAAAAATTATGATTTCAATACAATTTTTCTAATACAATAACTTGAAGTTGATTTTATCAAAATATAATCTATCTTATTCGAAACAATATATGTTTTGTTGATTTGTATGAAATTTTGACTTTTAACAAAATATGGTTTTAGCGAAACTTCCACTACGATGCTTTAAAAGCTGTTGTTTTTTTTTCTCAAATATACAACATAGCCTTTCTAAAATATTCATTCTTTACAAAATTAACTCTAAAGACGCTTGACGAGTTTTATTTTTGAAATTAATTTAATTTTCTCAAAACAAAACAAATAAGTCGGGACCACTATTCTTAACTAAAAATGCAAATGATTTCTTTTGAAGAGAGAAGTAAAATAGGAATGTTTTCCGTACCAATCCAATGGCCAATCTAATCTTTAGGATTTGGCCATAACATCTAGGCCAAGTTTGGGAGGTTACGTTTTTGAACTGGTTGAGATAGGGTATGATGTTGGCTTGTGGCATAAGTGAACTGGGGGTAGAATACTTGTATTGAAAGGTTTCTTCAGGTATACAGGTATTGACACACGGCCTAGCACACGACTGTGTGACATCTTTTGTGTATTTGCACTTTTGACCTACACGGCCTCAAAAAGTTACACGATTTGTTCGCACGACTGTGTGACTCCAGCCCCACACGGCATTAGCCTGTTACATGGCTTGCCCATATGACCGTTTGTACCATCCCACACGGCCTCAACCTTCTACACTGTCAAGGGATACGGCTGTGTGATCCCTATTTATAGATTTTTCTTATCTTTTTCTTTTTGTTTCCAAATGATCCCTGTTTGATACCAGGTTGATTTTAAGCTTTCATAATCTCAATATAAATATGAAATTAATTGAATTCCATGTTATACTTGATCATATGTGATGTAATGATATTTGATTGAGATTTTGAATTGCATGTAATTGATTTATATTTATTTGTAGCATTCTATTACTTGAGTTCAACGACCAGACAAGGTAAGGGGTGTTACATTTATTGGTATCAGAGCTATTGGATTAGCCGATTCTTGAACTATATCCAACTTAAAATTTAGTCTAGAGGTACATGCCAAAGTTGAGTCAAGTTTGAGTCAGAATTTGGATGCAAATTATAATGTTTTTGTTTTATAGTTGAATGATGTTGGGATAATCTAGAAATGAAGTTAATTATAATGTTCATAGCAGTGATCACTCTGTTGAGAATAAAATTAGGGTTGAATCGGTAGCACTGAGCGTTATCGCGTGTGAAATGATATGCGAATTGTGCAAGTATACACATTGGATCAAGTAATAAAGTGATGAGTGAGTATTGTTCCCATGAGGATCAGATTGAGGCACAAAAGTGGTCAAGTTATTATAATAAAATGCAATTAATGCTATGGTAAATCTTAGGTAAGTATGCAGTGATAATTCAATGGAATGATGATGTATGCAATAGATGGAATTGATGAATAATTAGAAATGTTATGGCAAAAGTGAGCAGAAATGTAATGGCATTAACGAGAGTGATTATCCGAATAGAATGTTGTAACACCCTAAAATTCAAGTATCGATTTATTGCATGTTTTGGTGTTTAGATTATGAAGGGAAATTTTCTTATTTCTTTTCGTGCCAATTATAGTCCTGAAGAAGAGTATAGAATTATTCGGGTATGGAATAATTTTTTTTAGTTTGAGAATTTATTGAAGTGGAGCAAGTGGCATTGACACTTAAGTTAAATTAAGTGTTAAAAAGTAGCATAAGATGAGTAAATGGCAAGGTGGTGTTGGCGCATGGGTTATAGCATGGGGGGAGTGGTTCTAATCCATTGGATGGCATTTTGACAACTTTTATTTTTCTCTTCTATGGTAAGTGTCGGCCAAGCTTATTTATGGTAAGTGTTGACCTTGTTATTTTTGGTTAGTATATCAAAGGAATAAGGTAAGAGTGAATTTATGGTAGGGAATCAAGAAAATATGGAAAGATATGGAGACATAGGGCAAGTATCAAGGAAAGTGTTTTGGAAACAAATTCATGGTCATTTGACCAATGAATTTGGACGGCAATATGGCTAGGGGGAAGGTTGGCGAATTTTGCTAGTAGCTTGGTAAGGTTTAGGAGTTTGCTTTTGGTCATTTTAGTTTTTGTGCAAAATTTTGCATTCCTCTTCTCAACTTTTCCCTTTGGCCGAAATTGATCTTTTGGTAAGCCTTGATTATTTTGACCATTTGGTCATTTTTGCTTTTCACTTTAGTGTTCAATTTTGTGCCTTTCTCATAGTGCCGATTCTACCAACACCAAAAGCCATTCTTTACTTTTCTTCTCCCCATTGCCGAATATACATTGCTCCCAAAACTCATCTCTTTCTTTCTTTCTCTTTTATTCTCTTTGAAAATTGAAACAACATCATCATCATTCTTCTCTCATCTTTTATTCTTGATACTCATACTTTCTCTATTATTTTCTCTCATGGCCGAATGTTGATGTACCCATAGCCGAATCATTTTTCTATTTTCTTTGGTCATATAGCCGAATCCTCCATCTTGCACAAACATCTTTCTCAATCGTCTCTTTCCAATCGTGGATAATAGGTAAGGGTTCTTTTTATTTTACGATTAGTTAATAAATATGTTGGCCGAATTTTGATGATGGTAAAAATGATTTCTTGGATAGAAATTTTACCATTCCATCTCTTAAACGTTTCCAATGGTTATATTTTAGTGCGATAGCGGAAGATCGAAAATCAAGTGTTCATGGGTATCTTAGAACGTTGGAATCGATTTAAGGTGATAAAGGAACGTTTGATCGATTCTCATATTTTGGAACAAGGATCTTTGTGGTAAGCGAATTTCACCCTTAAACCCTTAGTCATATTTCAATGTAATAATAGATTGGATTAACGATCTTTTGTCTTTGAAGACAATCAAGATAGGGAAGAAAAGGGCGGTGTTTAGTGTTCGGAAGAAGGAGGTTCCATTAATCCCCTAAGTATAAGCAAAGGATCATTTTGAAGAATCCGATTTCCCACCGGGTTGTGGACGTTCATCCGAGGAGAATCAATTGTTTGAAGTAGTTCGTACTCTGAACCATTATTTGTTCGTGGATTTGATTCGGTTAACGAACCATCAATCGGGAGAAACCGCAAGTAGAAGTAGTTCAAAAATCCGAGGTAAAAGTTAGATCGTTAATTCCTAAGATTGATTTCGTTATTAAAATATAGTGATTCTAATTTATCGTGATACGTATAGGTGTTGACGAAGCGGGAAAGTCTAGTTCTCACTATAACCGTGTGTGTAACTTCACACTTATCTTTCGGTTAGATACTAAATAAGAAGTATTACGATAAATCGTAAAAATGGCAAAATCAAAAATTATGTGATAATTAACACTTTTGTGTAAATGCATGAAAACGGTTAAAGTCGAAAAAATTACTAGATCGATAAATTGAGCGGAAATATTGCTAGATCGATAAATTGAGCCGAAATACTGCTAGATTGTTAAATTGGGCCGAAAGACTGCTAGATCGTTAAATTGGGTCGAAAGATTTCTAGATTGTTAAATTGGGTCGAAAGACTGCTAGATCGTTAAATTGGGCCGAAAGATTGCTAGATTGTTAAATTGGGCCGAAAGACTGCTAGATTGTTAAATTGGGTCGAAAAACTACTAGATCGATAAATTTGGCCGAAAAACTTCTAGTTCGACAAATTGGGCCTAAAAACTGCTAGATCGATATAATGGGCCAAAAACCTTCTAGTTTGAAATATGGGCCAAAGTTCGCTAGATTGCTAAATGGGCTAAATACTATTTTGTTTAATGGACCCAAATGAAAAGTTTAATTAAAAACTCATTTGTATTATGGATTACTTGATAAATTATTTATGATTAAAGTTTGTTATTCATACATAATTGCATGGGATGGGATACATGATGAAGAGAAGTAAGGCCTGTGGCCATGAATCTAGTTCGGTGGCTCTGCCACAAATTTGGCTTAATGCCTCTAGTTCGGCGACTATGTCACAATCTAGTTCGGTAGTGCACTACAATATTATTTAAAAGGCTAAATGCCTACGATTGGTGTGTTTGGCGGGGTGGGTTGACTTGATCCCCACAGTGTCTTTGGTTGACTGCACAGCGGTGTGTAGCGGATGGAAATTAGGCTTGGTTGGGAAATTCATTTTACATGCATTTTATATATTTTATTTCATTTTTATATTGTTAAAATTTGTAATTGGGCTCAAGCCCAAATTAATGCCTTGATGGTCCGCCCAATAATGGTGGTAAGTGAGTTACACACCGAGTTCTTTGTAACTCACTCCATTTTATTATCCATCTCAGGTAATGGAAATTGATGTGGACTTGGGCCGGGGATGACTTGGTGGAGGCCATACTACGAGCTTGGGTTTTATAAACTATGAACTTTATTTAAGTTACTTATTTTAATTACTATTTTGGGTATGATGTAATAAGGCCTCTAATTATGTTTTTATGGATTTTTATGTGTGGATGGATTTAATTTATTTTAAGACTCTTAATATGGGCTTATGTTAAATCTATAAAGTTTTCTTAAAAATATTGTGTTTTATAACAATTTTGCACACCTAAATTACTTTTCAATTTCTTTCAAATTCTTTTAAAACTACGTTAAGGTTTTGACTAATATATATAAGATTTCAAACAAGTATTTTTCTTAATTCATAAATTTTAATCATTGTACTTAGTTTTTATTAAACCTTATTTCTAAAGGTTTTGCATTACTGTTTTACTTAAATCATTAGAGAATTTTGGATGATCGTTCGGTGTGACAAACCAAATCTCGTCTTAACGCATAGACCTGGTTTGGGGTGTTACAAATGTAAACAAATAAATAAACAAATAAATATGCTGTGGCAAAGATACTATGACAAAATAGAAGGATAGAATGATGTTGATTCGGAAGGTCGGGATTACCCAGAATCGACCCTTATTGTCAATAATGCCTTGGCAAAATCATATCTACTCTACTGCACAAAATAGTTCTAAAATGGACTGCCTCTCACGAGAGCAAAACCTCAAGTTACCTTTCCTGTGTCTATAGGCATTTTAGATATCTTTCATGGGTTCCTTCTGTATGATTGTCACTATACGTCTAGAGTAGCCTACAACTGTCTATTCAATACTTGCTCATTTCATTTAACTTTAATCCAACCATTTTGAAATTAGAACTAGTTTATAGCATGCGAACAATCTTCTATGTTTAGAGATAATTGCATTTTAATTAAGAAATAAGAACAATCAAATTAAACGGTAAAGTAAATTAGATATATACTGCATCCATAAAAATAGTTTAAGGTTTCATTGAAAGTAATCCAAATCATAAGAGATTTAGTTCATGGGTTGAGAAATAAAATTCCAAACCAAAATATTATTCGATATTGTGTTCAACTACTTCAATTAACTCTTTTGAAGGAAATAACAAAAGAACTTTGGAAAGAAGCTTTCGCTTGCCCAGTCCACACTTCAGCAGCACAATGCCCTATGATGGCTAAGAAAGGCTGTCTTCGACTTCCTATCCTTTGCACAGCTGGACTCTTATTCACGCCTAAGGATCTCTCTCAATTTTTGTTCCACTATTTGTGAGGTCCCCTTCATTTGTTTTTATAGATAGAGTAGGCTAGGGTCGACTAACAGCTCGTGATTATCTTCTACTCTTTTAGGGGGATTTATCTGGTACAAGTTTGAATTTGAATTGGGACTGCTGTGCGAAAAATGTTGACTTGGTCATCCCAACAGTGCCACGACATTCGTGTTGGAAAACTGTCTGCACTTTGCCCTGACAAAACTTCACTCATTTATTTCCTTGTTCCATAACTTGTTCCTGTCACACAAAAACTCCATTGTAAGCAATTAAAAACACCTAATTCCAACACAATCCAAGTCCTAATGCAATATTAAAAATGCTAACTAAAATGTCCTAAAATGAAACAAAATGTACTTAAGTACAAGCAATTAGCTAGGTTTAAAGGCATGAAATATAACTCATTTCAAGAGTTATCGAACGTAGGTTCAACTAGTGTTCAATAACCTAGGGTCGATAGAGACAGAGACGAGAGACAAGGTGATTCGACTATAGTCTGTGTTATAGCTGATGCTCTTCAGAGAGTGGTGGGAGCTACTCATGCAGTAGTACATATGCCTGTTGTTCGACAAGCTCTAATTAAAGAGTTACGGAGGTATGGTGCTAACGAGTTTCTTTGTTTGAAAGGGGCTGATCCTTCAGTAGCTGAAGTTTGGTTGGAATACACTAAATGCATTTTGCAACAAATTGAATGTACCTCACATGAATGCGTAATCTGTGTTGTTTATCTGCTTCAAGGAGAAGCTTATACGTGGTGGAAAATAGTTACATGCCACGTGTAACAGTCCGGTTTATACCCTAGTCAGAACAGTGGTTTCGGGACCACAAATTTGAGTCTGTATAATATTTTAATATTACTTTTTGTGCCGTTGATAAGTGATTAAGCATGTGCAAAATTTTCGTAAGTTAATTTGTTCGTCTGTGTGTTTAATTTGACAAAAAGATTGAATTGCATTAAATGTGAAAGTTGTATGCTATTTGTTAAAGTATTAAATTGTGATGGCTTTTAATAACTGAAGGCTTTATGTGGCAATTTAACCTTTATTTTGTTAGTGGCCGGTAAGCTATTAAATGAATGAGTTTTATATGTTAATGTAACATCCCAGAATTGGGCCTAGTAGAATTGGACCTATTGGGCCCATTAGGCCTTGAGCGTAGAAGCGTTTTAAAATTCATGGGAATTTGAGAATGGCATTATTTCAAGTTAGACTTATTAGGAATGTGATTTTGGAGAGTTACGAGGTTTCTAGGAAGTTCTGGGTTCAAGTTAAGTTATAGGAAGAATTTTGTGTTTATGTACTTTAAGGAGAAATAGTAAGTGACCTCAATGTTTATGGAATTAAATGAGTAATGTGGTAGCATAAATGAGCATTTGGTAAAAGAGGATATGGCGCCACATGAAGTACCTTGAGGGAAGAGGTTCAAATCCCATTGTGTGCAAATTTTGACTATTATTTTTGCATTCTTTCCCTAAGTGTCGGACAAGCATGTAAATAAGGCAAGGTGGACTTTTTATTTTTGGCAAGATGGCTAAGGAAAATAGGAAAGGATGAAGGTGAGGAAAGAAATCAAGAGAAAGGGGAAAGTAAGGGGAACATGTGGCCTTTTTCAAGGGAATTGTTATGGAAAGTGTGGTTGGCCAATTTTTGACCATTATGGTAATGAATGTGGACGGTTTTGGGTGTAGAGGGAGGTAGCCGAATTTTCTTTGGCAATTGGTAAAAGTTTTGGTGTTGTTTTGGCCAAAAACTCCTATTTGCAACTTTTGTTTCATTTTTCTTTTCTCTCCAAATTTCCTTGTCCTTCTTGCCGAATCTTCAAGCTTTAAGTGTACATCTTTCTCCTTTGTTTGGCCGAATCACTCACCTTTTTGTTCATCTCCCCTTAGATAGCTGAAATAATCTAGCACTCTTCTCTCCATCCATTATTTTCTTTTGACCTTTTCATCAACATTTTCTCTATTCTTAATTCGACATTACCTTGTGATCAAATCATCCTCTTTTCGTAGTGATTTAAGTGAGTGGCACTACAAGGAAATTAACAATCGGTAAGTTGTAGTTCTCTCTTTGTCGATAACTTTGTTTCATCTGAGTTTTTCCTTGATAATCGAGTGTTCTTCTTTCTCTCTCGTTGGGTCTGAGTTACATTCTTTTCTGTGATATGGCCATCGTTGGATTTAGGGCTTTCAACAAGGTGAAGGAGCACAAGTGATTTGTATTAACCAAATCGTTATCGTTGACTTGTCAAGCAAGTGGGGACGGGATTTCAGTAGCCAAATGGTAGGATCGATTTTTGGTGCACTGAGGGAGATCACATTCGTGGTGTTGAAACGGTAGAAAGAACAACTTGTAATCAAGGTGTGTAATCCTGTACCCTTCCGAATATATGTTTGAAATGGTGTGTAATCTCATACCTCTCTGGATGTTTGTATGAAATGTTCTATGATTCGGTCAAAATACCGAAGAAATCAAAAACCGGCATCCGAGACCACTCGGGAGTGCGTATGTTCATAGTAGTAACCATATTTTGCAAAGAAACAGTTTGGTCAGTAGTAGTGATGTGATTTTGGAAAAATCACGAAAAATAGGATAAAGGGAATTAGAAAGCGAAATAGATAACGAATTAAATCTTACTGTGTCTATTTTGATATGGAAGAAATGGAGAAGGAAAAGGAATTTTATATTCTGAGATATCTTAATTTTAGTGAGACTGGTTCTGAATGACTTCATGGCTTCCTGATCTGTCTTGGTAAAATCGTATAAATATATACAAAGTGAATAATGAGTTATAATTTATATGTATAAATTCCTTAGTGAGCCTCTTTTCAATAGAAACAAGTGGAAACAGTATATGAAAACCGTACAATGAGATATTGGAAATGAAGGTAAGAGAGGTCAGAATCGTTGGATAGTGAAACAAGGGAAACTTTAAGGAATAAATTGTACTAAACGGCTAAGCCAAAAATTCTGGAAATATTGTAGTAAGAAGATATATGAGTCTAGTTTCAAGGAAAATTTACGGATTTAAATTTTGAGTTTTCTAACACGAGTTATAGTCAATTTAGTCAGTATGACGCAGATGGACAGTTTCAATTTTTTATGCCCAAATTAGTAGTTAAGTCCGGGGTTGCGAAATTACCAAAATACCCTTGGAGTGTAAATTACCAAAATACCCACAGGTTGCGAGAGATTACCGAATTACCCTTAGTGGGTAAAATTACCGATTTACCAAAATGCCCCTATGGGCCGATTTGATAGATTGTTATAATGGGCTGATTTACCGAAATGTCCTTATGGACCAAATTACCGAAATGCCCCTATGGGCCGAATGATCGTATTGCTTTAATGGGCTGATTCATAAAAAGTATTCAATAGGTTAATGGATTTTATTTTTATATGGATGTTTTACGATTATGTATGATGCATCTTTACATATTGCATGGGATGGGAAAATTTGAATGAAGAGAAGTATAGACCGGTGGCATTACCACAAATTCTGATAATGGCTATGTGCCTAACATATGAATTTAACGACTCTGTGTCGATCATTTTACCGTATATGAATCTGGTGGCTCAGCCACAAATAGTATAAATGGTAGCTTGACTGCAAATTGGAGAGACCAGCGGCGGGTGGGTTGACTTGATCCCCACAGAGAGACCGGGCCGGTACGGGGAGAGATTAGATGGATGGGTTGGGTTGAATACTTTGCATTCATATATATATATCTGTTTTGTAATTGGGCTTCGGCCCAAGATTACCTTAAATGGGCTTAGGCCCAAGATATTTCTAAGCGGGTTCAGGCCCAGTGGATGACGGTAAGGGGATTTCACACTGAGTTCTTGTAACTCACCCCCCTTTTTCTTAACCCTTGTAGGTAATGCTCTGTGATGATGACTTGGGGCCATGGATGACTCGGTGGAGGCCATACTTTTGGAACGTTATTTTTGGACTTCAGTAAACATCTTTTCCGTATTATTTCGTTGCTTTTATTATTTCGGGTTTTAAAATTGTAATAAGGCCTCTGGAGTATTTTATTATTTGCTTTATGGCTGTTATACTTATTATTTTGCTTAAATTGTTTAAAATGAGAATTTTCTAAAAACTTAAATAAAGGTTTTCAAAAATCGATTAACAAATGGATTTCATAATAAACTTTTATAAATATTTTAACACGGAAGTTTTCACTTGAACTATCAAACGATATTTTCAAAAGTCATGGTTTTAAAGTTCACTACCTTGATTGTTGACTCATCAATCAATCTTTCAAAAATACTTGAAATTTTGTCTACGTTTCCGCAACGATTTCAAAATGCTTCTGCAACTCTATTTCTAAACATCACATTTTTGTAAATTGTTCATTTCAAATATGCTTTCGCTACTAAAAAGGTTTTTAAAGATTATTACGTTTTCAAGTAGTTAACAATTGCTTAAGTGTTTTTGGTTTTAACAAAGAGGTTGTATTTCTCAAGCAAGTTTTTAATAATCGCAAAGATGGGTTTTACTTCCATGTGACACACCAGATTCGGGCCTAACTTCTAGGCTGGGTTTGGGGTGTTACAGTTAAAAATTATGGTTAATTTATATATTAATGATATATGATATTTTATAGTTTAATAAAATAAGAAAACAAGAGTAAATGGCCTTAATATTATCATATGTTTGTCGAAAAACAATAGAAAAAGAAAGAACAAAGCATCAAGGGTTTCGGTTATTCCAAGCTCAAATTTAGGTATGTTTTGGCTTTAGCTTTTGATAATTTTTATGTTTTTGAGATTGTTGCTTAGTCTACTATCAAGCCCATGTATCAATTTTGTGTATTGATGATGTTTGTGTGATATGCCATTGATGATATGTTGAGCTCTGAGATGATTTAAGGTGTTAAATGAAAGATTTGAGCTAGATGAACATGTTTTGTTCTTGGAATTTTGATGAATTTAGCTAATTAGGGCTAAATTGAGAAAATAGTAATTTGAAGGACTAAATTGCAAATTTGATGGAAAATATGGGCTTTTATGTTATATATATGCATTCAGCTAAGCTTGGATGTATGATGATTTTGTGAATTTGATGTTTTGAGAAAAATGGACTAAATTGATAAATTGTGCAAATGTGAGGGTTAATTTTCAAATAGCCCTAAATGTGTGTCATTGGACTGAATTGAATGAATTAATGAATAAAATAGTTAATTCTGAATATGTATAGATCAAGAACCGAGAAAAACGAACTTGGATAGCGGGAAAGCGATAGTAACTGAGTAGCCATTTTCGTTTCAGTAAATCGAATCCGAGGTAAGTCATACTTGAAATAAATGTAATTGTATTGAGTTGAGCATATTCATATGCCTATCGTTGATAATGAATGCTTATGAAGTGTTACGCAAATGAATTATGAGATAAGATCGACTTAGCAACAATGTCCGAGAAGTCCCATACGAACCTAAGAATACATAGGTATCTATTCTGTTTTATCATGTAAGACCACATCTGGGACGTTGGCGTTGATTTGAGGCTTCGTGTAAGACCATGTCTGGGACGTTGGCATCGATATGAGCTTTATGTGTAAGACCACGTCTGGGACATTGGCATCGATATTATCTTTATGTGTAAGACCACGTCTGGGACATTGGCATCGATATTATCTTTATGTGTAAGACCATGTTTGGGACATCGGCATCGTATTGATTTGTGTAAGACCCTGTCTGGGACAATGGCATCAATATCTGAGTGCATGTAAGACCTTGTTTGGGACATTGGCATTGTACAACTATTCCGAGCTTTCTGAGTATCCTATTAGGTTCCTATCGGTTCAACGGGCAAGTCTGTGATACGAATGGTTAAGTGAATTGTATATTCATTTCAGGTACGTTGAATTATACACTAAGTGTGTATATAAGGTAAGTACCTATGTGATCTTACTATGATGATTATGTATATTGGAATAACAATATGAAATGTGAAAGTAAGCATGAATGAGCTATGTTTATATAAGACTTTTGAATTGATGAATGCGACAAATATGGCGAAGTACATGGACCAAAGCATATATGTGATAGTTTGCTAAGTCATTAAGAGGTGCCAATGTACCTATGTGCATATATGCCTTTTGTGCTAAGTTTGTTTGTATTATGACTTACTAAGCTCTTGGAAAGTTTACTTTGTGTGTGTGTTTTCTCTGTTTACAGATCGTCAAAGCTACTGAAGGCTCGGGACCGTCAAGGATCGTCATCATACTACTAAACTCATTTTGGTACACTTTGGAAATGTATATAGCTAGATATGGCATGTATAGGCTAGTATTTGTTATAAGTTTGTTATATGAACTTAGCCATGTGATTTGGCTAGTTATGAGTTGAGAATTTGCTTGAATGAATGGGATATGTGAAGTATGTTTTGGCATAGTTATTTCATACATAAAATGGTCAAGTTATGATTAAGCAAATGAATGAATTATACTTGTGATGAGATGAGTTTTTTGTAACATCCCCAAACCCGGCCCATTCATTAAGACCGAATCTGGTTATGTTAGGGAAAAATGTATTTGAAAAGTTTAGGTTTAGAGAAAAAGGTTAGGTGAAAACTTGTGGTTGCTTTCGTAATCTTGTGAAAATCTTGGGCATGATTGTTTCAAAACTCATGTTTTATTTTGAAAACTTAGAGGATTAAAAATTTAGTTGAATCAATGGATGAAACCATTTATCATTTCCACATAGCAATTTAAATTAAATTAAACCATAGTTAAAATAATACCAAAATAATAAAATGGCCTTTATTACAACCCAACAATTCAAATAAAGTACTTATATCAAAATCAAGCATGAAATAATTGAACATCATCTTCGGCATGGGCCACCTTGTCCTCTCCGATCCCGGTCCAGCTTTATGCACTACCTGAAATGGTTAAGGAAAAAGGTGAGTCACCAAGACTCAGTGTGCTACCCTTTTTCCCGGATTAGCAAAATATCACATTCAAACATAATCATGATCATCATGCATCCAAATCATATGCACCCAATCCTAACCGTCCATACACCTTTTCTACCCCATGTGGTACCAAACCACTGGTGGTGCCAAACCACTGGTGACGTATAGTCACAGATGTGATGCCAAATCACTGGAGGTGCCAAACCTCGGTGTCCAAGACACGAAGTGTGTTAAAAAACACCGTGACCGAAGTCACAAATCAATTGATGGGGCCAACCCATCGTGGTGATACCAAATCACCGCGCGATTTATCCGTGTCTCAAAAGTGGGGCCAACCCACGGTGGTGTTAACCACAGGGACAAGTCGCTATTGAGGTGCCAAACCTCTGGAGGTACCAAACCTCTGGTGACCGTAGTCACAGTGTGTTACCAAAACACTGGTGCTCGTCAAAGACAAAATATCACCGCCTCCACTGCATTAACCCCACATAGATAATGATATGCATTTTAACGGACTTATACCCACATGCTTGATTAGTAACATACATATTATTTATCACAACCCAGTATTATAGTACACATAACGGATATACCATGCTTACCGAAAGCATCAAAACAGGGACTTACCTGGCCCTTTTTCTCATACCATAATGGTATCACATCCACCTTACCATGGATCCACATAACACACAGCTCATATACATATATTTATAACAACAAGAAGTGTGTATATGTACACAAAATCATAAACACATATATATTACTAGAAGAGTGTGAAAGTACACACAATAAAATGAGCACATTTATTAATAGAAAAGTGTGTGTATGAACACACCTGAAAGCCTTAACCAAAGAATCGATCTAACAACCTCGCTCCTACACGCTATTGCACACTAGCCCACCACCAAGTGCTCTTGCTTCACTTGCCCAACGATCAACCAACAATGACCGCTTCACTTGATCGCCACCAAAATCTGGAGACCCTAAAACGAAATAATTAACTCCTTCCAACCAAAACCAAAATAGACTTTGATCAAAACGAAACCTCAAGCACTAGAGAAAAAGAGAAATGGCCATTCGGCCAAGAACTTACCCCAACACCAACCACTAACCGGCCAACCACACAACTAGGAGAAAAGGGGAGATTCGGCCAAAATGAACACCACTAGGATCGGTTTAGCGTGAAAAAGAAATAAGAGTAAAGGTGAGAAGAAATAGAGAAATCGGCAATAGAGTTTAGAAGAAGAAAATAAAAGATAGATGAGGAGGGTACCTTCTGGTTCAAAGTGAAAGAAAATAAAGAAAGTGTTTTTAGGGAATGCAATTTCAAGCTAACAAGGTTTTCAAATCAAAGAAAGAAATGTGGAGAGGAGAGAGTTCCACATTCGGCTTACTCAAATGAAATAGAAGGAAGAAATGAAAAGAAGCATTCGGCCACAAGCATTAAATCAAAGAAACATTCTCAAAATTCGGCAACTAAAGGGGTTTGGTATGTTGGTTCCAAAGAACAAAAATGGGAGAGAGTTGCTTGGAAGAATTCGGCTTTTGGGTACACAACAAAAAGCTGGCGAAACCTCCCAAAATGCCTAAGGGAATTTCGGCATTCTCCTTCCTAAAACACCTCCAAACCGGCCACATACACCCAATTGAAAAACCCCATAGTCGGCCACCTCCTCAAAAAGCTCCTGGCCACTAAATTCAAAATAATTGAATTAACAAAACTCCTAATTCACTCCCACCAACCACTAAAAATCAATTCAAAATACAATAATATCCCACCTTTATCCTTTAATAAAAAAACAAAATCAAACCATTATCCCACCAAACAAAGCTCATCCTAATCTTCCAATTTAATCTACATGTGCCGTCCATCGCTTCTTCAATTTGCTGCCCAAAATAACTAAAATAAATAATAAAAAAACTAAAACTCCAATTGCTATTCTCCAGTTTCGAACTCAGGACCAAGTCTCTTTGCAGACCGTTACTTCCAACGCCTAGGCCACTCGGCCACCTTGATTTTTATGACACAAACCCCAACATTTAATCTTAACCCTTCCTAGCCCAAACCCATTACCGCATAAAATAAAATCACGCCCAAAAATGCTGCCTGCTCAGCTCCGA
Organism: Gossypium sturtianum; assembly: GCA_025698515.1. Taxonomy (NCBI): domain Eukaryota; kingdom Viridiplantae; phylum Streptophyta; class Magnoliopsida; order Malvales; family Malvaceae; genus Gossypium; species Gossypium sturtianum. Next base: position 122,927,328 of record CM046950.1, read on the forward strand.
ACCAGCGCCACGCACACCTCCAAATGTCTAAGTTCCGCATAGGCACCACTGGACCACCGCTCCTTGCGACAAAACACGCCCCAAAATTATTTTAAGGCCTTCTATCCTTGTAACGCTTAACCATAAAATTAAAACCAGGTTGTCGCCGCTTGGACTCGAACCTAAGACCCCAAGGCGCTACCTCCAAATTTCTAAAGCAAATGCAGACGGCCACTTTGCCAAAGCCTCTCATGTGCCAAAAATTACCAAAAATAATTCTTAAGACCTCCCTTGGCCCGATTCCCTTTTCACACTAAAATTCCAAAATTTTCCAAAATCTCCCCGTTTATTCCGAGCGTTCTTAAAACCTCAAAACACATCCAAGCACACCCAAGAACCTTCCAAACACCTATATTCTACTCAAACCGCATAGCCCCTAAACCATGGTGTTACAATTCTACCCTCCTTAAAATAATTTCATCCTCGAAATTACTTGGCTAGACTAACGGTCCACGTCCCAACTCTCCAAACTTACACTATCGCTGCGCACTCTGATCTCCAAGAGCTAACACACTTTTTAGGCGTACTTTCTAAGTCTATACCACAAGCTCTTAGATACTCTACTAACACTACAGCCACCAAAACGATCAAAACAACAAGGAATAATCCAAACAAGAGAAGCTTACCCGCTGACACATCCGGCACATCGCTATCCTCCTTTCGACGAATCAAAGCGCCACGGCCTCGACCGAAACCATTTCCTCCATGGTTCGGGCCACGACCTCTCGTCGCTCGCTAACCACCTCTGCCCGGCTGCACAACACTTTGACCCACTGTCTGAGTCCTATTCGGATCTAGGGGACAATGCTTAACCAGATGCGACTTGGACTGGCATCTGAAACATGCCCGAACACGATTCCAGCACTCGCCCACGTGATACCTTCCGCACTGAGCACACGGACGATCTGGGTTCCCAACAACTAACTTAGAAACACGAGCAGATGCCTCGACCCTCGGTCTTTTCGGAGACCTCTCCAGCGATTCCGCCGATCCCGAGCTCATTTCGTCCCGATTCCTTATTCTATCTCTAATCCGCCCCTCAGCTCCTTTGACCCCCTCAGCTATCGGGGTTTCTTCCACAAAGATAGCGATAGCAATGACCACAACGATTCCTGCCACTTGCTCGAGCACCCACAGCATAGCTTGCGATTCTGCGCTACCTCCTCCGGTCTGATTCGGCTGCTCAGCCCCAACAGCTGGTGACAGCGACACATTGCTCTCTGACCCAACCGATTCTGATACTGCCATACTGCCTTTACCACGTCTACGAGAATTATGACCACGCCCCCTAGAACTCATATCTAGCGCCTCGATTTAGTCTGATTAGAAATTTTATGCATTAGAAATTTGGGTTCCACTGTTTACCACGGCAAATTTTATGCAAAGAAGTTTCCGAGAGAAGTTCTTTCGAGCAATCAAGTTTCCTACCCTACCCAGGGGTAATTTCGTCATTTTGTCCTATAGGGACATTTTGGTAATAACTCAGGGTCAATTTTGAAAATAGTTCTCCAACTTAAAGATATTTCAAAATTTACAAAATCTTGGGGTCATCTTGAAAATTTTGTTTTTCCAACAAAGTATGTTGCAAAAATTTCAGAAAGCAAGGCTATTTTTTTAAATTTTGGAAATCAGGGGCATTTTCGTAAATTCTCCAAATCGGGATATCACAACATTTCACAAAATATATTTTTTTTAATATTTAGTAAAACAGGAATATTTAGTAAAAGTCGAGTGAAATCTGAAAATTTAACGACCCAAGGGCGTTTTGGTAATTTTATCCACCAGGGGTAATTTTGTAAATTTCCAAAGTCAGGGCATTATTTTGAAATACAAAAATTTGGATACTTTTGCAAAGTGAGAGAATTTTATTAAAGTTGGGGTTAAACTGGAAATCTTAAAAGTCAGGGCTTTTTAGTAATTTTCAACACAGGGGTATTTTTGTAAATTTCCCCAAACCAGAGTGTCTTGATATTTTTGAAACCTCAACATTTTGGTATTTTGTAAAGTAAAAGTCATTTTAACAAAAGTTGAGGGTAGTACAGTAATTTACACTACAGGGGCATTTTTGTAATTTTGCCGCTAGGGCATTTTGTGAAATTTTGTAAACCGAGAAAATATCTTTCAAAATCTGATTTAGATTTTTTTCAAAAACCAAAGGGGTAAGTTTGAAAAATTTTAAAACAGAAAATTTTAAAACAGCAAGGCTAATCCCTTTTCGGGTTTTAATAATCTGGTTTAGCCTATGAACAAGTCCTCTTGGTTAAGGTGAACCGTAGCTACGCACTGTAGGATTCTGCGAAGAGGAGGTGAGTCACGAGGATCGCTTAAGTACCGTGCTCTTCCTGGATCCACTCCTAGACATGCGCACAATGGTTGCCACACCTTAACTCTCGCGACTTATTTCACGGGTTTTGTTTACGAGCTTTAAGTTTTATGCAAGTGTTTGAGTAGACTAATCCTAGGGTCCAACAGATCCTAGTATTCTATTCTACTGAGCCCAAACTAACCCCAAATCAATTCATATAAACAAATCACTTCAAGAAAGTCCAAGTACTTACAGTGGACTCGGGCCGAGGTACAGTGCCATGCCGAATAACTGAAAACCTTTTTATAAAAGCCCACATTTCAAAAAAATGATTTTAAAAGCTGCTTTGCCAAAACCCTCAAAGCCGAAGTTTTGAACCGGGCTCGATATTAAATCAGTAACATCCCCAAACCCGGCCCATTCATTAAGACCGAATCTGGTTATGTTAGGGAAAAATGTATTTGAAAAGTTTAGGTTTAGAGAAAAGGTTAGGTGAAAACTTGTGGTTGCTTTCGTAATCTTGTGAAAATCTTGGGCATGATTGTTTCAAAACTCATGTTTTATTTTGAAAACTTAGAGGATTAAAAATTTAGTTGAATCAATGGATGAAACCATTTATCATTTCCACATAGCAATTTAAATTAAATTAAACCATAGTTAAAATAATACCAAAATAATAAAATGGCCTTTATTACAACCCAACAATTCAAATAAAGTACTTATATCAAAATCAAGCATGAAATAATTGAACATCATCTTCGGCATGGGCCACCTTGTCCTCTCCGATCCCGGTCGACTTTATGCACTACGAAATGGTTAAGGAAAAGGTGAGTCACCAAGACTCGATGTGCTACCCTTTTTCCCGGATTAGCAAAATATCACATTCAAACATAATCATGATCATCATGCATCCAAATCATATGCACCCAATCCTAACCGTCCATACACCTTTTCTACCCCATGTGGTACCAAACCACTGGTGGTGCCAAACCACTGGTGACGTATAGTCACAGATGTGATGCCAAATCACTGGAGGTGCCAAACCTCCGTGTCCGAAGACACGAAGTGTGTTACCAAAACACCGTGACCGTCACAAATCAATTGATGGGGCCAACCCATCGTGTGATACCAAATCACTGGCAGACGATCCCGTGTCTCAAAAGTGGGGCCAACCCACGGTGGTGTTAACCACAGGGACAAGTCGCTATTGAGGTGCCAAACCTCTGGAGGTACCAAACCTCTGGTGACCGTAGTCACAGTGTGTTACCAAAACACTGGTGCTCGTCAGCACAAAATATCACTTTGCCCCTCTCACTGCATACAACCCACATAGATAATGATATGCATTTTAACGGACTTATACCCACATGCTTGATTAGTAACATACATATTATTTATCACAACCCAGTATTATAGTACACATAACGGATATACCATGCTTACCGAAAGCATCAAAACAGGGACTTACTCTGCCCTTTTTCTCATACCATAATGGTATCACATCCACCTTACCATGGATCCACATAACACACAGCTCATATACATATATTTATAACAACAAGAAGTGTGTATATGTACACAAAATCATAAACACATATATATTACTAGAAGAGTGTGAAAGTACACACAATAAAATGAGCACATTTATTAATAGAAAAGTGTGTGTATGAACACACCAAAGCCTTTAACCAAAGAATCGATCTAACAACCTCGCTCCTAGACGCTATTGCACACTAGCCCACCACCAAGTGCTCTTGCTTCACTTGCCCAACGATCAACCAACAATGACCGCTTCACTTGATCGCCACCAAAATCTGGAGACCCTAAAACGAAATAATTAACTCCTTCCAACCAAAACCAAAATAGACTTTGATCAAAACGAAACCTCAAGCACTAGAGAAAAAGAGAAATGGCCATTCGGCCAAGAACTTACCCCAACACCAACCACTAACCGGCCAACCACACAACTAGGAGAAAAGGGGAGATTCGGCCAAAATGAACACCACTAGGATCGGTTTAGCGTGAAAAAGAAATAAGAGTAAAGGTGAGAAGAAATAGAGAAATCGGCAATAGAGTTTAGAAGAAGAAAATAAAAGATAGATGAGGGAGGGTACCTTCGGTTCAAAGTGAAAGAAAATAAAGAAAGTGTTTTTAGGGAATGCAATTTCGGCTAACAAGGTTTTCAAATCAAAGAAAGAAATGTGGAGAGGAGAGAGTTCCACATTCGGCTTACTCAAATGAAATAGAAGGAAGAAATGAAAAGAAGCATTCAGCCACAAGCATTAAATCAAAGAAACATTCTCAAAATTCGGCAACTAAAGGGGTTTGGTATGTTGGTTCCAAAGAACAAAAATGGGAGAGAGTTGCTTGGAAGAATTCGGCTTTTGGGTACACAACCAAAAGCTGGCCGAAACCTCCCAAAATGCCTAAGGGAATTTCGGCATTCTCCTTCCTAAAACACCTCCAAACCGGCCACATACACCCAATTGAAAAACCCCATAGTCGGCCACCTCCTCAAAAAGCTCCTGGCCACTAAATTCAAAATAATTGAATTAACAAAACTCCTAATTCACTCCCAGCCAACCACTAAAAATCAATTCAAAATACAATAATATCCCACCTTTATCCTTTAATAAAAAAACAAAATCAAACCATTATCCCACCGAACAAAGCTCATCCTAATCTTCCAATTTAATCTACATGTGCCGTCCACTGCCTTCAATTTGCTGCCCAAAATAACTAAAATAAATAATAATAAAAACTAAAACTCCAATTGCTATTCTCCAGGTTCGAACCTGGGACCAAGCTGCTGCACCGTTACTTCCAACGCCTAGGCCACTCGGCCACCTTGATTTTTATGACACAAACCCCCAACATTTAATCTTAACCCTTCCTAGCCCAAATTTCATTACCGCATAAAATAAAATCACGCCCAAAAATGCTGCTTCCGTCGCTCGAACCAGCGCCCACGCACACCTCCAGCGCCTAAGTTCCGCATAGGCACCACCTGGACCAGCTGCTCCTTGCGACAAAACACGCCCCAAAATTATTTTAAGGCCTTCTATCCTTGTAACGCTTAACCATAAAATTAAAACCAGTTCTTGCCGCTTGGACTCGAACCTAAGACCCCAAGGCGCTACCTCCAAATTTCCTAAAGCGGCGCCTGCGAAGCCACTTTGCCAAAGCCTCTCATGTGCCAAAAATTACCAAAAATAATTCTTAAGACCTCCCTTGGCCCGATTCCCTTTTCACACTAAAATTCCAAAATTTTCCAAAATCTCCCCGTTTACTCCGAGCGTTCTTAAAACCTCAAAACACATCCAAGCACACCCAAGAACCTTCCAAACACCTACATTCTACTCAAACCGCATAGCCCCTAAACCATGGTGTTACATTTTTAGTCTTGTAATTTGGATGGTTAATTTGGTATGTTCTTGGTTGTCAAATAGGCATGAGATGTCTTGATGATTTCGCTTTTAGGTAAGACCCATGTGGGTGGCATTTTGGCCTTGCAAATAGCCTATTTTGCCACACGGGCGTGCCTAGTGACCGTGGGGCTAAGTCAGTAGCTGGCCTCAGAGCACACGGCCAAGACACACAGGCGTGTCTAGTAGCCGTGTGAAAAAGTCAGTATATGGCCTATGAGTGCACGGCCTTAGCACACGGGCGTGCTTGATGGCTATGGATGTAAAGTCAGATTCGACCACGGCCAAGGTACACGGGCGTGCTTGGTGGCCGTGGATGTAAAGTCAGATTCGACCACGGGGAGGACACACTGGTGTGTCCAGTAGCCGTGGGAGGCACACGGCCTGCCTACACGGGCGTGTAACCCCTGAAATTTAGAAAAGTTTTAAATTTTTGTGAAATTGTGTATGTGTTCCGGTTTAGTCCCGACCCGGTTTACAAGTATGTTTTAGGTCTCGATGACCTACTAAGGGGACATTATGTTGAAGTTGGTATACAATTGTATGAAATTTTTGTAAGTGTTTCTGATCTGTCCGGTATTAGTCCAGCGTCGGATACGAGTTAGGGGTTTTACACCATGTATCTACATAACGAGCTAATTGGGAGTTCTTCAAGCCAAGTTTCAAAAAAAGTACGTCGAAGAATTACACCTAGAGGATCGAAAGAAATAATTTTTATTATTGAAACAAAACGAGATATTGGTAGCAAATTACGAGCGTGAGTTTCTGTGACTCTTTAAATACGCCTTAGAGTTTGTGCCTTCCGAAGCTGAAAGTTGTGAACATTTTCTACGTGGTTTATGCAATGAACTCAGAGTTCAACTACTATCACATTGAATTTCAAAGTTTTCTGATCTAGTCGAGCGAGCGAAATTGGTGGAGCAAGCTTTGAGTCTCCACAAGAAAACAGAGCCTACATGAGTTGCAGGAAAATGAATAGGGATTGCTAGTTCGCATATATTACCTAAACAAACTAGGGATTCTCGTGCAAATTGGAGATTGACTTTTAGGTCTGACAGAGCTGAAAGATATCAAAATCGTCAACCATTTGTGTCAGAGGGCAGTGTACGAGGTCCTGCTCGAGATTTTGATATACCAAACTGTGAGCACTGTGGGAAAAAAGCATCGAGGTGAATGTTGGAAGTTTTCACAAGCCTATTTTCGTTATGGGTCATTGGAGTATTTTGCTCGTGAGTGTTTGAGAAGTGTAATGCTGCACCTGTCCCTAGTTAGAGGTTTGCACCTATGACTAGGGGTCAGGGGATTAACCGTGGTAGTTCTTTATCAAAAGATGGATCGTGGAAAGGGAGCGAAGTTGTTGTTCATCAATCAAAGGCCAGAGCACCCACTCGAGCTTATGTTGTACGGACTTGTTAGGAGGGCGACACTATCGATGTTGTAGGAGTTACCTTTCTCCTATTTTCTACGCCTTTTTACACTTTGATTGACCCTGGATCCCCACATTCTTATATTATTGTTAAACTAATTAAATCGGGGAATTTAAAATCTCAGATGTCGAAAGTGGCTATGGTTCTATCAAGTCATTTAAGGCAAACAGTGTTAGTCGATCGAGTGTGATAGTACTAGAAAGAACATATGTTTTCTCCCTACGTATTGGTTAATTTGTTCCCTTTTAGTTTTCTTTAGCACATATTTTAGTATTTTCAGTTCAGTAATTTACAGTTTATGACTCAGTAGATCTTAGCTTAATTACCCTTAATTTTTTCATATTTTGGTACTGATGTTGCTGCATGAGTAATTTCAGATTGCGCCCAAAATTGTCGCCGCACCTGACATCTATCCGGATAGGAACAAAAATGTGTGAGCTGTCCAATTTGGTACAACTAACTTGTATGTTTAGAGGCAGCATGATTCTGATGAAAGGACACCTGGGCTATTTGAAAAAAAAGATAAATATTCACGAAAAAGATAAGTTGTGTTTCTGGGACAGGTTATTTTAACAATAGGATTCATGTTGATTCAAAAAAGATCGAGGCTATCTTATAGTGGAAAGTACCGAGATATGTGTCAGAAGTCCGTAGTTCTCTCGGTTTGGCTAATTACTACCAAAGTTTTGTAAATGGGTTTTCGAAGATAGCTATGTCGATGAAGAAATTGTTTCCAAAGAATGTTCAGCTTGTTTAGAGCAATCATTGCAAGAAGATTTTTGAAAAATTAAAACATATGTTGACTGAAGCATCGGCTCTAACTTTTCCTTAACAAAAAAAATATTTTCTAGTTTATAGCGATTATTCCTGAGTGGTCTGGGTTGTGTTTTGACGTAAGATAGGAAAGTGATTACGTATGCATCCTGCTAGTTGAAATCGTACAAACGCAACCATTTGACGCACAATTTGGAGCAAGTTGTTTTGATTTTTGCTCTAAAGATCTTAAGGCACTATCTGTATGGTGAAAAGTGACATATTTATACCGGTCACAAAAGTCATAAATACCCCATAACGCAGAAGGAGTTGAATTTGAGACAGTGTCGCTTCATTGATCTTTTGAAAGATTACAATTGTGTCATCGATTATCATCTCAGGAAAGCTAATGTCGTAGTTGATGATTTGAGCAAAAAAGTGATAGTTGAGTTGCGAGCGATATTCGCCCAACTTAGTATTAGCAATGACGATAGTTTTTTGGTTGAGTTAAAAGTCAAACCAGTGTTGTTTGAGTAAATCAATGAAGCACAGCTTGTTGATGCAATGCTGTTAGGAAAAAGAGAAATGGTTCAACGTGGCTCGATAAAAAACTTTAACATTCATGATCATGGTTGTCTGAGAATTCATAATCGAATTTGTGTTCCAGATGTTTCCGATTTAAAAGAGTTAATACTTCGCGAAGCTCACGATAGCCCTTTTGCTATGCACTCTGGTAGAACGAAAATGTATCACAACTTACAGGAATTGTCTTGGTTGCCTAGAATGAAAAGAGAGATAGTCGAGTCTGTCACTAAATGCTTGACATGTCAGCGAGTTAAGGTGGAACATCAGGTTCCCATCGGACTTCTTCAACTTGCCTCAATTCCTTAATGGAAATAAGAGCGCATAACTATGGATTTCGTAACAAGGTTATCATTGTCTTCAAGCAAAAGAAATGCCATTTGGTGATAGTTGATAGATTAATGAAATCAACCAATTTTGTTGCAGTTAGAACCGATTGATCACTTCCGAAGCTAGCTAAGGTATACATTCGGGAAATTGTTAGATTGCACTATGTACCTATGTCGATTATCTCTGATTGGGATCCCAGTTCACTTCAAGATTCTTGAAACAATTGCATGAATTTTTAGGTACGCGATTAAACTTCAGCACTGCTTTTCACCCATAGACACATGGGCAATCAAAAGTTATTAAAATTTTGGAGGATATGCTTCCTGTGTAATTGATTTTGAAGCAGGCTAGGAACATTATTTACCTTTGACTGAGTTTGTGTACAATAACAATTTCTAGTCGAGCATTCAAATGGCTCCGTATGAAGCATGTCGAACACCTATTTACTGGTCAAATTTGTGAGAAAGAAAAGTTGTTGAGCCGAAATTGATTCAAGAAATGGAAGATACAGCTAAAGTAATTAGAGATAGATTGAAAGCAACGTTTGATAGAAAAAATTCATATGCGAATATGAAACATTGAGATATTGAGTTTATTGTGGGCGATTAAGTATTCCTAAAATTTTATCCGTGGAAAAAAGTATTATGATTCGGTCAAAAGGGAAAGTTGAACCCTCGATTTACCGAAACGTATTAAATCACTAAAAGGGTTGGACCAGTTGGTTATCGGTTGGCTTTAACGGTAGAGTTATAAAAAATACATGATGCCACGGGTTGATTCTTATGAGATATCGATCGGATCCATCTCACATTATTTCGATGGATGAAATTGAAATTCATCCCGACTTGTCTTACGAGGAAGAACTGATCAAAATCTTAGCTCGTGAAGTGAAAGAGTTAAGAAATAAACATACTAATGTAGAAGAGTTAAGAAATAAACGTACTTGTGAAAGTCTTGTGTCATACTCAGAACATGGAAGAAGCAACTTGGGAATTGACCGCCTTTGAACGTACTAACATCCAGAATGTGAAAACAACAATAAAATATAGAAGACAAGGTGGTAGCCAAAAGTATACGGGTCAAGTTGTAATATAGTTTTACAAAAAAGTAGGTGAGTACTTGTAACATCCTAAAAATATGAGTATCGATATGTTGCATGTTTTGGTGTTTAACTTGTGAATGATTAAATTTGTGTGCTTAATATAGTCTGGAGAAGGCATGGGATTATTTGGAATTAGAATAAATTTTAGTAATTAGTACTTTATTGAAGTGGAACAAGTGACCCTGATGCTTAAGGTAATTAAATGGCAAAAACTAGCATAAGATGAACTAGTAGCAAGGTGGAATAGGCGCCATGAGTGTTGCTTGAGGGAAGAGGTTCGAATCCCATGGATAGCATTTTGGTGACATTTATTTTTGCTCTTTCTTAGCAAGTGTCAGCCAAGCTCTATTCTTGGTAAGGATGGACTAATTCTTTTATGGTAAGGTGGCTAAAGGTTATGGCAAACATGAATTTAGGGATAGAATTTGCTTGATTTTGGGGATAGGATTTCAAAACTTTTGGAAGGTGGAGGAACATAAGGCACCTCTTAAGGGAGAGTGTTTTGGAAAGGTATGATGGCCAAGTTTGACCATGTATGTGGACTGCATAGGGGCTAAGGGGGATGGCCGGTTTTTGGTGCTAGCTTGGTAGGATAAGGTGCTAAATGAGCACATCTTTCATTTGGTTATTTTGGGTGCCTTTCTTTAAAAAAATTTCTCCATTTTTCCCTCTCCCTAGCCAAATGTGCCATAAGCTTTAGGGAAGCAATTGTTTCTTTTGGCCATTTCTTTCTTTTACCATTTCGGTCTTAGGATTGATTATTCTCCAAATGTTTTTCTTCCCTTTGTGACCGAAACCATATAACCATCTAGGACCATTTCTTTTCTTCTCTTTTTCCTCTTCATTACCGAATGCATATTGGTTTCAAAGTTTCTTCTTGGTTCATCTTCCATCCTTGAGAACCGAAATACAAACCTCTCATCTCCATTTTTTCTTTTCTTTTTACTTCTAACAAAAGACTCACAAACAGGTGTGATGGTTGGTAAGGGTGGTGTGTAGCGGATGGAAATTAGGCTTGGTTGGGAATTGCATATCACATGCATTTTTTTTATATTTGATTTATATATTGTATTTTTGTAAATGGGCTCAAGCCCAATTTAATGCTTAAATGGATTTGGCCCAGTGGACACAGTAAGTGGGTTACACATTGAGTTCTAAGTAACTCACCCTGTTTTTCTTACCCTTCTCAAGTAATAATAATTGATGGAGGCTTGGGCCGGGGATGACTTTGTGTGGAGGCCATACTACGAATGATGCGTTTTTATAAACTTGAACTTCTTTTTAATATTTTTATTTTTATTTAAGTACTATTTTGATTGCGATGTAATAAGGCCTCTGGTATTATTTTATGGATTTTTATTCGTGGATCGAATTTTAATATGTTTTAGTTACTTAAATGGTGCTGTTTAAATTTTATAAATGATTTCTTAAACTTGCGCATAAAGAAAAATAGAAAAAGGGATTTTCTTAAATATCACTTAATCCAAAATATTTTGTGAAAACTCTTTTATAAGTTTAAGATTTCCACAAATTATTTCTCTGAAAATCAAATTGTAAATTCTTATGTTTTAAAATTATGGTTTTCAAATAAATCTCGGTTTATGATAAATTCCATTTTTTTTCAAAATCATTTTGAAGAATTATTTTCATTAAAAGCAGTGATGACTAGATGTAAGTTCGAATTGTGTGGCATGCCAAGTCTGGTCTTAACGCATAGGCCGGGTTTGGGGTGTTACATTTTATGGTATCGAGCCGCCAAAACTCTACTACTGTGTTTGGGTTCAACAAAACTTTTGTTTAAAACTATTTTAATTTCTGGACTTCATGTTTTAAAGGTAGTATGGCACCACGAGCATCTGGCACCAAGCCAAGTAAGTATTTGTATATTAAATGTTTATTATTGTGATATGAACATAGGAACACTCTAGAACTTCTAGTTTTAGGTGCCAAAACGGTAGAGATTGAGCCTATAGGACGTGATTGCAAAAACAACTTTACCTCTTATATCTCATAAAATATCGTTAGTAAACACTGAAATAGTATTTTGATTCATAAAACTTGTAATCAGATTAAACTGAATTAGTCATTATGAGCACTAGAGGACGTGGTCGTGGATGTGGTAGACGTGGCCGTGGTAGAGGACGAGGGGCTAGAGATGCAACTGAAGCGCCGGGTCATATGTCAGAAATGGATGCATCTGCTTCACCCGGGAGTGAGACTGGATTACATGACCATTCAAGAGAGGACAATGCTTTGACTCAAGCAATGTTGCGAGTCCTTGAAAGGGTTGCTGGGACTAGAACTGGTCCAGTAGTTCGTGGATCAATTTCGGAATGACTTAAATCAAGTGGTGCCGAGGTTTTTAGAGGTGTCTCTGGTGTAGCTCCGAATGTTGCAGAATATTGGCTCGAGGTCGCATGCAGATTATGGATGATTTGGAGTGCACCACCGAGCGTAAAACTAAGAGGAGCTGTGTCCTTGTTAAGGGACGAGGCGTATCAATGGTGGCTTACTGTTCGAGAAGGCACCGAGGATGCATTGGTTACTTGGGATTTCTTCAAAGCTACTTTTCAAGGGAAGTACGTCGGGACAAGTTATGTAGATGCCCGGAGGAAGGAATTCCTGAATTTGGTTCAAGGAAATAAGACAGTGGCAGCTTACGAGGTAGAATTTCTTCATTTGAGCCGATATGCTCGGACAATAGTACCGACAGATCATGAGCATTGTGTACGCTTTGAAGATGGGCTGAATGATGAGTTGCGGGTACTGATAGCCCCACAACAAGTACAAATTTTTGCCTCGCTTGTGGAGAAAGCCAAGATAGCCGAAGAGGCTAAGAATTCAGAACGTTAGAACCGGGAAAGAGTCAGAGGCAAGAGGGATTTTAAGTATTCGGGTTCTGCTAAAAGGTTCCAGAAAAGGCCTCGAAATGATGAGCCGCAAGCTAGAGCGCTGTGGGTTACCAATCAAAGTCTGGATCAGGCTGATCAGGGAGCGACACCTCGGGGAATGTTGGAGGAAACTGGTGCTTGCTATAAATGTGGTTCCAAGGATCATCAGTATAAGAATTGCCCTCGACGGTCTGATACAAATCAGAAAGCTCGTAACCCTGATGTTCAGCCAGCTAGAGGTACTTAGCAGCCACCGAGAGGTCGTGGATCGGGTCGCGGTGGTAATGGTAACGGACATGGTCAAGGTACACTGGGTCGAGGTAATGGCTTCAGAGGTAACGCGAAGGCAAGACAGCCGGGGTTGGTCTATGCGATTAGGCGTCGGGAAGATGGAGATGCACCAGATGTGATAACTGGTACGTTTTTCATCTTTGATGTACCTATTAATGCTTTGATAGATATCAGGTCTACCCACTCGTAGGTTGCTATGCCATATCTGGAAACCTGAATATTAGATCTGAGATTACTGATAGAGAGATGACCGTAATTAGTCCTTTAGGACAGTCGGTAATCGTGAATAAATTTTTTAGAGACGTGCCCTTGAAAATTCAAAGAGAAATATTTTTGGCGAATTTGATGGAATTGCCTTTCGGCGAGGTTAATCTTATTTTGGGCATGGATTGGTTGGTGAAGCACCGGGCGCAATTGGATTGTGCCAAAAAGTGGATGTCAATAAGGACTGTGGATGATGAGGAGGTAGTAATGATAGGCGAGCGAAGGAACTTTTTGGCAAATGTGGTATCTACTTTGAAGGCAGAGAAGTTGGTGCGGAAAGGGTATGGAGCATTCCTAGCCTTCATTAGTGCTTTGGATGCCAAGGAACTATCGGTGGAAGGTGTGAGAACGGTGAAAGAATTTTTAAATGTCTTTCTCGAAGAACTTCCGGGTCTACCTCCAGATTGGGAAGTAAAATTTGGCATTGAGCTTTTGCCCGGAATGGCTCCAGTGTCTATTTCTCCTTATAGAATGGCGTCGAAGGAGTTAGCGGAGCTTAAAGCTCAAATTCAAGAATTTTTAGATCGGGGATTTATTCGACCGAGTGTGTCCACGTAGGGAGCACCGATTTTGTTCGTCAAGAAGAAGGATGGGTCGATACGTATGTGCATTGATTATAGGCAGTTGAATAAATTGACGATCAAGAATAGGTATCCATTGCCGAGAATTGACGACCTGTTTGATCAATTGAGAGGAGCTTCAGTTTTCTCCAAGACTGATTTAAGATCGGGTTATCATCAACTCAAGGTGAAAGAGGCAGATATTCATAAGACGGCATTTCGAACTCGTTATGGACATTATGAGTTTTTGGTTATGCCATGTGGTTTGACCAATGCACCAGTTGCATTTATGGACATGATGAATCGAGTCTTTCAACCTTATCTAGACCGGTTCGTAGTGGTGTTCATAGATGATATCTTGGTATATTCGAGGAATGAAGAAGAGCATGACTCACATTTGCGCATTGTGTTGCAAATTTTACGAGATAAGCAACTTTATGCCAAATTCAGTAAATGCAAATTTTGGTTGAAGGAATTGACTTTCTTGGGTCATGTGGTGTCAGTCGAAGGAATAAGAGTTGATCCTCGGAAGGTTGAGGCAGTGTTGGATTGGAAACCGCCAAAGTCAGTGGCTGAGATCCAGAGTTTCTTGGGTTTTGCTGGTTACTATAGACGCTTTGTTGAGGGGTTTTCGTTGATTGCTGCACCTCTAACCAAGCTATTGCAAAAGGGGGTACCGTATGTGTGGACCGATAAACAGTAAGAAAGTTTCGAGAAACTGAAGAAGATTTTGACGGAAGCGCCAAGATCGATTCACCGAGGTCGGAAAAGAGTTTATCGCTTTCATCGTGATGCGTCCACACACGGGTTTAGGATGTGTACTGATGCAAGGTGGAAAAGTGGTGGCTTATGTTTCTCGTCAGTTGAGGCCGCACGAAGTCAACTACCCTACTCATGACTTGGAGTTGGTTGCGGTGGTATTTGCTTTAAAGATTTGGAGGCACTATCTCTACGGTGAGAAGTCGATCATTTATACGGACCATAAGAGTCTTAAGTGCCTCCTTACCCAAAAGGAGTTGAACTTGAGACAACGGAGATGGGTGGAGTTGTTAAAGGATTATGACTTCTCAATCGAGTACCATCCTGGAAAGGCTAACGTGGTGGCAGACGCGTTGATTCGTAAGGTAGTATCGGAGTTAAGAGCAATGTTTGCTCATCTCAGTTTGTATGAGTATGGCAGTCTGCTAGCGAAACTTCAGGTGAAGCCATTGTGGTTAGAACAGATCAAGGAAAAGCAGTTATTAGATGAAAAGTTGGGTCCTTTAATGCAACAAGTTGAAAGTGGTATAATAGGGGATTTTGGATTAAACAAGGATGGCGTGCTGTGTTTTCGTGGAAGATTTTGTATGCCCATGGATTCGGATTTGAGACAAATGATTCTACGAGAGGTGCATAGTAGCCCTTATGCTATGCACCCTGGGGGAAATAAGATGTATCGGGATCTCCGTGAGCAGTATTGGTGGCCAAGCTTAAAGCGGGAGGTTACTGATTTTGTAAAAAGGTGTTTTACGTGTCAACAAGTGAAGGCAGAACATCAATTACCATCGGGTTTATTGCAACCGGTAAAGATTCCTCTATGGAAATGGGAGCGGATAACGATGGATTTTGTTAGTGGGTTGCCCTTAACACCTACTAAGAAAGATTCCGTTTGGGTGGTAGTTGATCGATTGACGAAGACTGCTCATTTTCTACCTGTTCGTATAGATTACTCACTGCAAAAGTTGGCTAAGCTGTATGTATCTGAGATTGTGAGGTTTCATGGGGTACCAGTGTCTATCATATCGGACAGGGATCCTAGGTTTACATCGCGGTTTTGGAAAGCTTTGCATGAGGCTTTGGGAACAAAGTTAAATTTCAGTACGGCTTTTCATCCTCAGTCAGATGGTCAGTCAGAAAGAGTAATTCAGATTTTGGAAGAGATGTTAAGAGGTTGCGTGATTGACTTCAGAGGCAGTTGGGAGGATTTTCTACCGTTGGCAGAGTTCGCGTGTAATAACGGTTACCAATCCAAAGATTCAAATGGTGCCCTATGAAGCGTTATACGGCCGTAAGTGTCGTACTCTACTTGTTGGATCGATTGGGGAACAACAGCTTCTTGGGTCCCGAGTTGATAACCGAGATGTAAGAGAAGGTAAAGGTGATTCGAAGCGTGGTTAAAGGAAGCTTCGATAGACAAAAGTCGTATGCGGATCCAAGCGTAAGGATATTGAGTTTGCGGTGGGAGATCGTGTTTTTCTCAAAGTCTCACCTTGGAAGAAAATTTTCAGATTTGGAAGGAAGGGCAAGTTGAGCCCTAGGTTCATTGGACCGCATCATGTGTGTTGAAGCGTAGGACCAAAGTGGCCTATCGGCTTGAATTACCTCCGAGTTGAGTCGATTCCTAGTGTTTTCCATATTTCTATGCGAGAGGCGTTATAGATCGGATCCATCTCACATAGTACCAGTAGAAGAAGTGGAGTTAAGGCCAGACTTGTCTTTCGAGGAGGAACCAGTGAAAATCTTAGACCGTGATGTTAAGGTGCTAAGAAAGAAGACTGTGCCGTTGGTTAAGGTTCTATGGCATAATAACGGAGCGGAGGAAGCTACGTGGGAGCCTGAGGACGCAATTCGACAACAATATCCTCATTTCTTTTAATCAGGTAAATTTCGAGGACGAAATTTTTTTTAAGGAGGGTAGAATTGTGACATCCTAAAAATATGAGTATTGATATGTTGCATGTTTTGGTGTTTAGCTTGTGAATGATTAAATTTGTGTGCTTAATATAGTCTGGAGAAGGCATGGGATTATTTGGAATTAGAATAAATTTTAGTAATGAGTACTTTATTGAAGTGGAATAAGTGACCCTGATGCTTAAGGTAATTAAATGGCAAAAACTAGCATAAGATGAACTAGTAGCAAGGTGGAATAGGCGCCATGAGTGTTGCTTGAGGGAAGAGGTTCGAATCCCATGGATAGCATTTTGGTGACATTTATTTTTGCTTTTTCTTAGCAAGTGTCGGCCAAGCTCTATTCTTGGTAAGGATGGACTAATTCTTCTATGGTAAGGTGGCTAAAGGTTATGGCAAACATGAATTTAGGGATAGAATTTGCTTGATTTTGGGGATAGGATTTCAAAACTTTTGGAAGGTGGAGGAACATAAGGCACCTCATAAGGGAGAGTGTTTTGGAAAGGTATGATGGCCAAGTTTGACCATGTATGTGGACGGCATAGGGGGCTAAGGGGGATGGCCGGTTTTTGGTGCTAGCTTGGTAGGATTAGGTGCTAAATGAGCACATCTTTCATGTGGTTATTTTGGGTGCTTTTCTTAAAAAAATTTCTCCATTTTTCCCTCTCCCTAGCCGAATGTGCCATAAGCTTTAGGGAAGCAATTGTTTCTTTTGGCCATTTCTTTCTTTTACCATTTCGGTCTTAGGATTGATTATTCTCCAAATCTTTTTCTTCCCTTTGTGACCGAAACCATATAACCATCTAGGACCATTTCTTTTCTTCTATTTTTCCTCTTCATTGCCGAATGCATATTGGTTTCAAAGTTTCTTCTTGGTTCATCTTCCATCCTTGAGAACCGAAATACAAACCTGTCATCTCCATTTTTTCTTTTCTTTTTACTTCCCACAAAAGACTCACAAACATTTCTCTCTTCCAAAAATTTTCCACTATTGCCGAATGTTGATGACAATCTCCTTAGCCGAATCCTTCTCTCCACATCTATTCACTTCTCAATCATTCTTTTTATTCATACCTTGATCAATCATGGTGTAGTGGAGTGTCAATCATTTCTTCATCGATAGTCGATCTTAGTAATCATAAGAACGTGTGGAAAAGGATTTCATCATTCAAGGTAAGGGATTCATTTTATTTCGAAGGGGGTTCTATGTTATTTTTTTTATTTGGCTTATGATGGTATTGATTAATCGATTCTATCATAAGGACCCTATTAATCGACTCTCTTTTTGTGAACGTAAGAACTTCGTAGCAATCAAGATAGGGACAAAAAGGGTTGTTAATAGCGTTTGGAAGAGGGGTGGTTCCGCTATTCCCCCTAAATTCAAACGAAGGACTGTTTTAGCAATCCGAGATTTTCCACCGGGTTGTGGACCCTCATCCGGCGAAAATCAATTATTTGAAGTCATTCGTACTCCTGAGCCTTTGACAGTTCGTGGTTCTTCATCGGGTTATGAACTATCGATTAAGGAGAAATCACAAATAGCTGTTGTTCGAGATTTCGAGGGTAAAGATCTAGATCGTTCATCATTAGAATAGCTTTATATTAAATATTAGTGTTCTTATTAAGCGTGATAAATATTTAGGTATCGACGAGCGGAAAGTATAGTACTCACCGTGAATCGTGTGTGTAACTTCACACTTATCTCATGGGTTATACTATGTCGTAAGTATTCGATTAAAAATCGTAAAGTCGATAAAATTGGAAAATACGGTTTATTAGCACTTTTGGTGTGAAAGCATGAAAACGGTATTAAAGTTGTGAAAATTACGAATTTGCCCTTAATAAGCTATATTGTTAAAAAGTGATATTTTGGGCCATATGAATTATTTTTGATAAATTGGCCAAGTGAGAAATTTGTGAAAAGGGCCTCATGTGTATATATGGGCCAAAACTGCTAGATCGATATAAGGGCCAAAATTGCTAGATCGTTAAATGGGTTAAATTGTTATTTTGACTAATGGGCCAAGTTGATAACTTGTAATACGGGTTTTTTTTTTGTTGAAATTTACCTTATGAATATATTGTGATGCATTCTATATATACATGACTGCATGGGTTGGGATAATTGACGAAGAGAAGAAAGGCTCATTGCCAAAATCTAGTTCTGACACTATCACAATCTAGTTCGGTGACTCTGTCACAATCTAGTTCTGGTGGCTCACCACAAATATTTTAAATGGCTTAATGCCCGTGATTGGTGTGTTGGCGGGGTGGGTTGACTTGATCCCTACAGTGTGATGGTTGGTACGGGTGGTGTGTAGCGGATGGAAATTAGGCTTGGTTGGGAATTGCATATCACATGCATTTTTTTTATATTTGATTTATATATTGTATTTTTGTAAATGGGCTCAAGCCCAATTTAATGCTTAAATGGATTTGGCCCAATGGACACTGTAAGTGGGTTACACATTGAGTTCTAAGTAACTCACCATGTTTTTCTTACCCTTCTCGTGTAATAATAATTGATGGAGGCTTGGGCCGGGATAACTTCGTGTGGAGGCCATACTACGAATGAGGGGTTTTTATAAACTTGAACTTCTTTTTAATATTTTTATTTTTATTTAAGTACTATTTTGATTGCGATGTAATAAGGCCTCTGGTATTATTTTATGGATTTTTATTCGTGGATGGAATTTTAATATGTTTTAGTTACTTAAATGGAGCTGTTTAAATTTTATAAATGATTTCTTAAACTTGCGTATAAAGAAAAATAGAACTAGGGATTTTCTTAAATATCACGTAATCCAAAATATATTGTGAAAACTCTTTTATAAGTTTCAGATTTCCACCAATTATTTCTCTGAAAATCAAATTGTAAATTCTTATGTTTTAAAATTATGGTTTTCAAATAAATCTCGGTTTATGATAAATTCCATTTTTTTTTCAAAATCATTTTGAAGAATTGTTTTCATTAAAAGCAGTGATGACTAGATGTAAGTTCGAATTGTGTGGCATGCCAAGTCTGGTCTTAAAGCATAGGCCGGGTTTGGGGTGTTGCAGTACTCCGAGGATCGTACCTAAGGGAGGCGAGCGCTAGATCAATTCTAACCTAAACACTAAAAGATCTAATTAGTACTTTAAATAAATTATAGTACGAGAACATAAAAGAAAGGTTTTTAAAGTTTTTAGAATAATAAAAGAAAATAACATAAAATAAATAAAATTCTGGAGATAGAAGAGTAGAGTGAATCAAATATTGATTATGGGTGATTAGATCGCATCGATAATCCCCATCAACTATTGCTTCGGGGTCCTTGTCAATAAACTAGTCGCTACCCTAGTAGGATCTTCCGATCTTCCACTAACATAACAAGTCAGCAAGAACTACTTATCTTCCAACGTCACAGTCCAGACTGGCTTAGGGTGAAGGTGTGCACGAATGGGCAATACCAATTTTAGGTTAATTCCCACAATGATGACTTCCCGGGGTTGTCAGGCCTAGGGTTTGTTTCACGTTCTTCCTTTTCGAAATAGTTGATCTATTGAGTAACCCTAAAAAATAATTAATAGATCATACCTCCACTCACTAATCCCCCACAGAGGGATTAGTTCCTCATGGATTTCATAGACAATATGAAATTGATATAAAGAGAAATTATGCTAATTAAATTGACAAGATAAAGTAAATGAAACAACCTGATTTTATTGAAATTAAGCACGAATCTACGGAGTTTGAATGCTTCCACAATTCAGATCTCTTGAAATCAACAAGAACAAATAAAAGAAATCTAATACCTAAAAATGAAAGGAAACTAAACAAAATTTTATAGAGAGAATCTAGGCTAAAGGAATGATGTCTATAACATGAGCCAAAGGAGCCTATTTATAGCCTTCAGGTGGCTGTCGTCCTCAACCCTAGGTTAGTTGATGTTCTCCAGCTTTAAGTTTTATTTTGTAGACCACAACACCCCTACTTCGTATTTAATTTCCATCCCAGAGTCGATGTCGTGACACAACAGGACATGTGTCGCAACATAGAAGTCAATATTCTCCTCTTTGGGATGTTTTTAGGGGTATATCGTGACACCCTCAGTCTGTGTCGCAACATCGAAGGCATACTTGAGTTTTCTCCATTCTGTTCCCTATGTTGCAACATCGAATCATTCGTGTTGCGACATATCATCCATTATTTGTTTAATACACCTTCTAAAGGTCTCCTGTACACTCACAAAGTGCATTAGCTCACCATTGGGCCTCATTCGGCCCCTAAGGTCAATAAAAGACACAATTTGCACATTTTATTGAATGTAAATAAAACTAAGAAGACTTAACTAAAACATAAGGAAAATGCTTGTATTCAAGGTCCTTAAATGAAAAAACTAGTTTAATCTGCTACACCGAATTATGGTAGGTCAGGAATTAGAAGAGACGATGAGATCCCAGTATCCCCACCTCTTTTCAAGTAAATTTCGGGGATGGATTTTCTTAAAGGGGAGAATTGTAACGACCTAAAATTCATTGGTGTCAGAAAGTATGGT
Organism: Gossypium sturtianum; assembly: GCA_025698515.1. Classification (NCBI taxonomy): domain Eukaryota; kingdom Viridiplantae; phylum Streptophyta; class Magnoliopsida; order Malvales; family Malvaceae; genus Gossypium; species Gossypium sturtianum. Next base: position 122,948,502 of record CM046950.1, read on the forward strand.
CTCAGGACCTCGTTTCCATAAACCAAACTCATAAATATTTGATAAAAATATTTACGGAGTTATATTAGAAGTGAATTGAATTTCAATCAGGAAATTTTTTCGAAATAGTGCTCAGGGACTAAATCATAAAAGTGTCAAAAGTTATAAATTATATTAAGTTAATAATTAAAAATAAAGCCATTAGTAATAAAATTAAGTTAGTGGAAGAAAACAAAACATTTTATCCATTTTTACATGCGAACACCGAACCATTAAAGGAGGAGAAGAGCTCAACGCACAGCTAGAGTTCTAAACTTTCAAGCTTCAATTTGGTTAGTTCAATTTAGTCATTTTTTAAGTAATTTTTATATTTTTGGAATCCCGTGAGCTTAAGCTAGCTGACCCATGTCGTATTTTTTGGTACTTTTAAGTTCGATGACGTTACCATTATTGAATAATTGGAACTTGAGGTGTTATTTTTATAGATTTTAAATTTAGAATTGAAAAATGACTAAATTGTAAAGCCAATTCATGATATTGTGCAATGGGACTAAATTGTATAAATTTGAAATTTGTGGTAGAAATGAGAAATAGGAAGTTAATTAGGCCTACTATATAGATACGTATGAGTATAAGTATGTACGGAAACTATATGAATATTGAATTTATGAAAGTTGTGAGATCTTGATTAATTATGTGTTTGAATATATGTTAACCCTATAATTACATGATTTGGAAGTACAATATGTTATATTACTTGAATGGTGATTAAATGGTGAGTTTTACTTATTACTATATGAGCTTACTAAGCTTTATAGCTCACTCTATTTATTTTTCCATGTTTTATAGTGTTTATCGAAGCTAGCTCGGATTAGGAGTTGTCGGAGATTGCATCACACTATCAAGCTTTCACTTTGGTACTTTTGAAATTATGTTTTGGTTATATGGCAGGTATAGCAATTATGGTCATTTTGGTATATGTTAGTAATGGATTTAGCCATTTGAGTTGGCTTGTAAATGTTAAGTGTTTGTGTAACAGCCCGTTTTTGGTCAAATTGGAACAGTGGTTTCAGAAACACAAATTTGAAGTCGAAATATTTATTTTATTATTATTTTAAATTTTACAGCATGATGGAGTGATTGTGTGAAAATTTCGTTAAGAAATTTTATTGTTTAAATGGTCAATTTGATAAAAAGGACTAAATCGCGTAAAGTGTAAAATGCATGTTCTATTAGTTAAATGTGTCTATTAGCTGTGGATCATTAAAGTCAAGGTCCTTATGTTTTAATTAGACCATTAATAGCATGAGTGGACAATTATGGACAACCATTATATGATTTTAATGTTTAATTAATAAGGTTAATATTGTAATTTTGTAAATAACATTAATTAAAATAAAACAAAGTCATAATTTTTGTCCATCTTCATGCTAATAGCCGAATTTAACAAAGGAGGAAACCATTCTTAGGGTTTGAAGCATTCGGCTAACTCCTAGCTCAATTATCAAGAAAAGCGAAATACGGACTTGGATCGGGGAAAATATAAAGTTATCGACTAATCAACTTATTTCATAGTTTACACATCTAAGGTAAGTTCGTATGTAATAAGCATTGTTACAATTATGCTTTAAATGCTTTGATATTGCATAAATTGTGTATATGAGATTATAGTCATGTTTGACGACGATTTGGATATATATGGCATTTAGTGTGCGATTCAATATAGCTTCGGCTACTTATGGCACTTAGTGTGCGATTCGAAATAGATTCGGCTATATATGGCACTTAGTGTGCTAGATCGAGATAGCTTCGGTCATGTAAGTCACTTAGTGTGCAAGATTATAATAGCTTCGGCAACGTATTGGCACTCAGTGTGCGAAATATCGAGTATTTGACAGTATTCCAAAAAGGTATGAGTTTGTTATGAATTTGTACAGGTATGTACATGTAAAGTATGAGATTCAAATAGAAGAAGTTATGAATTTGCATATAAGCATATGATTAAGCATGAGAAAGGTTTGTTGTTATCATGAATTATATGTTAAATAGTTCAAATTGATGATTTGTGTATTATGATTTGTTGAACATATTTCGTACGAACTTACTAAGCTTTATAGCTTACTTTGTTTATTTTTCCCATGTTTTATAGTGAATTCAAAGCTAGCTCAGATTCGGGGATTGTCAGAGACATCATCACACTATCCAACCGTCACTTTGGTACTTTTGAAATTATGGTTTGGTCATATGGCATGTATAGGGACTTGGAGTCATTTTGGTTATGTTTGGTAATGACTTTGGCCAAATGAATTGGCTTGTAAATGTTTATGTTTGATATGTGTATATAGCCTGTGTAATGGATCATTATGGTTTGTTTGGTATGTTTGAATAATGTACATATATGCTTATGTCTTATGTATATTGAATTGGTTGTGATGATTGAAGGTAATAGGTATATTGAGTGTTAAATGGATGAATTGTGAATATTGGTATGCTTGTGAAATTAGGCTAAATAATGCATCTTTGATAATATTCATTTGGATGAGTTGAGATTATAAGGGTTGGTATGAATCTAGATAGCATATTATGGTACTTATGTGCTTTCAATTGGTTAGTATTGAAATGGTAAGATTTAGACTTGGCTTTGTTGTTTTGGATGGTATTTTATGCTATGGTTTGGTGTCATTTGTATAGGTGAAGATGTGTACCAAATGGGGTGGCAAAATGGCTTGGTAAATAGCCTATTTTTGTCCACACAGGCAGAGACACGGGCGTGTCTCTCAGCCATGTGTGACACACGATCATGTTGCACGGCCGTGTGTCCCCTGGTGTTGAAATTAAAGTGAAGTCAGTTTGCTCCACACGGTCTCACACACGGTCATGTGATCGACCGTGTGGTACAAGTCAATATACCCCCAAATTGGCACACGGCCTGGTCACATAGGAATGTGTCCCAAGTTATCGGTTTATTTTTGAACCACTCTTAATACATGTTTAAGGCCTCGTAGGCTCGTTTAAGGGACACTATGATTTATTTTAATTGAATTGTATCTGAATTGGTAAGTGGTGTATGAAATGTATGTTTAAAAGTGTTGCAAGTCTGGTAATGCTCCATAACCCTATTTTAACGGTGAATACGAGTGAGGGGTGTTACATTTATTGGTATCAGAGCTACAGTTTAGTCGATTCTAGGACTAACGTAGCATATGTAAGAGTCCAGCTATACATGCCATATATAAACTGTGATAGTGTGATGACTCCTGACATTTGAAAATGTATTTTTATATAGCAAATGGATCCCAATCGAGCGATAGCTGATGAGGTTGAAAGTAATGCGCCTGCTCTGTAACACCCCTAACCCGTATCCGTTGCCGGATTAGGGTCACGGGGCATTACTAGCTAAGTCACAACTTTTATTCAATCATTTAAGTCATAAACAAACTTACTTATATAATAATACAAATAGATTAAAAATGATCACATATGAGATCACATGTTACACTGCTCCTACCGAATTCAAATAGATCTAATACACTAAATCAGACCAATGTACATCTTAATTCATTTGCATGCACATAATCGAACCAAAAATAGTCATATAATTTATTCATTATTTTACATTCACCAACCGTTTCTAATTAGCAAACCATTCAAGCATATTATATGTGCATACATTGCCTTTACAACTAAATCAAAATAACCAATACAAAATCGAATATATAATGTTCCTTTTTATCCCATTATTAAGTGAATTTATAACCATACTCAAAGACAAGACATACCAAGCATCAAGATTATCAAAAATGAGCTAATCATAAGCTATTTACATCATTTCCCAAACAAGCCACATAATCAAAATACTATACTCACATGCCATATAACATAGTTACCAAAATAAACTTATAACATGATCGAATATGTATATACCACACTAGCATCATGATCAAGCCATTTTCACATGGCTTATATACATCAACAAAAATGTCGTTCGAACATTAAGCCTATATACATGCCTTAATTTCAAAAAAAATTCAACTTTTAGGTACCAAAATAAATTGATAGCGTGGATGACTTCGATGGCGATCCCCGGAGCTCGTAGCTTGACCAAAATCTATAAAACAGAGTGGAAACATATCACACAAAGTAAGCTAACTAGCTTAGTAAGTCTTAAGCAAAAGTATTAAATCAAATAATCATTCAAGCATTTTCAAATCCAAGATTAATATCATAAAATTTCAAAACTTAGTACTTATATGATCTACTAATGTAGAATGCTAATACCCTTTTCTTTAACAACCTCAAAATAGCCTTATTTCACCCTAAATGCGCAAACTCACCGAATACACATAAATTTAATATGTATCCACATATAACCAAATCAAGTAAGTACAATATACATATTGACCACATATAATCGATTATACACATACGTGCACATATATCCATTTATCCCCACATTTTTGCATTTACACATATGGCCAATCTCAAAAACACAACCAAAATCAAATTTCAATATATTATACTCATTATTTGTAAAGCCAAATGCACACATTAAAATCTTACACATATACCTCAACTATATCACATATTACTAGCATTAAATAGTAATATATCATCTTACCTTATTCCTTGCAACTATGAGGCTTATACGCACTCGAACATTCAAATTATTTGCTGTAATTAAATTCCACATTGATAATAATCCATGAACCCTCGATTTATAATAAATCACCTAGATTAAGCCCGCTAGGCAACAAAGCCCAAACACACACCTAAGACTAAGCCCCCGCTAGACCCGAGGTCTAAAATTTAGTCATCGGCAATTAGCCTGCTAGGCAATAAGCCTGATATACTTCACCGGCACAAAGCTTGCTAGGCTCGAAGCCCGAATATCGATATTATTAAATCATCTCATACACATTACATATTACAAATGTTACATATATCACACATAATTCATATCACTTTCACATATCAAACTCAATTAAATTTAACTACATTTCATTATTAAAACACTTATCACATTCGGCTTTGGCCAAATTCCCATTTATAAATTCAAAATTCAGCATGTAATTAAGGTCATAACCGATATTAACGGTGTTAAATTGCTTAAAGACTTACCTCGGATATCATCGGACGGCAAAAATCGGCTATTCGATAATTTTCGCTTTTCCCCGATCCAAGTCCGTTTTTCTTTGTTCTTGATCTAAATATATTCAAATTAAGCTGTAACAACCTGGAAAGGGCCTATGCATTTTCGTTTTAGTTCTACGAAGTGACATGTTTTATGTACTAAGAATAAATTTTGAATATTTTTGGAAACTAGGAAATGTAAGGAAAATGGAAAGTGAACATTTTTGGAAACTTGGAAATGTAAGGAAATGTCAAGTTTACAGAGCCAATCGAAAATTTTTGGAAACTTAGAAATGAACTAGAAATGACGAGTTTTAAGGTTTAAAAGGGGAAATTAAGGCAAGGTGGCCTTAAAAGAAAAAGTTTGTGAAATTTGACACACAAACAGGCTTGGAAAAGTGGTCTGAAGATGCCGCTTAGGGCCTATGGAAATGGCGCCATATGCAAGAGGAATGGGCCTGAGTTCGAGTCACTTGGGAAGCAAATAAAAGAGGTTTTATTTTTTCTTCCAGAAGACTGAGGTGGACGGCACATGCTTCTAGAAAGGCGGTGTTTTATTTTCATAAATATACGATTAAAAAGGGTGATAAATAAAGGATTTTTAAATTGGATTATTTTGAAGAGATAAATGTTGGATTTAAACTCTTTTATTTATGATAATTAAAGGATAAAGTTATCGATAGAGGAGTGGTGGCCAAGTAAGGGACTCCTTAGATGATAATTTCGGCTATAAAAGGAAGGAAGGAGGGCTACTCATCAATTTTTGCTTCCTCCTTTCTCTGCGCAATTCTTAGTGCTCTCCTCTCTCTTTTCTTTCTTTTCTTTTGTCAAGTCGAAATTAAGTAATTGTTGGAACCTAGCCGAATATTTTCCTCTCCATTAGAAGCCATAGCCAATCTCCCCGTGAATCTAAGCAAGGAAGTAGTCGATCAAGTATTAAGGGGATCTCTCGGGTTTCTACAACCTGTCGACTACAAGGAGGAATATTTCGGGATCTAAGGTAAGAAACTATAAGATCCAAAGGTCTTGTTTTAAGTTTTAATGTTAGATTAAACCTAACATGTGATTATAGGAATTTCGACATCCCTAGGAAAGCAAGGATACTTTTTGGGATTTGAGATCACAAAGGTATGTGTTTAAGACATTCGGCCAAAGCCTATTTTAAGTATTTGGATTTATTCCCAAAAGCCAAACTAACCTATGATGTGTTTTAATGTTGGCCGAATGGAAGAAAGAATACAACAAAGTTTTGGGACTTGATTCTTAAGTCAATCGGCAACAAGGTAGGTTTTTCAAAGATACAAATCCTACTAGGATTTGGTTTTAAAGCCAAAAAGGTTTATTAATGTGTTTAAATGATTGGCCGAATATAGGAGTTAAGGATCTAAATCGTGAGATCGGTTCTTCGGGATTTCAAGGACTTCGTTAAGCGAATCAGTGTGTACCCCACACTAACTTTTAATAAGATTGATGGTAATATGTAAAATATGCATGTTTATAAGAATGTGGCTAAGGTACCATAATATGGTACAAAGTACTCAGTGCACGTTTCCTACTCCTATTAGAATTACGAAATATGTTATATTTAACATGTGAAATATGATAAGAATGTGAATTTAAGTATGATATGCATGATATGAATAATATGGGTCATTCGGGATATATGAAAAAGCGGGAAGTGAATGTGATGACTACGGTCTCACTATCTCAATGTGGTGACTTCGGTCACGTTATCCGAATGTGGTAACCGGTTACATTATCCGAATGTGGTGTCTCATGACACAATTATCCGTGGCTATGCCACAAATTTTATATGGCGATGAGCACGTCGATCGTAGCGATCGCCTTCGATGGTGTGTAGCGGATGGAGGGTTGACTTAGTAGTCCCCACGGTGTGCGAGTTGGTACGGGGATGTGTAGCGGATGGCACCTAGGTTTGGGTTTGGGTTGCATCATCATTTTTATCTCATTATATGAATAAGTATTGGATATGAATAATGTATGCCCGATCTATTGAATTTTAGTGTTGTGTACACATTGAGTCTCATGACTCACCCGTTGTGGGACTATTTTTCAGGTGACGATCAATAATGGACCGGGTTCGCTGGAAGCTTAGGGATGGCCATGCTCACTTTTGAAGTTTTATTCAATATGGATATTTAAATTTATTTAAGTATTTTAATTTTATTTTGGGATTTTACTTGATGTAATAAGGCCATAAGTTACATTTCTTTACTTTTATTTTTAATTACTATGTTACGAATTATTTTCAATTAAAGTTAAGTAAAATTTATTTCTTTAAAAATAAACCCTAATTGTTTTTTCATCTTAATTAATTGGACTTTAAAATAAGATCAATGGGTTTTTAACTCAAGCCCAACCCAAAACAATAGTTTTTAAAAATCACACAAGTTTTCCTCTGGTAATAAAAGAATTTTGTAACTGGCTTTACTTAAGGAACATACGAGATCCGGTCCAGTGCTCGTGGCCTGGTGTGGGGTGTTTCGATTTGGTATCGAGCCCGCTTTTAAAACTCTCTACCAGGGCCAAGGCCCAAAATGTTTTCAAAGCTAGCCCAAATGAGTTTTTTTGAAAATATTTTATGAAACAAGCGTGTTTTCCGGCATGGCACCTAAAGTCTCCGAACCCATGATCCACTGGTAAGTACCCCTAACCATTTGTGTGATTATGTGTAATGAATATTAGAAGGGTAGAAAAGGAATGGAACGTAGAATAGCATGATAGGAACTTGAACCCTAGGACTAGTCTACTCAAACACAAACACATAAGACTTAAGGAACGTTAAACAAACCCATGGCTAAGTCACTAAGTTAGGGTGTGGTAACCCCAGTGCGCATGTCTAGGATTGGATCCGAAGAGCACAGTATTTAAGCGATCCTAGTGACTCACCTCCTCTTTGCAGAATCCTACCGTGCATAGCTTCTGCTCACCCTAACCTGCAGGGCTCGGTGAGGTGTGGCAACCTGCATGCGCATGTCCGGGAATGGCTTCGGTGGGAGCTTGGTATTTAAGCGATCCACGTGACTCACCTCCTCTCCACTCAAATCCTGCCTGGTGCATAGCTTTGGTTCACCCCGACCAAGAGGACTCGGTCATAGGCTAAACACAATAACTAAAACCCGAAGGGAATTAGCCGTGTTTTTATAAAAACAACAAAACCCTAGTTTTAGAACTCTTAAAACTTTCTTCTAAATTCATGAAAACCATCTTTACAAAATTTTCCGAAAGATTTCCATTTATACAAAAATGCCCCTAGTGGTAAAATTACCAAAATACCCTTGGTTTATAAAATGACCAACTACCCAACTGCTTTGCCAAAATTTCATTATTTTATCAATGTTCAAAACCCTAATTTGCAAATTATCAAAAATACCTTGAATTTTGGAAATTTCAAAATTGCCCCTAACTTATAAAATTACCAAAATGACCCTAATTTCCAAAATTTTTGCAACATCACCGCTTTTGAAAAGTACAATTCTCAAAAGAACCCTCAAAGTTTTGCAACCTTTGAAATATCCCCGATTTATAAGATTTTACAAATTTACCCCGCTTGGAGAAAAAAATCACCAAAATACCCCCGAGGTCCAAAATCACCTGAAATACCTGGATTTCAAAATTTTTCAAAATACCCTGAATTTAAAAATACCAAAATACTTTATGACAAAATCACCAAGGAACTTTTTCCTTTTTAAAAATTACGAAAATACCCACAGAGGACGTAATTACGAAAATACCCCTGGGTAGTGGAAAAATAATAACAATGAAAACTACAACCTTTCTCTGAATGAACGAGAGTTCATAATTGTTTGATGGATGTATGAATGAATGAATTGAAAGACTGAGTACATACGAAAGAACCACTCCTAAAACTCTTGTCATAAAATTCCTTCGCGGGTAATCAAGTGAAACAGAAGCACTAACTTATAAAACTTCTTAATCAGATTCTGACGTTAGAAATGAGCTCTAGAGGACGTGGTCATCGTGGACGAGGTAGAGGAAGGATGACGGTGTCAGAACCCGCTAGATCGGGTCAAGGGTCTGACAATAAGATACCACCGCCACCACCACCCCCAGCTGTTGGTGTTGAGCAGCAAGCTCAGACGGGGGATGATGCTGTGTCGCAGGCTGTGCTATGAGTTTTGGAGTTGGTGACTGGTGTAGGAGGAAATTTGGGAACCCGTAAGTCTGTACCTTAGCGGCTCTGAGCTAATGGAGCCGAAATGCTTCGTGGAGTATCGGGTGTGGCACCCAGTTCAGCTGAGTACTGGTTGGAAGCAACAGAGCGCATCATGGATGAGCTTGACTTGACCTCTGAGGAGAATTTAAAAGGAATGGTGGCATTGTTACGCGATGAAGCGTATCGGTGTGGTTGATCGTCTCGGGGATGGTGCCACTACCGAGGACTGACACGGGAATATGTTAAGGAGGCATTTCAGAAGAAGTATGTGGGAACCAGGTATACTGATGAGCAAAGGAAGGCATTTCTGGGGCTGGTTCAAGGGAACAAGTCCGTGGCGGAGTATGAGGCTGAATTCCTAAGGTTGAGCCGATATGCTCGAGGAGTAGTGGCAACTGAGCATGAGCGCCGTGTCCGCTTTGAGGATGGGCTAAGGGGATGATCTCGAGATCGTTGATAGCACCGCATCGGGAGCGGGAGTTTTCTCGCTTTGGTAGAAAAGGCCAAGGTGGCTGAGGGAATCAAATATTCTACAAAGCAGACTGTGGATCGGAATAGGCCCAAAAGAGGTTTTGGATCGTCTGGGAAGCCTCAAAAGAGGACTAGAGTTGATAGGCCGCAAATTTAGCAAGCTGGTGCAGGATGGCAGTATCGTCCTTGTGAACATTGTGGGAAGAAGCACTTAGGAGAGTGCTGGAAAAAGACGGGAGGATGTTTTCGGTGTGGGTCCAAGGACCATATGCTCAAGGATTGTCCTAAGAAACTAGATGAAAGTCGACCCACCGCCGTAATGTTAGTCGTTGGTAGAGGAGGACAGCAACCTCAACGAGGTCGTGGTTCGTGTAATCGAGGTAACAGTGCTAGTAGAGGACGTGGAGCACAGGGTAGAGGTGCTGCTAATACTGAGGCAAGACAACCGGCTTTGGTTTATGCGGTTCACCGTAGGGAGGACGGAGACGCACCGGATGTTATAACCGGTACGTTCCTTATTTATGGCAAGCCTTATTATGCCTTAATTGATGTGGGCTCGACCCATTCATATGTTGCATGTAGTGTAGTGGAAACACTAGGCCTAGACTCGAACTTTCGATAGGGAGATAATCGTAGTAAGCCCATTAGGCCAAACCTGTAATGGTGGATAAGATCTTTTCGAATGTACCCCAGAGATTCAGGGAGTGAACTTTCGGGTTGACTTAATGGAACTACCTTTCGGGAGTTTGAACTTATACTTGGAATGGATCGGCTAGTAGAGCACCGAGCCGTGTTGGATTGTGCGGCTAAACGAATGGAACTAAGGACCCCGGAGGATGAAGTAGTAGTAATGATCGGAGAGAGAAGAAACTACCCGTCCCAACGTAGTTTCGGCATTGAAGTCCGAGAAAATGGTTAAGAAAGGGTGCAAGGCGTTCTTAGCCTTCGTGGTGCGTTAGGTGGAAAGGAAGAAGGTGTCGAGTGGAGTTAGAATGGTGAAAGACTTTGAAGATGTATTTCCTGAGGAATTACTGTGAATACCCCGAGATAGGGAGGTGGAGTTTGGAATAGACTTACTACCGAACAGCTCCTCTGTGTCAATCGCTCCATACCGAATGACGGCAAAGGGAGTTAGTTGAGCTCAAGGCTCAAATCCAAGAGTTGTTGGATCGTGGGTTCATACGACCCAGTGTGTCTCCATGGGAGCACCGATTACATTTGTAAAGAAGAAGGACGGAACTATGCGTATGTGCATAGATTACCGTCATTGAATAAGTCGACCATCAAGAACAAGTATCCTTTGCCAAGGATCGATGACTTGTTCGATCACCAAGGGGGCATGATATTCTCAAAGATAGACTTAAGTTCAGGATATCACCAGTTGAAGGTGAAGGAGGCAGATATCCATAAGACCGCCTTTAGGACAAGATACGGCCATTATGAGTTTGTAGTAATACCGTTTGGCTTGACAAACGCTCCAGCCGCGTTCATGGATATGATGAACCGAGTTTTTCAACCCTACTTGGATAGGTTCGTCGTTGTGTTCATCGACGATATTTTGGTGTATTCTAAGTCTGAAGAGGAGCATGATGAACATCTCCGAGTGGTACTACAAGTATTAAGGGAAAAGAAGTTCTATGCCAAATTCAGCAAGTGTGAATTTTGGCTTAAGGAGGTGGCATTCTTAGGGCATGTGGTATCTGCAGAAGGAATAAGAGTGGATCCTAGGAAGATCGAAGCAGTGTTGGATTGGAAACCACCTAAGTCTGTGGGTCGAGATTCAAGTTTCTTAGGTTTGGCGAGCTATTACGTAAGGTTCGTAGAAGGATTCTCGTCAATAGCCGCGCTTTGACAAAGTTACTAAGGAAGGAAGTACCCTTTGAATGGTCCGATAAGCAACGTAAGAGCTTTGACAACCTTGAGAAGGTGTTGACGGAGGCTCCAGTGTTAATTCACCCGAGACCGGGAAGGATTTTGTGGTGTCTTGTGACGCCGCATACGGGATTAGGATGTGTGCTAATGCAAGAAGGAAAAGTAGTCGGTTATGCGTCTCGGCAACTAAGGCCTCATGAGGTTAACTACCCAACTCATGACTTGGAACCGCAAAGAGTGGTGGTTTCGCCCTTAAGGTTTGGAGGCACTACCTCTATGGAGAAAGGTCGCTGATCTACACGGACCACAAGAGCCTTAAGTATCTGTTGACTCGTAAGTAGTTGAACTTGAGGCAACGAAGGTGGGTGGAGTTGTTGAAGGACTACGATCGCTCGATAGAATATCATCCGAGCAAGGCGAATGTGGTAGCGGATGCCCTAAGTCGAAAGGTTGTGTCGGATCTAAGGGCTATGTTCGCTCACTTAAGTTTGTACGATGATGGAAGCTTTGTTGGCGAGTTACAAGTCAAGCCCACATGGTCAAGGAGGTGAAAGAGGGACAGTCGGTTGATAAGGATCTAAGTGGTAAGTTACAGCAAGTGCAGAACCGGGAATTAAAGGATTATGGCATTAATGATGAAGGAGTATTGTGTTACAAAGGAAAAGTCTGTATCTGCCAAGGACAAGGAGTTAAGACAAAGGATTCTTTGGGAGGCGCATAGTAGCCCTTACGCTATGCATCCCGGAGGTATTAAGTCGTCTGAGAGATCTAAGGGAACAATTTTGGTGGTCCGATCTTAAGCAAGAAGTGACCGAATTTGTGGGGAAATGTTTGACGGTCGCCAAGTTAAGGTTGAACACCAAGTTCCATCATGATTTCTTCAACCAATCGAGATTTCGCAATGGAAGTGGGAGAGAATTACCATGGATTTCGTTAGTGGGCTTCCCTTACGCCTACTAAGAAGGACTCGGTATGGGTGATAGTGGACCGTTTGACTAAGTCCGCGCACTTCATCCCGTAAGAGTTGACTATTCTCTTGAGTCGCTAAGTTATATGTGGCGAAATTGTGAGGTTACATGGTGTACCAATGATCGATCATCTCCGACGAGACCCAAGGTTTACGTCTCGATTCGGAGGGCACTTCATCAAGCTTTAGGCACTAAGTTGGACTTCACTACGGCTTTTCATCCACAATCGACGCAGGCGATCAACGAGTTATACAAGTGTTGGAGGATATGTTGAGAGGTCAGTGTGATGGATTTCGAGGATGTTAGGAAGACTATTTGCCTTTAGCCGAGTTCGCCTACAACAACGACTATCGAAGCTAGCATTCGGATGGCACCATATGAAGCATTGTATGGTCGAAAGTGTAAAACTCCTATTTGTTGGACTGAGTTAGGAGAACGTCGAGTTTTGGGTCCAGAGTTAGTGGCCGAAACCGAAGAGAAAGTTTAGATGATTCGAGCACGGTTGAAGGAAGCCTCGATAGGCGTAAGTCGACGCAGACCTTAAGCGGAAGGAAATAGAGTTTGAAGTGGGAGACCAAGTGTTTCTGAAAGTCTCGCCTTGGAAAAAGGTAATGAGGTTCGGTCACAAGGGGAAGTTAAGCCCAAGGTTTATAGGGCCCTATCGAGTACTGAAGCGAGTTGGAGTAGTGGCATACCAATTGGAGTTGCCACCAGAGTTGCGGCAGATGCACGATGTATTCCATGTATCCATGCTACGTTGTTACCGATCGGATCCGTCTCATGTGGTACCTGTCGAAGAAGTAGAGCTAAGGCCAGACTTATCCTACGAGGAAGAGCCGATTCGGATATTGGAACATGATGTGAAAGTGCTACGGAGGAAGTCAGTTCCTCTAGTCAAAGTGTTATGGCGCAACCATGGGTCGGAGGAAGCTTCGTGGGAACCAGAAGAGACGATGCGACAGCAATACCCTCAATTATTTTAGTTAGGAAATTTCGAGGACAAAAATTTTTTTAAGGGGGTAGAACTGTAACATCCTGGAAAGGGCCTATGCATTTTCGGTTTAGTTCTACGAAGTGACATGTTTTATGTACTAAGAATAAATTTTGAATATTTTTGGAAACTAGGAAATGTAAGGAAAATGGAAAGTGAACATTTTTTGAAACTTGGAAATGTAAGGAAATGTCAAGTTTACAGAGCCGATCGAAAATTTTTGGAAACTTAGAAATGACCTAGAAATGACGAGTTTTAAGGTTTAAAAGGGGAAATTAAGGCAAGGTGGCCTTAAAAGAAAAAGTTTGTGAAATTTGATACACAAACAGGCTTGGAAAAGTGGTCTGAAGATGCCACTTAGGGCCTATGGAAATGGCGCCATATGCAAGAGGAATGGGCCTGAGTTCGAGTCACTTGGGAAGCAAATAAAGGAGGTTTTAATTTTGCTTCCAGAAGACTAAGGTGGACGGCACATGCTTCTAGAAAGGCGGTGTTTTATTTTCATAAATATTCGATTAAAAAGGGTGATAAATAAAGGATTTTTAAATTGGATTATTTTGAAGAGATAAATGTTGGATTTAAACTCTTTTATTTATGATAATTGAAGGATAAAGTTATCAGATAGAGGAGTGGTGGCCAAGTAAGGGACTCCTTAGATGATAATTTCGGCTATAAAAGGAAGGAGGAGGGCTACTCATCAATTTTGCTTCCTCCTTTCTCTCCCCAATTCTTAGTGCTCTCCTCTCTTCTTTTCTTTCTTTTCTTTTGTCAAGTCGAAATTAAGTAATTGTTGGAACCTAGCCGAATATTTTCCTCTCCATTAGAAGCCATAGCCGAATCTCCCCGTGAATCTAAGCAAGGAAGTAGTCGATCAAGTATTAAGGGATCTCTCGTGTTTCTACAACCATGCGACTACAAGGAGGAATATTTCGGGATCTAAGGTAAGAAACTATAAGATCCAAAGGTCTTGTTTTAAGTTTTAATGTTAGATTAAACCTAACATGTGATTATAGAATTTCGACATCCCTAGGAAAGCAAGGATACTTTTCGGGATTTGAGATCACAAAGGTATGTGTTTAAGACATTCGACCAAAGCCTATTTTAAGTATTTGGATTTATTCTCGTGAAGCTTAAACTAACCTATGATGTGTTTTAATGTTGGCCGAATGCAAGAAGGAATACAACAAAGTTTTGGGACTTGATTCTTAAGTCAATCGGCAACAAGGTAGGTTTTCAGTATACAAATCCTACTAGGATTTGGTTTTAAAGCCAAAAAGGTTTATTAATGTGTTTAAATGATTGGCCGAATACAGGAGTTAAGGATCTAAATCGTGATCGGTTCTTCGGGATTTCAAGGACTTCGTTAAACGAATCAGGTGTGTACCCCACACTAACTTTTAATAAGATTGATGGTAATATGTAAAATATGCATGTTTATAAGAATGTGGCTAAGGTACCATAATATGGTACAAAGTACTCGTGCACGCGTTTCCTACTCCTATTAGGATTACGAAATATGTTATATTTAACATGTGAAATATGATAAGAATGCGAATTTAAGTATGATGTGCATGATATGAATAATATGGGTCATTCGGGATATATGAAAAGGGGAAGTGAATCGATGACTACGGCCTCACTATCCGAATGTGGTGACTTGGTCACATTATCCGAATGTGGTAACCGGTTACATTATCTCGAATGTGGTGTCTCATGACACAATTATCTGTGGCTATGCCACAAATTTTATATGGGCGATGAGCACGTCGATCGCAATGACTCCTTCGATGGTGTGTAGCGGATGGAGGGTTGACTTAGTAGTCCCCACGGTGTGCGAGGTTGGTACAGGATGTGTAGCGGATGGCACCTAGGTTTGGGTTTGGGTTGCATCATCATTTTTATCTGTTATATGAATAAGTATTGGATATGAAAAATGTATGCCCGATCTATTGAATTTTAGTGTTGTGTACACATTGAGTCTGTTGACTCACCCCGCTGTGGGACTATTTTTCAGTGTGACGATCAATAATGGACCGGGTTCGCTGGAAGCTTAGGGATGACCATGCTCACTTTGAAGTTGTATTCAATATGGATATTTAAATTTATTTAAGTATTTTAATTTTATTTTGGGATTTTACTTGATGTAATAAGGCCATAAGTTACATTTCTTTACTTTTATTTTTAATTACTATGTTACGAATTATTTTCAATTAAAGTTAAGTAAAATTTATTTCTTTAAAAATAAACCCTAATTGTTTTTTCATCTTAATTAATCGGACTTTAAAATAAGATTAATGGGTTTTTAACTCAAGCCCAACCGAAAACAATAGTTTTTAAAAATCGCACAAGTTTTCCTCTGGTAATAAAAGAATTTTGTAACCAGTTTACTTAAGGAACATACCAGATCCGGTCCAGGCTCGTGGGCCGGGTGTGGGGTGTTTCATAAGCTCATTCAAATACATTTCATTTCAATTTAATCCAAAAACACCTAAATGGGCAAATTACCATTTTGCCCCTAATATTTCACACTTTTACAATTTAGACCTATTTGCACAAAACACAAAATATGCAAAATTTCCCAACAACATAGCTAGGCCGAATCTTCCATATAATCATATAAGTCCATACATTTCATTTATTTTGCAATCTAGCCCCTCAAAAATTTATTTTCACAATTTAGCCCTAATTTTCTAAATTCATCAAAAATTCAAGAACAAAATGTGTTCATCCAACACCTATCTTTCATTTAACACCAATAATAATCAAAAAGCTTGAAATATCATCAGTGGCATATCACACAAACATCATCAATTCACAAAATTAGTACATGGGTTTTGAAGCTCTCAAAGCAACGATTACAAAAACGTAGAAATTATCGAAAGCCGATAAAAAACTAACCTTTAATTTAACTAGATGAGTGCCGAACCTTAAGCTTGTTTTCTTCTTTTCTTTCTTAGCTACATTCGGCCTAAGGAACATAAAGATGATAGTGGGTTTCTTTTGTTTTATTATTACATATATTTTGGTTATTACTTAATTATTAAACTAACCATTAAATAAAAATAATACTAACATATTAACTAAGGTTATAAGTGACCTTTGCCGTCCACTACCTTTAATAATGGGCAATTTGCCCTTTAAGGACTTCATATTAAAAAGCCACTATCAACTAGGCTCTTTTCACTATAGTTTGCAACTTTTACGCTTTACGCAATTTAGTCCTTTTTGTCTAATTAAGCACACAAACAATTAAATTTCTCTACGAAACTTCCACACATATTAATTCACATGTAATAAACACAGAAAATAATATTTAAAAAATTTTCAGACTCGGATTCATGGTCCCGAAACCACCGTTCTGATTAGGGTCAAATTTAAACTGTTACATGCTCCCACTCAAGGGACAGCGCCGTTTGATTCTAGACCTATAATGGGCAGTCAGGGATGAGAGGCTAAAGAAGCCTTCTTCCAAATGATGAACGAATGGTTCACGCAATACATTCGAACGAACCCGGCTGCTCAACAACCTCCACCCCTCCTAATCCCCAACCGGTTCTCGTAGTTCCTCAAGGAATCGAGCTTTTAAGATTGAATAAGCCTTCTGTATAGCCCAAATTCTGCCCGGGCCTAAAACAATTAAAAGCCCATTTTTTACAATATCCAAAACCAAACCAACCTAAACCAAATCAAACCCAATTAAAACTGCCCTAGCCTAAAACAATACAGCCCAAACCCATAACAAACAAAAAACAAAACAAACCCTAGAAACCCTAAGCCTTCAGCCGCCGCTCCTCCCACGCTTCCTCCGCCACGTCAGCACCTCCGTACATAGCTGGCCTCCTTACTTGCAAAACATACAGCACAGAGAAGTAGACAACAACAAGAACAAACAAGAAAATAACAGTGTAATATGCGACTATAAGAAAGGCCCTAACCACAAAATGTAATTTTTTTTTAAAGAGACACAAAATCAAAACCAAAAAAAAAAAAATAGAAGTTTTCGAAAAGGTTGTTTTTTTTTTTCTATTTTTCTGCTCTTATTTCTACTAGCCTTTTTTTAAAGGAAATAAACAATCGAAATCTTACCTTTTTTTTTATTTTGTGCCGTCGTGGCGGGATCTGAGGCCGCCATCTCCAATGAAAGATGGCATTTTTGGGTCGGGGAAGTTGAAAGGCAAAAAAATGACCTTGTTTAGATTTTTCGGCCACCATAGACGACGGCGCCATCACCGGCGACTGGCGGCCGTCACGGCGATTCGGCGACCGGAGACCTGGCCAGATTTTGGAGAGAGGGAGAGAGCTTGAGAGCTTTTTTGAGTTTTTTTTTTTAAAACAAAAGGGCTAAATGAATTTATGGTTAAAAAAACAGTTATATAGCTTATCAAAAATGACGTTGTTTTGTGTTAGGAGCCCAGGCGCCAAAACGACGCCGTTTAAGGCCACCCGCGCGCGACCCGACCCACTCTAGAGGGATCCGCGTGTTTACGTTCAATGGGTTATTTACCCCCTGGCCCTTTCTCTTTTTTTAATTTGTTTTAATTTAGTCCTTTTGCTACTTTTTCTTAATTTATAAATTCGACCCCAGAATTTTGTTGCGCGTTTCAATCAAATCCCTGGCCCACTGACTCTTTGAAAAACAAACACGTGTCCAGGGATTGGGTTTTTTTGCCCATTTGGTCCTCAGCCCTTTCGCGCCCTTTCATTTTAGTCCGTATTTACTTATTTCTTCGTAGCTTTTACTTTAATTTTCTTTTTTATTCTGATTTGGTCCCAAATCTGTTTGATTTCAATTTATTTTTGTAAATTTGTTATTTATTTATTTATTTTAAACTTTTTTTCTCATATATTATTTATTTTAAATTGTTTTATTATTTATTTTAAGTTTTTCATATTATTTATTTTAAACTTTTATATATATTTTATCTATTTTAAATTTTTTTTATATATATATCATTCATTTTTAAACTGTTTTGTATATTATTTATTTTAAATTTCTTTTTGCATATTATTTATTTTAAACTTTTATATATATTATTTTAAATTGTTTTATATATTATTTATTTCATTTGTCTTTGATTGTTAATATTGATATTAAAGTGACATGTGTTGTGTGATTATTGCCATTATGCATATTATAATTCGTTAATTCGTATTTTCATGTTATTCTGATTCATTAGTGTAACATTTTATTCGTAAATTATTACTCCATGTTGTATATTATCATTCCATCACATTTCATTAAAATCACTTCAAAGGTCACGTTTAATTATTTCCTTTATCCATAATAGGCCATTTTATTATATTTTAACTAAATAGCTCGCATTGTTTAGGTTTTGTAATCGCTATTATTCAAAAAAAATGAAAAATAAGGCAATGTTTCGTTTTTTTTTTTTTGGAAATTTGAGAAGTTGTACCCTAACTTACGGGGTTTCGATTTTCTCATTAAATCTAAACAACCGAACATCCTTCTCAATTTAAAATACCTAAGTTTTAAATAAAAATTAAAGGCAAGCTTATTCTCGAGGGTTCAAATGTCGCATCCTAACTTACGGGATGTGCCATATTGTTATCGCGGGACGAGTGGGCCTTTGATGCTCGTTTCAATTTATTCAAGCATTTTTTTAATTAACATAAATAAAAAAGGATCGTATTTTAAATTCTTTTTGAGTTTTCAACTTTCGACATTAAGACATTAATTAATCAATTAGGTACCAATTTTTGGCATTACGAGGGTGCTACGTAATAGCCCGGTTTATACGTTAGTCGAAATAGTGGTTTCGGGACCAAAAATTTGAGTAAAAAATATTTTAATATTATTTTCCGTATTTATAGCATATGAATTGATATGTGTGAAAGTTTCGTATGAAAATTTTATCGTTTGTGTGCTGGTTTGATAAAAGGATTTAATCGCAGAAAATGTAAAAGTTGTGTTCTACTTGATTAAAGTGCTTAATTGCCATGGCTTATTAAATGAAAGGTCCTTATGTTGTTATTAAACCTTTGATAGTGGAATTTGACATAAATGGCCATTAAATGGATGATTTTCTAATGTTTTAGTTAATGGATAAAATAGTAATTTGGTTATTAAGTTAATATTATTAAAACAAAATCAATTTTCTATCATCTTTTATCATCCTTAGCCGAAAATCAAAAGAAAAGAAAGCCATGGAAGTTGTTTTTAGGGTTCGGCATTTACAAGCTTGATTAAGGTACGGTTTTAGCTCGATTTTTGATAATTTCTATGTTTTTGTGATCGTTGCTTCATGTTCTCTTAAGCCCATGCCCTAATTCATGAAATTGATGATGATTTTGAGTTATGTCACTGTTGATTTTGTGAGCTTTGTGATGTTAAATGGTGAAATATGAAAGCTTGATGTTAGATAAATTGTTTTGTATTGGGATTTTTGATGAATTTGCGTATTATGGACTAAATTGTGAAAATGAGAAATTGAAGGACTAAAATGAGAAATAAATGAAATATATGGGCTTAAATGAACTCCATGAAAATTTGGCTAAGCATGAAAAATTTGAAATTTTGTGTATTTTGTGATTTTGTGAAATGAGGACTAAAGTGTTAAAATGTGAAAATGTGAGGGCTAATTTTTAAAATGCCCTAAATATGTGTATATGGATTGAATTGAATGATTTGGTGAATAAAAGAGTTAAATTTGAATGTGTATAGATCAAGAACCAAAGAAAACGGAATTAGATCGGGGGAAATCGAAAGTAGTTGAATAGCCATTCGTTTCCGTTCATTTTCGTACAAGGTAAGTCTATATACAAATAAATGTGTTTGAATTGAATTATTATTGCTTATATGTTAATGAAATGTGATAAATGGCTATTGGAGCTGAATATGTGAAATCCAAGAAAATTTTGATAATATGATGATGTCCGAAAAGCCCCGTACGAACCATAGGAATAATTAGGATACATATGTCATGACATAGGATTCCGATATGAGATATCATGTAAGACCACGTCTGGGACGTTGGCATCGATTTGAGATTTACGTGTAAGACCCTGTCGAGGACAGAGGCATCAATATTTAATTACATGTAAGACCACTTCTAGGACGTTGGCATTATATGAGCTTTACAAGATATCTAATTATCCTTATTGATTCCGAATGGTTCAACGGGCATTCTGAGATATGATTGAATTTGTGAATATGTATCCATTTTAGGTACGTATGAAATGTATATGAAATTTGGTAATGGAAGATAAGTATGAATATGAACATTTGATATGTGAGCTACATGAAAATGTGATATCTTTATAAGCAAGTAGTTATGAACAATTGAGCTAGACGAGAAATAAGAATTTGATATTGTGTTATGCCATAGTTTGTATGAATGAAATAGTTTGTAATTGTTTATGTGATAAGTTTATTTGTATATGGCCTACTAAGCTTTTATAAGCTTACTTTGTGTGTGTTTCAATTGTTTTATAGATTAACGAAGCTACCGAAAGCTCAGGGATCGTTGAGGATCATTACCACACTATCGAACTATATTTTGGTACCTTTTGAAAGTGTACATATTGAAGTATGGCCTGTATAGGCTAGAGAATTTTGATTATGTTTTGAAATGTGTAAATATAGCCATGTGATATGGCTTGATAATAGATGAGACTTTGGATTGATTTTGGTATATGTTTTGCTATGTGAAAATGGTGTATGTGATGGGTTATAATGGTTTTGTGTGAATGGCCATTATGGTATGCTTTAGAGAAATAGAAGTAGTATGTTTCATACTTGATTTGGTATTTGAGATGGTGAATATATTGCATGTTTGAAATGGTTTGAAATGAGATGTGAATCATATGCTTTTGGTATGGAATTGTATAAGGAAATGAATGAGGATATTGTAACATGAATTGTGCATGTTTTGGTAAGATTTTGACCATTAATTGGGCATGAATTGAGTATATAGTGATGCTTATAGGAATGACCCTAAATGGGTGGCAATTTAGCCTTGCAAATGGACTATATTTGCCTACACAATTGAGGACACGGGCGTGTGTCTCGACCGTTTCTCTCAAGGTTGTAATTCGAAGCAAGTCAAACTTGCACGGCCATGTTACAGGCTGTGTGATTCAAGCCAGTTTGCCACATGGGTAAGAAGCACGGGCGTGTTCTCGACCGTGTGACCCAAGTTAGTGTTGCACACGGGCTGAGACATGGTCCAAGCCATGGTCGTGTGAGGCACACGGCCTAGCCACACGGGCGTGTGCCCTGTTTTGAAAGAAAAGTTTTCTAAGTTCAGCAAAGATTCCGCATGAGATCAGTTTAGTCCCGAACCTTCTCTAAAGCATGTTTAAGGTCTCGTAGACCTTCTAAAGGGACTCTATGTGTATATTTCACTATGGAATGGTTGTGAATGTTTGATGTTAGTGAAACGTTTGTGATATGTTCCAATATGTTCGGTAATGCCTCTTAACCCTCGTCTGGTGATGGATATGGGTTAGGGGTGTTACATGCTAATCCTTCCTCGTGCGTAACCGACTCCCGAACCCATCTTTCTGAATTTCGTAGACCAAAAGTGTTGTTTTAATAAATCAAACTGTTTATTAAAAACAACTATCTTACGAGGTGACCCGATCACACCTCATAAAAAAGGATTGGTGGTGACTCCTATTTTTCATTTTAAAACCAAAAGTCGACCCTTTGGAAAAAATGGTTCCGACAGCTTGACAACTCCACTGGGGATGAACACGAGAGTCAAGCCGTAAATTGATTATTTTCTATCCTTTTGTCGAAAATTAGAAATCTGATTTAAAATTATGATCTTTTCATTTCATTTTCATGGTTTGCGTCATTTGATATGTTTGCTTTTAGTTTGAGTCTCTTAGTATACTTTCGCGCATCATATTGCATACACGCTCGATTTTACCCCTCTTAAGTGGGAGCGATAAGCTATTCCTTCGTGAGGTCTTCACCTCTGTATAGGATAGTGGATCGCTTTCAGGATACATTCGTACCTATGTCTTCGTGAGATTTTCATCTCTGTATAGCCATAGGGAAATGTATTCCTCTGAACTGAACTCGGTCCGCATGAGCCTATAATGGGTGAGGATCAAGGAATTTACCGGTTCAGGTACCATTACTCTAGGACCAAACTCCATATAGCGAGCCCTAAGAGCCCGCCCTAGGTATAACTACGCCAAACCCTAGTGGTCACCTGAGTAGGTGCTCTACTTATTATTCTTTGCTTACTTTAAACTGTGTATGAAGTACTGACTTGCTTTGTTTTTGCTTTGATTGTAATTGCATGGCATTTTCAAAAAAGGTGTTGATTCACTTTCAGTTCCTAAATAGATAACTTATCATGGAAAAGGGGTTTCTTGATAAATTGCAGGATAATGCGGCCGTCCAGATTTGGGTCGAGACAGTACAGCAAGAAAAAGGTGATAGTCTGACTGAGGGATACGTATCAGAGTTGTGGGATTTCACCCGCATCAACGTGACTCAGAATAATCTTCAAGAATTAAAGGAGATATGGGACCAGTGGAATGATGAGGTCAAGTAGCTGTTTTACTTTAATTTTAGAGATTTGCCCTATCTGCTAGATGAGAAGTTGGATAAGCACTTATTTCGAGCCCTCGCCCAGTTCTGGAATCCTACCTACAATTGCTTCACTTTTGGGAAAGTTGATTTGGTACCTACCGAGGAGGAGTATATGGCCTTACTACGTTGCCCAAAGATACAAGCCGACAAAGCATATTCAAGAGCCGCTAATGTCCCGAACTTTTTGAAGAAATTGATGAGCATCACAGGGATGAGTGAGCAGTGGGTTGCAGCTCGAATCAAACAAAAAGGAGATAGTAAGTGTATCCCTTGGAAAAACTTGAGGGATCTGATTCTAGCACATCCAGATATGAAGAAAAGGGTTGATGTTTTCGGTTTGAGTATCTACGGTTTGGTCGTCTTCCCCAATGCATTAGGGCACGTAGATGAGGCATTTTTAGATCTATTTGATTGACTCGACAAAAGGGTCACACCGATTCCTACAATTTTGGCCAAAACTTTCAGATCCTTGAACGCGTGCCGGAGAGCGGGAGAGGGCAGATTTATAGGGTGTGTGCAACTTTTGTTGGCATGGTTCCACGGCCATTTTTCAAAAGTGGAAAAGGTTTCATATTAAATCTTATCCGAAAGTTATTCTCCCCTGAAAGAGATAGTGGCTACGCCGAGACGGGATGATATTACGGAGGAAAAGTGGATGATGATTCTCCAAAGTCTGCAAGAAGATGACATCGAATGGAGAGCCCCTTGGATGGTCCCCAACGAGATCTTGTATCGATGTGGAGATTTTAATTGGGTTCCCCTGCTTGGGATATGGGGAGCTGTCGGGTATGCTCCCCTACTCGTGTTAAGATAATACAGGTCAAGACAGTTCACGCCAGCAACACAAGGATTAGCTCAGTGCGAGTTCGTATACAAGGGAGATAATTACAAAAAGAAAGTTCGTGAGATATCAAATGCCTGGAACCAAACTTTTATAATGAAAAGGTTTGCTGCTAATCCAATGACTACCCCTGAGTATGACCGGTGGTGGAATCAGAGAATCAATGATAACATCCCTACGTCAAATCAAGAAAACATCTGATCAATAGAAGAGCACTTGCAGGTGGTCCCGTCTGAACTAGAGATCATCAAACAGGATTTTTGAGAAGAAAAGTTCAGAACTAGGAAAAACGATAGAGCAATTGGAGGAGGAGAAAATGCAGCTGGGGCTAGATGTCGATGTCCAGAAACTAGAAGCCGAGAAATTGAGGAAGGGAAAGAATAAGGCCGAAGAAGATTTGGACAGTTTGAAAATGGATTACAAGAAGTTGCATATGTCAATAAGAACCGCTGGTTTGGGTAAAACGTCTGAGCAATGGCGGCAAGAAATCCAAGAAGAAAAGTCTAGAGCTGATCAGTGGGAGAAGAAGTTCTATGATACTCGAGTACGGGAGGACGCTATAAAAAAGAGCTTGTTGGAGAACCAAAATGAAAATGAGAAGTTAAGAGCTCGGGTGGCAGAGTTAGAAAAGTCACTACATCAGCATCGTAGTCGCAACTCCGTAATCGAATTAAGGGCCAGCCTAAGCAAGATTGAGGAACTAAAAGGGAGGATAGAATAACTTGGAATCGCGCTACAAAACTGTGAACTCCGGGTTGAACTGCTGAAAGCAAATAATGAGTAGTGGAAAGAGCAACTTCATCGATCTCAAGACCAGGTCAGGGATAGGGATTACGTCATGGGTGAAGCTTTGGCTCAAGTGCAAGAAGTGGCTAATCATTTACAAACCTTGGCAGTCCAGGCTGATATACTGAGTTTGAAATATGAGTCAGTGTCAGATCGAGGCCGAGAGTTAGCTTGGCTTCTTAAGCAAGTCAAGACCTTAAGCATTAGGGCAAAGCCATATATGTAATCCATTTTATGTTAATAAATTTGTTTTCTAGAAAGGTTACTCTAATGAAATTGAATTAGAATCAATGCCTTTTTCTTTTTGCATTCATTGCATTCATTGCATTCACGTATCATCATTGCATTGCATTCACGCATCAGCATTTCATTGCATCGTGTGCACCAAAACTAACAAAGAGACTCTAAAATCGTGGCAGTTACCCTGGAATATCATTACGGTACACGAAGAAAGACTAAAGCCATGGACCAAAGGTTGGAAAGATTGGAACAAATGCAAAGGGAGATGCAGGATCAACTGCAAATACAGATGCAAGGACAGTTGGCCAAAATCTAACAGGATATGAGGGATCATATGCTACAATCCTAGATAAGCATGATGAACTAGTTAACCCAGTTGCTGGCTGGGGGGCTAGAAAAAGGAAAGAGCCCTATGATCAATACCGGAGATGACAACGAGGACCCTGCTTATCCTCTAGGCTTCACCCCAACGAACACCCAAGCACAACCACAAAGGGTGTCCGTCAACATCAGATCTCAATATCAGACCGATACTTTGGCACCGATAAACTTCCCGAAGGGTTTAGGCTCCAACCCCGGAGACAATCCAGCAAATCTCATTTTCCCCGACCTTGATGATATAGAAAAAATGGGAAAGGTGAGAGTCGAGCTCCCAAAGCAACTGAAAGACCGATGCAAATGGCTAGAAGAGAAATTCAAGGCGTTGGAAAGCGCTGATTACCATTGTGGAATTGATGCTAAGGAATTGAGCCCGGTGCCAGATATAGTGCTCCCTCTAAAGTTTAAAATGCCGGAGTTTGAAAAATATAACGGGACCAGCTGCCCTGAGGCTCACATTATAATGTTCTGTCAGAGGATGACTGGATATGTCAGTAATGATCAGTTATTAATTCATTGTTTCCAAGAAAGCTTGACTAGGGCTGCAGCCAAATGGTATAATCAGCTAAATCATGCCCAAATTAATTCGTGGAAGGACCTGGCACAGGCCTTCATGAAACAATATGGCCACGTGACAGATATGGCGCCTGACAGAATCACATTACAGAATATGGAGAAAAAACCAAACGAAAGTTTCATGCAATATGCTCAAAGGTGGAGGGAAGTCGCCACGCAAGTCCAACCGCCACTACTAGAAAAGGAAACAACCATGCTCTTCATTAATACCCTGAAGGCACCTTTTATCAATCACATGCTGGGAAGCACAACAAAGAGTTTCTCAAACATAGTGGTGTCTGGCGAAATGATAGAAAACGCAATAAGGTGTGGAAAAATAGAGGCTGGAAAAAACACAAAGAGGTTGGCCCCGAGAAAAAGAGAAAATGACGTGAATAATGTGAGCACATATAACAGGGGTTATTCGAAACCAGTCACTGTGAACCAACCGAGAACGATAACCACTGGCCATCAAGGCCTTCCAAGACAAGAGTCCAACACAAGGCAAAATACAGAGAAACTCCAGTTTACGCCTATTCCAATGATGTATAGGGACTTACACCAAAGTTTATTTGATGCACATGTTGTATCCCCTTTCTACCTAAAACCAATGCAACCCTCATACCCCAAATGGTACGACGCAAATGCCCAATGCGAATACCATGCGGGAATCACGGGACACTCGATAGAAAACTACACCGCTTTCAAAAAGTTAGTCGAAAGGCTCTTCAAAATGGGCATTGTAAAATTTGATGATCCATCTGTGCAGAAAATCCATTACCCAACCATGCTGATAAGGGGGTAAATGAGATAGTCGAGAATACGGGAAAGAAGATCAAGATGAATATTGCAGAAGTGAAAACCCCATTGAGAGAAGTTTGGAAGAAAATGGTAGAAAGAGGGTTAATCACACAAGACTCGAGGGACAGATCCCGAGAAGTAAGGAACTATTGTGAGTTCCATGATGAAGAAGATGATGAGGTTTAGAAATGCAATGAATTCAGGGCCCTAGTACAAGGTCTAATGGACAAAAATGAGCTAGAGTTCTTTGAGTATACGGAAGGAGAAGAGGTGTGCGCCTCAGAAGGAGGGTCGACAAAGAAGGTCTATGAGGCCAACCACCCGGTGGTAATCATCTCACAACCTAGAATCAACGAAGCCGGAGCAAAAATTGCACCAAGAGTTGTAATCCAGAAACTCGTTGCTTTTCCTTATAAAGATAGCAAAAGGGTACCTTAGAACTATGACTGCAATGTGACAATCCCGGGAAAGGTGGGCCCGGTCAGCATGCCAGAGGAAGGTCAAGATGTGGGTTTCTATACACGTAGCGGAAGACGTTATGATGCCCAAAACACAAAAGCTGAACCTGTAAAAGGGAAATCGTTGGTGATCAAAGAAAGGAAAGAGAAGCCAGAACTACCTGTTAATGAGCCGATAAATGAGAAAGAAGCTAAGGAATTCTTGAAATTCCTAAAACACAGCAAGTATAGTGTCGTGGAACAACTACACAAGCAGCCAGCTCGTATATCGGTACTGGCTTTACTCTTAAGCTCGGAGACACACCGTAACGCGCTAATGAAGGTGTTAAACGAAACCTACACCACTGATGATATTTCAGTAAACAAGATAGACCATCTTGTCAACAACATAAGCGCAGATAATTTCATCTTTTTTAATGATGATGAAATACCGCTGGGGGCATGGGATCCACTAAGGCTCTGCACATCACCACCCGCTGCAATGGGTATACATTACTGGGGGTACTAATTTACAATGGATCGGCACTGAATGTATTGCCCCTATCCACATTGAACAGGTTGCCTGTGGACAGCTCTCACATGAAGACATGCCAAAACATAGTGAGAGCATTCAACGGCATCGAAAGGAAAGTAATGGGAAGTATTGAGATACCTCTCTTGATTGGTCCAAACTATATGAGGTAGACTTCTTAGTGACGGACATCAAGCCTTCTTATAATTGCCTATTGGGAAGGCCATGGATTCACTCAGCAAGGGCGGTGCCATCATCACTGCACCAAAAGCTAAAGTTGGTAACGGAGGGCCGACTGATAATGATAAACACAGAAGAAGACATTATTGCGTCCGTTACCAGTGATGCACCATACATAGAGGCTGATGGTGAAGCGATAGAGTGTTCCTTTTAATCGCTGGAATTTGTGAACGCAACCTTCATCGTCAAGAGAACAAGATCTCAATGCCCCAAATATCCAAAGCTACGAGGATGAGCTTACAACTGACAGTGGGAAAAAGGAGCATTGCCTGAAAGGGGGCTCGGGAAATACCTCCATGGACGGGTTGAAGTACCAATCTTGACTAACAAACGGGATCGTTTTGGCTTAGGGTATAAGCCAGACGTGAAGCAAAGGAAGAAGGAATTGGGAAAAAGCAAGAGAGAATAAGATCGCGATTAAGCGAGGTAGAGATCAAGTGGGAACCAATGACCTTCCCCTATATATCCAGAACATTCGTGTCACGAGAAATTATTCACCTCGAACGGAAGATGACAGGAAAAGAAACTGTTAAAGATATGATGGGAAATCTTAGCATCAATGCCATATCTGAAGAGGGAATGGTGGAAGAAAACTTATCGGGCATCCGCCTTTATGAGCCTGGAAGTGTTCTGAACAATTAGACTGCGGAAGAGATTTCTGTAGTTTTTAGGGCTGATTTAGAGTAATGTTCAAAACACGCTTGTTGCTTTAAGCCTAGAAGCAATAAGAATCCTTTTGTGAAATATGCTCAAGTCCAACATCTTTATTTCAATAAAAAATGCATTTTTGTGTATCACTATGAGCAAATATTCTTTTATTTTTTCATTTCATTCATAATCACACCATACAAATAGCTATTCTTAGATTCATTTGTTCTTTGGATATTCCTTCGTGCCTACAACAGGTCTCTAGATATCAATGACATGAGCGACGCTGCTACTGACCCAGAATCTCCTTTTGAGCGAGACATGTGTCTAGAGGGATCTCAGGATTTTGAAGATGACAGAGACTGTAACTTAGCTCTAGATTTGTTAAGGATGGTAGAACAGGAAGAGAAACAAATTCTACCTCACAAAGAGATAATGGAGATTGTGATCTTAGAATAAGGAAAAGAAGTGAAAATTGGAACTTGCATAGGCGAAGAAACAAAACGAGACCTCATTAAATTACTTCAAGAATTCAAAGATGTCTTCGCATGGTCGTACCAAGATATGCCCGGGTTAAGCACTGATATTATGGTACACCGCCTCCCCATAAAAGAAGAGTGTAAGCCAGTTCAACAGAAGCTCCGAAGGATGAGGCCCGATGTTGTGATAAAAATAAAAGAAGAGGTCAAGAAGCAATTCGATGCTGGATTCTTATAGGTGGTTAAATACTCAGAATGGGTAGCCAATATTTTCCCCGTCCCTAAGAAAGACAGAAAGGTAAGGATGTGGGTAGATTATAGAGACTTAAACAAGGCCAGCCCAAAAGACAATTTCCCATTGCCTCACATTGACACTTTAGTGGATAATACGGCAGGCTACTCACTATTCTCCTTCATGGATGGCTTCTCTGGATACAATGAGATAAAGATGCATCCTGAAGACATGGAAAAGACCACATTCATAAACCTATGTGGAACATTTTGCTATAAGGTGATGCCATTTGGATTAACAAATACGGGACCAACGTATTAAAGAGCCATGGTAACCTTGTTTCATGACATGATGCACAAGGAAATCGAGGTTTACGTCGACGATATGATTGCAAAATCCCAAACAGAAAAGGAGCACGTGCAAGTTTTGAGGAAATTATTCTTGAGGTTGAGAAGATTTCAGCTAAAGCTCAATCCAACCAAATGTACTTTCGGGTCTATGTCAAGAAAACTGCTAGGTTTCGTATTCAGTGAAAAGCGAATTGAGATCGACCCAGACAAAGTCAAGGCTATACAAGAATTACCTCTGCCACGCACTCAAAAGGAAGTTCGAGGTTTCCTAGGAAGACTAAATTACATTGTCCAGTTCATTTCACCACTAACTGAGAAATGTGATCCCATATTCCGTCTTCTTAAGAAACACAATCCAGGCGTATGGGATGATGAATGCCAGAAAACTTTTGACAAGGTAAAACAGTACCTGTCCAATGCCCCAGTGCTGTCACCACCTAGTCCAGATAGGCCACTGATAATGTATTTGACAGTATTTGACAATTCTATGGGATGTGTGCTGGGCCAACACGATGAGACATGAAAGAAAGAAAGGGCGATATACTACCTCAGTAAGAAATTCACTGAGTGTGAAATGAGATATTCGCCAATTGAGAAATTATGTTACGCCTTGATCTGGACAACTCGGAGATTGATGGAATACATGTTGTACCATACGACTTGGCTAATCTCGAAACTAGACCCTGTAAAATATATGATTGAGTCAACTGCTTTGAATGGAAGGATGGCTAGATGGCAAATTCTGTTTTTCAAATTTGACATAGTCTAGGTGAACTAGAAGGCTGTGAAAGGGAGTGCAATAGCATATTTTCTAGCCAGTGGAGCTCTATAAGATTACGAACCTTTGAACTTTGATTTCCCTAATAAAGATCTAATGTAAGTGGCAACTATCGAAGAAGTCACTCCAGAAGATCGTCCTTTGAAACTGAACTTCGACAGAGCATCAAATGCTGTTGGTAACGAAATTTGGGAAGTCCTGATATCCCCAAATGGAGATCATTATCCGTTTATTTGCAAATTGGATTTTGATTGAACAAATAATATGGAAGAATATGAAGCACGTATCATGGGAATCTGTGCGGCCATAGAATGCAAAATTAAAGTGCTAGAGGTGTATAGGGATTCTGCACTAGTGATCTATTAGCTCAAAGGTGAATGGGAAACAAGAGACCCCAAATTGATCAATTATCAAAAGCTAGTTCTGGAATTAATTGAGGAGTTTGATGATATCACCTTCTGTTACCTTTCGCGAGATGAAAACCAGATGGATGACGCCTTGGCTACATTAGCTTCTATGATCAGAGTAAATAAACAAGAGGATGTGAAGCCTATCCGAATGAGTATTTACGAGGCTCCAGTTCATTGCTACAATATTAACGAAGAGGAAAAAAAAGATGATCATCCTTGGGATCAGATATACTGCGATATGTGAAGAATCATGAATACCCTAATCAAGCAACTGAGAATGATAAAAGAACGTGGAGAAGACTCGCCAGTGACTACGTCTTAGATAGGGAGATCCTATATAAAAGAAGAAAGGATCAGGTGCTATTAAGATGTGTGGATGCTGTTGAGGCTAAGAAAATCTTGGAAGAAGTCCATGAGGGTGTCTGCGGAACACATGCTAATGGTTTGACAATGGCCGGGAAAATCATGAGATTCGGGTATTATTGGTCTACCATGGAAGGGGATTGCATCAATTATGCCAAGCAGTGCCATAAGTGCCAAATTTATGAGGACAAGATTCATGTGCCTCCTCAACCTCTTCATGTTATTACTTCTCCATGGCCTTTCTCTATGTGGGGCATGGACGTCATTGGACCAATTTCACTAAAAGCCTCTAATGGGCATCGTTTTATCTTTGTGGTCATCGATTACTTCACCAAGTGGGTAGAGGCTGCTTCATATGCCAATATCACCAAGTTAGCAGTCAGCAAGTTCTTAAAGAGGGAGATCATATACCAATATGGAATGCCAGAAAGAATCATATCGGACAATGCATTGAACTTGAACAACATCACGATAACGAAGGTTGCAGTTAGTTCAAAATTAAACACCACAACTCGTCACCATACCGCCCAAAAATGAATGCTGCAGTTGAGGCGGCTAATAAGAATATCAAGAATATTGTGGGAAAGATGACTGAGACTTATAAAGATTGACATGAGAAGTTACCGTTTGCTCTTTATGCTTATCGAACGTCAGTCAGGACCTCTACCAGGGCAACTCATTTCTCATTGGTCTATGGAATGGAGGCAGTGTTACCCATCGAAGTTAAGATTCCTTCCCTTCGAGTCTTGTCAGAGCTGAAATTGGATGAAGTAGAATAGATCCAATCCCGATATGATCAGCTAAATTTGATCGAAAAGAAGAGGCTAAAAGCTATCCATCATGGTCAAATGTACCAAAAACAAATGATGCGAGCTTACAACAAAAAGGTTCACCCCAGAGAATTCCATGAGGGGGAATTGGTATTGAAGAAGATCCTACCCATACAAAAGGACTTCAGAGGAAAGTGGATGCCAAACTGGGAAGGACCTTATGTTGTAAAGAAGGCCTTTTCTGGAGGAGCATTGATTTAACTGAAATGGATGGCAAGACTTTGTCTAATCCAGTGAATTCAGACTCTGTCAAGAAGTACTTAACTTAAAAAAAAGAGAGAAAAAAAGAAAAAGAAAAGGAAAAGAAAAAGGAGAGGCCAAGGCGAAAACCTGCAAAGGGCGCTTTGAGACAAAATGTAACACCCCAAACCCGGTCAATACACCACGACCGAATCTGGCATGTTACGGGGAAAATCGTGTTTGAGGGGTTAGGTTTCAGGTTAAAGATTCGATGAAAAAAAAACTCTTTGACATATTTTATACTTGTCAAAATCTTGGGCATGATTGCTTTAAAACTGGTAGTGAATTTTGAAAACCTGGGAATTTGAAAACTTGGTTGACTCCATAAGTAAGACAAATCCATATCGTTTGAGAATCCCAAGTAATCTCCTTCTTGATGCTTAAAAACATTTTGAGCTTAGTGTGGAAAAATCTCTAGTTTTAGAAAACGTTTGAGTTGCATTTATTTTTAATTTATAGTGTGATACTCGATGGTAAAATTTAAAACATATCGCTTTGTAGTTTTGAAAACCTCATTTTATATCCAAGTTTTTATTCGATAATAATCCATAATTTATTAGGACATAATTGAAATCTAATCAAAGCATGTGAATAATCAAAACATAATTTTAAGAGGCCTTTTACAATCCCAACAAAACCATATGGAATAAAAGAAATTAAGTACCAAGTCTAAATCAGTGAAAATTTGAATTTATTCATGGCATGGTCACCTCGAGTCCACTCGGCTCCATGTCCGCAATCTAAGTGTCACCTGAAATGATAAGGGAGAAGGTGAGTCGCAAGACTCAGTGCATAAATCCCTCTCCCGATTAATGCAACATGCTAACACACATCATAGCAACGCAATACAAGTAATGCACCCAATCCTAGCCATCCGTACTCCATTTCTACCCCGTGTGGTACCAAACCACTGGTGGTTCCAAACCACTGGTGACCCAAGGTCACGATATCCATAATTATGGTGCCAAACCACTGGTGACCCAAAGTCACGAATAATCCAATGATGGGGCCAACCCATCGTGTGATACCAAATCACTGGCGTTAATCCCGTATAATCAGCTGTGGGGCCAACCCACTGTGGTGCAAAGCCACTGGGACGAGACGCTATGAGGTGCCAAACCTCTGGTGTCCCAAAGACACGAATGTGATACCAAATCACCGGTGACCAAGTCACGAATCCAATGATGGGGCCAACCCATCGTGGTGATACCAAATCACCGGGCGTCAATCCAGTATAATCAATCAGTGGGGCCAACCCATTGTGGTGCTAAGCCACTCGGGGCGAGGCACTGAGGTGCCAAACCTCCGTGACCCAAAGTCACAATAATCAATCTGTGGTACCAAACCACCGGAGGTGCCAAACCTCCGTGTCCCAAAGACACGGATATCATATTCCCCCTCCTCTCACATCACCCATAACATATCATACTAATGCAAATCGTGCAAGACATGTAATCATGCTAACATGTTTAACAATGCATCTCATATCACATACATCATCGATCATGATATCATATACCATTAATAGAACTCGTAATGAAATGGGCTTACCCGAATCCGTGCACATACCCCATAGGGTATCATATCAATCAACCACACTGTTTGACAATCAGGTTTATTAACCATATTACTAAGCAATGAGTGTGTTAGTTTACCCACCTGTTAAAACACAAGCTTTTAAACCCAACGAACCGATCTAAGATCCTCAAATACCTTGCTCCTATAATCGGCCAAACATAGATTAGCCACTTATACCATTCGGCCAAAACCATTAAACCAAAGGGGTTAACAATTGAATCCCTTACCTTTCACTTGGTTTGGTTTCCTACCAAAACCCGAACCAACCAATGCTTCCTTAGTCAATCGGCCACACCCTAACAAGAGAACTGTTAATTTTTTTGAAGTCTTTAATTAACGAAACTAAAAGAATGCACTACTAGAACCAATCCCTTACCACCACTTACCAACGATTAACCGAGAAAGAAGACTCCTCTTGCTTGCTTCCAAAATCCAAAGGCCCTATAACGTAATAGTTAACAAAGATTAACTCCTTTCAACCAATCCCAAAATCGAATCAGAACGAGGGAGAGGAGAAATAACCATTCGGCCAAGCACTTACCTAACACCAACCAATATTCGGCCGAGAACCACTAAGAGAGAGGAAAGATTCGGCCAACTCTTAAACAAGATGGAAAAAAAAGGATTCGACTAGGGTGGCTTGTAATAATCAAACAAGATTCGGTCAGAGTGAAAGAAAAGAGAAAACGAAATGCAAAAGGATAGGGGTTGATATTCGGCCAACAATAGAAATGGGGAAAAGAAAAGAAAAGGAAAGGTTTAGAAGGGTGAAGTTTCGACTTGCAAAAGAAAGAATGGAGAAAGTGTTTTGGAGAATGGAGTTTCGGCTTACAAATGAAGAGAAAAGAGAGAGAGCAAAGAACATTCGGCTACCAAGAAAATTGAGAGGACAAAGCAAATTCGGCAAGGCTATAGGGGTTTGGTCTCTTGGTTTCAAAAAGTAAAGAAAATGAGAGAAAGCTCTCTTGTAATTTCGGCTACTATTGACAAAAGAGAGGAATTTGGCTTGACACAAAGTGACCGAAAAGGCACAAAAGTACTTAAGTGAATTTCGGCTAACACCCCTCCCCACTTACCAAAACCGCCACTCTCTCTACAACTCCCCAACATTCGGCCACTACCCACAATTACTCCAAGCCACACATTCAAACTAGTTTGAACTAGTCTCCCTCTAAATTCGCTCTCCACCCACCATTTAAACATTTGACTTGGTCCATGGCGAGTTTGAACGCCCACAACTCTTCTCCTCCATGCCACAAAATGAGAGCAAAAATGTGGGATTTTCGCAGCTTGAACACAGGACCTCCTCTCCTACAAGTGACGCCAAACACAAGCCCCAAGTGGCGCATGCTTTGCCATCTTACTAGCTCAACTCTTGTGCTAACTTTTCCCCTAAAATTATTTATAAACCCCAGCTCCTTCAGCTCCTCTCACATAAAACTTAAAACCAAAATTTTTCCTACCACTCCGGCTTATACTAAGCTTACAACTAAGCCCCAAAACAACACAAAAACAACATTGCAAAACAACCACATGCAAAACAACGCAATAACAAAATAGCCCCTATCCCTGGATATTACAGTTCTACCCCCCAAAAAATATAATTTCGGCCTCGAAATTACCTGATCAAAAGAGTTGAGGGTATTGCTGTCTCATCACATCCTCGGGCTCCCATGTAGCTTCTTCCACGCCATGGTTCCGCCATAGCACCTTTACCAGAGGCACTGACTTCCTACGCAAAACCTTCACATCCCGATCTAGGATCTGCGCATGTTTCCTCCTCCATGGTCAAATCCGGATTCACCTCGATCTCTTCCATTGCTACGACATACGATGGATCCGAACGATAACGCCTAAGCATCGAAGCGTGAAATACATCGTGAATCGACTCAACTCACCGGCAACTCAAGCCGGTAAGCTCATCGTCCCACTCGTTTGATGCACCTTATACGGCCTAATAAACCTCGGACTTAGCTTGCCTTTCCTTCCGAATCTCAATACTTTCTTCCATGGTGAGACCTTCGAAAAACTTGATCCCCACAAAGAAACTCTATATCTCTCCGCATGAGATCGGCATAAGACTTCGCCTATCCAAGCTTCTTTCAATCGAGCTGAATCAACTTAACCTTGTCTTCGGTCTCTCGCAACCAACTCGGTCCCAACAATCGGCGTTCACCCAACTCCGTCCAACATGTAGGTGAGCGACACTTTCTACCATACAACGCCTCATATGGTGCCATTTTGATGCTTGCTTGGTAACTATTATTGTAGGCAAACTCAGCTAATGGCAGAAACTCCTCCCAACTACCTTTGAAATCCGAACACAACCTCTCAAAGATATCCTCTAAGATCTGTATAACCCTTTCCGACTGCCCGTCAGACTGCGGGTGAAAAGCCGTGCTAAAATCCAAGCGCGTACCCAAAGCCTGATGCAACGCTTTCCAGAACCTTGACGTAAATCTGGGATCCCTATCCGAGATAATCGATCATCGCACACCGTGCAATCTCACTATCTCTGACACATACAGCTTCGCCAACCTCTGAAGTGAGTAATCAACCTCTTACCGGAATGAAGTGAGCTGATTTAGTCAGACGATCCACAATTACCCAAACTGAGTCTTTCTTGCTCGGCGTAAGAGGTAATCCACTGACGAAATCCATAGTTATTCTTTCCCACTTCCATTGTGGAATCTTCACTGGCTGAAGCAACCCCGACGGCAACTGATGCTCAGCCTTGACCTGCTGACATGTCAGACACTTCCCTACAAACCCCGTCACTTCTTTCTTCGCACTCCACCACCAAAATTGCTCTCTTAGATCTCTATACATCTTGCTTCCTCCGGATGCATAGCGTATGGGCTGCTATGTGCGTCCCCGAAGAATCCTCTCGCCTCGACTCAACGTCTTTCGGCATACAAGCTCGCTTGGAAACACAACACTCCATCACTAGATAACCCAGAACCCTCCAAACCACCATCCCGCACTGAGACCTCTGCGCACTCAAAACCTCATCTTCCAATCGTTTCTCTCGATCGCTCAACCCAAGTAGGCTTAACTCGCAGCTCTGCGCGAGAATACTTCCGCTGCGTCATACAAACTCGGATGGGCAAACATCGCTCTTAAGTCCAAAACAACCTTACGGCTCAACGCGCGTCGCCACCACGTTAGCCTTGCCCGATGATATTCAATCGAACAATCATAATCCTTGAGCAATTCAATCCATCTGCGCTGCCTCAAATTCAAATCCTTCTGAGTCAAAAGATACTTTAGACTCTTGTGATCTGTGTAGACTATCGATCTCTCTCCAAACCCAGAAAACTCTGAATCTCAGCCACTGACTTAGGCGGCTTCCAATCCAAAACTGCCTCAATCTTCCGAGGATCTACCCTAATCCCCTCACCGACACTATATGACCCAAGAATGTCACCTCCTAAGCCGAACTCGTGACTTACTAAATTTTGCATAAAGTCGTTTTTCCTCGAATCTGCAGCACTATTCGCAAGTGTGCATCATGCTCCTCCTCTGTCTTTGAGTATACTAAGATGTCGTCAATAAAAACCACTACGAACTGATCCAAATACTGCTGAAACACCCTATTCATCATATCCATGAATGCTGCTGGTGCGTTAGTCAACCCAAACGGCATTACCAGAAATTCGTAGTGCCCATACCGAGTACGAAATGTTGTCTTGTGGATATCCGCCTCCTTCACCTTCAATTGGTGATACCCAGACCTTAAATCAATTTTTAAGAATACCGAAGCACCCTTCAGCTGATCAAACAAGTCATCTATCCGCGGCAACGGATACTTGTTTTTGATCGTCAACTTGTTCAACTGGCGGTAGTCTATACACATCCGCATGGTACCATCTTTCTTCTTAACAAAGAGTACTGGCGCTCCCCAAGGTGAAACACTTGGCCTAATAAAGCCTCGATCCAACAACTCCTGGATCTCGAGCCTTTAATTCCACCAACTCCTTTGGCGCCATCCTATACGGAGCAATAGACACCGCGCAGCTCCCATGAATGAGATCTATCCCGAACTCCACCTCACGATCTGGTGGCAAGCCCGAAAGTTCCTCTAGAAACACATCAACAAATTCTTTAACTGTCCGGACCTTTTCCACCGGTCCAGTAACCTCCCCAATGAGATTTCCCACAACGGTTACATGCATGGGTCCTCGATTACAAAGACAGACACCTACCAGATCGATTCGGCCCACTTTTTCTAGCTCTTTTCATGGATTACCCGATGACCCGTAAGATCCAAAACTCCTCTTATGTCCTGCTCCTATCCATGTTTTGCCTCACAGATTCCTTAACACCCTCGGCTACCTTAGCCTTCTCAACCAGGACGGCAAACTCACGTTCTCGCTGTGGGAGCAATCAGCCAGCCTTAATTGCCTCGCATCATCCTCGAATCGAACACACCTCTCGTGTTCGGTAGCCACAATGCCCCTAGCATACCTACTCGGCTTTAAGAATTCTCGCCTCGTACTCGACACGGACTTACTCCCCGAACTAGCCTCAAAAATGCTTTTCAGTGCGTCAATGTAGCTAGCTCCAATGTACTTTTTCCGATAAGCGACCTAAATTAATCCCAAGTGAGATCCTCTGCTGCAGCCCCATCTCGAACCGTGAGCCACCACTGGTATGACTCATCCCGAAGGAGCGATACTATCCCCTTCACTTCTTCTCGCAGATCGTGTCCAGATCATCCATGATCCGCTCCGTCGCTTCCGGTAATACTCACCGTCTTTGAGCAACACCGAAACACCTCTAAATACCTCAAATTTCCCATTTGCTCGGAGTCGCCAGCACATTTCCTAACTCCTGCGCCTCCACCTATTCCACTACCCTTTCCGAACTCGCAAAGATCGCTGCGACATCGCTGCGTCATCGATCGATCTCGAAATTCACCACCTCCACCGGTGGTGGTACCGAGATCTCATTCTCTCGACCCCACGACTGACCTCTACGGTTCGAAAACGTCATCCTACCCCGACCACGTCCACGTGTATTACGACCACGTCCACCCCGAGAGTGCTCATGACTACAGATCTCGACTTATCTCGATTTAGAAGTTTTATGCATCGCATTTATTCCGCTATTTAAAAGCACAGATCTTATGAATATTTCTTATTAAAGAAATTTTTGTTTTCGCAAGTCGTGGACCTAGTGGTTTCAATTTCTAAAGTAATTGCTAGCCATTCAATCATATTACACCAACATCAGTAATCACAAGAATAGTAAGGGGTACTTACAGGCGGATTGGTGCCGAGACTCAAG
Organism: Gossypium sturtianum; assembly: GCA_025698515.1. Lineage (NCBI taxonomy): Eukaryota > Viridiplantae > Streptophyta > Magnoliopsida > Malvales > Malvaceae > Gossypium > Gossypium sturtianum. The sequence goes on from CM046950.1 coordinate 122,987,686, forward strand.
CCATGCCTTTCAAACCATATACTTTGAAACAAAAACATTTAAAAACAAAAAAAATTCTTAAAACATTTTGGGCCTCAGGCCCACAGCCGAGCCTTGAACTTAGCTCTGATACCAAAATTGTAACACCCCAAACCCGGTCAATACACCACGACCGAATCTGGCATGTTACGGGAAAAATCGTGTTTGAGGGGTTAGGTTTCAGGTTAAAGATTCGATGAAAAAAAAAAACTCTTTGACATATTTTATACTTGTCAAAATCTTTGGCATGATTGCTTTAAAACTGGTAGTGAATTTTGAAAACCCGGGAATTTGAAAACTTGGTTGACTCCATAAGTAAGACAAATCCATATCGTTTGAGAATCCCAAGTAATCTCCTTCTTGATGCTTAAAAACATTTTGAACTTAGTGTGGAAAAATCTCTAGTTTTAGAAAACGTTTGAGTTGCATTTATTTTTAATTTATAGTGTGATACCCGATGGTAAAATTTAAAACATATCGCTTTGTAGTTTTGAAAACCTCATTTTATATCCAAGTTTTTATTCGATAATAATCCATAATTTATTAGGACATAATTGAAATCCAATCAAAGCATGTGAATAATCAAAACATAATTTTAAGAGGCCTTTTACAATCCCAACAAAACCATATGGAATAAAAGAAATTAAGTACCAAGTCTAAATCGGTGAAATTTCGAATTTATTCATGGCATGGTCACCTCGAGTCCACCCGGCTCCATGTCCGCAATCTAAGTGTCACCGAAATGATAAGGGAGAAGGTGAGTCGCAAGACTCAAAGGCATAAATCCTCTCCCGATTAATGCAACATGCTAACACACATCATAGCAACGCAATACAAGTAATGCACCCAATCCTAGCCATCCGTATCTCCATTTCTACCCCGTGTGGTACCAAACCACCGGTGGTGCCAAACCACCGGTGACCCAAGGTCACGATATCCATAATTGTGGTGCCAAACCACCGGGTGACCCAAAGTCACGAATAATCCAATGATGGGGCCAACCCATCGTGTGATACCAAATCACTGGCGTCAATCCCGTATAATCAGTTGTGGGGCCAACCCACTATGGTGCGAAGCCACTGGGACGAGACGCTATGAGGTGCCAAACCTCTGGTGTCCCAAAGACACGAATGTGATACCAAATCACCGGTGACCGAAGTCACGAATCCAATGATGGGGCCAACCCATCGTGGTGATACCAAATCACCGGGCGCCAATCCCGTATAATCAATCAGGCCCAACCCACCGTGGTGCTAAGCCACTGGGACGAGACGCCGAGGTGCCAAACCTCTGTGACCCAAAGTCACAATAATCAATCTGTGGTACCAAACCACCGAGGTGCCAAACCTTTGGTGTCCCAAAGACACGGATATCATATTCCCCCTCCTCTCACATCACCCATAACATATCATACTAATGCAAATCGTGCAAGACATGTAATCATGCTAACATGTTTAACATTGCATCTCATATCACATACATCATCGATCATGATATCATATACCATTAATAGAACTCGTAATGAAACGGGCTTACCCGAATCCGTGCACATACCCCATAGGGTATCATATCAATCAACCACACTGTTTGACAATCAGGTTTATTAACCATATTACTAAGCAATGAGTGTGTTAGTTTACCCACCTGTTAAAACGCAAGCTTTTAAACCCAACGAACCGACCTAAGATCCTCAAATACCTTGCTCCTATAATCGGCCAAACATAAATTAGCCACTTATACCATTCGGCCAAAACCATTAAACCAAAGGGGTTAACAATTGAATCCCTTACCTTTCACTTGGTTTGGTTTCCTACCAAAACCCGAACCAACCAATGCTTCCTTAGTCAATCACCCACACCCTAACAAGAGAATCATTAATTTTTTGAAGTCTTTGATTAACGAAACTAAAAGAATGCACTACTAGAACCAATCCCTTACCACCACTTACCAACGATTAACCGAGAAAGAAGACTCCTCTTGCTTGCTTCCAAAATCCAAAGGCCATATAACGTAATAGTTAACAAAGATTAACTCCTTTCAACCAATCCCAAAATCGAACCAGAACGAGGGAGAGGAGAAATAACCATTCGGCCAAGCACTTACCTAACACCAACCAATATTCTCGCCAAGAACCACTAGGAGAGAGGAAAGATTCGCCAACTCTTAAACAAGATGGAAAAAGAGGATTCGGCTAGGGTGGCTTGTAATAATCAAACAAGATTCGGTCAGAGTGAAAGAAAAGAGAAAATGAAATGCAAAAGGATAGGGGTTGATATTCGGCCAACAATAGAAATGGGGAAAAGAAAAAGAAAAGGAAAGGTTTAGAAGGGTGAAGTTTCGGCTTGCAAAAGAAAGAATGGAGAAAGTGTTTTAGAGAATGGAGTTTCGGCTTACACAAATGAAGAGAAGAGAGAGAGAGCAAAGAACATTCGACTACCAAGAAAATTGAGAGGGACAAAGCAAATTTGGCAAGGCTATAGGGGTTTGGTCTCTTGGTTTCAAGAAGTAAAGAAAATGAGAGAAAGCTCTCTTGTAATTTCGGCTACTATTGACAAAAGAGAGGAATTTGGCTTGACACAAAGTGACCGAAAAAGGCACAAAAGTGCTTAAGTGAATTTCGGCTAACACCCCTCCCGACTTACCAAAACCGGCCACTCTCTCTACAACTCCCCAACATTCGGCCACTACCCACAATTACTCCAAGCCACACATTCAAACTAGTTTGAACTAGTCTCCCTTCTAAATTCGCTCTCCACCCACCATTTAAACATTTGACTTGGTCCATGGCAGAGTTTGAACGGCCCACAACTCTTCTCCTCCATGCCGTCAAAATGAGAGCAAAAATGTGGGATTTTCGCAGCTTGAACACAGGACCTCCTCTCCTGCAAGTGACGCCAAACACAAGCCCCAAGTGGCGCATGCTTTGCCATCTTACTAGCTCAACTCTTGTGCTAACTTTTCCCCTAAAATTATTTATAAACCCCAGCTCCTTCAGCTCCTCTCACATAAAACTTAAAACCAAAATTTTTCCTACCACTCCGGCTTATACTAAGCTTACAACTAAGCCCCAAAACAACACAAAAACAACATTGCAAAATAACCACATGCAAAACAATGCAATAACAAAATAGCCCCTATCCCTGGATATTACACCAAAGGTGTTTTGAATTGAAAACCCGTGAAAGGGCAATTCAAATTTTGATCAAAGGTGGGGCATGCGATAGTCTTGCTATGCTTGAATTAACGAAGATGAGGTATGCTACGTCCTGGGGCATCGACAAAGTACTCTAGATCTCCTAAACACATGTTGAGCCCAAAATGGTCCTCAGGAAGATCGTACAGAGAAGCTCAGGCTGCGATATCTAGGGCACTTATTTGTTCCCTCACCTATTTTGTATTCCAGCAATGTTTGCTTTCTTTAATTAATCCATTCTTTTCAGATTTTGTTCCTGATAAATTTCAGTTTTGTCCATCATTATGATCCTTTTCATGCATTTTGCATTGAAATAACGATTAATGGACTAATAATACTTTCACAAAAGGAGTTTTGTGTATTACTCTAGAAGCTTCTAAATAGTACAAGAACCTGAAATAGGACTATTATTTAGAACTCACCAAGCCTAAGGGTTGGAAATATTTAAGAAAGAATAGTCTAAATTGTGACTATTTCTTTGGATTTTCTGTCAAAGATATCAGCTGAACAAGAAGACATGATATTACGTCAGTAATACAACCTTGATAAATAACGAGCAATGACAACCCAGACATTAAAAAGGGATCATTCTCATGACATTCTGCATTCATAAAAATATCATTCATAACACATTTAGTTAGGAGCATTTGATTCATTCTGATCATTGAATCCTAATCATTTGGCATAAGCATAGGCCCATGAAATCAATTCTACAGGTCATGTCACCCAGAGGACGGTCTAGGAACATCGGTGAATCTGTAAATCTCATCTCCCTGAAGTAGCAGTGGAGCAGATTGAAGTCGTAAATCTTATCTCCTTGAAGTTGCAATGGAGTAGATCGAAGATGACGGATCTTATCTTCTTAAAATGGCAATGAGTCAGATTGAAGCCACCAGCCTTATCTCCCTGAAGTTGCAATAGAGCAGACTGAAGATAGTGAATCTTATTTCCCTGAAGTTGCAGCGGAATAGATTGAAGCTACAAGTTGCAAACCTTATCTCCCTAAAGTTGCAGTGGAGCAGGTTGAAATTACCAATCCTTATCTCCCTGAATTTGCAGTGGAGCAGATTGAAGATAGCGAATCTTATCTCCCTAAAGTTGCAGTGGAGCAGATTGAAGCTACCAATCCTATCTCCCTGAAATGGCAGTGGAGTGAATTAAAACTATAAATCCTATACCTCTGAAGTTGTAGTAGGTCGAATTAAATCTACCATAGCAAGTCTTATCTCCCTGAAGTTGCAGCGGAGCAAACTAAAACCAAAAATCTTATCCATGAAGTTGCAGCAGAGTAGATTGAAGCTACAAGTCTTATCTCTTTGAAGTTGCGGTGGAGTGGATCAAAGAAACAAGATGCAGTCGACTGGAATGAAGCTACTTGAAAAGAGAAGCACCAAAAGAAGTCAAGACTCAGCGAGACCAGGCAAAATTGGTCTTCCTTAAAAGTCTTTGCTCTGCTCTCGTTACACGAAAACGAGCAAAGATGGGCAGCTGTACAGCCCAAATTCTACCCGGGCCTAAAATAATTAAAAGCCCATTTTTTGCAAAATCCAAAACCAAACCAACCTAAACCAAATCAAACCCAATTAAAACTACCCTAGCCCAAAACAGTACAACCCAAACCCATAACAAACAAAAAACAAAACAAACCCTAGAAACCCTAAGCCTTCAGCCGCCGCTCCTCCCACGCTTCCTCCGCCACGTCAGCACCTCCGTACACAGCTGGCCTCCGTACCTGCAAAACAGACAGCACACAGAAGCATACAACAACAAGAACAAACAAGAAAACAATAGTGTATTATGCGGCTATAAGAAAGGCCCTAACCACAAAATGTAATTTTTTTTAAGGAGACACGAAATCAAAACCAGAAAAAAAAAAGAAGTTTTCGAAAAGTTTGTTTTTTTTTCTATTTTTTTGCTTTTATTTCTACTAGCCTTTTTTTTAAGGAAATAAACAGTTGAAATCTTACCTTTTTTTTTTATTTGTGCCGTCGTGGAGGGAGCTAAGGCTGCCATCTCCGATGAAAGATAGCATTTTTGGGTCGGGGAAGTCGAAAGGCCAAAAAATGGCCTTGTTTCGATTTTTTAGCCACCGTAGACGGCGGCGCCGTCGCCAGCGACCGGCGGCCGTCACGGTGTTCTGGTGACCGGTGACCTGGCCGGATTCTAGGGAGAGGGAGAGAGCTTGAGAGCTTTTTTGAGTTTTTTTTAAAACAAAAGGGCTAAATGAATTTTTGGTTTAAAAAATCAGTTATATAGCTTATCAGAAATGACACCATTTTGGGTTAGGAGCCCAAGCGCCAAAACGACGCCGTTTAAGGCCACCCGCGCGCGACCCGACCCACTCTAGGGGGGATCCGCGTGTTTACATTCAATGGGTTATTTACCCCCTAGCCCTTCCACTTTTTTAATTTTTTTTAATTTAGTCCTTTTGCTACTTTTTCTTATTTTATAAACCAGAATTTTGTTGCGCGTTTCAATCAAGTCCCTGACCCATTAACTCTTTGAAAAACAGACACGTGGCCAGGGATTGGGTTTTTTTGCCCATTTGGTCCTCAGCCCTTTCGCGCCCTTTCATTTTAGTCCTTATTTACTTATTTCTTCGTAGCTTTTACTTTAAATTTCATTTTTATTCTGATTTGGTTCCAAATCTGTTTGATTTCAATTTATTTTTGCAAATTTTTTATTTATTTATTTATTTTAAACTTTTTTTCTCATATATTATTTATTTTAAACTTTTATATATATTATCTATTTTAAATTTTTTTATATATATCATTCATCTTTAAACTGTTTTGTATATTATTTATTTTAAATTTCTTTTTGTATATTATTTATTTTAAACTTTTATATATATTATTTTAAATTGTTTTATATATTATTTATTTTAAATTGTTTTACATATTATTTATTTTAAATTGCTTTATACTATTTATTTTAAATTGTTTTATATATTATTTATTTCATTTGTCTTTGATTGTTAATATTGATATTAAAGTGACATGTGTTGTGTGATTATTTCCATTATGCGAATTATAATTCGTTAATTCGTATTTTCATGTTATTCTTATTCATTAGTGTAACAATTTATTCGTAAATTATTACTCCATGTTGTATATTATCATTCCATCACATTTCATTAAAATCACTTCAAAGGTCGCGTTTAATTTTTTCCTTTATCCATAATAGGCCATTTTATTATATTTCCACTAAATAGCTCGCATCGTTTAGGTTTTGTAATCACTATTATTCAAAAAAAAAAATAAAATAAGGCAATGTTTCGTAATTTTTTTGGAAATTTGAGAAGTTGTACCCTTACTTACGGGGTTTCGATTTTCTCGTTAAATCTAAAAAACTGAACATCCTTCTCAATTTAAAATAACTAAGTTTTAAATAAAAATTGAAGGCAAACTTATTCTCGAGGGTTCAAATGTCGCATCCTAACGTACGGGATGTGGCATATTGTTATCGCGGGACAAGTGGGCCTTTGATGCTCGTTTCAATTTATTCAAGCATTTTATTAATTAACATTAATAAAAAAGGATCGTATTTTAAATTCTTTTCGATTTTTCAACTTTCGACATTAAGACATTAATTAATCACTTACGTACCAATTTTGGGCGTTACGTGGGTGCTAATCCTTCCTCGTGCGTAGCCGACCCCTGAACCCATCTTTCTGAATTTCGTAGACCAAAAGCATTGTTTTAATAAATCAAACCGTTTATTAAAAATAACCATCTTACGAGGTGACCCGATCACACCTCATCAAAAGGATTGGTGGCGACTCCTATTTTTCGTTTTAAAACAAAAAGTCGACCCTTTGAAAAAGATGGTTTCGACACCTCCAGTTGATAAGATCCGTAAACACGGGGCTGAAGAGTTCAGAGCTAATGTTGATGATGACCCTGAGAGAGCCGATTTTTGGCTTGAAAATACGAGTCGGGTGTTTGATGAACTTTCCTGCACACCGGCTGAATGTTTAAAGTGTGCTATATCCCTTCTGAGAGACACCGCATATCAGTGGTGGAATATGTTAGTATCCATGGTGCCGAAGGAGAGAGTTACTTGGGAATTCTTTCAGACTAAATTTTGAAAGAAATACATCAGTCAACGGTTTTTGCATCAAAAGCATAAAGAGTTTTTAGAATTGAAACAAGGTCGCATGACTGTAATAGAATATGAAAGAGAATTCGTATGGTTAAGAAAATATGCTCGAGAGTATGTTTCTACTGAAGAGATAATGTGCAAGCGGTTTGTTGATGGGCTGAACAAAGACATTAAAATTTTGGTCAAAATTTTAGATTTAAAAAAGTTTGTTGTGTTAGTCGACCGGGCTTGCAAAGCCGAAGATTTTAATCAAGAAAATAGAAAGGCTGATTCGGAGGTAAGAGATTCAAGGAAGAGATCAATGAGTAAACCTTATCTTTCCTCGTCAAAGAAATCCAGAGACTATTTTAATCGATCAACAACTTTAGTGGGATATTCCAATAGAGATTGTGGAAAGCAATACACTAACCCTAAAGCTCAAGCCACATCAGTATCGAGTGTTGGCAACGTAAAAGACATCAAGCCTGAGTGTCAACAGTGCGGAAGACGACATTTTAGAGATTGTTGGGTGAAAAATAATAATAGAGCTTGTTATAGTTGTGGTTCACGAGATCATTTTATTAAAGATTGTCTTGAGATGGTTAAGAAAGATAGACCTCAAAATGTGAGACCGAGTAATATGTCGATTAGGGGAAGACCACCAAGAAATACTGGGAATGTGAGTGGTAGTCGAGGGGCGACAAGGGACTCCACTGTGAGATCTGAGGCTAGAGCACCTGCCAGAGCCTACGCTATTCGCGCTCGCGAAGAAGCATCGTCATCAGATGTTATTACCGGTACCTTCTCTCTTTATGACACTAATGTGATTGCTTTAATTGATCCTGGACCGACACATTCGTATGTTTGTGAGAATTTAGTGTCTAGTAAGAAATTACCTATTGAAATTACTGAATTTATGATTAAAGTATCGAACCCCTTAGGCAAGTTTGTACTAGTTGGCAAAGTATGCAAGAACTGTCCTTTAATGACTCGGGGCTACTGTTTTCTGGCTGACTTGATACTTTTACCATTTGATGAATTTGATGTGATTCTGGGTATGGATTGGTTGACTTTACATGATACCGTTGTGAATTGTAGACGAAAGACTATAGAATTGAAGTGTCAGAATAATGAAATTCTTCGAATTGAATCTGATGAGTCGGGTGGATTACCAATAGTGATTTCATTGATGTCGGCTCAGAGATATGTTAGAAAAGGTTGTGATGCGTACCTAGCATATGTTTTAGATACCAAGGTGTCTGAAAAGATGATTGAATCAGTGCCTGTAGTTTGTGAGTATCCGGATGTATTTCCAAAAGAATTGCTTGGGTTGCCACCAGTCAGAGAGGTTGAATTTTCCATTGAGTTAGTACCGGGAACTTCACCGATATATATAGCTCCATATAGAATGGCTCTGATAGAGTTGAAAGAGTTGAAAGCTCAGTTGCAAGAGTTAACAGATAAGGTTTTGCACGACCGAGTTTTTTGTCTTGAGGTGCGCCAGTATTGTTTGTTAAGAAGAAAGACGAGTCAATGAGAATGTGTATTGACTATCATCAGCTCAACAAGGTTACGATAAAGAATAAATATTCCTTGCCAAGAATAGACAATTTGTTTGATCAGTTGAAAGGTGCAACAGTGTTTTCAAAGATTGATTTGAGATCTGGTTATTATCAGTTGCGAGTTAAAGACTCAGATGTGCCAAAAACTGCATTTAGAACAAGGTTCGGACATTATGAATTCCTTGTTATGCCTTTTGGATTAACTAATGCTCCTACCATTTTTATGGATTTGATAAATCAGATCTTTAGACCGTATTTAGAAAGATTTGTTGTTGTGTTCATTGATGACATTCTGATCTATTCACGAGATGAGTCTGAGCATGCCAAGCATTTGAGGATTGTGTTACAGATCTTGAGAGATAAGCAACAGTATGTTAAATTTAGCAAATGTGAGTTCTGGCTCCGGAAAGTTAGATTTTTGGGGCATATGGTTTCTGCGGAAGGTATAAGAGTTGATCTGAGCAGGATATCTACAGTTATTGACTGGAAACCACCTAGAAATGTATCCGAGGTCAGAAGCTTTCTGGGATTGGCTGGTTACTATCGACATTTTGTAAAAGGGTTTTCGATGATTGCTACACCGATGACCAGACTGCTACAGAAAGATGTAAAGTCTGAATGGTCCGAGAAAAGTCAACAAAGCTTCGATCAATTGAAAATATTGTTAACTGAGGCACCAGTGTTAGTTCAACCTGAGTCGGGTGAAGCATTTGTAATTTACAGTGACGCGTCATTAAATGGTTTGGGTTGTGTATTAATGCAATAAGGAAAAGTGATAGCTTATGCCTCCAGACAGTTGAAACCGCATGAAAGGAACTATCCGACGCATGATTTAGAGTTGGCTGCTATAGTTTTTTCATCGAAAATTTGGTGACATTATTTGTACGGTGAAAAATGTCACATCTTTACTGATCATAATAAAAGTATATTATGAATAAAAAAGATTTGAATTTGCGACAACGGAGATGGCTCAAGTTACTAAAAGACTATGATTTGGTGATTGATTATCACCCGGGGAAAGTGAGTGTGGTCGTAGATGTTTTGAGTAGAAAATCATTGTTTGCCTTGAGAGCAATGAATACACAGTTGACATTATCCGAAGATGGTTCGATCTTAGCTGAGTTAAAAGCTAAACCAATATTTCTTCATCAAATTTGTGAAGCTCAGAAATGTGATAGTGAATTACAAGCTAAAAGAGTGCAATGCGAGTCGACTAATGATTCAGAGTACCAAATCAAATTTGATGATTGTTTGATGTTCTAAGGTATAATTTGCGTACCGAAAAATCCAGAGTTAATTCAAAAAAATTTACACGAGGCACATAGTGGTTGTTTATCCGTTCATCCTGGAAGTACTAAAATGTACAATGATTTGAAACAACTGTATTGGTGGTCGGGTATGAAACAAGACATTTCTGAATTTGTAGCAAAATGTTTAGTGTGTTAGCAAATTAAAGCTGAACATCAAGTACCTTCGAGTTTACTTCAGCCTGTAATGATACCAGAGTGGAAATAGGACAGGGTTACAATGGATTTCGTATCGGGATTGTCTTTGTCTCCGAAAAAGAAAGATGCTATTTGGGTTTTTTTTGGTCGATTAATGAAATCGACAGATTTCATCCCGGTACATACTGACTCTTCGCTTGATAAATTGGCTGAGTTGTATATTTCTGAGATCGGTAGATTGCGCGGGGTGCCAATTTTGATTATTTCGGATAGGGATCCAAGGTTTACGTCACGATTTTGGAAGAAATTGAAAGAAGCTCTAGGTACGAAGTTGAATTTTAGTATAGCTTTTCATCCGCAAACTGACAGACAATCTGAATGAGTAATTCAGATTCGTAAATATATGCTCCGATGTTGTGTTTTAGAGTTTGAAGGTAATTGGGAAAAATATTTGCCGCTGGTTAAATTTGCATATAATAACAGCTTTTAATCGAGCATAAAGATGGCACCATACAAAGCTTTGTATAGTCGTAAATGCCGAACTCCATTGTACTGGACTAAACTTAGCGAGAAAAAGATTCACGGGGTTGATTTGATTAGAGAAACCAAAAAAAAAGTGAAAATAATCCATGATTGTTTGAAAGAAGCTTCAGATCGTCAGAAATCATATGCGAATTTGAAACGAATAGATATTGAATTTCAGGTCGGTGACAAAGTGTTTTTGAAAGTATCCCCGTGGAAGAAAATCCTTAGATTTGGTCGGAAAGGCAAACTGAGTCCGCGTTTCATCGGGTCGTACGAGATCATCGAAAGAATAGGGCCAGTGGCATATCGACTAGCTCTACCATCAGAGTTGGGAAAGATTCATAATGTATTTCATGTGTTGGTGTTGCGTCAATATCGATCGGATCCCTCAGATGTGATTTCTCTGTCAGAGATTGAGATTCAGCCTGATATGACATACAACAAAGAAGCAATCAAAATTTTGGCTCGAGAGATCAAATAATTGAGAAATAAAAGTATAGCTCTCATGAAATTACTTTGGCAATGACACGGTGTCGAAGAGGTTATGTGGGAGCCTAAGGAAGCTATGAGAAAATAGTACCCTAACCTATTCACTGGTAAGATTTTCGGGGACGAAAATCCCTAAGGGGGAGAGTTATAACAGCCCATTTTTGGTCAAATCGGAACAGTGGTTTTGGAACCACAAATTCGAAGTCGAAATATTTATTTTATTATTATTTTAAACTTTACAACACGATGGAGTGATTGTGTGAAAATTTCGTTAAGAAATTTTATCGTTTAAATGGTCAATTTGATAAAAAGGACTAAATCATGTAAAGTCTAAAATGCATGTTCTATTAGTTAAATATGTCTATTAGCTATGGCTCATTAAAGTCAAGGTCCTTATGTTGTAATTAGACCATTAATAGCATGAGTGGACAATTATGGACAACCATTATATGATTTTAATGTTTAATTAGTAAGGTTAATATTGTAATTTTATAAAAAAAACATTTATTAAAACAAAACAAAGTCATAATTTTTGTCCATCTTCATGCTAATAGCTGAATTTAACAAAGGGGGAAACCATTCAAAGGGTTTGAAGCAAAATACGGACTTGGATCGGGGAAAAGATAAAGTTATCGACTAATTGACTTATTTCGTAGTTTACACATCCGAGGTAAGTTCGTATGTAATAAGCATTGTTACAATTATGCTTTAAATGCTTTGATATTGCATAAATTGTGTATATGAGATTATAGTCATGTTTGACGATGATTTGGATATATATGGCACTTAGTGTGCGATTCGTGATAGCTTCGACTACTTATGGCACTTAGTGTGCGATTCGAAATAGCTTCGGCTATATATGGCACTTAGTGTGCGAGACCGAGATAGCTTCGGCTATGTAAGGCAATTAGTGTGCTAGATTATAATAGCTTCGGCTACGTATTGGCACTTAGTGTTTGAAATATCGAGTATTCGACAGTATTCTGAAAAGGTATGGGTTCGTTATGAATTTGTACAGGTATGTACATGTAAAGTATGAGATTCAAATAAAAGAAGTTATGAATTTGCATATAATCATATGATTGAGCATGATGAAGGTTTGTTGTTATCATGAATTATATGTTAAATAGTTCAAATTGATGATTTATGTATTATGATTTGTTGAACATATTTCGTACGAACTTACTAAGCTTTATAGCTTACTTTGTTTATTTTTCCCGTGTTTTATAGTGAATTCAAAGTTAGCTCGGATTTGGAGATCTTCAGAGACATCATCACACTATCCAACCGTCGCTTTGGTACTTTTGAACTTATGGTTTGGTCATATGGCATGTATAGGGACTTTGAGTCATTTTGGTTATGTTTGGTAATGACTTTGGCCAAATGAATTGGCTTGTAAATGTTTATGTTTGATATGTATATATAGCCATGTGTAATGGATCATTATGGTTTGTTTGGTATGTTTGAATAATGTACATATATGCTTATGTCTTGTGTATATTGAGCTGGTTGTGATGATTGAAGGTAATAGGTACATTGAGTGTTAAATAGATGAATTGCGAATATTGGTATGCTTGTGAAATTAGGCTAAATAATGCATCTTTAATAATAGTCATTTTGATGAGTTGAGATTATAAGGATGGTATGAATCTAGATAGCATATGGTAGTACTTATGTGCCTTTAATTGGTTAGTATTGAAATGGTAAGATTTAGACTTGGCTTGGTTGTTTTGGATGGTATTTTATGCTATGGTTTGGTTTCATTTGTATAGGTGAAGATGTGTAGCAAATGGGGTGGCAAAATGGCTTGGTAAATAGCCCATTTTTTTCCACACGGGCAGAGACACGGGCGTGTGTCTCAGCCGTGTGTGACACACGGTCATGTTGCACGGCCGTGTGTCCCCTGGTGTTGAAATTGAATTGAAGTCAGTATGCTCCACACGGTCTCACACACGAGCGTGTGATCAGCCGTGTGGTACAAGTCAGTATACCCCCTAATTGGCACACGGCCTAGCACTCGGGCGTGTGACTTTGTCGTGTCGCATAAGTTAGTATACCCTACAGGTTTGGCACGGCCTAGCACACGGCCTGGCACACGGGCGTGTGTGGTCACTTCGAAGGGCACACGGGCTAGACACACGGGCGTATGGTTGGCCGTGTGACCCAAGTCAGTAACCTCACTTGTTTGGACATGAGGTAGGACACGTGCTGGGACGCGACCATGTGCTCCCATTTTGAATGTTCACATGGCCTGTGACACGGGGGTGTCTGATGGCCGTGTGAGACACACAGCCTGGTCATACGGGCGTGTGTCCCCTATTTTGGAGAAAAAAATTATAACTGTTGAAAATTTCCCGAGTTATCGGTTTATTCCCAAACCACTCTTAATGCAAGTTTAAGGCCTCATAGGCTCGTTTATAGGACACTATGATTGATTTTGATTGAATTATATCTGAATTGGTAAGTGGTGTATGAAATGTATGTTTAAAAGTGTTGCAAGTCTAGTAATGCTCTATAACCCTATTCTGACGGTGAATACGGGTGAGGGGTGTTACAGTTATGTTTTTTTGTATAGCCATGAGAGTTGGCTTATTTTTGTATTTTTGGTGATGTATATATTTGTGCAAATAGCCTTTGTTATGTTGTGTAATATTGCCATTTATATGCTTGTTGTGAATTGGTATTTAGGAGTACCATATGGTTGAAATTTGAAGATTTGTATGCATGTGATTAGAGGTAAGAAAATGCATTTATGAATTTAACTAGTTAAGTGAATTGAGAATGTGAAATTGGTATGAAATTGAATAGCATATTGTGGTATTTGTGTGCCATGTATTTGATGGTATTGAAATGGCATGAATTATGCTTGGTTGAGATTGGTTTGAATGTCTATTGATGCTATGTTATATGCCAATTGATGTTTTTAGGTGGTTGCATTTTGGGTGAGAAAGATGGCTTGGTAAATAGCCTATTTTTATCCACACGGTTAGAGACACGGGTGTGTGTCTCAGCCATGTGTGACACACGGTCAGGTTACACGGCCGTGTGTCCCTTAGTGTTTAATTAGAAATCAAGTCAGTATGCTCCACACGGCCCAGCACACGGGCCTGTGACTTAGCAATGTGGCATAAGTCAGTATACACTATATGTTCGGCACGGCCTAGCACACGGCCTGGCACACGGGCGTGTATGGCCATTTCGAAGGGCACATGGGCTGGTCACACGGGCGTGTGGTTGGCCGTGTGACCCAAGTCAGGGAGTTACACGGGGTCGGACACGGGCTGGGACACGGCCATGTGATCCCATTTTGAATGTCCACATGGCCTATGACACGGGTGTGTCTTTGGCCATGTGAGACACACGGTTGGGCCACACGAGCATGTGTCCCCTGTATTTTGAAAATTTTTCTAAGTTTTCTAAAAGTTTCCTAAGTTATCAGTTTAGTCCTGAATCACTCCTAATGCATGTTTTGGGCCTCGTAGGCTCGTATTAGGGACAATGTGATTGATTATGAATGATGTTTGTTTGGAAATGGAAAATGCATGTGAAATGTATGTTTATTTATGAAATAAGTCCGGTAATGCTTCGTAACCCTATTCTGGCGTTGAATACGGGTGAGGGGTGTTGCACTGGGTGCCAATTTTCTTTTGTTATGCCGATGAGTTACTGGGTGCCAAACTTATTGGTAAGCGTTGGACGCAACTATTTGCTTCAAATTTATACGATAAGGCACTAGGTGCCAAACTAGTGTGATGTTTAGATTCGTGTATACGTTCGAGTCCGATCGTGTTAATAGGCAGTTAAAAGATAAAAATGAAATGTTTATAATTGAAATGATGATATTGAATAAGTCCTCAAAATTCATATGACTGGAAAGAAACTATATGAAATTTAATTGTTTCTATTGAAATGGAAAATGGATATGAAATGTGAAATGGAATATTCAATTGTGAAATGAATTGGAACATTGATAGAAATGTTCATTGAAATTATGGATTTGGAAATTTAGGTGGAATGTACCATCATATGAATTGATATATCAAAAGATATGTGAAGTAGATTTTCCATATTTTAACATTAGTAAAATGTATTAGTTTTAAATAATGATTTCATTAATTTGTACAAATGACATATAAATTTCATAGCATCATTTAATTATATCTTGGGTATTTTAAATGTATTATGTTATGTTTTAATGTTAGGATTATAGAAATACCACTAAGTTATACTTAGCATATGATTTTGTTTTTTGTGCACATTCTAGGTACTGTATGATTTGATCGTCAACTCAGCATCCAATGGCAATTCCGAACTAAAGTGTTGGTGATGATCTTTTTTGGTCTTCGAATGCACCTAAGATGTCTTATGGTTATATAATGTTCATTTTGGATTTTGTTGGAATTTTGAGAATCATAAGTATATATATGTGTGTGGTGGCAATGATCATGATGATGATGTTTTGTTAAGTAGATGGCTTGTATATTAGTTCCTTATAAGGAATTAGGTGATATCTATGCCTTTGTACTGGTTGAAATGATTTGGTAAATTTAGTGCATAAGTTTTAAGGTTGATTTGGAGCCAATTGTGAGATTGTTTGAATGGTTAATTGGATGCATGTTTGGTTGGTTGTTTGAGGTGCCATTGAAGGCATATTGGTAGGGTTTTAATGTGATAATGGTTGATGTTTGAATTGTTTATTAAGGTGTCAATTGTGGCATATTGGTTAGGCACTGAGGATGGTTGTTATAAGTAATGTTTTTGGTATGATTTTGATGTTTTTGAATTGATTGAGATAGGGTATGATGTTGACTTCTGGCATAAGTTTACTAAGGGTAGAATACTTTTATTGAAAGGTTTCTTCAAGTACATATGGCCTGATCTGTAACAGCCTATTTTCAGTGAAATCGCATGAGCTTACCGCTATTCACCTCGTAAGAGCATACTGATTCAGAGATTGTCTGAGCATACATATACAGGAATTGATGGATTACAGTTCAGTACACCTCGTGTGTGCTACCCAAGTATCCAACGATATTCTAAATGGTTCAACGGGCAATATTTTCTTAGAAGATTATATAAGTTTGATATGAACTACTACAGGTACTTACATGAAATACATGGAAATGATGTTACATGATATATATTGATATATGAAATGAATGATACATGTATATGAAATTTGAATATTTGTTGATTTCATCCACGAATATTGGATATTATATGTGATTTATATAGCTAACATGTTGGCTTTTGGCCAATTTGGTTGGGATATGCTATGTTTGCTTATCTTAATTGTGATTAAATGCTAAGTTAAATTTTATGTTATACGGACTTACTAAGCTTAAATGCTTACTCTGTGTTATTTTCCGTGTTTTATAGTGATTCGGAAGCTCATTTGGGTTGGAAGCTTGTCGGAGCAATATCACACTATCCATCGGCTCACTCGGTACTTTTGGTTGTTTAATTTTGGTTATAATGGCATGTATAGGTTATTTTGGCTAATGTTAGCCTATATGTATTTTGTTGAGATTGGCCACTTATTTAGCTTGTGTTTTGGCACATTTTGGTTTGTGCATAATTGCCTTATATGGTTGATGTGTGGCTTGATTTATGGTTGAATGATGAAAGGTAAATTGGTAGTTGAATATGCTTATGATATATGTTTTATAATTTGGTGTGATTTGGTGCTTTGTTATGGAAAGCACATAGTATATTGATGCTAGTTTGAAATGGCTTATTTGGTACCATGTAAGAAGTTTTGGTATGTTTTGATAGGTAGGCTAAGTGGCATGAAATGATGCAAAATGGCTTGGTAAATTATTGGCTTATTTGGTTTAATGGTGTACATGATTATACATGTTTGCATATTGTCATTTGAGGTGCCTAAGGGCATAGTGGTTGTATATGAATATACTACATGTTTAATGCTTGGCTTTGCTTGTTTTGGATGCCTTAATATGGCTTGTTTATATGCACAATGTTGAGTGTAGGTGGATGCCAAATTGGGTGAGAAATGTGGCTTGTAAAATGGCCTATTTTCGTCCACACAGGCAGAGACACGGGCGTGTGTCTCAGCCATGTGTGACACACGGCCAGGTGACACGGCCATGTGTCCCCTGTATCTTTCAAAGGGTTGCAAATCATGCTGTTATATGTCCTAGCACACGGCCTGGCACATGGGCATTTAAGGCTACTTTGAAAGGTACACGGCCTGGCACACGGGCGTGTGACTTGGCCGTGTAGCCCAAGTTAGTGAGTTGCACAGGTAAGTACACGGGCTGGCACATGGCTGTGTGTCCCTATTTTGAATGCCCATACGACCTAAGGCACGGGCGTGTCCCTTGGCCGTGTGGCCCCTGCAGCTTTAAAAATTTGTAATGTTTTCTGAAAAATTTTACGAGTTTCTGATTTAGCCCCGACTTGTTTCTAACGTGTATTTAGGGCCTCGAGGGATCGTATAAAGGATAGTATGCATGATTTTGATTGGTTTTATTATGAATATTGATATGTCATGAAAAGTTCAAAATTCTGTTTTTTTGTACTGTAAACTCTAGTAATACTTCGTAACCCTCTTCTGTGATGGATACGGGTTAGGGGTGTTACATTTATTGGTATCAGAGCTATGGTTTAGTCGATTCTCGGGATGAACGTAGCGTGTACGAGTCTAGCTATACATGCCATTATATAACCTGTGATAGTGTGGTATCTCCTAACTGTTTTAGAACATGTTTTCATATAGCAATGACATCTAACCGAGCTGATTCGAATGAAGTAGAGAGTAATGCTCAAGCCTCCGTTCATGGAGTAGCTTCGAGTGGTACGAGCTTGTATCTAAGGGCTGGAGAGGAGAGGCTAAGGAAGCCTTCTTTCAAATGATGAATGAGTGGTTTATCGAGTTTGTATGGACGAACTTGGCTGCTCAACAACCTCCACCCCCTCCTGTTCCCCAATCGGTTCCCGTTATTCCTCAAGGGATGAAACAAATCCGAGTTAGTAATCCTCCTGTTGATAACATACGTAAGTATGGCGCTGAAGAATTTTGAGCTATAGCTGAGGATGATCCCGAGAGAGCTGAATTATGGTTAGAGAATATGATCAGGGTTTTTGATGAGCTATCCTGCACACCGGCCGAATGTATTTAATGTGCGGCATCGTTGTTTAAAGATTCAGCATATCAGTGGTGGAACACGTTGACTTCAGTTGTGCCAAGAGAGCGAATCACCTGAGAATTTTTCCAAACCGAGTTTCAAAGTAAATACATCAGTCAGAGGTTTTTGGATTAGAAATGTAAAGAATTTCTGGAGCTTAAGCATGGTCGTATGACTATATCAGAGTATGATCGAGAATTTGTCAAATTGAGCAAATATGCTCGGGAGTGTGTTGCGATCAAAATCGTTATGTGTAAAAGATTTGAAGATGGGTTAAATGAAGACATAAAGCTTCTAGTGGGAATTCTGGAATTAAAAGAATTCATTGTATTGGTTGACCGAGCACATAAGGCTGAAGAACTAAGTAAAGAGAAAAGACGTGCAGATTTTGAAGCTAGAGACTTGAGAAAGAGATCGACTGGGAAGTCCTATCAGTCAGCATCGAAGAAATCTAAAGAACTTCACTACCGTTCTAGTGCTTCTATGGGATATTCTAGTAGAGACAGAGATACTAGACGCTCCAGTCCTAAACCTCATGCTACATCTGTAGCGAGTGTGGGTATTGTCAGAAACACCAGACCTGAGTGCAATCATTGTAACAGATCACATTATGGTGAGTGTTAAATGAATAAAGGAGCGTGTTTTAGATGTGGTTCCTTCGACCACTATCTTAGAGATTTCCTAGAGAAATCCAAAAAAGAGAAAGTTCAGACTGCGAGACCGAGCAACACAGCTGCGAGAGGTAGACCACGTCATAATCCTGAAAATGTGAGTGGTAGTTGTGGCATGACGAAAGACTCTGCTGTGAGATACCAGGCATGAGCACCAACTAGGGCTTATGCTATTCGTGCTTGCGAGGATGCTTCTGCGCCAGATGTTATTACCGGTACTTTCTCTATTTATGATACTGATGTAACTGCTTTGATTGATCCGGGGTCAACTCATTCGTATGTGTGCTTGAATTTAGTGTCTAATAAGAATTTACCTGTTGAGTCCACTGAATTCATGGTTAAAGTGTCAAACCCTCTAGGCCAGTATGTGCTAGTTGATAAAGACTGCAAGAATTGTCCTTTGATGACTCGGAGTTACAGTTTTCCAACTGATTTGATGCTATTACCGTTTAATGAATTCGATGTGATTTTGGGCATGGATTAGCTAACTCTGCACGATGCTATTGTAAACTGTAGACAAAAATTAATTGTATTGAAATGTCAAAACGGTGAGACGCTTCATATTGAATCTGATAATCCGAGTGGGTTACCTATTGTTATATCAACTATGTCGGCGTAGAAATATGTGAGAAAAGGTTGTAATGCTTATCTTGCTTATGTACTGGATACTAAAGTGTCTGAATCAAAGCTTGAATTAGTGCTAGTGGTTTGCAAGTATCCCGATGTATTTCCAGAGGAGTTACCTAGATTACCGCCGGTCAAAGAGGTTGAGTTTGCTATAGAACCTGTACTGGGAAAATCATCGATATTGATATCACCATACAGAATGTCTCCTACAGAGTTAAAAGAGTTGAAAGGACAACTGCAAGAGTTGACAGATAAAGGTTTTGCTCGACCTAGTTTTTCACCTTGGGGTGCACCGGTTCTATTTGTTAAGAAAAAGGATGGATCGATGAGATTGTGTATTGACTATCATTAGCTTAACAAGGTTACAATCAAAAATAAATATCCACTGCTTTGAATTTATGATTTTTTTGATCAGTTGAAAGGTGCCATAGTATTCTTGAAAATTGATCTCTGTTTCGGTTACTATCAGCTACGAGTGAAAGACTCGGATGTACTGAAAACTGCATTTAGAAATAAGTACGGACACTATGAATTTCTTGCGATGCCGTTTGGTTTAACTAACGCACCTGCAGTATTTATGGAATTAATGAACAAAATCTTTAGACCGTATTTAGACAGATTTGTTGTGGTATTTATTGATGATATTCTGATATATTCCTGAGATGAAACCAAGCATGCTGGGCATTTGAGAATTGTTTTACAAACTCTGCGAGATAAATAACTGTTTGCTAAATTTAACAAATGCGAGTTCTGGCTCCGAGAAGTTAGTTTTCTGGGACATATAGTGTCAGCTGAAGGCATCAAAGTTGATCCGAGTAAGATTTTTGCAATTGTTGACTGGAAACCACCGAGAAACGTATCCGAAGTTATAAGTTTTCTGGGATTAGCTGGCTATTACTGAAGATTTGTCAAAGGGTTCTCAATGGTAGCTACACCGATGAGGCTGCTATTACAGTAAGATGTGAAATTTGAATGGTCTGATAAATGTCAGCAAAGTTTTAATTAGTTGAAAGCACTGTTGACCGAAGATCCAATTCTGGTTCAGCCTGAATCGGGTAAAGAATTCATAATTTTCAGTGATGCACCTTTAAATGGTTTAGGCTGTGTTTTGATGCAAGAAGGCAAAGTGATAGCTTACGCTTTCAGACAGTTAAAGCCACATGAAAAGAACTATCTGACACATGACTTAGATTTAGCAACAATTGTGTTCGAGTTGAAAATTTGGCGACACCATTTTTTCAGTGAAAAATGTCACATATTTACCAATCGCAAAAGTTTAAAGTATCTAATGTCGCAGAAATATCTGAATCTAGGACAACGTAGATGGCTCAAATTGTTAAAAGATTATGAGTTGATCATTGATTATCATCCGGGAAAAGCAAACGCAGTTGTTGATGCTTTGAGTAGAAAGTCATTATTTACTCTGCGAGTGATGAATACATGAATGACATTATCTGATGATGGCTCAATCTTAGCTGAGTTGAAAGCTAAACCGATGTTTTTACAGCAGATATACGAAGCTTAGAAAAGTGATAGTGAATTGCTAGCTAAACGGGCACAATGTAAATCGACTTCTGATTCAGATTTTTAGTTAGGATCCGATGATTCTTTTCTGTTCAAAGGTAGAGTTTGTGTACAAAGGAATCCAGAGCTTATACAGAAAATTTTGCTTGAAGCTCATAGTGGAGGCTTATCTGTTCATCCGGGAAGCAATAAAATGTACAACGATTTGAGACAGATGTACTGGTGGCCGAGAATGAAATGCAAGATTTCTGATTTTGTATCGAGATGTTTGATATGTTAGCAAGTTAAAGCTGAACATCAGGTATCGTCAGGACTGTTACAGCCAGTGATGATACTGGAGTGGAAATGGGATAAAGTTACTATGAATTTAGTATCGGGTGTACCCCTATCTCCGAAAAAGAAAGATGCCATCTAGGTTATCATTGATCATTTGACGAAGTCTGAACATTTTATTCCGGTACGTACAGATTTCTCCCTTGATAGATTGGATGAGTTGTATGTTTATGAGATCGTCAGATTACACGGAGTGCCAGTCTCCATTATTTCGAATAGAGATCCACAGTTCACATCACGATTTTGGAGAAAGTTACTGGAAGCGCTTGGTACACGATTGCATTTTAGCACTGCGTTTTACCCTTAGACTGATGGTCAGTCTGAACATGTGATTCAGATTCTCGAAGATATGCTTCGTTGCTGTGAATTAAAGTCCGAAGGCAATTGGGAGAAATATTTAAAGTTAGTTGAATTCGGGTATAATAATAGTTTTCAGTCGAGTATATAAATTGCACCGTATGAGGCTCTGTATGGTCGTAAATGCTGAACTCTGCTATACTGGACCGAGCTTAGTGAGAAAAAGATATACAGGGTTTATTTGATTCGTGAGATTGAAGAAAAAGTGAAAGTAATATGAGATAGCTTGAAAGTAGCTTCAGATCGTCAAAAATCGTATGCAGATCTTAAACGCAAAGATATAGAGTTCCAAGTTGGTGACAGAGTATTTTTGAAAGTTTCGCCCAGGAAGAAAATTCTTCGATTCAGTCGTAAAGGAAAGTTGAGTCCGCGATTTATCGGGCCGTATAAGATTACTGAAAGAATCGGGCCTATTGCATATCAATTAGCTTTACCGTCAGAAATTGAAAGAATTCATAATGTCTTTCACGTGTCTATGTTACGACGGTACCGATCTGACCCTTCACATATTATCTCCCCAATGGATGTCGAGATTTAGTCTGACATGACATACAGTGAGAAACTGGTCAGAATTCTAGCCCAAGAGGTGAAAGAATTAAGAAACAAGAACATAGCTTTAGTAAAAGTTCTCTAGCAATGACACGTAATAGAAGAAGCAACCTGGGAACCCGAGGAAGCTATGAGAAAGCAATACTCGAACCTCTTTTTTGGTAAGATTTTCGGGGACGAAAATCCTTTTAGAGGGAGAGTTGTAACAATCGTTTTTAGTGAAATTAGAACAGTGGTTTTGGGACCACCAATTCGAAGTGAAAAAAATTATTTTCTTATTATTTTATGGTCTACAGTATGATAGAAATACCGTATAAAAATTTCGTAAAGAAATTTTACCGTTTACATGCTTAATTTGATAAAGGGACTAAATCGCGTAAAGTGCAAAAGTTAAGTTCTAATAGCTAAAGGTATTAAATAGCTATAGAACTTTAAAGTGAGGTCCTTATATGGTAATTAGACCATTAGTGTGTTAGTGGAACATAATGGCTTGGCATTTAGTGAAATGAATCATGTTTATAAAGGTTAATTTTGTAATTTGGTTAATAATGATATAATAAGTTAAAACAAAATTAAAAAGCTTTCATCTTTCTTTTGTTCTTCAACCAAATATCACAGTGAAGGAAGCCATTTTTGTTGAACTAGGGTTCAGCTACTTTGAAGCTCAATTGGTGAGTGATTTTTGTCCCATTTTTAATGATTTCTACGTTTCTAGAATCGTTGTAGCTTAATTTAGCTAGCCGGGGACTAATTTGTGAAATTGTTAAACTATTAGGGTTTCTACATTGATGAGTAGGCTTGAGTTTTGATGTTTGGTGATAGAAAATGAATGGTTGTTGTTAGATAAACAACTTTTGTAAAGGAATTTATGAAATTATGAATTTATGAAATATAGAGGCTTCTATTAATATGTATAAAAATAGGCTAGGCTTGGGTAAGGATTAAATTGCATGAATTTCATTTTTCGAGCCTAGGGACTAAATTGCAAATAAATTAAAAAACAAGGGCAAAATGGTAATTTTGCCAAAATTATATGTTGGACAAAATTGGATGAGAAATATATTGAATTGGGTTAAATTTATTCGTATAGATCCAGATATACCTCGTGCAGATTTAGATTGGGGAAAGGAAAAATCTTAGATTAATCGCCTCCGTATCTACGTATACTCGTCGAGGTAAGTTCGTGTAATTAAATTGTATAATTATATGCTTTAATTGAATTATATGTATGTAATTTGCATTATTGTCATATATGAATATCGATCGCATATCCGACGACGTACGACGATTCTCGAGTCCCGTTTCAACCGTAGGAATTCGTAGGATACTAATGACATGCCATTAGGGTTACCGATTTCAGCTCGTATTAGCTTACCGTTATTCAGCTTGCATGAGCTTACCGTTATTCAGCTTGCATGAGCTTACCTATTCAGAGCTGGTATGAGCATACATGTACAGGAATTGATGGATTACAGTTCAGTACAACTCGTGTGTGCTACCCAAGTATCCAACGATATTCTAAATGGTTCAATGGGCAATATTTTGTTACAAGATTATATAAGTTCGATATGAACTACTACAGGTACTTACATGAAATACATGGAAATGATGTTACATGATATATATTGATATATGAAATGAATGATACATGTATATGAAATTCGAATATTTGTTGAGTTCATCAATGAATATTGGATATTATATGTGATTTATATAGCTAACATGTTGGTGATTATGTGTTTAGGCTTTTGGCCAATTTGGTTGGGATATGCTTTGTTTACTTATCTTAATTGTGATTAAATGGTAAGTTAAATTTTATGTTATACGAACTTACTAAGCTTAAATGCTTACTCTGTGTTATTTTTTGTGTTTTATAGTGATTAGAAAGCTCATTTGGGTTGGAAGCGTGTCGAAGCTATATCACACTATCTATCGGCTCACTTAGTACTTTCGGTTGTTTAATTTTGGTTATAATGGCATGTATAAGTTATTTTGGCTAATGTTAGCCTATATGTATTTTGTTGAGATTGGCCACTTATTTGGCTTGTGTTTTGGCACATTTTAGTTTGTGCATATTTGCCTTATATGGTTGATGTGTGGCTTGATTTATGGTTGAATGATGAAAGTTAAATTGGTAGTTGAATATGCTTATGATATATGTTTTTTAATTTGGTGTGATTTGGTGCTTTGTTATCGAAAGCATATATGTATATTGATGCTAGTTTGAAATGGCTTATTTGGTACCATTTAAGAAGTTTTGGTATGTTTTGATAGGTAGGCTAAGTGGCATGAAATGATGCAAAATGGCTTGGTAAATTATTGGCTTATTTGGTTTAATGTGTACATGATTATACATGTTTGCATATTGTCATTTGAGGTTCCGAAGGGCTTAATGGTTGTATGTGAATATACTACATGTTTAAGGCTTGATTTTGCTTATTTTGGATGTTTTAATATGGCTTGTTTATATACACAATGTTAAGTGTAGGTGGATGCCAAATTGGGTGAGAAATGTGGCTTGTAAAATGGCATATTTTTGTCCACACAGGCATAGACACGGGTGTGTGTCTCAGCCGTTTGTGACACACGGCCAGGTGGCACGGTCGTGTGTCCCCTGTATCTTTCAAAGGTTTGCAAGTCAGGCTGTAACAGTCTGGTTTAGACCCTAGTTAGAATAGTTGTTTCGGGACCACAAATCCGAGTCAGAAAAATATTTTAATATTATTTTATGTGCTTGCAGTATGTGATTAAGAATGTGTGAAATTTCCGTGAATAAATTTGTCCGTTTGTGTGCTTAATTTGATAAAAGGACTAAATCACATAAAAGGTAAAAGTGACAATTTATATGTTAATGTGTTTAATTGAGTTGGCTATTGAATGTGAAGGCCTTAAAATGAAATTAGACCATTGTATATTGGTATGGACGGTTGTGGTCATTAATTAAAAGGTTTATGCATTATTTTATGATGGTTAAAATAGTAATTTTTGTAATAACATATGTTATAATAAAACAAACATTAAAGTGCCATGAAAAATGTGTTCATCTTGCCGAAATTAAAAGAGAAAGAAAAGAAGAAAAGAGTTCTAGGGTTCGGTCATTGGAAGCTTTAATTAAGGTATGAGTTTTGTTTGGTTTATAATAATTTCTATGTTTTTGTGATCGTTGCTTCGAGTACTATCAAACCCATGCCTTAATTTTGGAATTTGATGATGATTTTGAAATGTGACATTGATGAATGCTTGAGTTTTGTGATAGTTGATGATGAAATATGAAATATATGTGTTAGATTAACATGTTTTGTCTTTGGATTTTTGATGAATTTGAATAATTTGGACTAAGTAGTGATAATAATATTTTGAGGGACTAAAATGTGAAATAAATGAAATGTATGGACTTGTATGATCATGATGAAAATTCGGCTAAGCATGGGTACAAGGGAATTTTGTGTATTTTGTGATTTTGTGAAATAAGGACTTAAATGTCAGAATGTGAAAAGGTGAGGTCTAATTTGTAAATTGCCCTAAATGTGTGTTTTTGGATTGAATTGAACGATTTGGTGAATAAATGAGTTAAATTTGAATATGTATAGATCAAGAACCAAAGAAAACGGATTTAGATCGAGGAAAGTCGAAAGTGATCGAGTAGTCAAATCCGTTCGTTTATTCCGAATACGAGGTAAGTCTATATACAAATAAATGTATTTAAGTTGATTTATTCATGTTCATATATTATTGAATTGTAATAAATGACTTTGGAAGATATACATGAGAAAACCGAGAAGTATCGACAATGTGTCAATGTCCGAAAAGTCCCATACGAACCTTAGGAATAGATAGGATTAATATGTCATGACATAGGGTTCCGAGGTGTGATATCGTGTAAGACCACGTCTGGAACGTTGGAATCGATTTGAGAATTACGTGTAAGACCATGTCTGGGACATCGGCATCGTATATGATTTTCGTGTAAGAACCTGTCTTGGACAATGTTATCGATATTTGATTACATGTAAGACCACGTCTGGGACGTTGGCATTGTACGAATATTCTGAGTTATCCGAGTATCCTATTTAATTCCAAATGGTTCAGCGGGCAATGTAACATCCTAAAATTTGGAAATTTATGTGTTGCATTGTTTTTGGTATTAAGCTAGTTAAATTATTAATTGTGTATGTTTAGGAGGTCCTGAGAAGACTCGGGGTTCATTTGGACCTAGTGAAAATTTTTGGCATTTAGTACTTTAAGGAGATGGAGTAAGTGACCTTAAAGCATATGGAAATAATTGAGTAAATAGCTAGCATAAATGAGCTATTTGTAACATCCCGAAATTGGGCCTATTAGGATTGGGCCCATTGGGCCTTGAGCGTAGAAGCGTTTTAAAATTTTGAGAACAAGAGAACGGCATTATTTCAAGTGGGACTTATTAGTTAACTGAATTTGGAAGGTTACGAGGTTTCTAGGAAGTTCCGGGTTCAAGATGGGCTATAGGAAAAAAATTTGTGTTTAAGCATTTAAGGAGAGTAGGCAAGTAGCATCGAGACTTAAGGAAATAAGTGTGCATTTTACTAGCACAAGGAGTCAATTGGTAAAGTGGCAAGTGGCGTGTGGAGTGTACTAATGGTCTAAGGTTCGAATCCCACCTAGTGCAAATATTTTGGATTAAATTTTTGTGCTATATGGTAAGTGTCAGCCAAGGCTTAAATATGGTAAGTAAGACTTTTTAATTATGGTATGATGGCTAAGGAAACAACGAAAGGATGAAGGTAAGGAAAGGAATCAAAAGAAAAAGGCAAGTATAGGGAACATGTTGGCACAAAAAGAGGAGAGTGTTATGGAAAGTTTGGATGGCCAAATTTTGACCATTATGGCCATGTATGTGGACGGTTTTATGTGTAAGGGGGTAGCCGAATTTTTGTTGGTGTTTTGGTAAAGCTTTAGTGCTTGTTTTGGTCAAATTCCTTTAGCATCAAGTGTGCCATTTTCTCCAAATTACTATTCTCTTAGCCGAATTTTTCCTTTGCCTTTTGATAGAATTTTGGTGTTTGTTAGGCTAAAATCTACTCTTGCACAATTTTGTGTTTTCTCCAAATCTCTTCTTTTGCCTTGTGCCGAAATTACAAGCCATTAGTGAACATATTCTTTTCTTTTCTTTCTTCTTGTTGCTGAATGTACCCAAACCATTGAGACTAAAATTTGTTCATTCATCTCTTCTTTATCATTTTCTCAAGTGGGTTGACACTCTTTTCTTCGATTGAATCAGTAAATGAATTCTTTTCTATGTTCATATTCTTTTCTTTCTAGCCAAATAGGTATTTATCACTATTCGGTTGTAAATCTTGATCTTAACCGAAATGGTGTTATCTTCCATTCCTTCATATTGTAATCACCCTCTTTTTCGTAGTGTTCTAAGTGGGTGGCCGTGTATCATTCTAGCCCTAAGTCAAACGGTGGAAATTGGATCCAATCTCGATAAGGTAAGGAGTTCTTCATGGATTATTTGAAATCGTTCTTTATTCGTTTAAAGGATAATAGTGGTTGTGGCTAATCGATTATGTTTTAGGGATGAAATCACTCGATATATTCTACCTTCGGACATAGTGGTAAGTGATTCAAGTGTAAGTGATACGAAATCTTTTGGAAATCTGAGGCTAACTTTTGGTTGGAGTTGTTCTAGGTCATCGACGAGTGGTTCTTTAGGAAATCAAAATCAGGTGTGTAATCCCGTATCTTCCGTATACATATCTGAACTGGTGTGTAATCTCACACTTCTCTAAAAGTTTGTATGAAATATTCTGTGAATCGGTTGGAATACCGAAGAAAACCGAAAACTGGCATCCGTGATCACTCGGGCGTGCGCATGATCGTAGTAGTAATCGTATGTTGTAATAAAACAGTTTCGGTCAGAAACAGTGACGTGTATTTGAAAAATCACGAAAAATAGGAAAAAAAGAATTACAAAGTGAATAGGATATCAGATTAAATCTTATGGTGTCTATTTTGATATGGAAGAAACGGATAAGGAAAAGGAATTTTACATTTTGAGATATCTTAATTTTAGTGAGACTGGTTCTGAATGACTTCATGGTTCCTTGATCTGTATTGGAAAAATCTTATAAAATTTTACAAAGTGAATTATGAGTTATATTTTATATGTAAAAATTCCTTAGTGAGTCTATTTTCAATAGAAACAAGCGATAGCAACATATGAATACTGTACAGTGAGATATTTGAATTTTGGGTAAGAGAGGTCAGAATCGTTGGTCATTGAAACAAGGGAATATTTAGGGAATAAACTGTACTAAATGGCTACGTCAAAAATTCTGGAAAAATTATAGTAAGAAGATATATGAGTCTAGTCTCAAGAAAAATTTACGGAGTTAGATTTCAAGATTCCTAACTAAAGTTATAGTCAATTTAGTTAGTACGACGCAGATGGACAGTTTCGATTTTTATGCTCCACATTAGTAGTTAAGTCTAGGTTGCGAAATTTCAAAAATACCCTTAGGTTGCGAAATTACCGAATTACCCTTAGTGGGTAAATTATCAAAATTACAAAAATGCCCCTATGGGTCGAAATTACGAAAATCCCCCTATGGGTCGAAATTACGAAAATGCCCCTAAAGGGCCGAATTACGAAATTGTTTAATGGGCCAATCTGATATTTTGATAAATGGGCCGATTTGATATTTTGATAAATGGGCCAATCTGATATTTTGATAAATGGGCCAATCTGATATTTTTTATATGGGCCAATTTGAAATTTACTATATGGGCCGATGTGATATTTGGATATATGGGCCAATTTGATATATTGTTATAATGGGCCATAAATTTTTGTAAGAAATATTTGAATACATTGTTTTGAATTGTTATGAATTATATACTTGTTTTCCATAGGATGGGATAATGATGAAGAGAAGTTCTGCTAGCTCTACTCCATAAATCTGGTGACTCTGTCACAAATCTGAAAAATGGAAATGCCATGTAAATTCTGTTAATCTGGTGGCTTGTCCACAAATTTGATATAAATGGCTTAATGCCTACGTTTGGTGTGTTGGCGGGGTGGGTTGACTAAAGATCACCCACAGGTGTGTTGGTTGGTACGGGTGGTGTGTAGCGGATGGAATACTAGGTTTGGTTTGAGAATTGCATTTCATACACATGACATAAATGATATATTATTATTATTGTGGATGGGCTTAGGCCCAAGATGATTGCTATACGGGATTTAGGCCCAGTGGGTAACGGTAAGGGGATTATACACTGAGTTCTTGTAACTCACCCCCCTTTTCTTAACCCTTGTATGTAATGCTCCGTAATGAGGACTTGGGCCCATGGATGACTCGGTGGAGGCCATACTTCAAAAATGGTGTTATTGAATTTTAAATTTCTATTTTCGTTTATTTTATTATTTTGCTATTTTGGTTTAAGTTGTAATAAGGCCGCTGGGATATGTTTTAAATTGCTTTATGTTTAGTCGTACTTATTATATTGCTTGAATTGTTTTAACGGGGATTTTCTAAAATCATAAATAATTGTTTTTCCAAAATTGATCAACAAATGGATTTTTTAACAAACTTGTATAAATAATTTAACTTGAATTTTCCTACAAATATTCAACGATATTTTCAAAAGCCACGGTTTTAGGTGCCATGCCAGAAAACCTGCTTGTTTCATAAAATATTTTCAAAAAAAAAAACTCATTTGGGCTCGCTTTGAAAACGTTTTGGGCCTTGGCCCACAGCCGAGAGTTTTAAAACTGGCTCGATACCAAATCAAACACCCCAAACCCGCCCACGAGATTTGCCCATTTGGTATGTTCCTCAAGTAAACCGGTTTCAAAATTCTTTCGTTACCTAGAGAAAACTTGTGCGATTTTAAAAAAATTGTTTTGGGTTGGGCTTGTGTTGAAAACGAATTCAATTCTTTATATTAAAAATTTTACTTAAACTTTAATAGGTAAAACTCATAATCATAATAAATAGAAATAAATGGAAAACAATCCAACTATGGCCTTATGGCCTTATTACATCAAATAATTTCCAAGTAATTCAAGTACTTAAATAGAAATAGTAGTTCATAAAATAAAAACTTCATGTTGAGCATGGCCACCACAAGTTCTCGCTGCCTCGGTCCATCACCGATCATCACACGAAAAATATTCCCCAACGGGTGAGTCAAACAGACTCAATGTGTACACAAACACTAAATCAAAATAGAATCAGGCATACAAATGTTACGCATTCGTATCATAGCATACAAATTATGATGCATTCCCAAACCCAAACCTAATAAGCCATCCGCTACACTCCCCCGTACCAACCTGTACACCGTGGGGACTACTAAGTTGACCCTCCTTCCGCTACACTCCATATCGCGGTCTTAGGTCACCGCATTTGTGGTCTTAGGTCACCACGTTCAGATTACTGTGGTCTTAGGTCACCACTTTCAGATTACTATGGTCTTAGGTCACCGTGTTCGTGGTCTTAAGTCACCACATTCACTTCCCCTTTCAAACAAACCCATATGCCCCATATAATGATGATATGCATAAATATGCCAGAGTTCACATTCTTATCATATTCTCATGTTACTAATGACCTTTTTCATATTCTTTGTAGAAGTAGGAAACGTACATGAGTACTTAGTACCATAACATGGTACCCTAGCCACTTTCATATTCTTAATATCACATATTTTAATAAAACAGGCCATGAAACATATTAAGAAGTAGTGTGGGGTACACACCGATTTGCTTAACCACTTCACCTGAAATCCCAAAATCTGATCTATCGCCTTAGATCTCAAGTTCCTACAATTGATTAATCACTTACTATTTAGCACAAAGCCTATTCGGCTAGAAAACCAAATCCTAGTAGGATTTGTATTCTTAAAGCTTACCTTGGTGTCGATTTGATGATTTAATCAAATCCTTAAACTCGTATTTTTCCCCTTTGAATTCGGCTAGTCACTAAATCCCTTGAATTGGTTAGTATTCGGCTTAAAACACATAATAATAGATCTACTACTAAAATAGGCCTTGGCCGAATTTACCTTTGTTCTTACCTTCCAAATCTTAAATCTCGAATTGGATCCTTGCTTCTTTATTGCTGTCGAAATCCCTATGTACCCATGTTAGATCCAATCTAACATTAAATCATAATAATATAGCTTATGGCCGAATTGTATTCATAACTTACTTTAGATCTTAGAAGTTCTGAAAGATACCTTCTTGTAGTTGACAAATTCTTAAATCCCGAAAACACCCTTCCATAACTCGGCCAAAATCCATAATAGAGATTAGTCCCTAAATTTTAGATAGGTTTAAAATACAAAAGAATTGAAACCAAACTTTGGATCTTACCCTTTTTAAGAAATCGGTAGCACCCTTGTTAAAAGCCCCTTAAAGAATCGGCCTTGATGACTAGATGATAAAGTTTCAGCTTTTGGGATTTAATGGAGAAGTCGACTAGAGGTTCTCTTGGGGTATTTGGTTTCCATGAAAATAAGGAAAAGAATCTTGAGAATTTTGGCAATGGTGGACTATAGATTCGGCTTGACAAAAGAAAAGAGAAGAGAAGAGAGAGAGCACTCGAAATTCAAAGAAAGAGAGGAGGAGGAAGAAAAATTGATGAGTAGCCCTATTTCCTTCCTTTTATAGCCGAAACTACTCCTCGAATCCCTTACTTGGCCACCACTCTTCTTTATTTGATAGCTTTATCTCTTAATTTAAAATAATTAGAGAATAATCCTTTATTATCTCTTTAAAAATAATCCAAATTAAATCCCTTATTTATCACCTTATTAATCGAATATTAAAGAGAATAAAACTCCTCCTTTCTAGAAGGCTTGTGCCGTCCACCTCGAGCTTCCGGAAGCAAAAATAAAACTTCTTTTATTTGCTTCCCAAGTGACTCTCGAACCTGTGCCCAACACCTTGCATGTGGCGCCATTTCCAAAGGCCCTAAGTGGCATCTTGAGCCACTTTTCCAAGCTGTTTGTGTGTCAAATTTCACAAACTTTTTCTTTTAAGGCCACCTTGCCTTAATTTCCTCTTTTAAACTTTAAAACTCGACATTTCTAAGTCATTTCTAAGTTTCCAAAAATTTTCGTTCGGCTCTGTAAACTTGACATTTTCTTACATTTCCAAGTTTCCAGAAATGTTCACTTTCCATTTTTTTTAACTTAACATTTCCATACATTTTCAGGTTTCCAAAATTGTTCAAAATTTATTCTTAGTACATAAAACATGTTACTTCGTACAATTAAACTGAAAATGCATAAGCCCTTTCCAGGATGTTACAATTTTACCCCCCTTAAAAATAATTTCGTCCTCGAAATTTTCTAACTAAAATAATTGAGGGTATTGTTGTCACATTGCCTCTTCTGGTTCCCACGAAGCTTTTTCCGATCCATGATTGCGCCATAACACCTTGACTAGAGGAACTGACTTCCTCCGTAGCACTTTCACATCACGTTCCAATATCCGAATCGGCTCTTCCTCGTAGGATAAGTCTGGCCTTAGCTCTACTTCTTCGACAGGTACCACATGAGATGGATCCGATCGGTAACGACGTTGCATGGATACATGGAATACATCGTGCATCTGTCGCAACTCTGGTGGCAACTCCAATTGGTATGCCATCGCTCCAACTCGTTTGATGCTCTGATAGGGCCCTATAAACCTTGGGCTTAACTTCCTTGCGCGTAGAACCTCATTACCTTTTTCCAAGGCGAGACTTTCGAAACACTTGGTCTCCCACTTCAAACTCTATTTCCTTCCGCTTAAGGTCTCATGTCACGACTTACGCCTATCGAGGCTTCCTTTAACCGTGCTCGAATCATCTCAACCTTCTCTTGATTTGACCACTAACTCTGGACCCAAAACTCGACGTTCTCCTAACTCGGTCCGACAAGTAGGAGTTCTACACTTCCGACCATACAATGCTTCATATGGTGCCATCCGAATGCTAGCCTGATAGATGTTGTTGTAGGCAAACTCAAATTAAAGGCAAATAGTCTTCCCAACTTCCTCGAAATCCATCACACACCTCTCAACATATCCTCCAACACTTGTATAACTCGTTCGATCGCCCGTCGATTGTGGATGAAAAGCCGTAGTGAAGTCCAACTTAGTGCCTAAAGCTTGATGAAGTGCCCTCCGCAACCAGAGACGTAAACCTTGGGTCTCTTTAGGAGATGATCGATCTTTGGTACACCATGTAACCTCACAATTTCGCCACATATAACTTAGCCACCTTTCAAGAGAATAGTCAACTCTTACCGGGATGAAATGCGCGGACTTAGTCAAACGGTCCACTATCACCCATACCGAGTCCTTCTTAGTAGGCGTAAGGGGAAGCCCACTAACGAAATCCATGGTAATTCTCTCCCACTTCCATTGCGGAATCTCCATTGGTTGAAGCAATCCTGATGGAACTTGGTGTTCAGCCTTAACTTGCTGACACGTCAAACATTTCCCCACAAATTCAGTCACTTCTTCCTTAAGATCAGACCACCAAAATTGTTCCCTTAGATCTATGTACAGCTTAATGCCTCTGGGATGCATAGCATAAGGGCTACTATGCGCCTCCCGAAGAATCCTTTGTCTTACTCCTTGTCTTTCAGCATATAGACTTTTCCTTTGTAACACAATACTCCCTCATCATTAACACTATAATCCTCTAACTCTCCATTCTGCACTTGCTGTAACTTAGCACTTAGATCCTTATCAACCAATCGTCCCTCTTTCACCTCCTTCACCATGTGGGCTTGACTTGCAACTCGCCAAACAAAGCTTCCATCATCGTACAAATCGAAGTGAGCGAACATAGCCCTTAGTTACGACACAACCTTTTCGACTTAGGGCATCGGCTACCACATTCGCCTTGCCCGGATGATATTCTATCGAGCGATCGTAGTCCTTCAACAACTCCACCCACCTTCGTTGCCTCAAGTTCAACTCCTTACGAGTCAACATATACTTAAGGCTCTTGTGGTCCGTGTAGATCACCGACCTTTCTCCATAGAGGTAGTGCCTCCAAACCTTAAGGGCGAAAACCATCACTGCCGCGCCCAAGTCATGAGTTGGGTAGTTAACCTCATGAGACCTTAGTTGTCGAGACGCATAAGTGACTACTTTTCCTTCTTGCATTAGCACACATCCTAATCCCGTATGCGAAGCGTCACAGTACACCACAAAATCCTTCCCAGCCTCCAGCTGAATTAACACTAGAGTCTCCGTCAACACCTTCTTAAGATTGTCAAAGCTCTTCTGTTGCTTATCAGACCATTCAAAGGGTACTTCCTTCCTTAGTAACTTTGTCAAAGGCGCGGCTATTGACGAGAATCCTTCTACGAACCTTCTGTAATAGCCTACCAAACCTAAGAAACTTCGAATCTCAGCCACAGACCTAGGTGGTTTCCAATCCAACACTACTTCGATCTTCCTAGGATCCACTCTTATTCCTTCTGCGGATACCACATGCCCTAAGAATGCCACCTCCTTAAGCCAAAATCCACACTTGCTGAATTTGGCATAGAGCTTCTTCTCCCTTAACACTTGTAGCACCACTCGGAGATGTTCATCATGCTCCTCTTCAGACTTAGAATACACCAAAATATCATCGATGAACACAACGACGAACCTATCCAAGTAGGGTTGAAAAACTCGGTTCATCATATCCATGAACGCGGCTGGAGCATTTTTCAATCCAAACGGCATTACCACAAACTCAAAATGGCGTGATATCTTGTCCTAAAAGCGATCTTATGGATATCCGCCTCCTTCACCTTCAATCGGTGATATCCCGACCTTAAGTCTATCTTTGAGAATATCTGCGGCCCTTCTTCACCGATCGAACAAGTCATCGATCCTTGGCAAAGGATACTTGTTCTTGATGGTCGACTTATTCAATCGACGGTAATCTATGCACAAACGCATAGTTCCGTCCTTCTTCTTTACAAATGCAGGCGGGTGCTCCCCATGGAGACACACTGGGTCGTATGAACCCACGATCCAACAATTCTTGGATTTGAGCCTTGAGCTCAACTAACTCCTTTGGCGCCATTCGGTATGGAGCGATTGACACAGAGTCGTTCTTGGTAGTAAGTCTATTCCAAACTCCACCTCCCTATCCGGGGTATTCACTGTAATTCCTCCAAAATACATCTTTAAAGTCTTTCACCATTCTAACTCCACTCGACACCTTCTTCCTTTCCACCTAACGCACTTACGAAGGCTAAGAACGCCTTGCACCCTTTCTTAACCATTTTCTCACCTTCAACATCGAAACTACGTTGGACGGTAGTTTCTTCTCTCTCCGATCATTACTACTACTTCATCCTCCGTGGTCCTTAGTTCCATTCGTTTAGCCGCACAATCCAACACGGCTCGGTGCTCTACTAGCCATCCATTCCAAGTATAAGTTCAAACTCCCGAAAGGTAGTTCTATTAAGTCACCAAAAGTTCACTCCTTGAATCTCTAGGGGTACATTCCGAAAGATCTTATCCACCACTACGCTTAGGCCTAATGGGCTTACTACGGTCGTCGTCCCCCTATCGGAAGGTTCGAGTCTAGGCCTAGTGTTTCCACTACACTACATGTAACATAGGAATGGGTCGAGCCCACATCAATTAGAGAAAATAGGGCTTGTCAAAAATAAAGAACGTGCGGTTATAACGTCCGGCGCGTCTCCATCTTCCCTCCCAGAAACCGCATAAACCAAACCTGGTTGCCTTGCCTCAAAGATTAGCAAAGACCTCTGCCTTGTGTTCCACGGCCTCTGCAAAGACCATTATCTCACATACTCGAACCACGACCTCATTGAGGTCTGCGGTCCTCCTCTACCAATCGACTAACATTCCGAGATATTGGTCGGCTTTCATCCGATTGCTTAGGACAATCCTTGATCACATGGTCCTTGGACCCACATCTAAAACATCCTCCTGTTTTCTTCCAAAGACTCTCCTAAGTGCTTCTTTCCACACACATCACAAGGTCGATACCGCCCTTCCGAACCAACTTGCGACCTCGCGGCCCATCAACTCTAGGCCTCTTATGAACCTTTCCGACGTTCCAAAACCTCTATTGGGCCTATTCCTATCCATAGCCTTGCTTTGTAGAATCTTTGATTCCTCGGCCACCTTGGCCTTTTCTACCAAAGCGAAAAACTCCCGCTCCGATGCGGTGCTATCAACATCTCGAGATCATCCCTTAGCCCGTCCTCAAAATAGACCACGATTGCTCATGCTCGGTTGCCACTACTCCTCGAGCATATCGACTCAACCTCGAGAATTCACCTCATACTCGCCACGGACTTGTTCCCTTGAACCACCCAAATGCCTTCCTTTGCTCATCGGTATACCTGGTTCCCACATACTTCTTACGAAATGCTTCCTTAACATATTCCCAAGTCGGATCCTCACCGTGGCACCATCCTCGAATAGTCAACCACCACCGATACGCTTCGTCGTAAAAGTGCCACCATTCCTTTAACTTCTCCTTGGGGTCAAGTCAAGCTCATCCATGATGCGCTCTGTTGCTTCCAACCATTTTCTTTCGGTGAACCGGGTGCCACACCCGATACCCCACGAAACATTTCGGCTCTATTAGCTCGAGTCGCTCGAGCACAGACTTACGGGTTCCCAAATTTCCTCCTGCACCAGCCACCAACTCCAAAACTCGCAACACAGCCTGCGACACGGCATCATCCCCGTCCCGAGCTTGCTTTGCTCAACACCAACAAATGGGGTGGTGGTGGCGGTGGTATCTCATTGTCGGACCCTTGACCCGATCTAACGGGTTCGACACCGTCATCCTTCCTCTACCTCGTCCACGACGACCACGTCCTCTAGAGCTCATTTCTAACGTCGTGATCTGACTAAGAAGTTTTATGAATTAGTCTTTGTTTCACTTGATTACCCGCGAAGAAATTTTATGAAAAGAGTTTTAGGAGTGGTTCTTTCATATGCACACGATCTTTCCATTCATTCATCCATACATCCATCAAACAATCATGAACTCGTTCATTCGAGAGAAAGGTTGTAGTTTTCATTGTTATTGTTTTTTTTTTCCTTCCACTACCCAGGGGTATTTTCGTAATTCTTTCCTACAGGGGTATTTTCGTAATTTTTCAAAAGGAAAAAGTTCCTTGGTGATTTTTTTTCCAAGCCGGGGTAAATTTGTAAAATCTTATAAATCGTGGATATTTTAAAGGTTGCAAAACTTTGAGGTTCTTTTTGAGGATTGTACTTTTGAATCGGTGATGTTGCAAAAATTTTGGAAATCGTAGTCATTTTGGTAATTTTATAAGTTAGGGGCAATTTTGAAATTTCCAAAATTCAAGGTATTTTTGATAATTTGCAAATTAGGGTTTTTGAACATTGATAAAATAATGAAATTTTGGCAAAACTGTTGGGTAGTTGGTCATTTTATAAACCAAGGGTATTTTGGTAATTTTACCACTAGGGGAATTTTTGTATAAATCGGAAATCTTTCGGAAAATTTTGTAAAGATGGTTTTCATGAATTTAGAAGAAAGTTTTAAGAGTTCTAAAACTAGGGTTTTATTGTTTTTATAAAAACACGGCTAATTCCCTTTCGGGTTTTAGTTATTGTGTTTAGCCTATGACAGAGTCCTCTTGGTCAGGGTGAACCAAAGCTACGTGTAACATCCTGAAAAGGGCCTATGCATTTTTGGTTTAATTGTACGAAATGACATATCTTATGTGTTATGAATATATTTTGAACACTTTTGGAAACCTGGAAATGTATGGAAATGTTAAGTTTAAAAGAGGAAAGTGAACATTTTTAGAACCTTGGAAATGTAAGGATATGTCTTGTAAGGAAATGTCATGGAAATGTAAGGAAATGTCTTGGAAATGTAAGGAAATGTCTTGTAAGGAAATGTCATGGAAATGTAAGGAAATGTCAAGTTTACAGAGCCGATCGAAAATTTTTGGAAACTTAGAAATGACGAGTTTTAAGGTTTAAAAGGGGAAATTAAGGCAAGGTGGCCTTAAAAGAAAAAGTTTGTGAAATTTGACACACAAACAGGCTTGGAAAAATGGTCTGAAGATGCCACTTAGGGCCTATGGAAATGGCGCCATATGCAAGAGGAATGGGCCTAAGTTCGAGTCACATGGGAAGCAAATAAAAGAAATTTTATTTTGCTACAAGGAGCAGAGAGGTGGACGGCACATGGCTATAAATTAGGAGCTTTTATTATTTTATAAATAGTGGATAAATAAGGGATTTATTTATCATTATTTTCAAGAGATAATTGTTGGATTAAATTCTTTTAATTTGAATAAAGAGATAAAGAGGAAAATAAGGGAGAAGTGATGGCCAAGTAAGGGACTTTGAGATTAATAATTTCGGCTAAGTAAGGATAGTTGCTGAATTATCTTTTATTTTAAGTGATAATTAAAGAGATAAAGCTATTAAAATAGAAGAGTGATGGCCAAGTAAGGGATTCTAAGTTAGTAATATCGGCTATAAAAGGAAAAGAGAGGCCATTCTGCATTATTTTATGTTCTTTGAAAGCCTCTGCCGAATTCTCTTCACCAAATCTTCTTCTTCTTTTATTTTTGCCAAGCCGAAATACTTTGTGTTCTAGCTGAATCCTCCATCTTTATTCTTCCTTTTCTTTTCTTTCTAATTCCTCCAAAAGCCGAAAGTTGTGAGATCATCATCTAGCCATAGCCGAATCTCTGAAGGTTGAAGTGAAGGTGCAATCGATTTCTTCAAGTAAGGGTAAGATCTCATTCGGTTTCATCCTTTTTTCTTAAGATTTGCCGAAATCTAGGACTAACCCCATTAATATCTTGTTGCTGAAACTTTGAAGAGATCTTTCGGGATTTACTAAGTGTCGACTACAAGGAAGGAGAAGTTCTTTTCCCGAAGGTACACCATAGGCCACGTGTTCCCTAGTTATTCGGTGAGTTTTAGGATTTAAAATCCACAAGGTAAGTGTCTATAGCATTCGGCCAAGGCCATGTTTGGTAAATATATGTGTTCATTAATTATTCAAAAGCCGAAAACTAACCAAGTTAATTGATTCAATGTTTGGGCGAATGCAAGAAGAGTATAGCGAGATTTCAAGACTTGATTCTTAAGTCAAACGGCAACAAGGTAAGTTTAAGTATACTAATCCTACTAGGATTTGGATTTATGGCCGAATGGCTTTTTATTAAAGTAGTAGGTGATTAATCAAATGTAAGGATTAAGGATCCAAGCATTAGATCAAGCTTTTCGGATTTCAAGACCCTTTCGGTAAAGTATGATAAGTTGTGGATATTTGGTTAAGAATTCGTATATTGATGATTAAATCGATTGTTACGATTAAGTGTGTTGATGGAGGCGAATACCATTCAAGAAGGGAAAGGAAGGTCCCTATCCCGAAGTTTAAGAAGAGATCTGTCTCGTGAAGTTAGGGATTGGCCACCGTGGTGTGGACCAAATACGAACAAGAGAGTAGGCAAATAGCCGTAGTATCGCCTAGTAATAGCATCGATGATCGAAAGCATAGTTCTCCAAGTGATCAGGTGTGTGATTAACCCACCATTTTCCGGGTATATGATATGTATGTGAAATGTGTATGTGTTATGAATGTGCTAACTAGTGCAGTGGAAATTGTGATAAGGATACCCTCAAGGGGTATGTCGATTATTCGGTAAGTACCAAACCTGATGATATGTGATTATTAATATGAATATGTGATAATATGCTTGATGAACATGCTCATGCATCATTACATTGTATCATTATTTTATGTGGCATGTGCATGGGTTGGGATATGAAAGAAGGTACGGGTGTACTTCGAGTACGTGGTTTGATTTTAGCCTTGAGCTACATCGTGGATTGACGTTGACTGAGGTCACGTTGTGGATTAATTACGATTTAGTTCGTGTGGCTTGATGAGTGGCTATGTGCCTCATCGTGGTTGATATCGGCTATGTGCCATATCGTGGTTGATGAGTGACTATGTGTCCCATCGTGGTTTTGGTGTTAGCTACGGCTACATCGTGGATTGGCGCTTACTGAGGTCGCGTTGTGGACTATTGTGCTTAATTGCACGTGGACGGCAGTGATTGCCTTTGGAGTGAAAAGGAAATGGGCTAAGCCCAGTATGTGGAAATTATGTGGTTAACTATCCTATTAGATGAATGTGATATGAATTTGGGCCAAGCCCAGAATGTGATAACATGTGAATTTGATAATTGATATCTGATATATGAGTTAATATGTGGTTAACATATGGGTGGAATTCAGTGGATTAATTACACAGTGAGTCTGTATGACTCACCCAATTTTTATTAAACATCGCAGATGATTCGTGGTGATTAGACCGGGTTGGAGTGGATACGAGGTGGCCCATGCAGAAGACATCTTCTTTATTTTATTCAGTTTATTACTAAGAACTTTAGTTTAATTATTTATTGTAATAAGGCCCAGTTAAAGTATTTAAGTATTTCTATTTGAGCATTTTTATTATGTTTAAGCTAGACGACCATTAAATTATTATTTGGAAGTGCTTTTAATTTGGATATTTTTGTCAAGCTTATATTATTTAGAATTTTTAATTGGACATGGTTTTCAAATGACAAAATTTTTAATGTTTTTCCCAAAAGTGAAATCAGTCTTCAAACGTTTTTCCGCAGTGGCATCTCAAATTTGGTCGTAACGAATGGGCCGGGTTTGGGGTGTTACACTATGCCCCAGGCAGGATTCGAGTGGTGAGGAGGTGAGTCACGCGGACTGCTTAAATACCAAGCTCCCACCGAAACCATTCCTAGACATGCGCATGCAGGGTTGCCACACCTCTCGAGCCCTGCAGGTTAGGGTGAACCGGAAGCTACGCACTGTAGGATTCTGCGAAGAGGAGGTGAGTCACTAGGACCGCTTAAATACCGTGCTCTTCCGAATCCATTCCTAGACATGCGTCACAGGGTTACCACACCCCTAACTTAGTGACTTAGCCATGGGTTTGTTTAACGTTCCTTAAGTCTTATGTGTTTGTGTTTGAGTAGACTAGTCCTAGGGTTCAAGTTCCTATCATGCTATTCTACGTTCCATTCCTTTTCTACCCTTCTAATATTCATTACACATAATCACACAAATAGTTAGGGTACTTACAGTGGGACTGTGGGTCGGAGACTTTAGGTGCCATGCCGGAAAACCCGCTTGTTTCATAAAATATTTTCAAAAAAAAAAAAAACTCATTTGGGCTCGCTTTGAAAACGTTTTGGGCCTTGGCCCACAAAAGCCGAGAGTTTTAAAACTGGCTCGATATTAAATGAAACACCCCAAACCGGCCCACGAGATTTGCCCAGTTTGGTATGTTTCTCAAGTAAATCGGTTTCAAAATTCTTTCGTTACCTAGAGAAAACTTGTGCGATTTTAAAAAAATTGTTTTAGGTTGGGCTTGTGTTGAAAACAATTCAATTCTTTATATTAAAAATTTTACTTAAACTTTAATAGGTAAAACTCATAATCATAATAAATAGAAATAAATGGAAAACAATCCAACTATGGCCTTATAGCCTTATTACATCAAATAATTTCCAAGTAATTCAAGTACTTAAATAAAAATTGTAGTTCATAAAATAAAAACTTCATGTTGAGCATGGCCACCACAAGTTCTGCCGTCCCGGTCCATCACCGATCATCACCGAAAAATATTCCCAACTCCAACTGGTGAGTCAAACAGACTCAATGTGTACACAAACACTAAATCAAAATAGAATCAGGCATACAAATGTTACGCATTTGTATCATAGCATACAAATTATGATGCATTCCCAAACCCAAACCTAATAAGCCATCCGCTCACAGTCCCCGTACCAACTTTGCACACCGTGGGGACTACTAAGTCGACCCTCCTTCGCTACACACTCCATATCGCGGTCTTAGGTCACCGCATTTGTGGTCTTAGGTCACCACGTTCAGATTCATCGTGGTCTTAGGTCACCACTTTCAGATTCTTTCGTGGTCTTAGGTCACCACTTTCGAGATATCACGGTCTTAGGTCACCGTGTTCGTGGTCTTAAGTCACCACATTCACTTCCCCTTTCAAACAAACCCATATGCCCCATATAATGATGATATGCATAAATATGCCAGAGTTCACATTCTTATCATATTCTCATGTTACTAATGACCTTTTTCATATTCTTTGTAGAAGTAGGAAACGTACCTGAGTACTTAGTACCATAACATGGTACCCTAGCCACTTTCATATTCTTAATATCACATATTTTAATAAAATAGGCCATGAAACATATTAAGAAGTAGTGTGGGGTACACACCTAATTTGCTTAACCACTTCACTGAAATCCCAAAATCTGATCTACTGCCTTAGATCTCGAGTTCCTACAATTGATTAATCACTTACTATTTAGCACAAAGCCTATTCGGCTAGAAAACCAAATCCTAGTAGGATTTGTATTCTTAAAGCTTACCTTGGTGTCGATTTGATGATTTAATCAAATCCCAGAAACTCGTATTTTTCCCCTTTAGAATCGGCTAGTCACTAAATCCCTTGAATTGGTTAGTTTTCGGCTTAAAACACATAATAATAGATCTACTACTAAAATAGGCCTTGGCCGAATTTACCTTTGTTCTTACCTTCCAAATCTTAAATCTCGAATTGATCCTTGCTTCTTTATTCTTTGTAAATCCCTATGTACCCATGTTAGATCCAATCTAACATTAAATCGTAATTATATGGCTTATGGCTGAATGGTATTCATATCTTACCTTAGATCTTAGAAGTTCCGAAAGATACCTTCTTATAGTTAACAATTCCTTAAATCCCGAAAACACCCTTCCATAACTCGGCCAAAATCCATAATAGAGATTAGTCCCTAAATTTTAGATAGGTTTAAAATACAAAAGAATTGAAACCAAACTTCGGACCTTACCCTTTTTAAGAAATCGGTAGCACCCTTGTTAAAAGTCCCTTAAAGAATCGGCCTTGATGACTAGATGATAAAGTTTCGGCTTTTGGGATTTAATGGAGAAGTCGACTAGAAGTTCTCTTGGGGGTATTTGGTTTCCACGAAAATAAGGAAAAGAAACTTGAGAATTTTGGCAATGGTGGACTATAGATTCGACTTGACAAAAGAAAAGAGAGAAGAGAAGAGAGGAGAGCACTCGAAATTCGGCGAGAGAGGAGGAGGAAGAAAAATTGATGAGTAGCCCTATTTCCTTCCTTTTATAGCCGAAACTACTCCTCGTAATCCCTTACTTGGCCACCACTCTTATTTATTTGATAGCTTTATCTCTTAATTTAAAATAATTAGAGAATAATCCTTTATTATCTCTTCAAAAATAATCCAAATTAAATCCCTTATTTATCACCTTATTAATCGAATATTAAAGAGAATAAAACTCCTCCTTTCTAGAAGGCTTGTGCCATCCACCTCGTGAGCTTCCGGAAGCAAAAATAAAACTTCTTTTATTTTCTTCCCAAGTGACTCAAACCTGTGCCCAACACCTTGCATGTGGTGCCATTTCCAGAGGCCCTAAGTGGCATCTTCAGCCACTTTTCCAAGCTGTTGTGTGTCAAATT
Source organism: Gossypium sturtianum (assembly GCA_025698515.1). Taxonomy (NCBI): domain Eukaryota; kingdom Viridiplantae; phylum Streptophyta; class Magnoliopsida; order Malvales; family Malvaceae; genus Gossypium; species Gossypium sturtianum. The sequence continues at coordinate 123,031,785 of CM046950.1, forward strand.
TCACAAAAATTTTCTTTTAAGGCCACCTTGCCTTAATTTCCTCTTTTAAACTTTAAAACTCGACATTTCTAAGTCATTTCTAAGTTTCCAAAATTTTCGTTTGGCTCAGAAACTTGACATTTTCTTACATTTCCAAGTTTCGAAATGTTCACTTTCCATTTTTTTAACTTAACATTTCCATACATTTTCAGTTTCCAAAATTGTTCAAAATTTATTCTTAGTACATAAAACATGTTACTTCGTACAATTAAACCGAAAATGCATAGGCCCTTTCCAGGATGTTAGAAACGGGCTTAAGGCCCAAAATCTAGTGGTGTATGAGGGTTGCACACTGAGTCTCGTGACTCACCCTTTTAATTAACATTTCAGGTGATACCTAGTGCTTCGGACCGGGCCGGAGAGGTACGCAAGGTGGCCATGTTGAAGAATATGTGGATTTAGCAAAAAGACTCGAGTTATTATTTTATATTTTTATTTGGTGGATTTTAAAATTTCGTTGTAATAAGGCCATGGGCCACTAGTGTATATTTTGTTTTACTTTTGGGCTTTAATTACTTTTAATTATTTAATTTTTTTTATATTACTAATTAAACTAAGGCATGTAATTAAGTTTGGTTTTATTTTACAAAGGCATATTTTATATGAAATATATATGGGCTTTTCGGAAAAATACGACATGTTCTTCCAAAATTTTCTTAGTGACATACCAGATCCGATCGTACCAATTGGGCCGAGTTTGGGGTGTTACAAATTGGTATCAGAGCCCGGTTCAAAACTCGGCTCTGGGGTTTTTTTTGGGCTCAAAACGTTTTCTAAAGTTGGGTTTTCAAAACATGCATATTTATACAGGTCTGTTAGCTCAGCATGGCACCTGCGTCTCCGGCCCAAGTCTGCCAGGTAAGTATTCTGAACCATTGTGTGATATAATATATGTGGGCTTGATGGGCTTTATGGGACATAGATTAGTTAGATTAGAACTTGAAGGACTTTAGGCCTAGCTGAAACAACTCTTAAAATCTCATAAGACTTAACTTCACTAAACAAACCCGTGAACGAGCCGCAAGACTAGGGTGTGGCAACAGCATGCGCATGTCTAGGATTGGATCCGTAAGAGCCTAGTACTTAAGCAAATCCTAGTGACTCACCTCCTCTTCACTGGAATCTTACAGTGCGTGCGTAGGACTTCTCACCCTAGCCACGAGGACTTGTTGACGGCCAAAATCTATTATTAAAACCCGAAAGGGACCAGCTACCTTATCTTTACAAAATTGCTAGAAACCCTTGTTTTGGAAAAAAAAAAAAAAGATACCCATGATTTGCAAATATACCCCAATTTACATAGTCAACTAAATTTTTTCAGTAAAAAACAAACACAACACATGACAACAAATAGAAATCCACAACCACACAACACTACTATTTTCTTTTGAAATCAAATCCTTCAAGATACCCCCATGCATTTTGAAAATAAAAAAATTATTCTCAAAATATTCTGATTTGTAAAAATTACTAAATTGCCCCTAATGTGTAAAATGACCAAAGTACCCTTGATTGCAAAATTACCAAAATACCCTTATTTCACGAAATCAACAAGGAACTCTATTTTGAAAATTACGAAAATACCCCTGTAGGATAAAATTACGAAAAATGCCCGGGTAGTGGAATAACGAAAATACCCCTATGTGTTGAATATGGGTGCATGGATGTTGTCTGTATGTTGATGGTTGAATGTATGTAGCTCTTAGAACTAGGAAAGGTGAACTTGAGACTGAATTGCGAATTCGAAAGAACTACTCTTAAAACTACTAATCATAAGACTGTTCGTGGATAATCAGTGGAAGAAAACCAATAATTCATAAAAATTTTAATCAGATAAACATGAACCGATAGCATGAGTACAAGGGGACGAGGACGCTTTAGATGCGAATACCGGTGCGTACCCTACCATAGTATACTAAGTGTTTATTTTGACTTTAGAATTAGAGTGCGCAGCGAAAGCATAGTGGTGAGACTTAGGTAGTATGATTAATAGTTAGTTGGAAATTTCGAGGACGAAATTTCTTTAAGGGGGTAGAACTGTGACATCCTGAATTTTTGGGCTTATGCGTTTAATGGGTGGATATGTTTAATGTGTTAATTTAAGTGTTAGGGGTCCAAATTGGGCTCAGGCTTAGGTAGAGGCCTTGATTAAAATTATCTGTTTGGGCATTATAGGGTTTAAAAGGTAGTATCTATGTTTAAAATACTAAAGTGGGTTTGTGGCCCAATCTTAGGAGGTGACGCCACACAAGGGAGTAAGGGGCCCAAATTTAAGTTTCATGGAGCCCAATTCTTTTAATTTAAGTTAGCTAAATTTTGGGCATTAGGATTAGGTGGAGTGGATGGCAACAAGGCTAAAATTTAGGGGTTTTAATGTTTAAAATATGTGGATAATAAGCAGATAATGGCTATTATTTAGGAATTTATTTTATGTAGATAATAAGCAGATAAAGGCTAAAATTTAGGGATTTTAATGATTAAAATATGTGGATAATATACTGATAAACGAGGGAGGAGTTAGAGATAATTAAGTCTCTTTTAGATGAGCTAGTAGATTAAGATAAAGGAGAAAAGATAGGATTTATCTGCAAGGTTAGGTAAGTGCCAAATTTCTATAAATAGGGGAATATCTCTTCAATTTCAACATTTGGGTTTTTCTCTCATTCTTTTCTCTTCTTCTCTGAGTAAAAGCCGAAAACTCCTAAAGTTCCATCTTCTTCTTCATTCTCTGCAAAAAAGCCAAAATCTCTAAGCCTATTCCCTCATCTTCACTTTGATTCAAAAGCCAAAACTCTTTCCATTCTTTTTCTTCCTAGCCAAATCTTCAAGTCTCTTCCTTGTTTTCTTTTCTTCTTCTCTTTTCTGTCGAAAAAGCGAAACTCCTCACTCAAGTATTTTAAAAGCCAAAGACACATCACCTTCTCTTGTTCATACTTTTTCTGGATTTTCCTAAAAGCCAAATCCCTAGATCTCATCTCCGTGATTGCCGAATTACTTCGTGGTGCCTACTTGTGCCGAAATCAAGGGAACTTTAGTGGAGTCAATCGCATAGATCTCTAAGTTATAGAATCGTGTTACTTTCGGGATATCAAGGTAAGGGATCTATTAGTTTTAACGTGTAATTTGAGATTTATTAACCTTGGCCGATTGTTGAAGGGGCTAAATCTTTGTGTGTTTTTTCGGCTTTTGAGCAAGGCTTTACATTGAGGATAATAGATCCGGATAGCGGACATCGACTAAGAATATTGGATTTCACAATATCAGGTGTGTAGTACTTCCCCACCATCTAGATCTAATCATAAAATGCATGATCATAAGATTTATATGTTTTGATAATTGTCGACATCTCGATTTATTGATGAAAGCCCAAGGAGGGTAAAAGCGGTTCACCAGGTTAGTAAGTAATCTGTTTATATGTTATAAGTAAAATGCTTGTATGTGATTGCATGGGTTGGGTTGATGAAAGGAGGAAGTTATACGTTATATGTGTAGCGGTTTTACCGTGATCTGATGTAGCGGCTAATGCCGTGAACTGTTATACGGGCTTCGGCAATTAAATGTTATACAGGCTTCGACCATTATATGTTATAAGGGCTTCAGCCATCATATGTGGATAAGCAGCATGACTGCCATCATGGTGTGTAGCAGTGTGGGTCGATTGTAGAAATCCCCAATGGTGTGTACGGTTGGTACGGAGGCGTGTAGCGGATGGAAACCTAGGCAAACGGGTTGGGCCTTGCATATTATTTGTTATTAATTTCTATTATGAGTATTAAATCATTTTACTTTGTTTAACGGGCTTAAGGCCCAAAATCTAGTGGTGCATGAGGGTTGCACATCGAGTCTCGCGACTCACCCTTTTAATTAACATTTCGGTGATACCTAGTGCTTGGACCGGGCGGAGAGGTACGCAAGGTGGCCATGCGAGAAGAATATGTGGATTTAGCAAAAAGACTCAAGTCATTATTTTATATTTTTATTTGGTGGATTTTAAAATTTCGTTGTAATAAGGCCATGGGCCACTAGTGTATATTTTGTTTTACATTTGGGCTTTAATTACTTTTAGTTATTTAATTTTTTTTATATTACTAATTAAACTAAGGCATGTAATTAAGTTTGGTTTTATTTTACAAAGGCATATTCTATATGAAATATATATGGGCTTTTCGGAAAAATACGACATGTTCTTCCAAAATTTTCTTAGTGACATACTAGATCCGGTCGTACCAATTGGGCCGGGTTTGGGGTGTTACAGAGCTGGGGTTGTCGAGCTGACTCAGATAGTTAAGGAGGTATTGGAAGAGGTTAAAGGAATCGGTGAAGCGCTTCGAGTTGGGTCTGTGAGCTGTAAGAAGAAATTAGATCACGGTTCTTTTGGGTCGTAGTCACGTTCTGTAAAGCATGTCAAGGCACGACCAAACTTTCCAGCTTGCGATTATTGCAGAAGGCATCATCCGAGAGAATGCTGGAGGAGGCCAGGAGCATGCTTGAGATGCGGGTCTAAGGAGCATAAGGCTCGGGATTGTTTCATCACCATCAAGTCAGGTATGTTTTGGTTGGACGTGATGATTGAATGTAGAAAATTTTTGGTATAAGTGGTAGATAACTGCTTGCTTCTATGACTAGATGTTTAGTTGTGTGAAAAAGGATTCAAGATTATGTTAATGGTACATTGTGGTTATTATGATCAGAGTGCGCAGCGAAAGCATAGTGGTGTGATTTGAGCGGTGCGTTTAGTAGTTGGATGGAAATTTCGAGGATGAAATTTCTTTAAGGAGGGTAGAATTGTAACATCCTGAAATTGGGCCTAGTAGGATTGGACCCATTGGGCCTTGAGCGTAGAAGCGTTTTAAAATTTTTAGAACAAGAGAACGGCATTATTTCAAGTGGGACTTATTAGTTAAGTGAATTTGGAAGGTTACGAGGTTTCTAGGAAGTTCCGGGTTCAAGATGGGCTATAGGAAAAATTTTGTGTTTAAGCATTTAAGGAGAGTAGGCAAGTAGCATCGAGACTTAAGGAAATAAGTGTGCATTTTACTAGCACAAGGAGTCAATTGGTAAAGTGGCAAGTGGCGTGTGGAGTGTACTAATGGTCTAAGGTTCGAATCCCACCTAGTGCAAATATTTTGGATTAAATTTTTGTGCTATATGGTAAGTGTCGGCCAAGGCTTAAATATGGTAAGTAAGACTTTTTAATTATGGTATGATGGCTAAGGAAACAACGAAAGGATGAAGGTAAGGAAAGGAATCAAAAGAAAAAGGCAAGTATAGGGAACATGTTGGCACAAAAAGAGGAGAGTGTTATGGAAAGTTTGGATGGCCAAATTTTGACCATTATGGCCATGTATGTGGACGGTTTTATGTGTAAGGGGGGTAGCCGAATTTTTGTTGGTGTTTTGGTAAAGCTTTAGTGCTTGTTTTGGTCAAATTCCTTTAGCATCAAGTGTGCCATTTTCTCCAAATTACTATTCTCTTAGCCGAATTTTTCCTTTGCCTTTTGATAGAATTTTGGTGTTTGTTAGGCTAAAATCTACTCTTACACAATTTTGTGTTTTCTCCAAATCTATTCTTTTGCCTTGTGCCGAAATTACAAGCCATTAGTGAACATATTCTTTTCTTTTCTTTCTTCTTGTTGCTGAATGTACCTAAACCATTGAGACCAAAATTTGTTCATTCATCTCTTCTTTATCATTTTCTCAAGTGGGTTGACACTCTTTTCTTCGATTGAATCAGTAAGTGAATTCTTTTCTATGTTCATATTCTTTTCTTTCTAGTCGAATAGGTATTTATCACTATTCGGTTGTAAATCTTGATCTTAACCGAAATGGTGTTATCTTCCATTCCTTTATATTGTAATCACCCTCTTTTTCGTAGTGTTCTAAGTGGGTGGCCATGTATCATTCTAGCCCTAAGTCAAACGGTGGAAATTGGATCCAATATCGATAAGGTAAGGAGTTCTTCATGGATTATTTGAAATCGTTCTTTATTCGTTTAAAGTTTAATAGTGGTTGTGACTAATCGATTATGTTTTAGGGACGAAATCACTCGATATATTCTACCTTCGGACATAGTGGTAAGTGATTCAAGTGTAAGTGATACGAAATCTTTTGGAAATCCGAGGCTAACTTTTGATTGGTATTGTTCTAGGTCATCGACGAGTGGTTCTTTAGGAAATCAAAATCAGGTGTGTAATCCCGTATCTTCCGTATACATATCAGAACTGGTGTGTAATCTCACACTTCTCTGAAAGTTTGTATGAAATATTCTGTGAATCGGTTGGAATATCGAAGAAAACTGAAAACTGGCATCCGTGATCACTCGGGCGTGCGCATGATCGTAGTAGTAATCGTATGTTGTAATAAAACAGTTTCGGTCAGAAATAGTGACGTGGATTTGAAAAATCACGAAATATAGCAGAAAAGGAATTACAAAGTGCATAAGATATCAGATTAAATCTTACGGTGTCTATTTTGATACGGAAGAAACGGAGAAGGAAAAGGAATTTTATATTTTGAGATATCTTAATTTTAGTGAGACTGGTTCTGAATGACTTCGTGGTTCCCTGATCTGTCTTGGAAAAATCTTATAAAATTGTACAAAGTGAATTATGAGTTATAGTTTATATATAAAGATTCCTTAGTGAGTCTATTTTCAATAGAAACAAGCGGGAGCAACATATGAAAACTGTACAGTGAGATATTTGAATTTTGGGTAAGAGAGGTCAGAATCGTTGGTCAGTGAAACAAGGGAATATTTAAGGAATAGACTGTACTAAATGGCTTAAGTCAAAAATTCTGGAAAAACTATAGAAAGAAGAAATATGAGTCTAGTCTCAAGGAAAATTTACGTAGTTAGATTTTGAGATTCCTAACTCAAGTTATAGTCAATTTAGTTAGTATGACGCAGATGGACAGTTTCGATTTTTATGCTCCACATTAGTAGTTAAGTCTAGGTTGCGAAATTTCCAAAATACCCTTAGGTTGCGAAATTACCGAATTACCCATAGTGGGTAAATTATCAAAATTACGAAAATGCCCCTATGGGTCGAAATTACGAAAATGCCCCTATGGGTCAAAATTACGAAAATGCCCCTAAAGGGCCAAATTACGAAATTGTTTAATGGGCCAAACTGATATTTTGATAAATGGGCCGATTTGATATTTTGATTAATGGGCCGATTTGATATTTTGATAAATGGGCCAATCTGATATTTTGATAAATGAGCCAATCTGATATTTTGTTATATGGGCTAATTTGAGATTCGCTATATGGGCCGATGTGATATTTGGATTTATGGGTCAATTTGATATTTTGGGCCAATTTGATATATTGTTATAATGGGCCATAAATTTTTGTAAGAAATATTTGAATACATTGTTGTCAATTGTTATGCATTATATACATGTTTTGCATGGGATGGGATAATGATGAAGAGAAGTTCGTAGCTCTGCTACATAAATCGTGACTCACACACAAATCAAAAAATGGCAATGCCATGTAAATTCTCCGTTAATCTGGTGGCTTGTCCACAAAATTGATATAAATGGCTTAATGCCTACGTTTGGTGTGTTGGCGGGGTGGGTTGACTAAAGATCACCCACAGGTGTGTTGGTTGGCACGGGTGATGTGTAGCGGATGGAATACTAGGTTTGGTTTGGGAATTGCATTTCATACACATGACATAAATGATATATTATTATTATTGTGAATGGGCTTAGGCCCAAGATGATTGCTATATGGGATTTAGGCCTAGTGGGCAACAGTAAGGGGTTATACACTGAGTTCTTGTAACTCACCCCCCTTTTCTTAACCCTTGTAGGTAATGCTCCGTAATGAGGACTTGGGTCCATGGATTACTCGGTGGAGGCCATACTTCAAAAATGGTGTTATTGAATTTTAAATTTCTATTTCCGTTTATTTTATTATTTTGCTATTTTGGTTTAAGTTGTAATAAGGCCTCTGGGATATGTTTTAAATTGCTTTATGTTTAGTCATGCTTATTATATTGCTTGAATTGTTTTAACGGGGAATTTCTAAAATCATAAATAATGGTTTTTTTCTAAAATTGATCAACAAATGGATTTTTAAACAAACTTGTATAAATAACTTAACTTGAATTTTCCTACAAATATTCAACGATATTTTCAAAAGCCACGGTTTTAAAGTTCACTACCTTGATTGTTGACTCATCAATCAATCCCTAAAAAATATTTGTATTTTATCTATGTTTCCGCAACGACTTCAAAATGCTTTTGCAGCTCTATTTCTAAATGTCACATTTTTGTAAATTGTTTATCTCAAATATGCTTTTGCCACCAAAAAGGTTTTTTTTTTAAGAGATAATTACATTTTCATGTAGTTAATAAATTTCTTAAGTGCTTTGGGTTTTAACAAAGAGGCTGAAATTTTCAAACGAGTTTTTTTTGTGTGACACACCAGATTCGGGCCTAACTTCTATGCCGGGTTTGGGGTGTTACACTATTGGTAAGAAGGTTAAGGCGCCACGTGTAGTACCTTGAGGGAAGAGGTTCGAATCCCTTTGTGTGCAATTTTTGACTTATATTTTTGCACTCTTTCCTTAAGTGTCGGCCAAGAGGTATTTATGGCAAGTTTGACTTCTTTATTTTTGGTAAGGTGGCTAAGGAATTAAGGAAAGGTTGAGGTTGGGGAAAGGAATCAAAAGGAAAAGGCAAGTAAGGGGAACAAGTGGCTTATTTCATGGAGAATGCTATGGAAAGTATGGTTGGCAAAATTTGACCCTTATGGCAATGCATGTGGACGATTTTGGGGGTAGATAGGTGGCTGGAATTTTACTTTGGCATTTGATAAAGTCTTGGAATTGTTTTGGCCAAAAATCCCAATTGCAACTTTTGTGTCATCTTCTCCCAATTAGCTATTCTTTTTGCCAAAACCTACTAGCACAATAGTGCATTTTTCTTCTCTTTTGAATGGTCACATATTCATCTTTTGTCCATCTTTCTTGATAGCCGAATTAGTGTTTTGCTTTTTGATAAACCAAAGTGTTTGTTTTGTTCAAATTTTCTCTTTGCCAAATTGAATCATTTTCTTCAAATTCTTCCTCTTCATGCTGAAACTTCAAGTTGATAATAAGAAAAAAATTTTCTTCTTTCTTATTGAATGCCGAATGTACCTAAACCATTGAGACAATATTGTTCACTCTTTCTCTTTTGAAAAACCGAAACCTTACAAACACTTCTTTTCATCTCTCTTTTCTTTTTACAAAATTTTCCAAACATCTTTCTTCTTTCTCTCAAATAAATATTTTTCCATAACCGAATATTACTGTTTGATTTTACTCCATAGCTGAATATCATTGTCCATTTTTTCTCCATAATCGAAACATTTTCATCATTCTTTCTTTCTCATTCGAACTATCACTTATTCCTTAATCAATCGAGATATAGTGAAAGGCCGAAACTTAGATTTTTTCGAAGTCATCGTATAATCGCTAGAAATCGGTCCTAAAACATTTAAGGTAAGAGTTCTTCACAGATTCTATAATCACTCTTTATTCATTAAGATGTTATTAGTATGGTGATAGTTAACCGATTGTAATTTTAGGGACTAAATTGTTTGATCCATCCAATCGTTGATCACTCGGGATAAGTGGTAAGCCGATCTTTACCCTTTTTGTCAAATCTGTACATTATCGTAATACTAATCAATGGAGGCTTGTGGCAACGATTTGAAAGGAAAGTCGAGTGGAGATCTCAAAAGGAGTGGATTAACGATCCCAACTCCAAAATTCAAGCGAAGGGTTGTTTCGGTGATTTGAGACTTTTCGCCGGGTTGTGGACCCTCATCCGGTGAGAATCAATTATTCGAGGTCGCTCGCAATTGTGAGGCATCAGCGATTCAGGATTTTCCACCGGGTTATGGACCGTCAACCAGGGAGAACCGACAAATCGTAGTTGTTCACGATCCCAAGGGTAAATCTTAGATCGTTTGTTTTAAAGTAGATTTATTAAATCGCCTACGTTGACTAATCGAGCGTTATAAAAGTTTTAGGTGTCGACGATCAAGAAAGCGTAGTGCTTACCATAATCAGGTATGTAATCTCACACCGTTTTTCGTGGGTTAGAGATTAATGTCATATTGATAGTAAACCTTTCGATTAAAATCGTATTAAGGTGAAACTGGAAAAATTGGCTTATATTTCATTATTTGGTAAAATTGATCAAATCGATATATTTGTTATGTGGGCCAAATCGATATATTTGTTATGTGGGCCAAATCGATATATTTTCTGTGTGGGCCAAATCAATATATTTGCTATGTGGGCCAAATCGATATATTTGCTATATGGGCCGATGTGAAAATTTCTAAATGGGCCAAGATGATATTCTACTTAATTGGCCAACTTGATAAATTGTTATAATGGGCCATAATTTTGTAAGAAATATCTGAATAAATTATTGTGAATTGTTATGCATTATATACATGTTTTGCATGGGATGGGATAATGATGAAGAGAAGTTCTGGTAGCTCTGCTACATAAATCCGTGACTCACTCACAAATCAAAAAAATGGCAATGCCATGTAAATTCTCGTTAATCCGTGGCTTGTCCACAAATTTGATATAAATGGCTTAATGCCTACATTTGGTGTGTTAGGCGGGGTGGGTTGACTAAAGTCACCCATGTGTGTGTTGGTTGGTACGGGTGGTGTGTAGCGGATGGAAAACTAGGTTTGGTTTGGGAATTGCATTTCATATGCATATTATATTCGATACATTTTTATTATTATGAATGGGCTTCGGTGCAAATAATCGCTTAATGGATTTTTGCCCAGTGGACAACGGTAAGTGGGTTACACATTGAGTTCTAGTAACTCACCCCCCGTTTTCCTTATCCCTTTCAGGTAATGATCAATGATGGAGACTTGGGTCGTGGATGTCTTGGTGGAGGCCATACTTAAAAATGGTTAAATTTGGAATTCAGATTTCTTTTAATACTTTTAATTACTTTGCTATTTTGAATTAAGGTTGTAATAAGGCCTCTGGATTAATTTTTGTTTTCTTTATTGTTGTATGAATTCATATACTGCTTTAAGTATTTCAAATTTGGGATTATATTTTAAAAAAAAAAACTTAAATAAACGTTTATTCAAAAATGAATATATAAAAAGAATTTCATAATAATTTTCATATTTTTAACTCAAAAAATTACTCTTAAGATTTTCATCAATTCTTTTCGAAAAATATTTTTAATTTCTTTTGAAATTTTCGAATCAATATAACAATATTTTCAAAATTACGATTTATAAGATCTTACATCTCAAATTGTTGATTTATCAATAAATACTTCGTCAAAATATTGAAATCTGTTTTACTTAAAAAGGAATCAATGTATATTTATTTTGTGTGACATGTCAAATCTAGCCTTAACGCATAGGCAGGGTTTGGGATGTTACATTTTATGGTATCAGAGCCCGATTCAAAACTCGGCTGTAGTTTTGGTTCAAAAATATTTTTTGAAATGTAAAATTTAGAACTTATATTTTTAAGGGAAGTATGGCACCACGGGTATCCGGCACCAAGTCAAGTAAGTGTATGTTATTGTATGATTATGATTATTGTGATATGACTATAAGAACACTCTAGAACTTTTAGTTTTAGATGTTGAAACTATAGAGATTGAGACTATAGGATGCGCTTATTTAAAACGACTTTACTTCTTATACCTCATAAAACATTGGTTAATAAATATTGAAATAGTCTACTGATTCATAAGACTTTTAATCAGATTAAATCAAATTAGCCAATATGAGCGCTAGAGGACGTGGACGCGGTAGACGTGGCCGTGGTAGAGGCCGAGGTGCTAGGGTTGCATCTGAAGCGCCGGGACATATGCCGAAAATGGACGCACTGCGCGTCACCCGGATCAAATCGATCACATGACCAGATGAGGGAGGACATTGCCTTGTCCCAAGCAATGTTACGAGTCTTAGAAAGGGTTGCTTTGGGCTAGAATTGGGCCAAGCACTTTCGTGGATCAATTTCGAGTAATGACTTAGATCAAGTGGTGCCGAGGGTTTTTAGGGGTGTCTCGGGTGTAGCCCCAAATGTAGCGGAGTATTGGCTCGAGGCAGTGGAACAGATCATGAATGATTTAGAGTGCACCACCGAGCAGAAACTGAGAGGAGCTGTGTCCTTGTTGAGAGACGAGGCGTATCAATGGTGGCTTACTGTTCGGGAGGGCACTCAGGCCGATCGTGTAACTTGGGATTTCTTCAAAACTGCATTGCAAGGAAAGTATGTTGGGGCTAGCTATGTGGATGACCGAAGGAAGGAATTCCTAAATCTAGTCCAAAGAAGTAAGACCGTGGCAGCTTACGAGGCAGAATTTCTGCGTCTGAGTAATTATGCCCGAGGTATTATGCCAACTGACTATGAACGCTGCGTGCATTTCGAAGATGGGTTGAGTGATGAGTTGCGGGTATTGATAGCCCCACAACAAGAAAGGAACTTTGCTACAGTTGTGGAGAAAGCCAAGATAGCTGAGGAGGCTAAGAACTCGGAGCGGCAAAATTGAGAAAGAGATAGATGCAAGAGCAAGAGGGACTTTAAGTACTCGGGTCCTGCTAGAAGGTTTCAGAAGAGGCCCAGGAATGATGAGCCAGCTCAAACTAGAGCACCAGCTGCTACCAATCAGATACAACTATGAGCTGACTGTGGAAGATGACACCCGGGTGAATGCTGGAAGAGAATCGGTGGTTGTTTCAAATGTGGTTCTAAGGACCATCAGCTTAAGAATTGTCCTCGACGGATTTGCTCGACTGTGAAGCTCGTAAATATGATGCACACCAGCTAAAGGCGCCAAAGCAACCACCGAGAGGCCGTAGGCCGTGTCGGGGCCGGTAATGGCGAGGACGAGGTCGAGTGCACCGGTAGAGGTGCCGGGTTTGTGGGTAACACGGCGAGGCAACCTGTGTATCGGTTTTATGCGGTCGACGCCGATAGGATGGCGATGCACTGACGTGATAACCGCATGCGTTCTTCATATCCGATGTACTGTTACTTACTTTGATAGATATCGGATCCACCCATTCGTATGTTGCTAGTGTCAGATCTCGAAAACCCAACATTAGATTTGAGATTTCTGCTAGAGAGATGACGGTAATTAGTCCTTTAGGATAGTCTGTGATAGTAAATAACTTTTTTTAGAGATTTACCCTTAGAAGTACAAGGAGAAACATTTTTGGCGGACTTGATGGAACTGCCTTTCGGTGAGTTTGACCTTATTTTGGGCATGGACTGGTTGGTGAAACACCGTGCGAACTTGGATTGTGCTGCAAAGCGGATGACGATAAGAACTTCGGAAGATAAAGAAGTGGTGATGATAGGTGAAAGGAGAAATTATCTATCGAATGTGGTATCTGCTTTAAGGGCAGAAAAGTTGTTCCAAAAAGGGTGTGGAGCATGCCTAGCCTTCATTAGCGCGGTGGATGCCAAGGAAGTTTCAGTAGAAGGTGTTAGAACGGTGAAGGAGTTTTCGGACGTCTTTCCTGAGGAACTTCCTGGATTGCCTCTGGATCGAGAGGTAGAGTTTGGCATTGAATTATTGCCAGGAACGGCTCCAGTGTCCATTGCTCCATATAGAATGGCACCGAAAGAATTGGCGGAACTTAAAGCTCAAATTCAGGAGTTGTTGGATCGGGGTTTCATTCGATCGAGTGTGTCACCGTGGGGAGCACCGGTCTTGTTCGTCAAGAAGAAGGATGGGTCGATGCGTATGTGCATCGATTATAGGCAGTTGAATAAGTTGACGATCAAGAATAGGTATCCGTTGCCGAGAATCGATGACCTGTTCAACCAACTGCGAGGAGCTTCGGTTTTCTCGAAGATAGATTTGAGATCGGGTTATCACCAGCTTAAGGTCAAGGAGGCAGATATTCATAAGACGGCGTTTCGAACTTGTTATGGACATTATGAGTTCTTGGTGATGCCGTTTGGGTTGACCAATGCACCAGCTGCATTTATGGACATGATGAACCGGGTCTTCTAACCCCATTTAGACCGGTTTGTGGTGGTGTTCATAGATGACATCTTGGTTTACTCAAAAAATGAAGAAGAGCGTGATTCACATCTGTGAATAGTATTGCAAATATTGCGAGAAAAACGACTTTATGCCAAATTCAGTAAGTGTGAATTTTGGCTAAAAGAAGTGACCTTCTTGGGGCATGTTGTGTCGGCCGAAGGAATTAGAGTTGATCCCCGGAAAGTAGAGGCTGTGTTGGATTGGAAACCAACGAAGTCAGTGGCCAAAATTCAGAGTTTCTTAGGGTTAGCTGGTTATTACCGACGTTTTGTTGAGGGGTTTTTGTTGATTGCTGCACCCTTAACTAAATTGTTGCGCAAGGGAGTACCATTTGTGTGCTCAGATCAGCAGCAATAAAGTTTGAGAAATTGAAGAAGATTCTGACGGAAGTGCTAGTACTGATTCAACCTGAGGCTGGAAAAGAGTTTATTGTTTACTGCGATGCGTCACACACGGGCTTGGGATGTGTGTTGATGCAAGGTGGAAAAGTGGTGGCTTATGCATCTCGTCAGTTAAGGCCGCATGAAGTGAATTATCCCACTCATGATTTGGAGTTGGCTACAGTGGTATTTGCTTTGAAGATTTGGAGACACTATCTATACGGTGAGAAGTCGATCATTTATACGGATCATACGAGTCTAAAGTACCTCCTTACCCAAAAGGAGTTGAACTTAAGACAGCGGAGGTGGATAGAACTGTTGAAGGATTATGACTTCTCAATCGAGTATCATCCCGGAAAGGCTAACGTAGTGGCAGACGCGTTGAGTCGTAAGGTGATATCGGATTTGAGAGCAATTTTCACTCATCTCAGCTTGTATGAAGAGGGTAGTCTGTTAGCCGAACTTTAGTTGAAGCCTGCGTGGGTAGGTCAGATTAAGGAAAAGCAGTTATCAGATGAAAAGTTGGGTTCCTTATTTCAGCTAGTGGAAAGTGGTGTGAAAGGGGATTTTGGAATGAATAACGAAGGAGTATTGTGTTTCCGCGGAAGAGTTTGTATGCCCAAAGATTCAGAATTGAGGAAAATGATTCTGCGAGAGGTGCATAGTAGCCCATATGCTATGCACCCCGGGGGAAATAAAATGTATCGAGACCTCCGTGAGCAGTATTGGTGGCCAGGGTTAAAGCGGAAGGTTACTGAATTTGTGAGTAGGTGCTTAACATGTCAGTAAGTGAAGGCGGAACATCAATTGCTGTCGGGATTGCTACAACCGGTGAAGATTCCCTTATGGAAATGGGAACGGATAATGATGGACTTCGTTAGTAGGCTACCCTTATCGCCTACTAAGAAAGATTCTGTTCGGGTAATAGTGGATTGATTGACGAAGACTGCCCATTTCCTACCTGTTCGTATGGATTACTCATTGCAGAAGTTGGCCAAGTTGTACGTAGCAGAGATTGTGAGGTTACATGGGGTACCAAAGGTGTCATTATTTCGGACAGGACCCTAGGTTTACATCACGCTTTTTTGAAAGCTTTACATGAAGCTTTGGGAACCAAGCTTCATTTCAAAGACGACATTTCATCCTCGGTCAGATGGTCAGTCGGAAAGAGTAATCCAGATTCGAAGACATGTTAAGACGCTGTGTGATTGACTTCGTGGGTAGTTAGGAGGATTTCCTACCGTTGGCGAATTTGCGTATAACAATAGTTATCAATCCAAAGATCCGGATGGCACCCTACGAGGCATTGTATGGTCGTAGGTGTCGTGACTCCTACTTGTTGGACCGAATTGAGGAGCAAAGCAGCTTATTGGGTCCCGAGCTAATATCGAGAGACGGAGGAAAAGGTAAAGGTAATTCGGGCACGGTTAAAGGAAGCTTCTGATAGACAAAAATCTTATGCGGATCTGAAGCGTAAGGATATTGAGTTTGCGGTGGGAGATCAAGTCTTTCTAAAGGTCTCACCTTGGAAGAAGATCTTCAGATTTGGAAGGAAGGGCAAGTTCAGCCCTAGGTTCATCGGACCGTACCGTGTGTTGAAACGTATTGGGCCAGTAGCTTATCAGCTTGTGTTACCTCCAGAGTTGAGTCAGATACATTGTGTATTTCATGTCTCAATGTTAAGGCGTTATCGATCGGATCTGTCTCATATAGTACCGGTAGAGGAAGTTGAGATAAGGCCTGACTTGTCGTTCGAGGAGGAGCCAGTGCAAATTTTAGATCGAGACATTAAGGTGCTGAGAAGGAAGTTAGTACCGTTAGTCAAAGTTTTATGGCACAATCATGGATCGGAGGAAGCTACATGGGAGCCTGAGGACGTGATTCGGCAGCAATATCCTCACCTTTTTTAATCAGGTAAATTTCGAGGACGAAATTTTCTTTAAGGGGGGTAGAATTGTAACATCCTAAAATTTGGAAATTTATGTGTTGCATTGTTTTTGGTATTAAGCTAGTTAATTTATTAATTGTGTATGTTTAGGAGGTCCTGAGAAGACTTGGGGTTCATTTTGACCTAGTGAAAATTTTGGCATTTAGTAGTTTAAGGAGACGGAGTAAGTGACCTTAAAGCATATGTAAATAGTAAATAGCTAGCATAAATGAGCTATTGGTAAGAAGGTTAAGGCGCCACATGTAGTACCTTGAGGGAAGAGGTTCAAATCCCTTTGTGTGCAATTTTTGACTTATATTTTTGCACTCTTTCCCTAAGTGTCGGCTAAGAGGTATTTATGGAAAGTTTGACTTCTTTATTTTTGGTAAGGTGCCTAAGGAATTAAGGAAAGGTTGAGGTTGGGGAAATGAATCAAAAGGAAAAGGCAAGTAAGGGGAACAAGTGGCTTATTTCATGGAGAATGCTATGGAAAGTATGGTTGGAAAAATTTTGACCCTTATGGCAATGCATGTGGACGATTTTGGGGGTGGATAGGTGGCTGGAATTTGACTTTGGCATTTGGTAAAGTCTTGGTATTGTTTTGGCCAAAAATCCCAATTGCAACTGTTGTGTCATCTTCTCCCAATTAACTATTCTTTTTGCCGAAACCTACTAGCACAATAGTGCATTTTTCTTCTCTTTTGAATGGTCACATATTCATCTTTTGTCCATCTTTCTTGATAGCTGAATTAGTGTTTTGCTTTTTGATAAACCAAAGTGTTTGTTTTGTTCAAATTTTCTCTTTGCCAAACTGAATCATTTTCTTCAAATTCTTCCTCTTCATGCCGAAACTTCAAGTTGATAATAAGCAAAAAAATTTCTTCTTTATTATTGAATGCCAAATGTACCTAAACCATTGAGACAATATTGTTCACTCTTTCTCTTTTGAAAAACCGAAACCTTACAAACACTTCTTTTCATCTCTCTTTTCTTTTTACAAAATTTTCCAAACATCTTTCTTCTTTCTCTCAAATCAATATTTTTCCATAACCGAATATTACTATTTGATTTTACTCCATAGCCGAATATCATTGTCCATTTTTTCTCCATAATTGAAACATTTTCATCATTCTTTCTTTCTCATTCGAACTATCACTTATTCATTAATCAATCGAGATAGAGTGAAAGGCCGAAACTTAGATTTTTCCGAAGTCATCGTATAATCGCTAGAAATCGGTCCTAAAATGTTTAAGGTAAGAGTTCTTCACGAATTCTATAATCACTCTTTATTTGTTAAGATGTTATTAGTATGGTGATAGTTAACCGATTGTAATTTTCGAAACTAAATCGTTTGATCCATCCAATCGTTGATCACTCGGGATAAGTGGTAAGCCGATCTTCACCCTTTTTGTCAAATCCGTACTTTATCGTAATACTAATCGATGGAGGCTTGTGGTAACGATTTGAAAGGAAAGTCGAGTGGAGATCTCAAAAGGAGTGGATTAACGATCCCAACTCCAAAATTCAAGCGAAGGGCTGTTTCGGCGATTCGAGACTTTCCACCGGGTTATGGACCCTCATCCGGTGAGAATCAATTATTCGAGGTCGCTCGCAATTGTGAGGCATCAGCGATTCGGGATTTTCCACCGGGTTGTGGACCGTCAACTGGGGGGAACCGACAAATCGTAGTTGTTCACAATCCCGAGGGTAAATCTTAGATCATTTGTTTTAAAGTAGATTTATTAAATCGCGTACGTTGACTAATCGAGCGTTATAAAAATTTTAGGTGTCGACAATCAAAAAAGCGTAGTGCTTACCGTAATCAGGTGTGTAATCTCACACCGTTTTCCGTGGGTTAGAGATTAATGTCATATTGATAGTAAACCGTTCGATTAAAATCGTATTAAGGTGAAACCAGAAAAATTGGCTTAGATTTCATTATTTGGTAAAATTGATCAAATCGATATGTTTGTTATGTGGGCCAAATCGATATATTTGTTATGTGGGCCAAATCGATATATTTGTTATGTGGGCCAAATCGATATATTTTTTATGTTGGCCAAATTGATATATTTGTTATGTGGGCCAAATCGATATATTTGCTATGTGGGCCAAATTGATACATTTTCTATGTGGGCCAAATCGATATATTTGCTATATGGGCCGATCTGAAAATTTCTAAATGGGCCAAGATGATATTCTGCTTAATTGGCCAACTTGATAAATTGTTATAATGGGCCATAATTTTGTAAGAAATATCTGAATAAATTATTGTGAATTGTTATGCATTATATACATGTTTTGCATGGGATGGGATAATGATGAAGAGAAGTTCGTAGCTCTGCTACATAAATCACCGTGACTCACACAAATCAAAAATGGCAATGCCATGTAAATTCTGTTAATCCGTAGCTTGTCCACAAATTTGATATAAATGGCTTAATGCCTACATTTGGTGTGTTGGCGGGGTGGGTTGACTAAAGATCACCCACAGGTGTGTTGGTGGGTACGGGTGGTGTGTAGCGGATGGAAAACTAGGTTTGTTTTGGAATTGTATTTCATATGCATATTGTATTCGATACATTTTTTATTATTATGAATGGGCTTCGGTCCAAATAATGGCTTAATGGATTTTTGCCCAGTGGACAACGGTAAGTGGGTTACACATTAAGTTCTAGTAACTCACCCCCCCGTTTTCCTTATCCCTTTTAGGTAATGATCAATGATGGAGACTTGGGTCGTGGATGTCTTGGTGGAGGCCATACTTAAAAACGGTTAAATTTGGAATTTGGATTTCTTTTAATACTTTTAATTACTTTGCTATTTTGAATTAAGGTTGTAATAAGGCCTCTGGATTAATTTTTGTTTTGTTTATTGTTGGATGAATTCATATACTACTTTAAGTATTTCAAATTTGGGATTATATTTAAAAAAAACTTAAATAAACGTTTTATTCAAAAATGAATATATAAAAAGGATTTCATAATAATTTTCATATTTTTAACTCGAAAAATTACTCTTAAGAATTTCATCAATTCTTTTCGAAAAATATTTTTAATTTCTTTTGAAATTTTCTCGAACTGTTAACAATATTTTAAAAATTACAATTTATAAGATCTTACATCTCAAATTGTTGATTTATCAATAAATACTTCGTCAAAATATTGAAATCTGTTTTACTTAAAAAGGAATCAATGTATATTTATTTTGTGTGACATGTCAAATCTAGCCTTAACGCATAGGCCAGGTTTGGGATGTTACAGGCAATTCCGAGAAATAAAGGACTATGTGAAATATGTAACCAATTTAGGTACGTTTGAAGTGTATGCTATAATAGTGTATAAAAGGTAAGTATATGTGAATGTACACAAGTGAGATATGTGTATTGTTGAGACAAAATGTGATATATGTATGAATGAGCTTTGAACAAAAGAGATAATTGGAGATGTGATTTGTTGGTAAGCAATGGCTAAACAAATGAGCCAAAGAAGAATTATGAATTTGCAATTGAGATATGTTAATGATCTTGTATTTGTTATGATTTATGAATGTTTATATGATAAGTTTATTTGTATATGGCTTACTAAGCTTTTGTTACTCTGTGTGTGTTTGCATTGTTTTTAGATCGTTAAAGCTACGGAAGGCTCAGGGATCGTCGAGGATCATCACCACACTATCAAACTCTATTTTGGTACCTTTTAAAAGTGTAAATATTTAAGTATGGCATGTATAGTCTAGTTCAAATGGTTGATGTTTTGAGTTGTATATATAAGCTATGTGATATGGCTTGTAAATGGATGTGCATATGGTAATATTTTATCTATGTTTTGTGATGCAAAGTTGGTATATTATAGATGAAAAGATGTCAAAAAGAATTGGTAAGTTTGTGGATGAATTTAGCTTAGAAATGCTTGTGATTAGATTGAGCTAAATGGCACAAAAGTTGGTGTGTTTGATATGTTCTTGTAAGGTTAAAAAAAAAAGATGATTATTTTGGTATGTTTTGGGTACTTTTGATGCTTGGAATGATGCTTATTTGTGCTTGTAGGTATAACCCAAAGTGTGGGTGGCAAATTGGCCTTGCAAATGGCCTATATTTGCCAACACGGTTGAGCACACGGGCGTGTGGCTCGACCGTGTCCTTCGTGTTGTTGTATTTTAAACAAGTCAATTATGACCACGGGCTGGACACATGGGCGTGTGACTGGCCGTGTGGACAAGTCAGTATGTATGCCCTGTTTTGCCACGGCTTGGACACACGGGTGTGTTTAAGGCTGTGTGAGGCACACGGCCTGCCCACACGGGCGTGTGACCTCTGTAACTTTGAAAAATGTTTGATTTTTAGAAAAATTTTGTATGATCTCGGTTTAGTCCCGACCCCTTTCTAATGCATGTTTAAGGTCTTGTAGACCTCATTAAGGGACTATATGCTTGTATTTTGCTATGATATGACGATGATTGTAATATCCGGGATTTTGGGCTTGTGCATTATTTCTTAATTATGTGAAGTAGCATGCCTGTGTGTGTTGTAAATATGTTTTATGAATTTTTAGAACCTTAAGAGTGTAGGTGAATGCCTTAGAAAAATATTGAATTTTTCGTTTTAAAGAGGAGCTAAGCTTGATAGGACTTAAGAAAATTAGTAGGGGAAA
This sequence comes from Gossypium sturtianum, assembly GCA_025698515.1. Taxonomy (NCBI): domain Eukaryota; kingdom Viridiplantae; phylum Streptophyta; class Magnoliopsida; order Malvales; family Malvaceae; genus Gossypium; species Gossypium sturtianum. The sequence goes on from CM046950.1 coordinate 123,052,843, forward strand.
TAGGACACAAAAATCAGCTTGTTAAAGTGGCAAGGAGGCGCCACTTAAAGCCCTGGTAAGTGACGCCATATGCAAGGTGCAAGGGCTAGGTTCGAGCTGCAAGGGAAGCAAATGGGAGTGTTTATTTTTGCAGCAAAGAGAGACAGAGGTGGACGGCAATGGGACACCAAGGAGATGAGCTTTAGATGTGGTTAATTTCTTTTAAAATTCGGCTGAGATGGGAGGATAAATGTTGGATTATTTCAATTATTTTGAATGGGTGTTAAAGAGAAAAATAAGGAGGAAAATTTGGGATTTGATAAGGGGAAGAAGAGTTGGCCGGCCAAGGGAGTCTTTGGTGACAAATTCGGCTAGGTGTGTATAGGAGGGATAGCCGAAATTTCTTTAGGGGATAGTTGTATTTTCGGTTCTCTTCTCTTATTTTAGGGGTGTGCCGAAATTTCTTAAGTCAAAACACCACCATTGCCGAACCTCCCTTCATCTCTTTTTCTCTCATTTGTTAAGGCCGAAATCTTCTTCTCCCTCTTTCTCCATTGCCACAACCCCTAAAGTCTCATACTCTTCCTCTTCATTTTTGTTAAAGCCGAATCCTCATTTGCTCTAGCCGATTTTTCAGCAAACTCCAAAAGCCGAAACCCATTTGATCAACATCTAGCCATAGCCGAATAACTCCTAGAGTGTAAGCAAAGGTGCCGTCGACCACAACATTAAGGGTAAGGATTCAATTATCGTCATTTTATTTCTTTCCTTTAAGCCGAAATCAAGACTCTAATACCATTTATGTTCTTTGGCCGAAACTATAAAGGAGGTTTCGGGATTTGTCTATAGTCGACTATAAGGAGGAGATCTTCGGGATTTCAATATCTAAGGTAAGAAAAGTATGATCTTAGGGTGAAGGCCATTTATTAAGTTTATTAAGTGATTGAAAATCGGATCTAACATGAGTCTACAGGTATTTCGACAGATACCACAACCAAGTAGCAATTTCGGGACTTAAGATTCACAAGGTAAGCCAATATGGTATTCGGCCATAGGCACTTTCATGAGTTTTGGGTTGGAACCGATTTTAACAAAGGTTATGCAGAGATTTCGACATCTCCATTAGCAGATAGCAATTTTGGGATTTGAGTGGTAACTAAATCGGCCGCAAGGTAAGGATTTTGGTTGTGCTAATCCTTCGGGATTTGATTACATAGCCGAATAGGCTTTTGCTAAAATACTTAGTGTTGGCCGAATGTAGGAACTAAGGATCTAAAGCATTAGATCGGGTTTTCGGGATTTCAGTGAATTCGTTAAGTAAACCAGGTGTGTACCCCACACTAACTCTTAATAGATTTATGGCATCAATTTAATATATGTGAAAAGTGGGCAAAGGTACCATGTGATGGTACAAAGTACTCAGGTACGTAACTTTAACGTTATGTTAATAAATGATATGAATATCTGGAATATGGCTCATATGTGAATATTGATAAGAATATGAAATAAGGCATAAGGCATGATATTGCATGTTTTGTATGACTTGGGGCATACGGGTTATATGGAAAGGGGAAGTGATCTGGTGGTTTATACCACAATATCTGAATGTGGTGACTCATGTCACGAAATCTGGCAAGTGAAGGCTGAACACCAAGTTCCGTCAGGGTTGCTTCAGCCGATAAAGATTCCGCATTGGAAGTGGGAGAGAATCACCATGGACTTCGTTAGTGGGCTTCCCCTTACGCCTACTAAGAAGGACTCGGTATGGGTGATAGTGGATCGATTGACAAAGTCCGTGCATTTCATTCCAGTGCGGGTTGATTATTCTTTGCAGAAGTTGGCGAAGTTGTATGTGGCGGAAATTGTAAGGTTGCATGGAGTGCCGGTGTCGATTATTTCAGATAGGGATCCAAGATTTACATCTCGATTTTGGAAAGCACTACATCAAGCTTTGGGCACCAGATTGGATTTCACTATGGCATTTCATCCACAGTCAGACGGTCAATCTGAGCGAGTAATCCAAGTGTTGGAAGATATTGAGAGCCTATGTAATAGACTTTAGAGAAAGTTGGGAAGAATATTTGCCTCTAGCAGAATTTGCTTATAATAACAGCTATCAAGCTAGTATTCGAATGGCACCGTATGAAGCACTGTATGGGTGGAAGTGTCGTACACCTATGTGTTGGACGGAATTAGGAGAACGTCAAGTTTTGGGTCCAGAGATTGTGGCAGAATCCGAAGAAAAGGTTAAGTTAATTCGGGCACGATTAAAGGAGGCATCTGACAGGCAGAAGTCGTATACCAATCTTAAGCGAAAGGAAATAGAATTTGCTGTGGGAGATCGAGTGTTTCTTAAGGTTTCGCCGTGGAAGAAGGTGATGAGATTTGGTCGCAAAGGGAAGTTAAGTCCCAGGTTTATAGGACCTTATCGGGTATTGAAGCGAGTTGGACCAGCGGCATACCAGTTAGAGTTGCCTCTGGAGTTGAAGTAGATGCACGATGTGTTCCATGTTTCTATGCTACGTCGTTACCGATCGGATCCATCTCATGTAGTGCCGGTTGAGGAGGTGGAGCTAAGGCCAGATTTGTCCTACGAGGAGGAACCGATCCAGATCTTGGAACGAGATGTGAAGGTATTACGAAGGAAATCAGTTCCTTTAGTCAAAGTGTTATGACGTAATCATGGATCAGAAGAAGCTTCTTGGGAGCCGGAAGAAGCAATGCGACAAAGAATACCCTCACCTATTTTAGCTGTAATTTCGAGGACGAAATTATTTTAAAGGGGTAGAACCAGTAATATCCGGGATTTTGGGCTTGTGCATTATTGCTTAATTATGTGAAGTAGCATGCCTGTGTGTGTTGTAAATATGTTTTTATGAATTTTTAGAACCTTAAGAGTGTAGGTGAATGCCTTAGAAAAATATTGAATTTTACGTTTTAAAGAGGAGCTAAGCTTGATAGGCCTTAAGAAAATTAGTAGGGGAAATAGGACACAAAAATCAGCTTGTTAAAGTGGCAAGGAGGCGCCACTTAAAGCCCTGGTAAGTGACGCCATATGCAAGGTGCAAGGGCTAGGTTCTGAGTAAGGGAAGCAAATGGGAGTGTTTATTTTTGCAGCAAGGAGAGACAGAGGTGGACGGCAATGGGACACCAAGGAGATGAGCTTTAGATGTGGTTAATTCCTTTTAAAATTCAATGAGATGGGAGGATAAATGTTGGATTATTTCAATTATTTTGAATGGGTGTTAAAGAGAAAAATAAGGAGGAAAATTTGGGATTTGATAAGGGGAAGAAGAGTTGGCTAGGCCAAGGAGTCTTTGGTGACAAATTCGGCTAGGTGTGTATAGGAGGGATAGCCAAATTTCTTTAGAGGATAGTTGTATTTTCGGTTCTCTTCTCTTCTTTTAGGGGTGTGCCAAAATTTCTTAAGTCAAAACACCACCATTGCCGAACCTCCCTTCATCTATTTTTCTCTCATTTGTTAAGGCCAAAATCTTCTTCTCCTCTTTCTCCATTGCCGCAACCCCTAAAGTCCGATACTCTTCCTCTTCATTTTTGTTAAAGCCAAATCCTCATTTGCTCTAGCCGATTGTTCAAAAACTCCAAAAGCCGAAACCCATTTGATCAACATCTAGCCATAGCCGAATAACTCCTAGAGTGTAAGCAAAGGTGCCACGACCACAACATTAAGGGTAAGGATTCAATTGTCGCCGTTTTATTTCTTTCCTTTAAGCCGAAATCAAGACTCTAATACCATTTATGTTCTTTGGCCGAAACTATAAAGGAGGTTTCGGGATTTGTCTATAGTCGACTATAAGGAGGAGATCTTCGGGATTTCAATATCTAAGGTAAGAAAAGTATGATCTTAGGCTGAAGGCCATTTATTAAGTTTATTAAGTGATTGAAAATCAGATCTAACATGAGTCTATAGGTATTTCGACAGATACCACAACCAAGTAGCAATTTCGGGACTTAAGATTCACAAGGTAAGCCAATGTGGTATTCGGCCATAGGCCACTTTCATGAGTTTTGGGTTGGAACCGATTTTAACAAAGGTTATGCAGAGATTTCGACATCTCCATTAGCAGATAGCAATTTCGAGATTTGAGTGGTAACTAAATCGGGCGCAAGGTAAGGATTTTGGTTGTGCTAATCCTTCGGGATTTGATTACATAGCCGAATAGGCTTTTGCTAAAATACTTAGTGTTGGCCGAATGTAGGAACTAAGGATCTAAAGCATTAGATCGAGTTTTCGGGATTTCAATGAATTCGTTAAGCAAACCAGGTGTGTACCCCACACTAACTCTTAATAGATTTATGGCATCAATTTAATATATGTGTTTATAATAATGTGAAAAGTGGGCAAAGGTACCATGTGATGGTACAAAGTACTCAGGTACGTAACTTTAACGTTATGTTAATAAATGATATGAATATCTGGAATATGGCTCATATGTGAATATTGATAAGAATATGAAATAAGGCATAAGGCATGATATTGCATGTTTTGTATGACTTGGGGCATACGGGTTATATAGAAAGGGGAAGTGATCTGGTGGTTTATACCACAATATCTGAATGTGGTGACTCATGTCACGAAATATGAATGTGGTGACTTATGTCACAAATTGTTATCTGGTGGCTATGCCACAAAATTTATAAGGGCGATGAGCACGTCGTCTGCAGCGACTGCCTTCGATGATGTGTAGCGGATAGAGGGTCGACTTAGTAGTCCCCACGGTGTGATGGTTGGTACGGGTGATGTGTAGCGGATGGTTATCTAGGTTTGGGTTCGGGATTGCATCATTACCTCTATCTGTTATATATATGTATGATATGATATGCCTAAATCGTTGGGATTTGGTGTTGGTTATACACACTGAGTCTGCTTTGACTCACCCCGTTGTGGGATATTTTTCAGTGACACTCAATGACGGACCGGGTCGGCAGGAGCTTAGTGGTGGCCATGTTCAACTCAGACTTTATTTTAATTTTGGACTTTTTATTTCTAAGTATTTTGGATTTATTTCGGGTTTTACTTTGATGTAATAAGGCCATAGCTATAAATTGATTATGCATGCATGTTTATTTATTTTATTATGATAAAATTTTTATCCATTTAAAGTTTAAGCAACTTTTCTTAAAAATAAATTTTAAATGTTTAGACACCTAAACACAAACGATTTTCAAATTAAAGATTAACCCCAAAACAACTCGGCATTTTTTTTATAAAACCACCCAAATTTTCCAAAGTAATAAACATGAATTTGAAACGTTTTACTCAAGGAACATACCAGATCCGGTCTGGGCTCGTGGGCCGGGTTTGGGGTGTTTCAATGATATACTTATTGATGTGAAATGTTCATAAAAGTTTTCGATTTCTCTGGTAATGCCTCTTAACCCTAAACTGGCGATGGTTACGGGTTAGGGGTGTTACACAGGTTGTTACATGTCCTAGCACACAGCCTGACAGACGGGCGTGTGAGGCTACTTCGAAGGGAACATGGCCTGGCACACGGGCGTGTGGCTTGGCAATGTGACCCAAGTCAGCGAGTTACACGGGTAAGGACACGGGCTGGGACACGTCCGTGTGTCCCTATTTCGAATGCCCATACGGCCTAAGGAACAGGCATGTCCCTTGGCCATGTGAGTCACACAGCCGTGTGACCCCTACAGCTTTAAAATTTTGTAATGTTTTTTTAAAAATTCTACGAGTTTTTGATTTAGTCCTGACTTGTTTCTAACGTGTATTTATTGCCTCAAGGGCTCGTATAAGGGACAATATGTATGATTTTGATTGGTTTTATTATGAATATTGATATGTTATGAAAAGTTCAAAATTTAGTTTGCTTGTACTGTAAACTTCGGTAATACTCCGTAACCCTTTTCTAGCGACGAATACGGGTTATGGGTGTTATATGATACACAGGCGTGTGCCATACATGTGCATATGGTATGACTGTGTAGTCTGTTGGTTTTTGTTGATATTTGGTGCAGACGGTCATATTCTATTACACGAACCAGCGACACAGCCATGTGAATCTTTTGAGTATTTGTACTTTTGACCCACACGACTTCAGTGAGTTAGACGGTTTGTTCACACGATCGTGTGACTCCAGCCCCACACGAAATCATGCTATTACAGGGCTTGCCCATAAGGACATGTGTCCCATCCACACGACCTTAGCTTTCCACATTGTCAACGGAGACGGCTATGTGACCCCTATTTACAGATTTTTCCTATCTTTTTTGTTTTTTTTAGTTGATCCTTGTTTGATATCGGGTTGCTTTAAGCTTTCATAAGCTCAATATAAACCTGAAATCAATTGAATTACATGTTATACTTGATCATATGTGATGTAATGATATTTGATTGAGATTTTGAGTAATAAATTGCATGTAATTGCTTTGTATTTATTTGTAGCATTCTATTACTGAGGTTTAGTGACCAGACTAGGTAAAGGGTGTTACAGGTTCTAGTTTTTTAATATTTGAATCCTTTTGAGTTAACCGATAAATGATTGATATGCTTAACTACCAGGACGAAGGAGGCTCTGGCATGAACAACCTAAGCGGTAGAGGATAAAGGAAGTAATGTGAGTTTCTACACTCTGTCTTGAGTGGTTGATGAGATAGAGTTGTTAAATGATTTATGTTGTGACTATTTTTGGGTATTTGAGTTTGTCGTTGTGTGCAAAAATGGTGGCTGAGTATATTGTGAGTGCATAATCTTGTACAAGTATGTTTGTATTTGTATGTGTGATCATTGAATGTTAAACGAATATTACATGGTGTTGAATATGTGGCGTACTTTGTGTCATGTATTAAGTACCTTGATTGCATGAAATGTATGTGTAAGACCCTATACCCGATCCGAGTTATCTGATCCAGATATCAGCTGTAACAAAACTTAAACTCATTAATCAAAATTTTCAAAAATGGCATATGATGTTACAACTTAAAACTTTGTTAAAAACAAACCTTTCATGGTGTAGAGTACTAAGCTCCATATTCCTAAGGTGTCCCCTGTATTAATAATATCACAACTCGAACTGCCAGCTTGGCGCATTCCTTCCTAGCTTGGTCCCTCCTAGCATACAAACTCTTCAATCATAACTTGCATCACAACAAATGCTAATAATTTCAATGAACTTATAAAATTCACTCATTTTCATATAATACCCTACACTTACATATAAGCCAACTTCCATTTTTGACCACCAGTTACAAAATTCACTCATTTCCTGTTTAGAAACGAATGCATCTCTTAGAAGGATATTCATACAGAATCTACTTTCGATGGATTCTCACACAGACAGATGTTGAACACTTCTCCCAGGATGGTGTACTCTCCAATATTATTTTTGGTGGACACTTATACTAATTGATCTTTTAAGGTGAACTTTGTACGGATCCTACTTTTGGTAGATTCTTATACTTAATTTAATAGTTTTCAAGATACCAGTCAAATCATATCTTAAATCATATCATACCACAACTCATTCTAATGGCTGAAACATTCACAATCATCCCAGGAAATCCTAGACAACCATGCTACATATCACGAAGACGTCTAGGTTTGGCAGACAACTTAAACTACATATAACCTCTATACATAGTATTCAGATTTGGCGGATACCATAAAATTTAGATAACTTTTATACAAAATATTGATTTTCTTAGACTTGATGAACACTTACATCACCCCTAATTTCGAGTACACTGAATTCCAATTTCTGACGGATACTGTAGCAAAGTCGTAGAACAGGACACCGTAAAATGAACTCCTTCAGAACTACTTTAAATGAATATCCGGACCTCACCACGATGGCGGATAATAGTTACTAACCACTTAAGCATCACAGAATATGCCACAAATGCATCACAAAATACGCCACAAAGACATCACAGAATACACCACAAAGGCATCACAGAATACGCCACAAAGGCATCACAGAATACGCCACAAAGGCATCATAGAATATGCCACAAAGAAATCACAGAGTTCTAGCCACTAAGTCCTTTCAGGGAACTTACCGATTTACTATCCAGGCGGACCTTATCTCAGTTGATGTCATGGGTGTAACCCCTTAAACCCCGACCTAGACGTTATGGCCGAATCTCAAAGATCACATTAGCCATGTTGTTGGAAAAGAAAATCATTTAAGTATTTTCTCTTTAATAATTGTTATCATTTTTAAAACGTCATTTTGATTTTCTTTTAGAAAAGCCAAGTATTTTCGAAATTGTTTACCTTTAAAAAAACTCAAGTATTGATGGTTTACAGAAAGCATCATATTTCAAGGAAATGGCATAGCTGAAAAATAACAAAACACATTTGTCATTTTAAAAACATAAGTTTAATATATCTTGTAAAATCTCAGTTTAATGAGTAGGTAGTGTTGAGTTTCGAAAACGAAGTATTGAGTTTGAAAATACAATCGTTGAGTTGAGTTTGGCATTATTATGAAAAATCCAGTTTTACTTATCAGTTTCATAAATAGTCTTAGGTAATAGTTTAAAAATCCAAATCATGCGAAACAATCCAAAAACCAAAATCCAAAAGAAAGACCCAAGCCACAGTCCAAAGAAAGAAAAACAAATCCCAAACTATCAAGTACCAAAATATAATAGTTTTTCTGAAAGTTTCCGAGTGCATGTAACACCCCTTACCCGTGTTCAACGCCAAAACAGGGTACGAGGCGTTATCGGACAATAACACTTGCAACTGAACAAATTCGAGGCATAAATTTTTGTTTAAAATTTAAAACTTTTATCTTATATCAACAACTCCCTAAAATGGACCTACGAGGCCCAAAACATGCTTTGGGAGCGATTCGGGACTAAAATGAGAACTTTTAAAACTATTGGAACATTTAAAAACTTTCCTTGTTTTAGAGAGTCACACGCCCGTGTGGCCCAAGACATGCCCTTGTCCTCCACCCGTGTAACTCTCTGTTTATGACGTCATCATTCGTTTTGGATCACACGACCAAGTCACACACCTATGTGCTAGACCGTGTCCTCCACACGGCTGAGACAAACGGCCGTGTCTCTGCCTGTGTGGTCAAGAAGTTGGCTATTTTCCAAGCCAATTTCTACCCTATCATACCCATACTTGAGTATAACTTCAATGACACATTTAATGACATATTAAAGCTACCAAAACATCCACCACACACAAGTAACAAGTCATAGCTGAGAATAACTTCTTCTGTTATCATAAACCCCGTATTATTCCACTCACTAACAAAAATCAATTCGAAAGAACTTTCAGTAAACACATCTTTAGACTCCATACCTAATTGAGTTGATTAGCTGAGAATAACTTCTTCTTTAACCGTGACATTGCATAATCTGTATAATCTTTAAAACAATCTGATATTTCTTCTAAAACTGAGTTCATTTGTCACACTATACTCAACTCTGTTTGCATTACTAATTATTTCACCACTGAACTTTTTAGTTTCTCAATTATAAACTTATTCAACATGATTCTCGTGAATTTTCATCAAAAAGCAACACTGGTAAGGGGGTGAGGTCGTAAAGCCTTTAACTTGACTCTCATAAATACACACATATGACTTTGCACTCATCATCAACATAACATCATCATAATCACATAATTCACTCCAAACAATTTAATATACTTATTCATTTTACGAATGTTTTCTGCCATCCACAATTTCAAACAATGAATTTACTTACTTGAGCTCAATACCAATATCTAATTAAATTCCAACAGTCATCTTCAATGTTACTTACCAACATTTGTCAAATTAGAGAATGTCTTACGGGTTTGAGTACGTCGTTTACTTGATGCCATAGTCCAGCTATGGTCTTACACGAAGTCTCATGTCGATGTCAATGCCATGTCCCAGACATGGTCTTACATGGGATCACATATCGATGCCAATGCCTTGTCCCAGACATGGTCTTACATGAGATCACGTGTACTACCATGGTCCAACCATGGTCTTATCCGTCAATTCATCATTGAACGATCGTACTCATCCCCTGCGTTCTTCTTAATTTGATCTTCCAGTTCAACTCCCATACTATTATCATATTTGTAGTTTCATAATAGAGTCATAAAATAAAACATTATATATACTCTAATTTAACAATTAAACATGAGATTCAACTATGTGGACATACTAATTATACATTATCCAAACAAGTGTACATACACACATATTCCGTCCATTGGGTAAGTTTACTTATCATATTCACTAATTCAAATAGGTTGGGTACATAATATCATGTGAATACTAACATACATGGATGAGCTTATCACAATCTAAACTTTCGTTTCATTTCACTTTTTCACATTTCTCAACTTATGGTTATCTCATTTCGTACATTAACACATGGTTATCATAATTTCTATTCATACCTTTCCAAATTTCAACACATCGTAAGCATATTTCAATCATCTCAATACCATTTTTAGCATTATCGAAAATAGCTCGGTCGGAAGTTGTCTCTGTCTTAACAAAACAATTTTGTTAGAGCCGGGAGATATCACACTATCACGGTTCACATATGGCATGTATAGCTAGACTCTTACTCATGCTAGGTTAGTCCGAGAACCGACTAAACCATAGCTCTGATAGCACTAAATGTAACACCCCTTACCCGTGTTCAACGCCAGAACAGGGTACGAGGCGTTATCGGACAATAACACTTGCAACTGAACAAATTCGAGGCATAAATTTTTGTTTAAAATTTAAAACTTTTATCTTATATCAAAAAGTCCCTAAAATGGACCTACGAGGCCCAAAACATGATTTGAGAGCGATTCGACACTAAAACGAGAACTTTTAAAACTATTGGAACATTTAGAAAATTTTCTTGTTTTGGAGAGTCACACGCCCGTGTGGCTCAGGACATGCCTGTGTCCTCCACCCGTGTAACTCTCTGTTTATGACATCATCATTCATTTTGGATCACACGACCAAGTCACACACCCGTGTGCTAGACCGTGTCCTCCACACGGCTGAGACACACGGCCGTGTCTCTGCCTGTGTGGTCAAGAAGTTGGCTATTTTCCAAGCCAATTTCTGCCCTATCATGTCCTTACTTGAGTATAACTTCAATGACACATTTAATTACATATTAGAGCTACCAAAACATCCACCACACACACGTAACAAGTCACAGCATACAATTTACTCAAACATGGAATGCATCATCATGAGTTTATAGCATAACCAATTTTTTGCCACATTAAATGGCCTTATACAGCAATGAACTCCGAATATCATGGGTCATTATTCTAGGACAACTCATTGTAACATATACACATGACCAAGTTCCCTATACATGCCATAACCTTAAGTATAAAATCATCGATACCTAAATTGTAAGCTTGAAAGTGTGATAGGTTCTCCGGCGACTTCCAACCCGAGCTAACCTGAGTACATTATAAACACGGAAAACAACAGAGTAAGCTATAAAGCTTAGTAAGTAAGTATGTAAATAATAAAAAAAAGATTACCATGCTTTTAACAATTCTCATTATAAGCTCTCAAGATAATACCATCATTATTGCATAAAATTTCACAATTCATTTATGTTCATCTTGAGTTGTTTACTCGGGTTACAGTCACTAAATTATTTTTATCTGGAGCTAGGAAACATCAAATTAAGACCCGCTAATTTTCCCAGAAACTAGACTCATATATATTATTACCATAAAATTTCCAGAATTTTTGGTTTAGCCAATCAGTACAGTTTATTCTTTAAATTCTCCCCTATTTCACTGTCTGACAGTTCCGATCCCTCTTCACTAAAAATAATTATCTCATTGTACAGAACACGAATGAAGTTTCCATTTGTTTATCTTGAAAATAGACTCATTAAGAAATTCAAGAATATAAATTTTATCCAATGATTATTTTTGTACAATTTTTAATGAGTTTCCCAATTCAAAATAGGGGATTCGGAAATCATTCTGACCCTGTCTCACTAAAATCCAAATATCTCACCATATGAAATTATTTTGCTTATTCTGTTTCTTTTATATAAAAATAGACTCAATAAGATTTAATTTCATATCTCATTTAACCTCAAAATATATTTCCACCATTTTTGGTGATTTTTCAAAGTTACACAACTGCTGCTATCCAAAACATAATTTGATTAGCATGAATAATACAAAACTTTATCACTTCACTTACTCATTTTAATCCTCACCAAAATTTATCACATATCGAATTCATTGCTCACATGAAATTCCAATTAGTCAAATTTTCCCAATGTACACTTCGGAGTAATTACGGATACACGGTGGTTTCGCACATAGCCCACCCATAATAACAGATACATGGTGTTTCGCACACAGCCCACCAATAATAACAGATTTACGGTGGTGTTGAACACAGCCCACCAATAATAACATATTCATGGTGGTATGGCACACATCCCACCAATAATAACAGATTTACTGTAACACCCCTTACCCGAGACCGTTGCCGGAGTCGAGTACGAGGCATTACTAGACTTAACTTACTAGTTCGGGACATAATAATTAAAACTGTCCATCTGTGTCATGTTCACTAAATCAATTATAATTTGAGTTACGAAACTCGAAATCTAGATTCGTAAATTTTTCTTGAAACTAGACTCATATATCTTCTTACTGTAAGTTTTCCAGAATTTTTGGTGTGGCCAATTAGTACAGTTTATTAGTTAAAGTCTCCCCTATTACATAGTTCGACAATTCTGACCTCTCTTCACTAAAATTCAATTATCTCATTATATACAACTCTTTTTCCTACACCGTTTTTTTATAAAAAAATAGACTCAATAAGATTTAATTCTATATCTCATGCACAACCCAATTCCATTTCTACTATTTTTGTTGATTTTTCAAAATCACGTCACTGCTGCTGTGTAACACCCTGGTTTAGGGGCTGTGCATATGGGGTATAAATCAAGTGTTAGTAGGTTTTTGGGAGTGCTTGGTTGAGTTTTAGAGGCTCTAAGAATGTTGGGATGAGAAGGGAAGGCTTTGGAAAATTTAGATTTTTAGGGTAAAAAGGAATTGGGCCTAGGAGAATTGAGCCCAATGGGCCTTAGGCGTAGTAGCGTTTAAATTTTTGGAGAACAAGAGACCGGCTTAAATGCAAGTTGGACCTATTGGATAAGTGATTTTGGAAGGTTAGAAGGCTTCTATGAAGTCCCGGGATCAAATATTGGCTTTGGGGAAATTTTGATTTTAGGTGGAAAAAACCACGGAAGTTGGCAGGTAGGCCTTAAGAATAAAATATGGAGGAAAATGACACAAGTGGAGTGTGTGGTGTAGTGGCAAAGTGACGCCACTTAAGAGGCAAGGGAGTGACGCCACAAGGGAAGGAAGGAGGTCCAAGGTTCAAGTCTTGGCTTTTGCATTTTGGTTTTCTTTTTACTTGGACCTCGGAATTTGGCTATAGTTTATATTTAGTTGCGCATGGTTTAAGACACAAGAGGAGCTTGTGGCCAAGTGGCTAGCGTGTGGATTATGTTGAAGGGAGCCTGGTTCGAATCTCATGAGAAGCAAGGGAGTATTTATTTTATGGTGCTGACGGGAAGAGTTTCATTGAATTTAAACTCTACTTCGACGAAGGGATCCCACATCGGAAAGACACAAAGAATGAAGGTGAAGAGCTAGCTATATAAGGAGCATCCTAGGAGGAGAGTAAACACATCTTGGAGGGCGTTTGGGCACAAGAGTGATCGGGCTGGATTAGCACCAGAGTCCTATCGTGTGTGTAACTCTCTCTACTCTAGTTGTAGAGCGGCAAATGCCGAAGTGCCGGGCCACGGCAATAGTAGCCACACGAGCGTGCGCGCGGCGCACGTGTGGGGCTTCACGCGATAGTTGAGGCCATCAGTAGTATTCTCGTGGGTTGGGGCTGCTTGGGCCTCGATGGGCCGAAGTGGGCCCAATGGGCCCGTGGGCCCTTATGAGTAAATTGTGCGATTGTGTAGTATATAGTGAACTAGACTAGGTGAATCTCATATACGTGGCTAGATTTGTGTTAGGTGGGCCACACGAGTGTGGGCCCGAATGGTCAAATTGGGCTTTAGGCCCAATAGTCCATTTCGACCAGAAATGGTAGTTGGGTCGCTCGGGGCGACACTGGGCCTTTGGAAAGGCCATTCCAGGTACGAAATTACCGATATACCCTTGGTGGGTAAATTACGAAAATGCCCTTAGTAGGTAAAATTACGATTTTACCCTTAAAGGTTGATTAGCAAGGTAAGGGCGTGTTAGTTTTCTTTGTGCTATAGTTTTTGTCTTGGCCGAATGGCCTAAGTGTTCATTGTTTTTATGCCAAGGCCGATTGTAGGGAGAAGAGCATCATTTGGGAACCTTTTGTAAGTCCGTTAGTCTCATGCGAAGTAAGTAGCGTTTCGGGTTTTGGTATCATTTAGGTGCGTAATCATCGCACTATTTCTGTGGTTTGGTTTGCTAACATGTTTATATGTGTATTATGTGTAATAGCCGTTTATAATGGCATAAGTGATGAGTAACTGGTGATGGTAAGTTAATCTTGATATACATTTATATATGTACAATGTGGTAGTGATAAGTGATAAATACTCATTCTATATGATATTCTTGCATGATTTATTGACACATGGGCATGGGATTGGATTGAAGAAGGAAGAAGTGTACACAGATGTACGTGGTCTAATGATAGCTCAGTTACATTAGCGCTTGAGGGTTAGCTTTGTGCTACCTCAAGGGAGGTGTTGGCTAGGTGCCCATCTCGGCGGTTGATTGCTATGTGCATCACCGTAGAGCGATTACGATATTTGGATCACTTTGGTTGATCGGTGGCTCACCACGGCCTCGAGCAATGAGAATGCCGAGGTAAGATTTATGGATCACGATGTGATCGGTGGCTCAACCACGGCCTTGTGCGGCAGTGTCCGCCGAGGTAACATATGTGGGATCACTCGGTTGTGATCGGTGGATTAGCCACGGCCTTAGGCGGGAGTCCGCTAAGGTTGGTGTCACGGTTGGATAGTAGGTTGGGCCGAGATGCATTCTTGCATGATTTGTTTCGATGGTGTGTGGGTATGGGCCAAGCCCATACGGATGGAAATATGTGTTGTGGTTATGCACCGAGTCGGTGGACTCACTCTTTTCATTAACCATTTCGTAGTGCATAAAGTCGACCGGGATCGGAGAGGACAAGGTGGCCCATGCCGAGGATGATGTTCAATTATTCCATGCTTAATTTTGATATAAGTACTTTATTTGAATTGTTGGGTTGTAATAAAGGCCATTTTATGTTTTTGGTATTACTTTAACTATGGTTTATTTAAATTAAATTGCTACGTAAAAATGATTTATGGTTTGCAACCTATTTATTCAAATTGGATATTATAAACTAAAGTTTTAAAAATGAATGAGTTTAATAGCAAAGTTTTATTCCAAAGATATGTTTTCCAAAATTCAGCAAACTACGATGTTTTATTTTAATATTTTCAACCGTCTTTCGCAGTTGACATAACCAGATCCGGTCAAGGCTCGTGGGCCGGGTTTGGGGATGTTACAGTTTGGTATCAGAGCCCGGTTCAAAACTCGGCTTTGAGGGTTTTGGGCCCAAAAACATTTTTAAATGGGTTTTCAAAGATATGGGTTTCGTGAAATATTTTTCAGTGTTTTTCGGCATGGCACTGCACCTCAGGCAAAGTCCACGGTAAGTACCCTTACTATTGCTTGTGAGTTATTGATGTGATCGGATGATTGCAATAGTGGATTACTTTAGAATCAAACTTTGATTGCTCGAAAGAACGACTTCCGAAACTTACGCTCATAAAATTTGCTCGTGGATTAAATAAAGGAACAAAATTTCTAATGCATAAAACTTTTAATCGATTAAATCGCGACGCTAGATATGAGTTCTAGGGGCGTGGTCGCATTTCTCGTGGACGTGGTAGAGGCGCTTTGGTGATTGTTTGTTTTGTTGCTCGTAAAGTATGTTAGCTCTTGGAGATCGTGAGTGCGCAGCGATAGCGTAGTGGAGAGAATTGGATCATTAGTTTAGACAAGTAATTTCGAGGACGAAATTATTTTAAGGAGGGTAGAATTGTAACACCCTGGTTTAGGGGTCAGGTGCATATGGGGTATAAATCAAGTGTTAGTAGGTTTTTGGGAGTGCTTGGTTGAGTTTTAGAGGCTCTAAGAATGTTGGGATGAGAAGGGAAGGCTTTGGAAAATTTAGATTTTTAGGGTAAAAGGAATTGGGCCTAGGAGAATTGAGCCCAATGGGCCTTAGGCGTAGTAGCGTTTAAATTTTTGGAGAACAAGAGACCGGCTTAAATGCAAGTTGGACCTATTGGATAAGTGATTTTGGAAGGTTAGAAGGCTTCTATGAAGTCCCGGATCAAATATTGGCTTTGGGGAAATTTTGATTTTAGGTGGAAAAAACCTGGAAGTTGGCGGTAGGCCTTAAGAATAAAATATGGAGGAAAATAACACAAGTGGAGTGTGTGGTGTAGTGGCAAAGTGACGCCACTTAAGAGGCAAGGGAGTGACGCCACAAGGGAAAGGAAGGAGGTCCAAGGTTCAAGTCTTGGCTTTTGCATTTTGGTTTTCTTTTACTTGGACCTCGGAATTTGGCTATAGTTTATATTTAGTTGCGCATGGTTTAAGACACAAGAGGAGCTTGTGGCCAAGTGGCTAGCAGCAGCGTGGATTATGTTGAAGGGAGCCCGGGTTCGAATCTCATGAGAAGCAAGGGAGTATTTATTTTATGATGCTGGACGGGAAGAGTTTCATTGAATTTAAACTCTCTCGACGAAGGGATCCCACATCGAGAAAGACACAAAGAATGAAGGTGAAGAGCTAGCTATATAAGGAGCATCCTAGGAGGAGAGTAAACACATCTTGGAGGCGTTTGGGCACAAGAGTGATCGGAGCGCGCGGATTAGCACCAGAGTCCTATCAGTGTGTGTAACTCTCTCTACTCTAGTTGTAGAGCGGCAAATGCCGGCGCCGGCCACGGCAATAGTAGTTACACGAGCGTGCGGCGCGAGCGCGCGTGTGGGGCTTTCGACGCGATAGTTGAGGCCATCTGTAGTATTCTCGTGGGTTGGGTTTGCTTGGGCCTCGATGGGGAAGGTGGGCCCAATGGGCCCGTGGGCCCTTATGAGTAAATTGTGCGATTGTGTAGTATATAGTGAACTAGACTAGGTGAATCTCATATACGTGGCTAGATTTGTGTTAGGTGGGCCACACGAGCGTGTGGGCCCGAATGGGCTGAAATTGGGCTTTAGGCCCAATAGTCCATTTCGACCAGAAATGGTAGTTGGGTCGCTCGGGCGACACTGGGCCTTTGGAAAGGCCATTCCAGGTACGAAATTACCGATATACCCTTGGTGGGTAAATTACGAAAATGCCCTTAGTAGGTAAAATTACGATTTTACCCTTAAAGGTTGATTAGCAAGGTAAGGGCGTGTTAGTTTTCTTTGTGCTATAGTTTTTGTCTTGGCCGAATGGCCTAAGTGTTCATTGTTTTTATGCCAAGGCTGATTGTAGGGGAGAAGAGCACATCATTTGGGAACCTTTTTGTAAGTCCGTTAGTCTGCGGTGCGAGAAGGTATAGCGCGTTTGGGTTTTGGTATCATTTAGGTGCGTAATCATCGCACTATTTCGTGGTTTGGTTTGCTAACATGTTTATATGTGTATTATGTGTAATAGCCGTTTATAATGGCATAAGTGATGAGTAATCGTGATGGTAAGTTAATCTTGATATACATTTATATATGTACAATGTGGTAGTGATAAGTGATAAATACTCATTCTATATGATATTCTTGCATGATTTATTGACACATGGGCATGGGATTGGATTGAAGAAGGAAGAAGTGTACACAGGATGTACGTGGTCTAATGATAGCTCAGTTACATTAGCGCTTGAGGGTTAGCTTTGTGCTACCTCAAGGGAGGTGTTGGCTAGGTGCCCATCTCGGCGGTTGATTGCTATGTGCATCACCGTAGACGGTCACGATATTTGGATCACTTTGGTTGATCGGTGGCTCAGCCACGGCCTCGGCAGCGAGAATGCCGAGGTAAGATTTATGGATCACGATGTGATCGGTGGCTCACCACGGCCTTGTCAAAGCAGTCCGCCGAGGTAACATATGTGGGATCACTCGGTTGTGATCGGTGGATTAGCCACGGCCTTGGCGAGAGTCCGCTAAGGTTGGTGTCACGCGGTTGGATAGTAGGTTGGGCGAGATGCATTCTTGCATGATTTGTTTCGATTCTTTGTGTGGGTATGGGCCAAGCCCATACGGATGGAAATATGTGTTGTGGTTATGCACCGAGTCGGTGGACTCACTCTTTTCATTAACCATTTCGGTAGTGCATAAAGTCGACGTAGGGATCGGAGAGGACAAGGTGGCCCATGCCGAGGATGATGTTCAATTATTCCATGCTTAATTTTGATATAAGTACTTTATTTGAATTGTTGGGTTGTAATAAAGGCCATTTTATGTTTTTGGTATTACTTTAACTATGGTTTATTTAAATTAAATTGCTACGTAAAAATGATTTATGGTTTGCAACCTATTTATTCAAATTGGATATTATAAACTAAAGTTTTAAAAATGAATGAGTTTAATAGCAAAGTTTTATTCCAAAGATATGTTTTCCAAAATTCAGCAAACTACGATGTTTTATTTTAAGATTTTCAACCGTCTTTCCGCAGTGACATAACCAGATCCGGTCAAGGCTCGTGGGCCGGGTTTGGGGATGTTACATGCTGTCCAACTATTCCCCTGCATATAATTACATAATTTCTTTAAAATAACTATCAACTAGGCATTTCATGTAAGATAATCAAGTATATGAAACAAGTAAATAGGTTGTCTTTTTGAGTTTATTCATTATTACGCACCTAGCCATAATGTGTAATATTCTTTCATGACATATATATATATACTAACCCAAACATGTTCACTCAATTCAAGGTTAAAAGTGAAGTCATTTTCGCATGACTTACATACATGATAAGTTTGTCTTTATACAAAACTCAAAGAAGTAAAATAGCTTATACATGCCTTAACTATCATAGGTTAATCTACCAAAAGGGTACCAAGATAGATAATAGTATGATGAGCTTCCAAGTTGATCCACAAGCTTAAGCTGAGCTTTCCAAAAGTGATCTACAAATTCAAGGAAATAACCGAGAGAAAGTAAGCTTCACAGCTTAGTAAGATTTCAGCTTTTTTTACAGTTATAAATATAAATAACTTATTTATATTTTCCATAACTACTTCACATACAACCACAAAGCCGAATATTCAAAACTCCTAGACTCAATTCACAAATACTTTATAAGATAATTAATGAACATGCTTCATACTAGTAAAATTTCTAATTCATATTACAATCTCCATTCATCTTAAGTCACTATGAATGAAACATACCTCTAGTTTACTTACCACCCGAAACTTAGTCAATCATGCATAATCATAGGATAATATACTCAATCATTCCTATATATTTAATTGCATTTAATAATAGAAGTCTTTTAAACGAGCCCTATACCTGCACATTGTTAATACGGTTTAGTAATGTCTCGCACTCTTAGTGCAATTATCGGATACTTCTCGTAACGTATCGCTCACATAGAGCCGTTACTTAAATACACCTCGTAACGTATCGCTCACACAGAGCTGTTACTTACTACACCTCGTAATGTATCGCTCACACGTGAGCCATTACTTAAATACACCTCGTAACGTATCGCTCACACAGCCGTTACTTAAATACACCTCGTAACGTATCGCTCACACAGAGCCGTTATTTAAATACACCTCGTAACGTATCGCTTCACACAGAGCCGTTACTTAATATTCCTGCACACATACATATATTCAAGATCACATCCTCATTAATCATGTAATCGCACATACATGTAAGCATAGAAATGTTTTCTCATATTCAATATAACTCCTATATTCTGTCACATTATCAACATGTACTAGTCTCACGTTGAACACATTCATACCATCACATAATACTTCATGTATTTATTTGCATCAAAACATTTAAAAAAATATACTATCTCTACTACCCAATTTAACCACCGAATCAACCTCACTTGTACAAATTTTCATTAAATTTCAATGATGCATTTGGCATCTCCTAGTTCAATAAACCCTTTCCTTTTTTTTATTTTTTTTTACTCTTAAACATTTCCATAATATAAAGAAATATTTAAATTAATTCGATTGCTTGAAATCTTACCTCAAATTTCAACGGTTTAGGATTTCCCGGCTACTCGTTCAGTTTCGCCTTTCCCCGATCCAACTCATGTTCTTTCCGTCCTTGATCTAAAATAAGGTTCGAAAAGAGCCCATTCAATTAACATAACATATATATATATATATATATATTTATTTTTACTCAAAGCACATAATCGGACAGCTTTCCAATATATCACTCATAGATTGCCTTTTTACGAATTAATACCAACTTTTGCATCATTCGAAATGTATTCAATTTTCACATTTTTGAGCTAGGGCCGAATACCCCCCCTAAGCTCATTCTAATAATTGAATGCCATTCAATTTGATTACAATTCATAATTTGAAATTTTCTTCTAATTCATTTTTATTATAGAAATCTACTCAATTTAGTCCATATAAATTTTCTCTCAAATTAGACCAAGCCGAATTTGTTCTCTTTATAGTCGAATCACCCTAGAAGCCATTTAAGTCCATAAAATTATTTATTAAACATTCTACTCTCTCCTTTAATAATTTAACATAAATTTCTAATTTTACTAGATACTATCAAAATCCCTACTCTAAACATGTTATCTTCAACCTATAACAAGCATCCTTCCATCAATCATAGAAAACAAGAACACCCCCCATGGCCGAATCTATAATATGCTCTAGACTCAAAAATTTCACCATGGGTTTGATAGTTTTCAAAGTAGCTAACTCAAATATGCAAAAATCTACAAAAATTAAGCTCAAATATTCACCTCAAATGGACATGCAATAGCCGAAAGTTGAGAACTTATGCTTTCTCCTCTCCCTTTTTTAGTTTCGGCAATGGTAAACAAAGATGGAAGAAAACATCCACTATTTCCTTTGTTTAGGTTTCTTTATTCTAAAATTTCATTACATATTATTAATATAATTTCTTTACTAACAAAATTTAATAGAAAAAAAATAAACACCATCATTATGCCGTCCACCCACCATATTTTTGGAAATTTGACATGCAAGTCCAACATGCAAGTAAACCATTCAATTAAATCACCAATTTAATAATAAGCTATTTTACCATTTGAACAATTTAGTCCTTTTTCCTTAAATTGAACACACATGCATAGGATTTATCCACAATATTTTAACATAGGTCCAAACACATACCACATTTATCAAATATAGGCTAAAAGCATTTAGTGGTCCCGAAACCACTATTTCGATTTGGGTCGTATTTGGTCTGTTACAACTCTCCCCCCTTAAAGAATTTTCGTCCCCGAAAATCTTACCAGCGAAAAGGTGA
Organism: Gossypium sturtianum; assembly: GCA_025698515.1. Lineage (NCBI taxonomy): Eukaryota > Viridiplantae > Streptophyta > Magnoliopsida > Malvales > Malvaceae > Gossypium > Gossypium sturtianum. Next base: position 123,074,354 of record CM046950.1, read on the forward strand.
GGGTAACGTTCTTTCATTGATTCTTTGGTTTCCCAGGTTGCCTTTTCTACCCCATGTTTATGCCACATAACTTTCACTAACGAAATTTTTTTTTATTTCGTAACTCTCTCACTTCACGAGCCAAGATACAGATCTGTTCCTCTTCATAAGTCAAGTCAGGTTGAATTTCAACCTCGAATAATTTAATCACATGCGAAGGGTCGAATCGGTACCGTCTAAGCATTGTCACATGGAAGACATTATGAATCTTATTTAACTCGTACGGAAACCTCAGTCTATATGCCACTGGCCCGATATGCTCAATCACCTCATACGACCCAATAAACCTCGGACTCAATTTTTCCTTTACGGCCAAATCTGAGTATCTTTTTCCATGGTAAGACTTTCAAAAATACTCGGTCGCCTACCTGAAACCCTATATCCTTTCGTTTCAAATCTGCATAGGATTTCTGTCGATCTGATGCAGCTTTCAAGCTTTCATGAATTACTTTAACTTTCTGTTCCGTCTCTCTGATTAAATCAACCCCATGTATCTTGCCTTCACTTAGCTCGGCCTAATAAAGAGGTGTACGACATTTACGACCGTACAAAGCTTCATCACAAATCATTCGAATCAAATCAGGATTCTTCGGTACACACATTCGATTCTTGAACCGTAAACATCCCTCAGCATCTATCTGAAAATCTGAATCCGCACCTGAATCACAATAACTCCTTTTTGCTTTTAGAACATCATCAACCTTCTGAGCTTCTCGGATCTGTTGCACAAACAATGGTCTCGCCTTTAATTCTGCAATGATCACACCATTATCGATCATAGTTAAATCCGCATTCATTGCACGAAGAGTAAATAATGATTTTCGACTAAGTGCATCGGCAACCACATTAGCTTTTCTCGGGTGATAATCAATCACAAGCTCATAGTCTTTCAACAATTCTAACCATCGTCGCTATCTCAAATTCAGATCCTTTTGAGTCATTAAATACTTTAGACTCTTATGATCCGAGTAGATGTGACATCTCTCACCGAAAAGATAATGACGCCATACCTTCAAAGCAAAGACTATAGCGGCTTATTCAAGGTCGTGCGTCGGATAATTTTTCTCGTGCGATTTCAACCGTCTCGAGGCATAAGCTACGACTTTACCCTCCCGCATCAATACACAACCGAGCCCATTTAAAGATGCATCGCTAAAAAATAAGAACTCCTTACCTGACTCTGGCTGAACGAGTACCGTAGTTTCCGTTAACAAGGTCTTTAGTTGCTAAAAAATCTTCTGACACCTTTCTGACCACTCAAATTTCACATCCTTTTGTAGTAGTTTCTTCATTGGGGATGCTATCATAGAAAACCACTTCACAAAACGTCTATAATATTCGGCGAGCCCCAAAAAGCTACGAACCTCAGCAACATTCCGCGGAGGTTTCCAATCAAGTATAGCTGAAACTTTGTTTGGGTCAACCCGAATACCCGATGCTAAAATGACATGTCCTAAAAAGCTGACTTCTTTCAGCCAATATTCGCATTTACTGAATTTCGCGAATAATCTATTATCCCGTAAAATCTACAACACTAACCTCAAATGCTTAACATGTTCGGTTTCGTTACGAGAGTAGATCAGTATGTCATCTATGAATACAACCAAAACCCAGTCTAGATACGGTCTGAATACCCGATTCATCAAGTCCATGAAAATAGCAGGGGCATTAGTGAGCCCAAACGGCATCACCACAAATTCGTAGTGACCATATCTCGTTCGAAAGGCAATCTTTGGTATATCTGATTCTCTAACTCGTAGCTGATAATATCCTGATCTCAAATCAATTTTTGAGAACACTGATGCCCCTTTGAGTTGATCAAACAAATCGTCAATACGTGGCAACGGGTATTTGTTCTTTATCGTCACCTTATTGAGCTGTCAATAGTCAATGCACATTCTCAAGGTTTCGTCTTTCTTTTTCACAAATAATACGGGTGCACCCTAGGGAGAGAAACTCGGTCTGGCGAAGCCCTTATCCGTTAATTCTTGTAACTGAGCTTTCAATTCTTTTAACTCAGTCGGTGCCATTCTGTACGGAGCTATCGAAATTGGAGTGGTTCCTGGCACTATCTCGATCCCAAATTCTACTCACGAACAAGTGGTAATATCGGTAATTCCTCCGGAAACACGTCCGAATACTCAAAAACAACTGGCACAGATTCAATCTTCCTTTCGGATACTTTACTGTCGATTACATACGCAAGATAAGCTTCACAACCTTTTCTCAAATACTGCCAAGCCAACATTGATGATATCACAGTCGGTAACCCACTTAAATCTGCAGATTCAACCCGAAGTACCTCGTTATTCTGACACCTCAAATCAATGGTCTTTCATCTGCAATTTATCACTGCATCGTGCACGGTTAACCAATCCATACCAAGGATGATATCAAACTCATCGAATGGTAACAGCATCAAATCGGCCAGAAAATACGAGTCTCGAATCATTAAAGGAAAATTCTTGTATACCCTATCAACGAGCACGCACCGACCCAGAGGGTTTGAAACCCGAATCACAAATCCAGTAGACTCAACAGGTAGAGTCTTACTGGATACTAATGTCTCGCATACATAAGAATGAGTTGAACCAGGGTCAATCAAAGCAATTTCATTAGAATCAAAGTGGGTGGAAATACCGGTAATAACATCTGGGGATGAGGCCTCCTCTCTAGTACGGATGGCGTAAGCTCTAGCTGTAGTGCCACTCGGTCTCGCACTCTGAGCAGTCCCTTTTCCAACAGTCTCCGGGCAATCTTGAAGGAAATGATCATGCGAGCCACACTTGTTACAAGTACGAGCAATGGATTTACCCTAACACTCCCCGAAATGCCGTCTGCCACACTGCTGACACTCAGGTTTACTCGATCTCTCATTATTAACACTAGCAACTGACGTAGCCCGAGAACTCACTGGTGGTCGTTCTCATATAGAAATCCCGGTGTTGGGTTTGGATCGACTACCATCATTCTTGAACTTCTTCGTCGTCATATGCGAGAATTTACTAGCAGATCTCTTCTGAACATCTCTAGAATCAAACTCAGCTTTCTGCTTTTCTTTTCCCAGCTCTTCTGCTTTACAAACCCGCTCAACAAGTACAACGAACTCATTAATTTCAAGAATTCCAACTAGAAGCTTTATATCTTCATTTAGGCCATCTTCAAATCTACGGCACATAGTAGCTTCCGACGAAATGCACTCACGAGCGTAGCGACTAAGTCGCACAAATTTACGCTCATATTCGGATACGGTCTTGCGACCCTGTTTAAGCTCAAGAAATTCTTTACGCTTAGAGTCTATAAAGCGCTGGCTTATATACTTCTTACGGAATTCGGTCTGAAAGAAATCCCAAGTTACCCTCTCTTTTGGGACAACCGACACGAGTGTATTCCACCAATAATAGGCAGAATCCCGTAATAATGATATGGCACACTTCAGACATTCATCGTGTGCAAGATACCGTCGAAAACACGAACACGATGTTATCGAGCCAAAATTCAACTTGTTCTGCATCATCATCATCCTCAGCTCTAAATTCTTGAGCTCCGTGTTTTCTAATGCGGTCAACCGGGGGCTTGCTTACTCTTCAGGATTTACAATTGGGGGTATCACCGGTACTATAGGGGGAGTATTCTGATTCAAGGGTTGTTGAACAACCGAATTGGTTCGAATATACTGACCAAACCAATCATTCATCATATTATAAAAGGCTTGTTTAGCCCTCTCATCAGGATCACTCGCAGTGAGACGAGATTCTTCCGGCATGGTCCCTTGCGAGGGAGCAGGTGCCACACTCTCGACATCATCCGCTATTACTTGCTCGGGATCAGGATCCATTACTATACAAATGGAATAGATACATTTCACTGTCAGAAGTCATCATTGTAACACCCCAAACCTGGCCCAAACATTACGACCGAATTTGGTATGTTACAGAGGAAAACATTTTGTAAAATCCCTTTTAGCCGACATAAGTTTTGTCGAAAACGTTTCATTTTATATGGTTTTGTTAAAACCATTGAGGTGTGTGAAGAAACCTCACTTAGTTTTATTTAAAGATCCATTAAGTCAGGTTGTTACCGATTTTGAATGTACCCGATGGCACAATAAAACATTTTGCATTAAATTTAAGAAAACGTGTGTACCCATTTTAAAGTCATTAAGTAATTTAAACAAATTATCCAAAATATGTAAAGTAAGCAAAATAAAAATCTTAGGAGGCCTTATTACAACTTGAACAAATAATCTAAAATAAAATAAAAATAATTCAAAGTTTGTTTAAATCACATTCCCACTGCATGGCCACCTCGAGTCCATCCGGCTCCTCATCCGCGATCTACGAGTCACCTGAAAAAAGTTAAAGGAGAAGGTGAGTCACCAAGACTCAATGTGTACCCCATTCCCCCAGTTTAGTGCAACATCATACACAATTTATAACTAAGTTAACATGCACTAAATTTAACATGCACCCAACCTAGCCATCCAATGCACCTTTCTCTACCCCATGTGGTACCAAACCACTAGTGGTGCCAAACCACTGGTGTCCAAAGACACGATATCCATCAATATTGTGGTGCCAAACCACTGGTGGTGCCAAACCACTGGTGACCCAAAGTCACAAATAGTAGTGATGGGGACAACCCATCGTGTGATACCAAATCACTGGCGCCAATCCCGCCATATTATCTGTGGGGCCAACCCATTTGTGGTACCAAACCACCGGGACGAGACGCTATGAGGTGCCAAACCTCACGGTGACCGTAGTCACGAAATGTGGTACCAAACCACCGGTGTCCGTGAGACACGGATATCACTTCCCCCTCCACTCGTTTAACCCACATCAATTAATGATATGCACATAACAGAAATCATGCCAACATGTTTAGTTAACAACATCCACTGGATTTATCATCAGCTATATATTATATGCCACATATACCAAATATGTCATGCTTTCATAAGCATCATAAAGAACACATAACGACAAGGACTTACCTGAGTCCTTGCTTATACCAAGATGGTAATAAATCCCATTCTACATCAATTCAGTTTAGCATATACAATGCATTTAGCACAGTTATTAGTTATAAAGTGTGTATGTACACACCTATTACTAACGATAGCCCAAATCCCAGAAGAGTCAATCGGCCACACTAGGTTCCTTGCCCCTACACGTCCTTTGAATATTAGCCACCACACACTATGTGTTTCAGCTTCCCTACAATCGGCAACCATCCATATTAATAGCCTTCGGCTTTTCCATCACTAAAAATATAATCTATTAAAATAGATCCTTACCACCCCTTACCAACCGATTACTAACGAATGAAGGCTTGGTTTGATTACCTCAAAATCCCGGAGTACCTAGATAAAATCGATTCCACCAAGAATAATTAACACCTTGCTCTCAAATACCAAAATCGGCTCTTACTCTTTTAGAAGTCGACAAAGACCAAGAGAGGAGAAGAAATAGGCATTCGGCTATAAGCACTTACCTTCCCAAACCGATTGAAAGAAGATTCCCAAAGAGATCTATGCCACTTTTAACATTCGGCCAAAGTGCTTCTAGATAGGAGAAGGGAATTTCGGCACAAAGGTAGGGAGTAGATTCGGCTATGGTTGATTAAAATAACAATCAAGGTTCGGCTTTGAGTGAAAAAGAGGAAGAAGAAGAAGTGAAATAGAAGTTTCGGCCAAAGGGGTTGAGGAGAGAAAAGAAAGGTATGAGGGGAGAGTGTTTTCGGTTTAACCAAAATAGAGAAGAAAAGAGAGGGATGGGAGGATAGGTGATTCGGCCAAGGATCAAAAAGTAGAAAAGATGAAGATGGCAATGGGGTTTTGGTTTTGAGAGAGGGTGAAAAAGAAAGAAAAAGAGATGAAATGCTAGCCGAATTTGTCAAGTGAAAGACTAAGAGAATTCGGCCTCCCCTCTACATAGTTCCTTGCCGTCCACTCCTCTCTAAGGAGTTCAAATTTCTACCAACACCTTGAATCACTCTTGGCCACTAGTTTAAAATTATTTCAAAAGAATTTGAATTAAACAAATGCCTACTTTTTCTCCTTGCCACCCTTTTAAAATTATTCACATAAAATCCAATTAAAATATTAATAATATCCTTATTATCCTAAAGTTTAAATTGAGCATTTCTCTCTCTCTTTTGCCATCAAAATAAAGAGCAAAAAGGAACTTCACGACTCAAACATAGGCTCCCTTGCTCCCCTTGTGGCGTCAATTCCAGCTCCTCGCTGGCCTCCTTTTGCCACTTTTCCAAGGCCTTTTAGTGACAAATTTCCCCTCATTTAACTTGTATCCCTACTTACTAAGGCTCCTATCTTTAAAGCTTACAAATAAAATTTTTTCTACTATCCGAGCCTACTCAAGATCCATGATTAAGCCTTATTACACCGCAACAACATCATAACAATCCAATCACAAGCAAAAAAATTCAATCACAAATAACCCCAATTTTAGGATGTTACAGTTCTACCCCCCTTAAGAATAATTTCGGCCTCGAAATTACCTGATCAAAAGAGATGGGGGTATTGCTGCCACATCACATCCTCGGGTTCCCACGTAGCTTCCTCCGCACCATGGTTTCGCCACAGCAGTTTCACCAAAGGTATTGACTTTCTACGTAAAACCTTGACATCTCGATCTAAGATATGAACTGGTTCTTCCTCAAAAGATAAGTCCGAGTTTACCTCAATCTCTGCTACTGGCACAACGTGTGATGGATCTGACCGATATCGCCTAAGTATTGACACATGGAAGACGTCATGAATCTGACTCAACTCTGCCGGCAGCTCGAGCTGATAAGCTACCGGTCCCACTCGCTTTAACACTGTATATGGGCCGATGAACCTTGGGCTCAGCTTCCCTTTTCGCCCAAATCTCAATACCTTCTTCCAAGGCGACACCTTCAGAAAAACTTTATCCCCTACTATGTACTCCATTTCTTTGCGCTTAAGATCAGCGTAGGACTTCTGCCTATCCGACGCTTCCTTGAGGCGAGCTCGAATTACCTTAACCTTGTCTTCGGTTTACATCGCAACTCGGACCCAAAACTTGTCATTCACCCAACTCCGTCCAACATGTAGGAGTACGGCACTTTCGTCCATACAGTGCTTCATATGGTGCCATCTGGATACTCGCTTGATAACTATTGTTATAAGCGAATTCTGCTAACGATAGGTACTCCTCCCAACTACCACTGAAATCCAAAACACATCCTCTCAGCATATCCTCTAAAATTTGAATGACCCTTTTCGACTGCCCGTCAGACTTTGGATGGAATGCTGTACTGAAATCCAATCGTGTGCCCAAAGCTTGATGCAACGCTTTCCAGAACCTTGATGTGAACCTCGGATCCCTATCCGAGATAATTGATACTGGCACGCCATGCAATCTTACTATTTCCGACACATACAACTTAGCTAGCTTCTGAAGTGAGTAATCCACCCTTACAGGTATGAAGTGAGCTGATTTAGTCGACACCCACAATCACCCAAATCTGCGTCCTTCCCGGCCGGGCGTGAGGGTAGCCCACCGACAAAGTCCATAGTGATCCTTTCCCATTTCCACTGAGGGATCTTCACTGGTTGGAGTAATCCTGATGGCAACTGGTGTTCAGCCTTAACCTGCTGACACGTCAGACACTTTCCCACAAATTTAGTTACCTCACGCTTCAACCCCGGCCACCAGAACTGCTTCCGCAAATCTCCATACATCTTGCTACCTCCAGGATGCATGGCGTATGGGCTGCTATGTGCATCTTGAAGAATTCTTTGCCTCAATTCCACATCCTTTGGCATACAGGCTCGTCCTTGAAAACATAGTACACCATCACCAGACAAACTATACCCTTCCAAACCACCATCTTGAACTTGTAACCTCCGCGCACTCAAACTGTCATCTACCAATTGTTTTTCCTTAATCTCCTCGATCCAAGTTGGCTTAACTTGCAGCTCTGCCAAAAGACTTCCATCGTCGTATAGACTGAGGTGAGCAAACATCGCTCTTAAGTCCGTCACGACCTTCCGGCTCAACGCGTCAGCCACCACATTAGCCTTGCCGGATGGTACTCAATTGAATCGTAGTCCTTCAACACTCAATCCATCGACGCTGCCTCAAGTTCAAATCCTTCTGGGTCAAAAGATACTTCAGACTTTTGTGATCCGTGTAGACTATCGACTTCTCCCCATACAAGTAATGCCTCCATATTTTTAAAGCGAAGACTACTGCCGCTAACTCCAAATCGTGAGTTGGATAGTTAACCTCATGCGGTCTTAGCTGACGGGATGCATAAGCCACTACTTTCCCTTCTTGCATTAACACACACCCCAAACCAGTATGGGATGCATCACAATAAACCGTGAACAACTTTCCAGCCTCAGGCTGAACTAGAATCGGAGCTTCCGTCAGAATCTTCCTTAGCTTGTTAAAGCTTTCTTGCTGTTTCTCCGTCCATACAAATGGAACTCCTTTTCTTAATAACTTATTCAACGGCGCTGCGATTAAAGAGAATCCTTCCACAAATCTTCGATAGTACCCTACCAGACCCAGAAAACTTCGAATTTCTGCCACTGTCCTAGGCGGTTTCCAATCCAACACTGCCTCAACCTTACGAGGGCCCACTCTAATCCATTCGGCTGACACCACGTGACCTAAGAAAGCCACCTCCCTAAGCCAAAATTCACACTTACTGAATTTGGCATATAACTGCTTCTCCCTTAGTGCTTGTAAAACTATACGCAAATGCCTGTCATGCTCCTCCTCCATCTTTGAATAGACCAATATGTCGTCTATAAACACCACGACAAACTGATCCAAGTACTGCTGAAACACCCTATTCATTAAGTCCATAAATGCTGCCGGTGCGTTGGTCAACCCAAATGGCATCACCAAAAACTCGTAATGCTCATACCGAGTACGGAATGCCGTCTTGTGCACATCAACCTCTTTCACCTTAAGTTGATGATAACCCGACCTAAGATCTATCTTTGAGAACACCGATGCACCCTTCAGTTGGTCAAACAAGTCATCGATTCGGGGCAACGGATACTTGTTTTTGATCGTTAACTTGTTTAGCTGACGGTAGTCGATACACATTCGCATTGAACCGTCCTTTTTCTTGACAAACAACACAGGTGCTCCCCACGGAGATATACTTGGTCGGATAAACCCTCGGTCCAAGAGTTCCTGAATTTGAGCCTTCAGCTCCACCAATTCCTTTGGTGCCATTCGGTACGGTGCTATAGACACAGGTGCCGTTCCGGGCAACAAGTCTATACTGAACTCAACTTCCCGATCTGGAGGCAGACCCGGAAGTTCTTCTGGAAATACATCAGTGAATTCCCTTACTGTTCGAACCTTCTCAACTGCTGACTCCTTAGCTTCCAAGGCACATATATGAATCAAAAACGCCTCACAACCCTTCCTGACCATCTTCTCAGCCTTCAAAGCAGATACCACGTTAGATAGGTAATCTCCTCTATTGCCTATCATGACCACTTCATCGCCCTCATCCATCTTTAGAACCATGCGCTTAGCAGCGTAGTCCAACCTTGCCTGATACTTAACCAACCAGTCCATTCCAAGAATCAAATTGAACTCCCCAAATGGCAGTTCCATCAGATCAGCCATAAATACTACCCCTTGGAGTTCTAGGGGTACATCTCTATATAGCTTGTTCACAACTACAGAGTGACCTAGAGGGCTAATTACTGTCATCTCCCTAGAAGCAGTCTCAAAGTCTAAGTTCATAGTCTCTACCACACTACTAGCAACGTATGAATGCGTCGAACCCACATCAATTAATGCAACATATGGAAGACCAAAAATTAGGAACGTACTGGTTATGATGTCCGGTGCGTCACCCTCCTCTCGACGCCTTGCTGCGTAGACTAAACCAGGCTGTCTCGCCTTTGTGTTGCCTGCACCTCTGCCCGGAATTCCGCGACCTCGATTAGAACCATTACTTCCTCTACCATTACCACGACCCCTCTGTGGTGGTCCTACATTTCTAGCCTGAGCACGGTTCTGACCCTCTGGCTGATTCTTAGCTAACTTCCGAGGACAGTCCCTTACACGGTGATCCAATGATCCACATTCAAAGCATCCCCTTTCACCGGTCCAACAACCTCCCCAATGTGACTTCCCACAACGATTACACTGAGCTGGTCTCTGATTAGCAGCCATGGGCCTTCCTGCCTGATTCGGCCCACTCTGCGTAGCCCTCTTCTATGCATTACTACCCAATCCAGACGACCCAAAGCCTCTTTTCTGCTTATTCTTATCATAGTTCTGTCTCACGGACACCTTGACCTCTTCGGCTACCTTAGCCTTTTCCACGAGCACAAAGAAACTCACGCTCCTGCTGTGGAGCAATCAAAGAACCTTAACTCATCCCTAAGTCCGTCTTCAAAGTGGACACAACGATCATGCTCTGTTGACACAATTCCCCGAGCATAGCGGCTCAGCCTCAAGAATTCTGCTTCATACTCCGACACGGACTTATTTCCTTGTACGAACCCCAGAAAAGCTTTCCTCTGCGCATCAGTGTAGCTGGTCCCCACGTACTTCTTCTGATAAGCAGTTTTGAAATACTCCGAAGTAAGATCATCTGCCGTAGCACCATCCCGAACCGTGAGCCACCATTGATATGACTCATCCTTTAGAAGCGACACCGTTCCTTTCAGCTTCTCCTCATTCGTCAGGTCAAGATCATCCATGATTCTCTCGGTCGATTCTAACCAATATTCCGCCACACTGGGTGCCACTCCCGATACACCCCGGAATACCTCCGCTCTGTTGGATCGAAGTCGCTTGGGTACAGACTTCCGAGCTCCTGAATTTCCTCTCGCACCAGCCACCAACTCTAGAACTCGCAGCGACGACCGCGATATAATAATATCCCCGCTTGGGCTTGCTCCTCAACGCCCACAACCGGGGGTGGTGGTGGCAGTGGTGCCTCATTGTCCGATCCCTGACCCGACCTAACGGGTTCTGGCATGGTTATCCTGCCTCTACCGCGTCCACGATGGCCACGTCCTCTAGAGCTCATTCTAACTATTGCGCTTTAATCTGATTAAGAAAATTTTTTATGGATTAGTACTTGTTTCACTTGGTTGTCCACGAAGAAATTTTATAAAGAGAGTTTAATAGAGATTCTTTCGATCAATCAAAGGTTTAAGTCCTCTATCCTAGTTTACACAGAAGAGCACATCCTTTCCCTAATACCTTTCATACTTATTCACTCATCCCAGGGGTAGTTTCTTCTTTTTCCTACAGGGGTATTTTCGTAAATTTCCAAAGTCAGGGTATTATTTATTGTGTTTGGCCTATGACCGAGTCCTCTTGGTTAGGGTGAACGAAGCTACGCACTGTGAAGGAATCTGCGAAGAGGAGGTGAGTCACAAGGACCGCTAAGTACCAAGCTCTTCCTGGATCCAATCCTAGACATGCGCATTGTGGGTTACCACACCCTAACTCTACGACTTGGTCGTAGGTTTGTTTAATTAAGCATTTAAAGTCTTATGTCTTTTGTTGGAGTGGGCTAGTCCTAAAGTTCAAACACCTATCATACTATCTACGCTCCATACCTACCCTTCTACCAATAATAATTCATACGTAAGTCGGAAGTACTTACCGGGCGGATTGGTGCCGGAGACTCGGGCCATGCTGTTCAAAACCAAAAATATTTCAAAAAGGCCTACCAAAATATTTTGGGTTTTGGGCCCCCACAGTCGAGTTTTGAACTGGGCTCTGATACCAATTTTGTAACACCCCAAACCCGGCCCAAACATTACGACCGAATTTGGTATGTTACAGATGAAAACATTTTGTAAAATCCCTTTTAGCCGACTTAAGTTTTGTCGAAAACGTTTCATTTTATATGGTTTTGTTAAAACCATTGAGGTGTGTGAAGAAACCTCACTTAGTTTTATTTAAATATCCATTAAGTCAGGTTGTTACCGATTTTGAATGTACCCGATGGCACAATAAAACATTTTGCGTTAAATTTAAGAAAACGTGTGTACCCATTTTAAGTGTGTACCCATTTTAAAGTCATTAAGTAATTTAAACAAATTATCCAAAATATGTAAAGTAAGCAAAATAAAAATCTTAGGAGGCCTTATTACAACTTGAACAAATAATCCAAAATAAAACAAAAATAATTCAAAGTTCGTTTAAATCACATTCCCACTGCATGGCCACCTCGAGTCCATCCGGCTCCTCATCCGCGATCTACGAGTCACCTGAAAAAAAGTTAAAGGAGAAGGTGAGTCACCAAGACACAATGTGTACCCCCTTCCCCAAGTTTAGTGCAACATCATACACAATTTATAACTAAGTTAACATGCACTAAATTTAACATGCACCCAACCTAGCCATCCAATGAACCTTTCTCGACCCCGTGTGGTACCAAACCACTGGTGGTGCCAAACCACTGGTGTCCAAAGACACGATATCCATCAATATTGTGGTGCCAAACCACTGGTGGTGCCAAACCACTGGTGACCCGAAGTTACAAATAGTAGTGATGGGGCCAACCCATCGTGTGATACCAAATCACTGGCGTCAATCCCGTCATATTATCTGTGGGGCCAACCCACTGTGGTACCAAACCACTGGGACGAGACGCTATGAGGTGCCAAACCTCTAGTGACCGTAGTCACGAAATGTTGTACCAAACCACTGGTGTCCGTAGACACAGATATCACTTCCCCCTCCACTCGTTTAACCCACATCAATTAATGATATGCACATAACAGAAATCATGCCAACATGTTTAGTTAACAACATCCACTGGATTTATCATCAGCTATATATTATATGCCACATATACCAAATATGTCATGCTTTCATAAGCATCATAAAGAAAACATAACGACAAGGACTTACCTGAGTCCTTGCTTATACCAAGATGGTAATAAATCCCATTCTACATCAATTCAGTTTAGCATATACAATGCATTTAGCACAGTTATTAGTTATAAAGTGTATATGTACACACCTGTTACTAACGATAGCCCAAATCCCGGAAGAGTCAATCGGCCACACTAGGTTCCTTGCCCCTACACGTCCTTTGAATATTAGCCACCACACACTATGTGTTTCAGCTTCCCTACAATCGGCAACCATCCATATTAATAGCCTTCGGCTTTTCCATCACTAAAAATATAATCTATTAAAATAGATCCTTACCACCCCTTACCAACCGATTGCTAACGAATGAAGGCTTGGTTTGATTACCTCAAAATCCCGGAGTACCTAGATAAAATCGATTCCAACAATAATAATTAACACCTTGCTCTCAAATACCGAAATCGGCTCTTACTCTTTTAGAAGTCGACAAAGACCAAGAGAGGAGAAGAAATAGGCATTCGGCTATAAGCACTTACCTTCCCAAACCGATTGAAAGAAGATTCCCAAAGAGATCTATGCCACTTTTAACATTCGGCCAAAGTGCTTCTAGATAGGAGAAGGGAATTTCGGCACAAAGGTAGGGAGTAGATTCGGCTATGGTTGATTAAAATAACAATCAAGGTTCGGCTTTGAGTGAAAAAGAGGAAGAAGAAGAAGTGAAATAGAAGTTTCGGCCAAAGGGGTTGAGGAGAGAAAAGAAAGGTATGAGGGGAGAGTGTTTTCGGTTTAACCAAAATAGAGAAGAAAAGAGAGGGATGGGAGGATAGGTGATTCGGCCAAGGATCAAAAAGTAGTAAAGATGAAGATGGCAATGGGGTTTCGATTTTGAGAGATGGTGAAAAAGAAAGAAAAAGAGATGAAATGCTAGCCGAATTTGTCAAGTGAAAGACTAAGAGAATTCGGCCTCCCCCTCTACATAGTTCCCTTGCCGTCCACTCCTCTCCAAGGAGTTTAAATTTCGGCCAACACCTTGAATCACTCTTGGCCACTAGTTTAAAATTATTTCAAAAGAATTTGAATTAAACAAATGCCTACTTTTTCTCCTTGCCACCCTTTTAAAATTATTCACATAAAATCCAATTAAAATCTTAATAATATCCTTATTATCCTGAAGTTTAAATTGAGCATTTCTCTCTCTCTTTTGCCGTCAAAATAAAGAGCAAAAGGGAACTTCATGACTCAAACATAGGCTCCCTTGCTCCCTTGTGGCGTCAATTCCAGCTCCTCAGTGGCCTCCCTTTTGCCACTTTTCCAAGGCCTTTTTAGTGACAAATTTCCCCTCATTTAACTTGTATCCCTACTTACTAAGGCTCCCTATCTTTAAAGCTTACAAATAAAATTTTTTATACTATCCGAGCCTACTCAAGATCCATGATTAAGCCTTATTACACCGCAACAACATCATAACAATCCAATCACAAGCAAAATAATTCAATCACAAATAACCCCAATTTTAGGATGTTACAATCATACTATCACATTAAAAATTATGGCATGTATAGCTAGACCCTCACGCGCTATGTTAGTCCGAGAAATGACTAAACCGTAGCTCTGATACCAAATAAATGTAACACCCCTTACCTGAGACCGTTGCCGGAGTCGAGCACGAGGCATTACTAGACTTAACTTACCAGTTCGGGACATAATAATTAAAACTGTCCATCTGCGTCATGTTCACTAAATCAATTATAATTTGAGTTACGAAACTCGAAATCTAGATTCGTAAATTTTCCTTGAAACTAGACTCATATATCTTCTTACTGTAATTTTTCCAGATTTTTTTGTGTGGCCAATTAGTACAGTTTATTAGTTAAAGTCTCCCCTATTACATAGTTCGACAATTCTGACCTCTCTTCACTAAAGTTCAATTATCTCATAATATACAACTCTTTTTCCTAAACCGTTTTTTTTACAAAAAAAATAGACTCAATAAGCTTTAATTCTATATCTCATGCACAACAATTCGATTTTTACTATTTTTGGTGATTTTTCAAAATCATGTCACTGCTGCTGTCCAACTATTCCCCTGCATATAATTACATAATTTCTTTAAAATAACTATCAACTAGGCATTTCATGTAAGATATTCAAGTATATGAAACAAGAAATAGGTTGTCCTTTTGAGTTTATTCATTATTACGCACCTAGCCATAATGTGTAATATTCTTTCATGACACATATATATATACTAACCCAAACATGTTCACTCAATTCAAGGATAAAAGTGAAGTCATTTTCGCATGACTTACATACATGATAAGTTTGTCTTTATACAAAACTCAAAGAAGTAAAATAGCTTATACATGCCATAACTATCATAGGTTAATCTACCAAAAGGGTACCAAGATAGATAATAGTATGATGAGCTTCCAAGTTGATCCACAAGCTTAAGCTGAGCTTACCAAAAGTGATCTACAAATTCAAGGAAATAACCGAGAGAAAGTAAGCTTCACACTTAGTAAGATTTCAGCTTTTTTACGAGCTTATAAATATAAATAACTTATTTATATTTTCCATAACTACTTCACATACAACCACAAAGACGAATATTCAAAACTCCTAGACTCAATTCACAAATACTTTATAAGATAATTAATGAACATGCTTCATACTAGTAAAATTTCTAATTCATATTGCAATCTCCATTCATCTTAAGTCACTATGAATGAAACATACCTCTAGTTTACTTTCCACCCGAAACTTAGTCAATCATGCATAATCATAGGATAATATACTCAATCATTCCTATATATTTAATTGCATTTAATAATAGAAGTCTTTTAAACGAGCCCTATACCTGCACATTGTTAATACGGTCTAGTAATGTCTCGCACTCTTAGTGCAATTACTGGATACTTCTCGTAACGTATCGCTCACATAGAGCCGTTACTTAAATACACCTCGTAATGTATCGCTCACACAGAGCCGTTACTTACTAGACCTCGTAACGTATCGCTCACATAGAGCCGTTACTTAAATACACCTCGTAACGTATCACTCACACAGAGCCATTACTTAAATACACCTCGTAACGTATCGCTCAAACAGAGCCGTTACTTAAATACACCTCGTAACGTATCGCTCACACAGAGCTGTTACTTAATATTCCTGCACACATACATATATTCAAGATCACATCCTCATTAATCATGTAATCACACATACATGTAAGCATGGAAATATTTTCTCATATTCAATATAACTCCTATATTCTGTCACATTATCATGTACTAGTCTCACTTTGAACACATTCATACCATCACATAATACTTCATGTATTTATTTGCATCAAAACATTTAAAAAAATATACTATCTCTACTACCCAATTTAACCACCGAATCAACCTCACTTGTACAAATTTTCATTAAATTTCAATGATGCATTTGGCATATCCAAGTTCAATAAACCCTTTATTTTTTTATTTTTTATTTTTTTTTACTCTTAAACATTTCCATAATATAAAGAAATATTTAAATTAATTCGATTGCTTGAAATCTTACCTCAAAGTTCAACGGATTAGGATTTCCTGGCTACTCGTTCAGTTTTGCCTTTCCCCGATCCAACTCCTGTTCTTTCCGTCCTTGATCTAAAATAAGGTTCGAAAAGAGCCCTTTCAATTAACATAACATTTATATATATATATATATATATATATATATATTTACTCAAAGCACATAATCGGACAGCTTTCCAATATATCACTCATAGATTGCCTTTTTACAAATTAATACTAACTTTTGCATCATTCGAAATGTATTCAATTTTCACATTTTTGAGCTAGGGCCGAATACCCCCCCAAGCTCATTCTAATAATCGAATGCCATTCAATTTGATTACAATTCATAATTTGAAATTTTCTTCTAATTCATTTTTATTATAGAAATCTACTCAATTTAGTCCATATAAATTTTCTCTCAAATTATACCAAGCCGAATTTGTTCTCTTTATAGTCGAATCACCGTAAAAACCATTTAAGTCCTTAAAATTATTTATTAAACATTCTACTCTCTCCTTTAATAATTTAACATAAATTTCTAATTTTACTAGATACTATCAAAATCCCTACTCTAAACATGTTATCTTCAACCTATAACAAGCATCCTTCCATCAATCATAGAAAACAAGAACACCCGCCATGGCCGAATCTATAATATGCTCTAGACTCAAAAATTTCACCATGGGTTTGATAGTTTTCAAAGTAGCTAACTCAAATACGCAAAAATCTACAAAAATTAAGCTCAAATATTCACCTCAAATGGACATGCAATAGCCGAAAGTTGAGAACTTATGCTTTCTCCTCTCCCTTTTTGAGTTTCGGCAATGGTAAACAAAGATGGAAGAAAACATCCACTATTTCCTTTGTTTATGTTTCTTTATTCTAAAATTTCATTACATAATATTAACATAATTTCTTTACTAACAAAATTTAATAGAAAAAAAATAAACACCATCATTATGCCGTCCACCCACCATATTTTTGGAAATTTGACATGCAAGTCCAACATGCAAGTAAACCATTCAATTAAATCACCAATTTAATAATAAGCTATTTTACCATTTGAACAGTTTAGTCCTCTTTCCTTAAATTGAACACACATGCATAGGATTTATCCACAATATTTTAACATAGGTCCAAACACATACCACATTTATCAAATATAGGCTAAAAGCATTTATCTAACCCGAATTTGTGGTCCCGAAACCACTATTCCAATTTGGGTCGTATTTGGGCTGTTACATTTACGATGGTATCGCACACAGCCCACCAATAATAACAAATTCACGGTGGTATCGCACACAGCCCACCAATAATAACATATGCTATCCGGTGCACATAGTAGCATGCACTTAGTACTACACATGTGACCATAGCTATTATATTCCACAATCTCACATAGAACCATATCTTGATACCATAGTCTAACTATGGTCTTACACGATTTCACTTAGTCACACTTTGCCATGACTCATTCATGGTCTTTTCCGTCAATTCATCTTTTAGTACTGAACGAAAGTGTTCAACTTTGCGTTCGCTAGTCTCGAACATCAGATTTTCATTGTACAGCAAATAATATAATTAAAGTCACAAATTATTCATCAATTTATCAAATAAACATTTATGATTAACATAAGAACTTACCTCGATACCAAAATGGCAAAAAGGGACCTAACCGTTAGTTATTCGTTCCCCCCTGTTCTAAGTTCGAACCTCGTTTTCTTTGATCTATAACATCACATTTAGCTTACTTATTAGTCACATTATTCATTGTGACCCAAAAATCATACTATGGCAAAATTACGTTTTTGCCCCTAGACTTTGTCATATTTACACTTTTACCCCTAGGCTCGTAAAATGATTTTTATTCAATTTCCTTGTATTTTAGGCCTAGTCGAACCATTTTCATAACTATAGCAGTCCAAAATTTGCATTCATTCACACATTTTCATACATATTTTAACTTTTTACAAATTAGTCCTTTTATGCGATTTCATCGAAAATCACTTAGTAAAAGTCGTTTACTACATACCGAGCATTCATATTCTACCATTAAAAATCAAAGCACATGCATGTCATCCATGGGTAAATTTTTA
Organism: Gossypium sturtianum; assembly: GCA_025698515.1. Taxonomy (NCBI): domain Eukaryota; kingdom Viridiplantae; phylum Streptophyta; class Magnoliopsida; order Malvales; family Malvaceae; genus Gossypium; species Gossypium sturtianum. The sequence continues at coordinate 123,092,915 of CM046950.1, forward strand.
AACACAAACCCTAGCTCAAAATAATGGTAGAAATAGCTAAACTGAGTTACGGGGATCTCAAAAATATAAAGAACATTAAAAACGGGGCTTGGATGCACTTACTATTGAGATTGAAAGCTTGAAAACCCTAGCCATGGCTTCCCCCATGCTAAATTCGGCCAAGCAAGAAGATGGACAAGGGTTTTAGGCTTTTATTTTGTCTTTTAGTCCATTTAATTACCAAATTACCAAAATGCCCCTAACTTAAAATATCCTATTTCACTTATCTCATGTCCATTTTTGTCCAACAATTTAACCAATGGTCTAATTACCATTTAAGGACCTCCAATTTAAAATTTCATAGAAATTGGACACTTCTAACATGTGGAACTCAACTTTTGCACTATTTACAATTTAGTCCTTTTGACTAAATTGAGTGCCCAAACGTCGAAATTTTCGAACAAAATTTTCACGGAATCTTTCCGTGAAATTGTAGACCATAAAAATATAAAAAAAATAAGATTTTACTCGTTGGATTTGTGGCCCCTAAAACCACTGTTCCGACTAGGCCCAAAATCGGGCTATTACAACTCTCCCCCTTTTAGGGATTTTCGTCCCTAAAAATCTTACCAAAAAAAGTTGCTTTCAAATCTCATGAAACACTTTCACTAACTTTCCAGAATCACAAATCGATTTAACCTCGTATATCTCTTTTCGATACCTTTTAAACTTTAGCACACAGTGTCGGAGCACATCGTCAAAATCTGAATTACTCTCTCCGGAATACATATCCTCAATAATCTGTCAAATAAGAACTTTGCACATACTGAAATGATCATACGGATCTTTGCCGAACAATCAATCACCATCCAAATAACATCTTCCTTTTCAAAGATTATGACAATCCCGCTGCGAAACTTATGGTAACTCTATCTCATCATCATTACCTTACCATCATTGACTATATTAGTCCTGCATATACTTGATTTCGGCTTACTTGCTAACAAATAGACATCTGAACATAAAATCAAAAATATCGAGATACATACTCAATCACCAGAACATCTACTCCTATAACTGCACATTTTATTATTCTTGGATGAACAGACGTGCTACTACTGAGCCTCGTACTAAAAACTTCTACATAAGTTCTGGATTCATCAATACGCAAATTCTATCTCAAAATAACAATGATAACAGGAATCATGTCCAACCTGAATTTTAACATCAGAAGTAAACTTACTATGAACTCATTTAGATTACTATTCACTATCACATTTCTGAGCTTCTTAGTTTCGCAAAGAAAGACTCGCTTTAGCATTTAATATAGCTAGAATTAGACCATCATCAAATAAGATCAATCGAGTGACCAGTACTCACAAAAATAAACAAAGATTTTCCATTCAAGCATCTGTAACAATACTTTCTTTCCAAAAGGTAAGTCGATAATTATTCACAGTCCTTTAACATTTCAAAACATTCACGTTGTCTTAATTTCAGATCTTTCTGCGACATTAGATACTTTAACCCATTAGGATCAGGAAGCATATGACATTTTTCGTCGAACATACGAAATTATCAAATTCAAAACACAGATATAAAAGTGGACGTCTCTAAATCATTAGTCGAACAGTTCTTTTTCATGTGACTTTAACCATCTGAAGGTGCGAACTACTTCTTTAAATTCTTGTATTAAAACATATTTCGTTCTGTTCAATAGTACATCATTGAAAAATCGCAAATTCCTTACTCAATTCAAACTGAACTCAGAACTAGAGCTTCGGTTAATAATATTTTCAACTATTTATAACTTTGCTAACATGCATAGATCATTCAAATTTTCATAAATCTGATGACTTTATCAATCGGTACAGCTTTAAATCATAATAACATCATTCGATTAGAACAATCCAATAGGCATATCTCTGTATCATACTTTCCAGAATATAATTTTTTTCATTCAGACTATTCGTCTATATACTCGTGAATGCACAAAATTCATTACTATACTTGAGGATACTTTAAATACACATAACTCAATTCATATTTTAACTGACCAGCCTGCTCTGACAAAACAACTAAGTCGATCTCAATTATCAAATAATATCATGTCAAAATACTCCCTTCTTCATGCTGTTAAAACAACACAAAAATAGAATCTTTCAAAATTTCCTCACATGCTAGTCTAAAGATCTTAACAACCATATTAAACATAGCCATCACAGACTAAAGAACATACTTTATAGATGATCCATGTCTGATAATTTACACAATAAGAATGATAAGAAAACCCAAATACGATACCACGCCGGAAGTCTAAGAATATAACTATAAGAAAATAATACTGAAGATCTAGATAATTTCTCAGAGAAAACCAGAAGAAAAACAATACTTACCAGCTCTGAAATTCCATCGTAACAGAGTTAATACACTTTCCAAATATTTATATACAAGATAGAACAACATCCAGTAGAAATAGATGAATAGTCTCACATAAATTTTACCATCGACTTCATTCCAACATATTAGGATAGAATCCCGAATAGATGAGGCAATGCCAATTATAAGCCAAATAGACCATCAGTACTTTCATCTAACATTAAAGTTACCTAATATTCTCACTCGATAAGAATTTTATCAGAAAACGGACATTCACATGAATCCCTGAAGATGAATGGATATATACAGAGTACTCAGAAGAGATTATTGTAATCTATTCAACCATAACTGTTACACACAGCCATCTTTACAATTCAAACATCATTTCTCCGTCTAATTCTGTTATCATAAACCCCGTATTATTCCACTCACTAACGAAAATCAATTCGAAAGAATTTTCAGTAAACACATCTTTAGTCTCCATACCTAATTGAGTCGATTAGCTGAGAATAACTTCTTCTTTATCCGTGACATTGCATAATCTGTATAATCTTTAAAACAATCTGATATTTCTTCTAAAACTGAGTTCATTTGTCACACTATACTCAACTCTGTTTGCATTACTAATTATTTCACCATTGAACTTTTTAGTTTCTCACTTATAAACTTATTCAACATGATTCTCGTGAATTTTCATCAAAAAACAACACTCGTAAGGGGGTGAGGTCGTAAAGCCTCTGACTTGACTCTCATAAATACACACATATGACTTTGCACTCATCATCAACATAACATCATCATAATCACATAATTCACTCCAAACAATTTAATATACCTATTCATTTTACGAATGTTTTCTGCCATCCACAATTTCAAACAATGAATTTACTTACTTGAGCTCAATATCAATATCTAATTAAATTCCAACAGTCATCTTCAATTTTACTTACCAACATTTCTCAAATTAGAGAACGTCTTATGGGTTTGAGTACGTCGTTTACTTGATGCCATAGTCTAGCTATAGTCTTACAAGAAGTCTCATGTCGATGCCAATGCCATGTCCCAGACATGGTCTTACATGGGATCACATATCGATGCCAATGCCTTGTCCCAGACATGGTCTTACATGGGATCATGTGTACTTCCATGGTCCAACCATGGCCTTATCCGTCAATTCATCATTGAACGGTCGTACTCATCTCATGCGTTCTTCTTAATTTGATCCTCCAATTCAACTCCCATACTATTATAATATTTTTAGTTTCATAACAGAGTCATAAAACAAAACATTATGTATTCTCTAATTTAACAATTAAACATGAGATTCAACTATGTGGACATACTGATTATACATTATCCAAACAAGTGTACATTCACACATATTCCATCCATTGGGTAAGTTTACTTATCATATTCATTTATTCAAATAGGTTGGGTACATAATATCATGTGAATACTAACATACATGGATGAGTTTATCACAATTTAAACTTTCGTTTCATTTCACTTTTTCACATTTCTCAACTTATGGTTATCTCATTTCGTACATTAACACATGCGTATCATAATTTCTATTCATACCTTTCCAAATTTCAACACATCGTAAGCATATTTTAATCATCTCAATACCATTTTTAGCATTATCGAAAATAGCTCGGTCGGAAGTTGTCTCTGTCTTAGCAAAACAATTTTTTTAGAGCCGGGAGATATCACACTATCATGGTCCACATATGGCATGTATAGCTAGACTCTTACTCATGCTAGGTTAGTCCGAGAACCAACTAAACCATAGGTCTGATACAACTAAATGTAACTCCCCTTACCCATGTTCAACGCCAGAACAAGGTACGAGGTGTTACCGAATAATAACACTTGCAATTGAACAAATTCGAGGAATAAATTTTTGTTTAAAATTTAAAACTTTTATCTTATATCAGCAAGTCCCTAAAATGGACCTACGAGGCCCAAAACATGCTTTGAAAGCGATTCGAGACTAAAACATTAACTTTTAAAACTATTGGAACATTTAGAAAATTTCCTTATTTTGGAGAGTCACATGCACGTGTGGCCCAGGACACGCCCGTGTCCTCCACCCGTGTAACTCTCTGTTTATGACGTCATCATTCATTTTGGACCACACGACCAAGTCACACACCCGTGTGCTAGACTGTGTCCTCCACACGGCTGAGACACACGGCCGTGTCTCTGTCTGTGTGGTCAAGAAGTTGGCTATTTTCCAAGCCAATTTCTACCCTATCATGCCCATACTTGAGTATAACTTCAATGACACATTTAATGACATATTAAAGATACCAAGACATCCACCACACACACGTAACAAGTCACAGCATACAATTTACTCAAACATGGAATGCATCATCATGAGTTTATAGCATAACCAATTTATTGGCCACATTAAATGGCCTTATACAACAATGAACTCCGAATATCATGGGTCATTATTCTAGGACAACTCATAGTAACATATACACATGACCAAGTTCCCTATACATGCCATAACCTTAAGTATAAAATCATCGATACCTAAATTGTAAGCTTGATAGTGTGATAGGTTCTCAGGCGACTTCCAACCCGAGCTAACCTGAGTACATTATAAACACGAAAAACAACGGAGTAAGCTATAAATCTTAGTAAGTACGTATGTAAATAATAAACAAATGATTATCATGCTTTTAACAATCGTCATTATAAGCTCTCAAGATAATACCATCATTATTGCATAAAATTTCACAATTCATTTATGTTCATCTTGAGCTGTTTACTCGAGTTACAGTCACTAAATTATTTTTATCTTGAGCTACTGATCGTGTCCAAACTAACTATGACAACGAATAAGGCAAGTGCACCTATCGTTCGGTAGTATAGCTATGGCAAGACTGGAAATATCGTATCCTCAAGGTCCAAGAGTACTAGTAGTTACTATCTTTTTATTATCTAGCCTAAGTATTAAGGGAATTGTTGTTAAATTAACTAATTACTAAACTAAGGATGCTAAGACAGAGAGAGTGAATTGGGAAAATACTTTTGGGGAAAACCAGTTGATTAAGACAATACCCGAGGAAGAATCCACCTAGACTTCACTTGTTATTTAACTCTAAACCAGACGACTTATTCACTTGATTTGATCCGTAGGATTCCCTAATTTATATTAATACAACTTTCAAGGCTACTAACGTCTAACCCTAGGTTGATTAATTGAAATCTCTCTCTAATTAAAACCCCTAGTGTTGCATTAACTCGATCTATGGACTCCCATATTAGGTTTGACCCTAATCCGGTAGAATTTCGTCATCCTATCTCTAAGGTTGCGATCAACTCCACTTAACTATGCTAGATCTACTCTTAAACAGGGACTTTTGCTCCACTGCCTAAGCACATCAATACTTGATTCAATATCCTAAAATATTAAAACAAGAATTAAGAACACATAATTAAGAACAAATCAAGTATTTATCATATAGTTCAGAAAACAATAACAAGATTCGTCTTAGGTTTCATCCCCCTCAGGTATTTGAGGGGTTTAGTTCATGTTTGATAAAGAATACATCTCAGAAGAAAGTAAATAAAAAAACATAAGAAAAACCCTAAAACCCCCTGAGGAAGTTGAAGGGAAGATCTTCTATCTTAAGCGTGATTTCGACTTCTGGGATGAATCAACTGGCCTTCTTGGAGTAATTCCCCTGTGTTCAGCCCTCTCTGGCTTCGCTCTTCGTCAAAAGCCCTGATAGAAGGCTTCTGTCGACTCCCCCTTTTAGGTTGCCCTCTAGGGTGTTTATATAGGCTTTCGGAATGCCTTTCTTGGACCACAAGTACCCTAATCCGAATGGAATTAAAAAAGGTCAAGGTAGGGGCACGCCCGTGTGGAACGCCCGTGTGAATCGAGCCCAGGCCGTGTTCGAGTCCGCTAAAGTGGCACGGCCGTGTGGTGAACTCCAGGTCGTGTGAATTTCTTACTTTGGCCCATTTTCTCCATTTTTGGCCCGTTTCTTGTTCTTTTCATCCTCCGATGCTCTCCTAAGTATAAAACATGAAATTAAAGGATTAGGAGCATCAAATTCCCCAATTCAAGGTATTAAATCATCCAAAAGTATGCTAAATGTGGGATTAAAATATGTATATATTACGGTTTATCAGCTATGGAACTCCAAATTAAGATCCACTAATTTTTCCTGAAACTAGGCTCACATATCTTTTACCATAACATTTCCAGATTTTTCGGTTCGGCCAATACATACAATTTATTCTTTAAAATCTCCCCTATTTCGTTGTCTGATAGTTCCGATCCCTCTTCACTAAAAATTAATTATCTCACTGTACAGAACTCGAATAATTTTTTTGTTTGTTTATCTTGAAAATAAACTCATTAAGAAATTCAAGCATATAAGTTTTATCCCATGATTAATTTTTTACAATTTTTAATGAATTTCCCAATTCAGAACAGGGGATTCCAAAATCATTCTGACCCTGTCTCACTAAAATCCAAATATCTCACCATATGAAATTGTCTTACTTATTCTATATCTTTTATGTAAAAACAGACTCAATAAGCTTCAATTTCATATCTCATTCAACCTCAAAATCGATTTCCACCATTTTTGGTGATTTTTCAAAGTTACACAACTGCTGCTGTCCAAAACTGTTTTATTTCAAATTTCACTCTTTCATGAAACATCATAACAATATGCTCACATTCAATAACATAATTTGATTAGCATGAATAATACAAAACTTTATCACTTCACTTACTCATTTTAATCCTCACCAAAATTTATCACATATCGAATTCATTGCTCACATGAAATTCCACTTAGTCAAATTTTCCCGATGAACACTTCAGAGTAATTACGGATACACGGTGGTTTCGCACATAGCCCACCCATAATAAAAGATACACGGTGGTTTCACACACAGCCCACCAATAATAACAGACTTACGGTGGTATCGCACACAGCCCACCAATAATAATAGATTCACGGTGGTATCGCACACAACCCACCAATAACAACAGATTCACGATGGTATCGCACACAGCCCACCAATAATAACAGATGCTATCCGGTGCACATAGTAGCATGCACTTAGTACTACACATGTGACCATAGCTATTATATTCCACAATCTCACATAGAACCATATCTCGATACCATAGTTGTAACAGCCTAGTTTAGACCCTAGTCGAACAGTGGTTTTGGGACCAAAAATTTGAGGTTGAAAAAATATTTTAATATTATTTTTGGTGTTTATAATATGTGATTGAGCATGTGTGAAAGTTCTGTGTAAAAATTTTATCGATTGTGTGCTTAATTAGGAAAAAGGACTTAATCGCATAAAATGCAAAAGCTGTGTACTGATTGTAAATGTGCTTAATGGAGTTGGCTTTTGAATATAAAGGCCTTAAAATGAAATTAGGCCATTTACTTAAAGCATGGACGGTAGTGGACCTTAATTTTAAAGGTTATGTAATGTTTATTAAGGGCAATTATGGAAATGAATAATTAAAATTATAAATTAATAAAACCAAAGCATGAAAGTGGTCATCTTTTGTTCATCTTGGTGCCGAAAATAACAAAGAAAATAAAGAGAGAAAGAACAACAAGGGTTCGGCTAGCTTTGAGCTTGATTAAGGTAAGAGTTTTGTTCGATTTTTTATAATTTCTACATTTTTGTAATCGTTGCTTCGTGTTCTTCAAAACCCATGCTTAAATTTTGTGAATTGATGAATATTTTGAAAATTTCCATGGATGAATTCATGAGCTTTGTGATGATTGTTGATGAAATATGAAATATATGTGTTAGATTAACATGTTTTGTATTTGGATTTTTAGTAAATTTGAATAATTTGGACTAAATTGAGAAAATAAGAAATTGGAGGATCAAAATGTGAAATAAATGAAATGTGTGGGCTTGTATGGACATAATAAGAATTCGGCTAGGCATTGGTGAAATGAAATTTTTTGTATTTGATAATTTTATGAAATAGGGTCTAAAGTGTCGAAATGTGAAATTGTGAGGGCTATTTTGTAAAATGCCCAAAATACGTGTGTTTGGACTAAATTGAATTAATTGGTGATTGAATGAGCTAAATTTAAATATGTATAGACCAAGAAAGGAGAGATTCAGATCGAGATCGAGGCAAAGACAAAGTACTCGATTGATCAGATAGTCTCGATATTTTAATGTCCGAGGTAAGTTCGGATATAATACAAGTTGTTAAATTTATATCTATGTGATGAGAAATGAATGGATTGTATAGTTTATGAAATAGCAATGCTATATATATGAAATTGAGTAATGAGGCACTATGTGTGCGTAATTAGAAAAGAGACAAAGATGATTAGCACTGTGTGTGCGAAATAATAGAAGCTTCGGCTTTTTGAATGGCACTGTGTGTGCGATACCGAGATAAACTCAGTTTAATGTAAAGGCACTAAGTGTGCGATAACATTTAAGCTTCGGCTATGAATTTGGCACTAAGTGTGCGAATTAATCGAATGAATAACGAAGGTTGGTCGAAATGAAGTATTGAGCATAGAGTAGCATGAGTGATCGAATACTAAGTGTTGGCTAAGGTACGTACGAAACCCATGTGGTTGATGGAATCGTAAATGGATTTATGAATGGTTAAGTGAGCATATTAGCTATGGATGAAATGATATAAGTATTTGTGAGTTGATCTATGTGATGAATTATCTTTGTATATTGTAAATGTGTTATTGAACTAAATGTATTATATTACGAACTTACTAAGCTCTTAAGCTTACTGTGTGATGTGTTTCTCTATTTTACAGTGTCAGTAAAGCTAGCTTGGATCCAGGGATCGTCAGCGACTCAATCACACTATCGGCTATCTATTTTTGTACTTTTGAAATATGTGTATATTTGGTATATGGCATGTATAGGCTAGTTAATGTGGCATGTTTTGAATTGCATAAATATTGTCATGAGATATGGCTTAAAGGTTGAATGATGTAGTAAATATATGTGTGGAATAAGTGTATGATGAATATTGTTTGTTCATGCTTAAGTGATTGATGGGAATTGTGGTTTAAATGTGAATTGTGGTGAGGTTTATATGATGCTTGATCTATATGTTTTGGGATGTGAAATTAAGTGTCTTGGATGGACTTATTTGAGTAGAAATTGAGTATAAGAATAGATGGTATGCTTGATGATTAATTGGTGCTTGAAATGGTATGTTTTGGTTGCAATTGAGGTATGAATTGGTATTGGTTGATGCATATAGGTGATTCCAAAGTGTGGATGGTAATTTGGCCTAGAAAATGGCCTATAATTCCCCACACGGTTGAGCACACGGACGTGTGGCTCGACCGTGTCCTTCGTGGTTGTGTTTCAAAAACAAGTCAGACTCGACCACGGGCTAGACATACGGGCGTATGACTGGACGTGTGGTGCAAATCAGTGTCGACCACGGGTGAGGCACACGGGCCTTTCTTAGGTCGTGTGGACAAGTTAGTAGGTATGCCCTGTTTTGCCACAGCTTGGACACATGGGCGTGTCCGAGGCCGTGTGAGGCACACGACCTACCCACACGGGCGTGTGACCTCTGTAACTTAGAAAAATGTTTGAATTTCAAAAAAAAAATTATGTGTTCGGTTTAGTCCCAACCCCTTTCTAACATGTGTTTAATGTCTCATTGACTCATTTAAGGGACTATATGTTTATATTTGAACATGATTGATTAATGTTTGACTTTGTGTTGAGAAGTGAATTTAAATGTTTCAATTTGTCCGGTAATGCCTTTAACCCTAAATTGGTGATGGTTACGGGTTAGAGGTGTTACATTTTATTGGTATCAGAGCTGTAGTTTAGTCAATTTTAGGACTAATGTAGCGCGTGTGAGTCTAGCTATACATGCCATATATATAATTTCGATAGTGTGATGAATCCTGATAGTTAAAAATGTGTTTTTATATAGCAAATGGATCCCAATAGAGCAGTTGCTGATGATGTTGAGAGCAATACGCCTGCTCCTGCTAAAGGGACAGCGCCGGCCACATCTAGGCCAAATGTTAGTACCCATGAGGGAGAGGCTAAACAAGCCTTCTTCCAAATGATGAGTGAGTGGTTTTCAGAGTTCGTTTGAACGAATCCGGCTGCTCCACAACCTCCACCCCCACAAGTACCTGTTGTGTCACAAGTTACAGATCTGACTCGATTGAATAAACCTCCTGTGGGTAAGATCTGAAAGTATGAGGCTGAAGAGTTTAGGGCCACAGTTGAAGATGATGTTGAACGAGCTGAGTTCTAGCTCGAGAATACCAATCGAGTATTTGATGAGATGTCATTGACTCCTGATGAGTGTATTAAATGTGCAGTTTTCTTGTTGAGAGATACGGCATATAATTGGTGGAAAACGTTGATATCTGTGGTTCCGAGAGAGAAAATCACCTGGGATTTCTTTTAAGTTGAATTTCGAAAGAAGTATATCAGCCAATAATTCATAAATCAGAAACGTAAAGAGTTTTTAGAGCTGAAACAAGGCCGTATGTCAGTTGCTGAGTATGAACGAGAGTTTGTGAGATTGAGTCAATATGCACGGGAATGTGTCTCAACCGAAGCTACTATGTGTAAATGCTTCATTGAAGGGCTGAATGAAGACATTAAGTTACTGGTTGGAATACTTGACTTGAATGAATTTTTTGTGTTAGTTGAAAGAGCCTGCAAAGCCGAGGAGCTTAATAAAGAAAAGAAGAAAGCAGATTCTAGGGCTAGAGATGAAAGAAAAAGATCGATGAGTAAGATGTCTCAACCTTCGACGAAGAGATTTAAAGATGCAAGCAATCGTTCAAATGCTTCGTTTGGACATTCGGGTAGTGATCGGGTGAGACAAATTGTTGGTCCAAGAACTCAAATTCTGACTGAATCAAGTGTTGGAAGTGTCAAAAGCAACAAGCCTGAGTGTAGATAGTGTGGAAGACGACACATTGGAGAATGCTGGGGCAAGTACAATAATAGAACTTGTTATAAGTGTGGATCACGAGATCATTTCATTCGAGATTACCTAGAGTTAGTTGAGAAAGACAATGTTCAGAGTGCGAGACCGAGTAATACGACGGCTAGGGGTAGACCTCCCAGAAACACCAAAAATGTGAGTGGTAGTCAAAGAGGAACAACTGATACAGCTGTGAGATCTGAGGTGAGAGCCCCTGCCCGAGCCTATTCTATTCGTGCTCGTGAAGAAGCGTCATCTCCAAACGTCATTACTGGTACTTTTACTCTATTTGATACTGATGTGATTGCATTGATAGATCCAGGATCTACTCATTCATATGTATGTGTGAAACTAGTATCAAGTAAGACCTTACCTGTTGAGTCTACTGAATTCGTGATTAGAGTATCGAACCCCTTAGGCAAGTGTGTCTTGGTTGATAAAGTGTGCAAGAATTGTTCGTTGATGTTTCGGGATATTTGTTTTCCGGCTAATTTGATGTTGCTACCTTTTGATGAATTTGATGTCATTTTGGGTATGGATTGGCTAACTTTGCATAATGCTATTGTGAATTGTAAACGGAAGAGTATTGATTTGAGAAGTCAGAATGGTGAGATAGTTCGAATTGAATCCAGTGATTTGAATGGGTTACCGGCTGTTATATCTTCGATGAAAGCTCTGAATTATGTGAAAAAGGGTTGCGAAGCTTATCTCGCGTATGTAATAGATACAAAAGTGACTGAAAAGAAAGTTGAATTTGTGCCTATGGTTTGTGAATTCCCTGATGTGTTTCCTGAAGAATTCCTGGGATTACCTCCGATACGGGAAGTTAAGTTTGGTATTGAATTAGTGCCGGGGACGACTCCTATCTCAATAGCTCCGTATAAAATGGCACCAACAGAACTGAAAGAGTTAAAGTCACAGTTGCAAGAATTGACAGATACAGGATTTACACGATCGTGTTTCTCGCCCTGGGGTGCTCCTGTATTGTTTGTGAAAAACAAAGATGGTACTATGAGGATGTGCATTGATTATCGATAGTTGAACAAAGTGATGATAAAGAATAAGTATCCCCTGCCACGTATTGATGCTTTGTTTGATCAGCTGAAAGGAGTTACAATGTTTTCTAAGATAGATTTGAGATCGGGTTATTATCAGTTGAGAGTTAAAGAATTAGACGTACCGAAGACTGCTTTTAGAACGAGGTACGGACATTATGAATTCTTAGTTATGCCTTTTGGACTAACGAATGCTCTTCCAGTGTTTATGGATTTGATGAACCGTATATTCAGACCGTATTTGGATCATTTTGTTGAGGTGTTCATTGATGACATTCTGATTTATTCGTGTGATGAGATGCAACATGCTGAGCATTTGAGAATTGTGTTATAGACTCTACGTGAGAAGCAATTGTATGCAAAGTTTAGCAAATGTGAGTTTTGGTTGCGTGAGGTTGGTTTTCTGGGACATATTCTATCAGCAGCGGGAATACGAGTTGACCCGAGTAAGATCTCAGCTATTTTAGAATGGAAACCACTAAGAAATGTGTTTGAAGTCCGTAGGACTAGCGAATTATTATAGGCAGTTCGTGAAAGGTTTCTCAATTATTGTGATTCCGTTGACGAAGTTGTTACAGAAAGATGTTAAGTTTGAGTCGTCAGAAAAGTGCCAGCAGAGTTTTGAACAGTTGAAAGCATTGTTGACAGAGGCACCCGTGTTAGTTCAACCTGAATCGGGTAAAGAATTCATAGTTTACAGTGATGCATCGTTGAATGGTTTGGGCTGTGTGTTGATGCAGGAAGGCAAAGTCATCGCTTACGCTTCGAGGCAGTTAAAGCCGCATGAAATGAACTATCCGATGCATGATCTTGAATTAGCTGCGATTGTATTTGCATTGAAGATTTTGCGTCACTACCTATTTGGGGAGAAATGTCATGTTTATACAGATCACAAAAGTTTGAAATATCTGATGACTCAGAAAGAATTGAATTTGAGACAGCGGAGATGGTTAGAATTGTTAAAAGACTATGAATTAGTAATTGATTATCATCCGGGTAAAGCGAATGAAGTTGCTGATGCTTTGAGCCGAAAGTCCTTATGTGCTTTGCGAGCAATGAGTACTCAGATAGATCTATGTAATGATGGTTCGGTTTTGGCTGAGTTAAAAGTTAGGCCGATGTTTATACGTCAGATTTGTGATGCCCAGAAAAGTGATGATGAGATGGTGACAAAACGAGCTTAATGTTGTTTGAATTCTAATTTAGAATTTCGAGTCAATAATAACGATTGTTTGAGATTCAGAGATCGGATTTGTGTTCCGAGGAATTCAGAGTTGATTCAGTTGATTTTGAACGAAGCTCACAATAGTTGTTTGACTATTCATCTAGGGAGTACAAAAATGTATAACGATCTAAAACAATTTTTGATACGGGCATGCCCTATCATGAGATCAGTCTGAGCCGAGATCCGATGGTGTTGCCTCGAGGGACGATCACAATGGCACGAGCAAAGCAATTTAAAGATGTTATTGGTGCTATGGTTCAGCAAGCGTGGAAGGAAACCGATGCTAGCCCATTCGAACAAGCTGATGGCCACCTAAGGAGTCAATGCCGCACCCTCCTACAAGCTCAACTTCAATCAAACGAGCTCATCCATAGCTCCTCTTCAACCAACGAGCTCAATTACAGCTACAAACCAGCTCACGAGCTCACCTTAACTCGTTTCTAGCTCATGCAAGCATAATGGGCTGCATATGGCCATTCGGCCTTAGCTAATTATTTAGCTGAAACATATTAAATAAAGTTTGGGACATTTTAATTATGTGTTTTAATTATTTTGCTGCATATTAAATAAGTTTGATTATGTCTTAATTAGTACATAACTAATAGTTTAAATTTAATGCATTTAGTTAGGACAAATTTATGAGGTGCTGCCCAATAAATTTGTCTAGCCGAACAGCCCATTAACATGCCTTAAGCTACAGCTGAATTTTAACATGTCTTAATTAGCTTCCATTCAATTTAATTCCAGCTCAAAACATGAATTAAATATGTCCTAAGCTGCTAGAAATTAAGTAGCTAAGCTTGAATTAATGAGTTGATTTATTATTTTGTGCAGGTGCATGTAGGGACGGCATTAAGGTGCATGTGCAGCTAAAATTTAATGCTATTAAAGGTGATGGTTCGGTCATTGTAAGGGACACTACCAGCTGCTGATTTAGCTCCCCAAAATGTCTACTTAGCTCCCCCAAGCTCACATAGATGCCGTTCACACCAGCAGCCAAAGGAGTTCACATTGTGGGTCATTTTAGCTCCTTTTTCACACTTGTGGTCATGGAATCAAGGTGCATTCATCAACTGAATAGCTAGCTATTCAAAGCTAAAATTAGTGAGGTTCATCAAGGCATTCAAGCCCCCTTGGCCGAACATTGAAGAGCCTTTCAGCCCCCATTTTTTTCAAGGAGATTCAGCTGCACCTAGACAATCTAGAAGCTATCCATTTCTCTCCCATTCAGCCGAATATGGACATGGCATATTAGGAGACTTAATTCTAGAATATTCAAGATAAATCTAGTATTAATTTACTTAGCTACTAAGGAGAGTTGAGTGACCATTCGGCTAGCACATTAGCCTATAAATAGATGGACATTTTCATTTGTAAAAAAACTTTTGGAAAATTATTAATGTTACTCTGCCAAATTTGTGAGACATTTTTCTCCAATTTCGATTAGGACTCGCTGGCTTATCTAGTGAGCTAGTGGCGTCAACCTTTCCTTGTTAACCATCCTTATACCGAGGTTCCTATCTTATTCTGATTGTGGGTCGAGGTCCAATTTCTATACAAAAATCGAGCCTTAAGAACCGTATAAGTAACTTGGGTCGATACCAATTCGGTATTGGTTCTTACTTGCGTCTTAAGCCTTATATCATACCATTTCAAATCCAATCCCGAAACCCGAACACTTTTTCGGTAAAATTCCGTAACCTTATCGAATACTTCTTCTACAAACTGAACCCATCTCTTATCTCAACAAAATGATTATCCATTTTCGACCAATTCGAGCAAACACCTTGAACTTAATTTCGACTCTCAACCAACCCAAACCATTTCGATTCATTGATAAATCGAAATCACTTTCCAACTTATTCTCTAAACCCGAGCCAAACCCAGACTTGTCCTATTTCGATTCATCCGAACTTCATTTCTATCTCACTTCATTCTATTCTTAATCTAAATTCATTTCCTTCGTTCTGTTCTTCTTCAATTATCGTATTTCTTGATTTCGATCGGGCCATCTTGCATACATCTCGAATTCATCTCGAAGCCGGGACTGTATCATCTGGTATCAGAGCTGGTTAAATCGAGAATTACGAAGCTCCGATGATTAAACTGAAGCTGCTAACGAAGATTCGAAGTAAGTAAAAAAAATATTCGAATTAAAAAAACATTCGTATATATAAAAAAAATTCGTGATTTAAAAAAAAAAGTTTGAACTAATTCCGAGATTTCTTCTCCTTCTTCGAACTACATCTTTCTCGACCCAATTCTATCTACCCTCGTTTTAAACCCACCTAAAATTTTCCTCTTTCAGCTTACCGTATTACCTAATACGTTACGACCCTTGAACCTTTTGTGACCGACCCCTAAGCCCCTAATAGGCCTTAGCGAGTCCGAAAACGAAATCACGAGAAAAGTGGAGAGGTAAAAGGCACGAGAGCGTGAGATCATTCGAGGGGAGGTAAAACCCAAAACTAAGAGTGTAAACACGAGTATGATTGTCGCTAAACTTATTTCTTTCCGAGTGAACTGTGAGGTCTTGGTTTGTGAGGATTTACTTTGTGAAAATGTCACAAGATGCCGGACGAAACGTGGAGGAACAACCCGGAAGACAACCAGTCAGAAACTTACCGGATTTGCAAATGCAAGCTCTCATGTGAGAAACGGAAAGATTACTTGATTAGAGACTCAACCCGCTTGAAGATCGGCTCTATCAAGTCGAGAACCAAGGGCCATGCGATGAGACGCCCGAAGAAGTTCGACGAAGGCGCGGATGTCCCAACCATTGACGAGAACAGTAAAGGGTTCCCGATGACGACATCAACGAGTTTAGTGAAGGCGAAAGTGATCATGTGTCCAACCTTAGTGTTGGAAGGAGAGAACCCCGAAAACGCGGCCAAAGAGATCGAAGGCGGGAAGATGACGATCTCAAGAACATCAAGCTTACTATTCCCCCTTTTCAAGGTAAGTCAGACCCTCAAGCCTACTTGGAGTGGGAAAAGAAAATTGAACTTGTGTTCGATTGTCATAACTATTCTGAGAACAAGAAGGTCAAGCTCGCCACAATCGAATTCTCAGACTACGCAATGATATGGTGGGATCAGTTGACCACAAGTCGAAGGCGTAACAGAGAACGTCTAATTACCACGTGGACCGAGATGAAGGCGGCCATGAGACGACGATTTATCCCTTCTTACTACCGCCGGGAGTTACATAAAAAACTCCAAAATCTTTCACAAGGGACAAAGAGCGTCGAAGATTATTACAAGGAGATGGAGGTGGCCATGATTCGAGTCAATATCCAAGAAGAGCGGGAAGCTACAATGGTACGTTTTCTAGCTGGACTTAACCGGGAGATCGCAAACATTGTTGAGTTGCAACATTATGTTGAGATGGAAGACATGGTCCATATGGCCATTAAGGTGGAAAAAAAATTAAAGCATAAAGGAGCAACCCGAAGTTACTCCAATGCCAAACCTTCTAGGTGGGGCCAAAACACCAATAAGGGGTTCCCCACGAACAAGTCGAAGGAGTCTACGTTCACCCTAAAAACAAGCAAGCCTTTGGTTGAGACAAGCAAAGGCAAGGCTCCTGAAAGCTCTACTGCTTGATCGAGGGACATAAAATGCTTCAAGTGCCTTGGCCGAGGACATATCGCGAGTCAATGCCCGAACAGACGAACCATGCTGATGCGGGCTGACGGCAAGATTGAAACAGAAGATGAAGAAGATCATGAGTCCGAATCAACTTCTGAGAATGAGGAGGACTTAGAACAACCTGTTGAAGGAGAGTTGCTTGTCGTGAAGCGAAGTCTCAGTCTCCAAACCGTGGAAAACGAGGAGTAATGAGAAAACATCTTCCACTCAAGGTGTCAAGTGCAGGGTAAAGTATGTAGCCTTATCATCGATGGAGGGAGTTGTATGAACGTAGCAAGCACCCTCATGGTTAAAAAGTTAGGATTTGCCACTACGAAGCATCCGATTCCTTACAAACTTCAGTGGCTTAACGATGGTGGAGAATTGAAGGTTACAAAGCAAGTCTTAGTATCTTTTAGCATCGGGAAGTACTCTCATGAAGTGCTATGCGACGTGGTGCCGATGCACGCGGGTCACCTACTCCTAGGACATCTATGGCAATACGATCGCCGAGTGATGCACGATGGCTACACCAATTGATATTCCTTCAAGCATCTTGGAAGGAATGTGATGCTTGCGCCCCTTACCCCAAAACAAGTATTCGATGATCAACAGAAACTCAAACTTTCTATCGACCAAGCAAAAGATAAAAAAAAGAGTACAAAAGAGAAAGCAAAGAAAAATGAGCGAGTGAAAAATAAAAATGCAAAAGAGAGTGAAAGAAAACAAGAGTTAGAAAAAAATGGAGATGAAAAAGAGAGTGGCAAAATGAGTGTCTTTGCGAGGGCGAGTGATATTCGGAGAGCATTGTGTTTAAGACAACTGATGTATGTACTTATGTATAAGGAAGTGTTTTTGAATACTAACGAGTTAACCAAAAATGTTCCTGCTTCTGTGTTGTCTTTGATACAGGAATTTGAAGATATCTTTTCAGAGGAGATACCAAGTGGTTTGCCGCCCATTCGAGGCATAGAACACCAAATTGACTTGGTGCCCAGAGCTGCTTTACCCAATCGACCCGCATACCGGAGTAATCCCGAAGAGACGAAAGAGCTCCAAAATAAATTACCGAGTTATTAGAAAAGGGATATATCCGAGAGAGCTTAAGCCCTTGTGCAGTACCGGTGTTATTAGTGCCTAAGAAAGACGGTTCATGGTGTATGTGTGTCGACTGTCGTGCCATCAATAAGATTACTGTCAAATACTAACACACGATACCCCGTCTCGATGATATGCTTGACAAGTTAAGCGGAGCGCAAATCTTTACGAAGATTGATCTCAAAAGTGGCTATCATCAAATAAGAATGCGCGAAGGCAACGAATGGAAAATGGGTTTCAAAACAAAGTTAGGTTTGTATGAATGGTTGGTAATGCCATTCGGGCTTACGAACGCCCCAAGTACTTTTATGCGACTTATGAATCATGTATTGCATGCGTTCATTGGTAAATCATGCGTAGTCTACTTTAATGATATTTTAGTGTACAGCAAGACCTTGGAAGAGCATGTACAACATTTGCGTGTGATCTTGGAAACTTTACGAAAAGAGGTATTGTACACTAATCTTAAAAGGTGTTCGTTTTGTACTGAAAAGGTCGTTTTTCTAGGATATGTTATGAGTACTAAAGACCTGGAGGTAGATCAAGAGAAGGTACGGGCAATCCAAGAATGGCCATGTCAAACGACTATCAGCCAAGTCCAAAGTTTTCATGGATTGGCTAGCTTCTACCATCGATTCGTGCCCAATTTTAGCACGATAGCCGCCCCTTTAACGAGCGTGATTAAGAAGAATTTAGCATTCCATTGGTCAGACGAGCAAGAACGGTCTTTCAATTTGATTAAAGAGTGTCTTGTAAAAGCCCCTTTATTATCCCTTCCTGACTTTACTAAAATGTTTGAAATTGAGTGTGATGCTTCAGGTGTAGGGATCGGAGCCGTTTTGACTCAAGATGGAAGACCGGTGGCGTACTTTAGCGAGAAATTAAGCGGAGCTACCCTTAATTATCCCGTGTACGATAAGGAGATGTACACCTTGATTAGGTCGCTCGAAACATGGCAACATTACTTAAGACCGAAGGAGTTTGTCATTCATTCTGATCATGAAGCACTCAAGTACATCAAAGGACAGCATAAACTCAATAAACGACATGCGAAATGGATCGAGTACTTAGAGTCATTTCCGTACGTAATTAAGTACAAGAAAGGTAAGGAAAATGTAGTGGCTGATGCCCTATCTCGAAGGTACACTCTATTGACTTTTCTTGACTCTAAACTACTTGGTTTCCATCATATGAAGGATTTGTATGTTAATGATGATGATTTTGGAAATATATATGATGCTTGCGAAAATGTTGCCTTTGATAAGTTTTACAGGTACGACGGATTTCTCTTCAAAGAGAATAAGCTATGTATACCGCGAGGATCTATTCGTGAGTTGCTAGTGTTGTAGGCACATAGTGGTGGCCTTATGGGTCACTTCGGAAGAGACAAAACTATGTCAACTCTTCAAGAACATTTTTTTTGGCCGGGGATGAGAAAGGATGTCAAACAGATCTGCGAGCGTTGCATAGCCTGCAAACGGGCTAAATCGCGAGTTCAACCTCATGGTTTATACACGCCCCTTCCTATTCTGGACATTCCTTGGGCCGATGTATCCATGGATTTCATCCTTGGATTACCAAGATCTAAAACAGGGAAGGACTCAATCTTTGTTGTAGTTGACCGTTTCTCTAAAATGTCTCATTTTATTTCTTGTGCTAAGACTGACGATGCCGTTCATATTGCTAATTTGTTTTTCAGGGAAATTGTATGACTACATGGAGTTCCGAAGACGATCGTATCGGATTGAGACGTCAAGTTTCTAAGTCATTTTTGGAGGACCCTATGGGGAAAGCTCGGAACAAAATTATTGTTTTCGACCACTTGTCATCCTCAGACGGATGGACAAATCGAGGTGGTGAATCGCGTTTTATCGAATTTGTTGTGAGCATTGGTGCGAAAAAATCTCAAGACATGGAAAGACTGTTTACCCCATATCGAATTTGCTTATAATCGATCCGTCCACTCAGCGACTAAGTTTTCTCCTTTTGAGATTGTTTACGGGTTTAATCCTATCACTCCTCTTGATTTATTACCCTTGTCCACTGACAAGTTTGTTCATTCTGATGCTAGGAAAAAGGCAAAATATGTTAAGAAATTGCATAGAAAGGTGCGAGAGAATATCGAGGCGAGGACCGAGCAATACGTCCAGCGAGCCAACAAGGGACGAAAATAACTTGTGTTTGAACCCGGAGACTGGGTCTGGGTACACATGAGAAAAGAGAGATTTTTGGCTCATCGTAGATCCAAGTTGTCACCACGAGGAGATGGTCCTTTTCAAATCGTCGAGCGAATCAATGAAAACTCATATAAACTTGATTTACCAGGTGAGTACAACATTAGTGCTAGTTTCAATGTGGCTGACTTAACTCCGTTCGATGCAGGTACTGACTTGAGGACAAGTCATTCTCAAGAGGGGAGGATGATACAGGCACGCCCTATCATAAGATCAGACTGAGCCGAGATCCGATGGTGTTGCCTCGAGAGCCGATCACAAGGGCACGAGCAAAGCAATTTAAAGATGCTATTAGTGCTATGGTTCAGCAAGCGTGGAAGGAAACCGATGCAAGCCCATTCGAACAAGCTGATGGCCACCTAAGGAGTCAATGCTGCACCCTCCTACAAGCTCAAATTCAATCAAACGAGCTTATCCTTAGCTCCTCTTCAACCAACGAGCTCAATTCCAGCTACAAACTAGCTTACGAGCTCACCTTAGCTCGTTTCTAGCTCATGCAAGCATAATGGGCTGCATATGGCCATTCGGCCTTAGCTAATTATTTAGCTAAAACATATTAAATAAAGTTTGCGACATTTTAATTATGTGTTTTAATTATTTTGCTACATATTAAATAAGTTTGATTATGTCTTAATTAGTACATAACTAATAGTTTAAATTTAATGCATTTAGTTAGGACAAATTTATGAGATGCTGCCCATTAAATTTGTCTAGCCGAACAGCCCATTAATATGCCTTAAGCTACAGCCGAATTTTAACATGACTTAATTAGCTTCCATTCAATTTAATTCCAGCTCAAAACATGAATTAAATATGTCCTAAGCTGCTGGAAATTAAGTAGCTAAGCTTGAATTAATGAGTTGATTTATTTCTTTGTGTAGGTGCATGTAGGGACGACATTAAGGTGCATGTGCAGCTGAAATTTAATTCTTTTGAAGGTGATGGTTCGGTCATTGTAAGGGACACTACCAGCTGCTAATTTAGCTCCCCAAAATGTCTACTTAGCTCCCCCAAGCTCACATAGATGCCGTTCACACCAGCAGCCAAAGGAGTTCACATTGTGGGCTATTTAGCTCCTTATTTTCACACTTGTGGCTGTTGGAATCAAGGTGCATTCATCAGCTGAATAGCTAGCTATTCAAAGCTAAAATTAATGAGGTTCATCAAGGCATTCAAGCCCCCTTGGCTGAACATTGAAGAGCCATTCAGCACCTATTTTTTTCAAGGAGATTCGGCTGCACCTAGACAATCTAGAAGCTGTCCATTTCTCTCCCGTTCAGCTGAATATGGACATGGCATATTAGGAGACTTAATTCTAGAATATTCAAGATAAATCTAGTATTAATTTACTTAGCTACTAAGGAGAGTTGAGTGACCATTCGGCTAGCACATTAGCCTATAAATAGATGGACATTTTTATTTGTAAAAAAAATTTTGGAAAATTATTAATGTTACTCTGCCAAATTTGTGAGTCATTTTTCTCCAATTTCGATTAGGACTCGTTGGCTTATCTAGTGAGCTAGTGGCGTCAACCTTTCCTTGTTAACCATCCTTATACTGAGGTTCCTATCTTATTCCGATAGTGGGTCGAGGTCCAATTTCTATCCAAAAATCAACCTTTAAGAACCCTATAAGTAACTTGGGTCGATACCAATTTGGTATTGATTCTTACTTGCGTCTTAAGCCTTATATCATACCATTTCAAATCCAATCCCGAAACCTGAACACTTTTTCGGTAAACTTCTGTAACCTTATCGAATACTTCTTCTACAAACCGAACCCATCTCTTATCTCAACCAAACGATTATCCGTTTTCGACCAATTCGAGCAAACACCTTGAACTTAATTTCGACTCTCAACCAACCCAAAACATTCCGATTCATCCATAAATTGAAATCACTTTCCAACTTATTCTCTAAACCTGAGCCAAACCCAGACTTTTCCTATTTCGATTCATCCGAACTTCATTTCTATCTCAGTTCGTTCTATTCTTAATCTAATTCATTTCCTTCGTTCTGTTCTACTTCGATTATCGTATTTCTTGATTTTGATCGAGCCATCTTGCATACATCTCGAATTCATCTCGAAGCCGGGACTGTATCAATTTTATTGGTGGCATGGTATGAAACGGGACATCTTAGAATTTGTTTCGAGATGTTTGCTTTGTCAGCAATTTAGAGCTGAACATTAGGTTCCATCCAGTTTATTACAACCGATTATGATTCCTGAGTGAAAATGGGAGAGGATCACGATGGACTTTGTGTCAGGATTGCCTTCATCTCTGGGAAAGAAAGATGCAATCTGGGTGATAGTTGACAAATTGATGAATCAGCTCATTCCCTTCCGGTGAGAACAGATTATTCACTTGATAAGTTAGCTGAATTGTAGATTTTTGAGATTGTGAGATTACACGGGGTGCCACTATCTATTGTATCTGACAGAGATTCGAGATTTACCTCGCGGTTTTTTAAGAAATTGCAAGAGGCTCTAGGTACAAAGTTGCATTTCAGTACTACATTTCATCCGGAAACGGATGGACAATCCGAGCGGATCATTCAGATTATTGAAGATATGTTGAGATGCTGCATTCTTGAGTTTGAGAGTACGTGGGAAAATCATTTACCTTTCATTGAATTCGCATACAATAATAGCTTTCAATCTAGCATTAAAATGGCACCGTATGAGGCTCTTTATGGACGAAAATGTCGAACTCCATTGTATTGGACTGAGTTGAGTGAGAATAAGATTGACGGGGTTGATTTGATAAAAGAGACTGGGCAGAAAGTAAAAGTGATTTGTGACAGTTTCAAAGTAGCATCAGATCGTCAGAAGTCTTATGCAATACTTAAAACGGAAAGATATTGAATTTGAAATCAGCGATAAAGTATTTTTTAAAGTGTCTCGTGGAAGAAAATACTTTGATTTGGCCGAAAAGGCAAGTTGAGCCCGAGATTCATCGGACCGTATGAGATCATCGAACGAATAGGGCCAGTTGCTTATAGATTGATGTTGCCACCTGAGTTAGAAAAGATTCATAATGTATTTCACATATCGATGCTTTGACAATACAGATCTGATCCATCACATGTGATTGCTCCTACCGAGGTTGAGATTCAATCAGATTTATCGTATAGTGAAGAACCGATTCGAATTCTGGCACATGAGATCAAAGAGTGTAGAAACAAGAAGATTTCTTTAGTGAAAGTGTTGTGCACAAACACGGAGTCGAAGAGGCTACGTGGGAGCCCGAAAATGTTATGAGAGAGCAATATCCAAACCTATTCACTGGTAAGATTTTCGGGGACGAAAATCCCTAAAGGGGGAGAGTTCTAACAGCCCGGTTGAGACCCTAGTCAGAACAGTGGTTTTGGGCCCACAAATTCGAGGTTAGAAAAATATTTTAATATTATTTATTTGTGTTTATAATATGTGATTGAGCATGTGTGAAAGTTCTGTGTGAAAATTTTATCGATTGTGTGCTTAATTAGCAAAAATGACTTAATCGCATAAAATACAAAAGCTGTGTGCTAATTGTAAATGTGCTTAATTGAGTTGGCTTTTGAATATAAAGGCCTTAAAATGAAATTAGGCCATTTACTTAAAGCATGGACGGTAGTGGACCTTAATTTTACCTACCAAGGGCATTTTCGTAATTTACCCACCAAGGGTATATCGGTAATTTACCCACCAAGGGCATTTTCGTAATTTTGCACCTACAATGGCCTTTCCCAAAGGCCCAAATGTCACCCCGAGCGACTCAAATACCATTTCCGGTCGAAATGGACTATTGGGCCTAAAGCCCAATTTCACCATTCTCGCCCACACGCTCGTGTGGCCCACCTAACACAAATCTAGCCACGCTTTATGAGATTCACCTAGTCTACTTCACTATATACTACACCATCATACATTTTACTATATTGGGCCCACGGGCCCATTGGGCCCCTTCGCCCATCGCGCCCAAGCAAATTTCAACCCACAAGAATACTACGATGGCCTCAACTATCGCGTCGAAGCCCCACACGCGCGCTCGCACGCTCGTGTAACTACTATTGCCGTGGACCGCACTTCGGCATTTGCCGCTCTACAACTAGAGTAGAGAGAGTTACACACCGATAGGACTCGTGTTAATCCACGCCCGACCACTCCTGTGCCCAAACGCCTTCCAAGGTGTGTTTACTCTCCCCCTAGGATGCTCCTCATATAGCTAGCTCTTCACCTTCATTCTTTGTGTCTTTTCGATGTGGGATCCCTTCGTCAGTAGAGTTTAAATTCAACTGAAACTCTTGTCGTCCAATCCGCAAAATAAATACTCCATTGCTTGTCATGAGATTCGAACCTGTGCTCCTTACAACATAATCCACGCTGCTAACCACTTGGCCACAAGCTCCTCTTGTGTCTTAAACCATGCGCAACTAAATATAAACTATGGGCCAAATTCTAAGGTCCAAGCAAAAGAAACCAAAATGCAAAAGCCAAGACTTGAACCTTGGACCTCCTTCCTTCCCTTGTGGCGTCACTCCCTTGTCCCCTAAGTGGCGTCACTTTGCCACTACACCACACACTCCTTTGTGTTATTTTTCTCCATATTTTATTCTTAAGGCCTATCTCACCAACTTCTAGGGTTTTTCACCTAAAACCAAAATTTCCCCAAAGCCAATATTTGATCCCGGACTTCATAGAAGCCCTCTAACCTTCCAAAATCACTTATCCAATGGGTCTAACTAGCATTTAAGCCGACCTCTTGTTCTCCAAAAATTTAAACGCTATTACGCCTAAGGCCCAATTTTGGGATGTTACAAATCTACCCTCCTTAAAGAAATTTCGTCCTCGAAATTTCCAACTAACTAACAGTCGCACATCCTAACCTACCACACTACGCTCTTGCTGCGCACTCTGATCTTAATAAAGCTGTCATTCCACCTTGACCACGTCCGCGACAACCACGTCCCCTAGAACTCATATCTAGCGTCGCGATTTAATCTGATTAAAAGTTTTATGCATTAGAAATTTTGTTCCACTGTTTTATCCACGAGCAAATTTTATGAACAGAAGTTTCTGGAAGTCGTTCTTTCGAGCAATCAAAGTTTCATCTCAAGTTCTCTGTTCTAATTCAAACATTCACATACTTCACTAAAGACACATTCATTCATCCATGTCACTTTCTTGAGCATTCCCAACCTGTGGGTAATTTCGACATTTTCCTATAGGGGTATTTCTAAGTAATAACTCACGGGGGTCAATTTGAAAATAGTTTTCAAATTAAAGATATTTCAAAGTTTACAAAATCTCAGAGTCATCTTGAAATTTTTTTTCAAACAAAGTGTGTTGCAAAAATTTGAAAAGCAGGTTATTTTGTAATTTTGGAAATCATGGGCATTTTTGTAAATTCTCCAAATCATAATTCCACAATATTTCACAAAATGTAATTTCGATATTTGCTAAAATAGGAATATTTCAAAGAAAAAGTTGAGAGAAATCAAAATTTAGAAACCCAAGGGCGTTTTGGTAATTTCATCATCCCGGGTATTTTCATAAAATTTCACAAACCAAGGTATCTTAATGTTTAAAATTCGAGATTTTGGTATTTTACAAAGTAAAGAGCATTTTATCAAAAATTAAGGGTAATACGGTAATTTTATAACACAGGGGCATTTTTGTAATTTTCCCACTAGGGCATTTTGGTAATTTTGTAAACCGAGAAAACATCTTTCAAAATCTGATTTAGAGTTTTACAAACCAAAGGGGTAAAGTTGAAAATTTTAAAAACAGAAAGTTTAAAAACAAAGAAGGCTAGTTCCCTTTCGGGTTTTAATAATCGGTTTAGCCTATGAACAAGTCCTCTTGGTTAAGGTGAACCGTAGCTACGCACTAGGTAGGATTCCTGCGAAGAGGAGGTGGGTCACGAGGACTGCTTAAGTACCAAGCTCTTCCGGATCCAATCCTAGACATGCGTACTCAAGGTTACCACACCTTAACTCCTGGCGACTTACTTCACAAAGTTTGTTTAAGAGCTTTAAGTCTTATGCATATGTTTGAGTAGACTAGTACTAGGGTCTAATAGTCCTAACTTTCTAATCTACGAGCCCAAACTAAGCCCAAATCAATTCATGTAAACAATTCACTTCAAGAAAGTCCGAAGTACTTACCTGGTGGACTTCGGGTCGGAGGTACAGGTGCCATGCCAGAATACCTGAAAACCTTTTTATAAAACCCATATCTTTGAAAAGCCCATTTTAAAAAATTGTTTTTGGGCCCAAAACCCTCAAAGCCGAGTTTTGAACCGGGCTCTGATACCAATCTGTAACATCCCCAAACCCGGCCCATTCACTACGACCGAATCTGGTTATGTCACTGGGAAAAGACGGTTGAAAATCTTAAAATAAAACATCGTAGTTTGCTGAATTTTGGAAAACATATCTTTGGAATAAAACTTTGCTATTAAACTCATTCATTTTTAAAACTTTAGTTTATAATATCCAATTTGAATAAATAGGTTGCAAACCATAAATCATTTTCACGTAGCAATTTAATTTAAATAAACCATAGTTAAAGTAATACCAAAAACATAAAATGGCCTTTATTACAACCCAACAATTCAAATAAAGTACTTATATCAAAATCAAGCATGAAATAATTGAACATCATCTTCGGCATGGGCCACCTTGTCCTCTCCGATCCCGTCCCACTTTATGCACTACCCGAAATGGTTAAGGAAAAGGTGAGTCACCCGGACTCAAGCAGTGCTACCCTTTTTCCGGATTAGCAAAATATCACATACAAACATAATCATGATCATCATGCATCCCAATCATATGCACCCAATCCTAACCGTCCATACACCTTTTCTACCCCGTGGTACCAAACCACCGGTGGTGCTAAACCACCGTGTCCTCAAGACACAATAATCATCAATGTGGTGCCAAACCACCGGTGACGTATAGTCACAATGTGTTACTAAAACACTGGTGACCAAGTCACAAATCCAATGATGGGGCCAACCCATCGTGTGATACCAAATCACCGGCGACAATCCCGTATCTCAAAAGTGGGGCCAACCCACGGTGGTGTTAACCACGGGGGACGAGTCGCAATGAGGTGCCAAACCTCGGTGTCCCAAAGACACAAATGTGGTACCAAACCACCGGTGACCGTAGTCACGATAATCGAGTGATGGGGCCAACCCATCGTGTGATACCAAATCACGGCGTCAATCCTCAATACCGCCTTGTGGGGCCAACCCACCGTGGTGCAAAACCACGGGGGCGAGACGCGAGGTGCCAAACCTCTGAGGTGCCAAACCTCGTGACCCAAAGTCACAAAGTTGTGTTACTAAACACCGGTGCTCGTCGAAGACAAAATATCACTTTGCCCCTCCACTCATATCACCCATCATCATACCAACTCATGTATAGTATTCAAATCATGCAAACATGTTTAACGTTGCATCTCATAGCACATACATCATAAATCATGACATCATGTATCAATAACAATACTCATAATGAAACGGACTTACACGAATCCGTGCACATACCCCATAGGGTATCATATCACTCAACCATACTATTTCGGTTTTACCAATCAATCGATTTATCAAACATATACAAAGCAAGAAGTGTGTTAGTTTACACACTGATTACTAATGCGACTATCAAATCCAGTAGATCAAGATCTAACGCACTAGATCCCCATTCCTTAACACTTTTCGAGCACTAGCCACAACCCGAGATATGCGAGATCAAGCCTTCCCCTACAATCGGCCAAAACTAAACAACATAATCATGCTAATCAACCTTTAAGGGTATAACTATAATTTTACCTACCAAGGGCATTTTCGTAATTTACCCACCAAGGGTATATCGGTAATTTACCCACCAAGGGCATTTTCGTAATTTACCCACCAAGGGTATATCGGTAATTTACCCACCAAGGGCATTTTCGTAATTTTGCACCTACAATGGCCTTTCCCAAAGGCCCAAATGTCACCCCGAGCGACTCAGCTACCATTTCCGGTCGAAATGGACTATTGGGCCTAAAGCCCAATTTCAGCCCATTCGGGCCCACACGCTCGTGTGGCCCACCTAACACAAATCTAGCCACGTTTATGAGATTCACCTAGTCTACTTCACTATATACTACACCATCATACATTTTACTATATTGGGCCCACGGGCCCATTGGGCCCCTTCGCCCATCATCGCGCCCAAGCAACCCCAACCCACAAGAATACTACGATGGCCTCAACTATCGCGTCGAAGCCCCACACGCGCGCTCGCACGCTCGTGTGGCTACTATTGCCGTGGATCGCACTTCGGCATTTGCCGCTCTACAGCTAGAGTAGAGAGAGTTACACACCTGATAGGACTCTGGTGTTAATCCGCGCTCCGACCACTCCTGTGCCCAAACGCCTTCCAAGGTGTGTTTACTCTCCCCCTAGGATGCTCCTTATATAGCTAGCTCTTCACCTTCATTCTTTGTGTCTTTCCGATGTGGGATCCTTTCACAAGAGAGTTTAAATTCAATCAAACTCTTGTCGTCCAATCCGCAAAATAAATACTCCATTGCTTGTCATGAGATTCGAACCTGTGCTCCCTTACAACATAATCCACGCTGCTAACCACTTGGCCACAAGCTCCTCTTGTGTCTTAAACCATGCGCAACTAAATATAAACTATGGGCCAAATTCTAAGGTCCAAGCAAAAAGAAACCAAAATGCAAAAGCCAAGACTTGAACCTTGGACCTCCTTCCTTCCCTTGTGGCGTCCACTCCTTGTCCCCTAAGTGGCGTCACTTTGCCACTACACCACACACTCCTTTGTGTTATTTTTCTCCATATTTTATTCTTAAGGCCTATCTGCCAACTTCTAGGGTTTTTTTCACCTAAAACCAAAATTTCCCCAAAGCCAATATTTGATCCCGGGACTTCATAGAAGCCCTCTAACCTTCCAAAATCACTTATCCAATGGGTCTAACTAGCATTTAAGCCGATCTCTTGTTCTCCAAAAATTTAAACGCTATTACGCCTAAGGCCCAATTTTGGGATGTTACAAATCTACCCTCCTTAAAGAAATTTCGTCCTCGAAATTTCCAACTAACTAACAAATGCACATCCTAACCTACCACACTACGCTCTTGCTGCGCACTCGATCTTAATAAAGTCGTCATTCCACCTTGACCACGTCCACGACAACCACGTCCCCTAGAACTCATATCTAGCGTCGCGATTTAACTGATTAAAAGTTTTATGCATTAGAAATTTTGTTCCACTGCTTTATCCACGAGCAAATTTTATGAACAGTTTTCGGAAGTCGTTCTTTCGAGCAATCAAAGTTTCATCTCAAGTTCTCTGTTCTAATTCAAACATTCACATACTTCACTAAAGACACATTCATTCATCCATGTCACTTTCTTGAGCATTCCCAACCCGTGGGGTAATTTCGACATTTTCCTATAGGGTATTTCTGTATTAATAACTCAGGTCAATTTGAAAATAGTTTTCAAATTAAAGATATTTCAAAGTTTACAAAATCTCAGGAGTCATCTTGAAAATTTTTTTTCAAACAAAGTGTGTTGCAAAAATTTCAGAAAGCAGGGTTATTTTTGTAATTTTGGAAATCATGGGCATTTTTGTAAATTCTCCAAATCATAATTCCACAATATTTCACAAAATGTAATTTCTGATATTTGCTAAAATAGGAATATTTCAGTAAAAGTTGAGAGAAATCTGAAAATTTAGAAACCCAAGGGCGTTTTGGTAATTTCATCATCCTGGGGTATTTTCATAAAATTTCACAAACCAAGGTATCTTAATGTTTAAAATTCCGAGATTTTGGTATTTTACAAAGTAAAGAGCATTTTATCAAAAATTAAGGGTAATACTGGTAATTTTATAACACAGGGGGCATTTTTGTAATTTTCCCACTAGGGCATTTTGGTAATTTTGTAAACCGAGAAAACATCTTTCAAAATCTGATTTAGAGTTTTACAAACCAAAGGGGTAAAGTTGAAAATTTTAAAAACAGAAAGTTTAAAAACAAAGAAGGCTAGTTCCTTTCGGGTTTTAATAATCGGTTTAGCCTATGAACAAGTCCTCTTGGTTAAGGTGAACCGTAGCTACGCACTGTAGGATTCTGCGAAGAGGAGGTGGGTCACGAGGACCGCTTAAGTACCAAGCTCTTCCGATCCAATCCTAGACATGCGTACCAAGGTTACCACACCTTAACTCGGCGACTTACTTCACAGTTTGTTTAAGAGCTTTAAGTCTTATGCATATGTTTGAGTAGACTAGTACTAGGGTCTAATAGTCCTAACTTTCTAATCTACGAGCCCAAACTAAGCCCAAATCAATTCATGTAAACAATTCACTTCAAGAAAGTCCAAGTACTTACAGTGGACTTCTGCCTGAGGTACAAAGCCATGCCGAATACACCCAAAACCTTTTATAAAACCCATATCTTTGAAAAGCCCATTTTAAAAAATTGTTTTGGGCCCAAAACCCTCAAAGCCGAGTTTTGAACCGGGCTCGATATTAATCAGAACATCCCCAAACCCGCCCATTCACTACGACCAACTGTTATGTCACTGGGAAAAGACGGTTGAAAATCTTAAAATAAAACATCGTAGTTTGCTGAATTTTGGAAAACATATCTTTGGAATAAAACTTTGCTATTAAACTCATTCATTTTTAAAACTTTAGTTTATAATATCCAATTTGAATAAATAGGTTGCAAACCATAAATCATTTTCACGTAGCAATTTAATTTAAATAAACCATAGTTAAAGTAATACCAAAAACATAAAATGGCCTTTATTACAACCCAACAATTCAAATAAAGTACTTATATCAAAATCAAGCATGAAATAATTGAACATCATCTTCTGCATGGGCCACCTTGTCCTCTCCGATCCGGTCCCACTTTATGCACTACGAAATGGTTAAGGAAAAGGTGAGTCACCCGGCACTCAAGCAGTGCTACCCTTTTTCCCGGATTAGCAAAATATCACATACAAACATAATCATGATCATCATGCATCCCAATCATATGCACCCAATCCTAACCGTCCATACACCTTTTCTACCCCGTGGTACCAAACCACCGGTGGTGCCAAACCACCGTGTCCCGAAGACACAATAATCATCAATGTGGTGCCAAACCACTTTGGTGACGATAGTCACAATGTGTTACCAAAACACTCGGTGACCGAAGTCACAAATCCAATGATGGGGCCAACCCATCGTGTGATACCAAATCACCGCGACAATCCCGTATCTCAAAAGTGGGGCCAACCCACGGTGGTGTTAACCACGGGGGCGAGTCGCAATGAGGTGCCAAACCTCTGGTGTCCCAAAGACACAAATGTGGTACCAAACCACCGGTGACCGTAGTCACGATAATCGAGTGATGGGGCCAACCCATCGTGTGATACCAAATCACCGGCGTCAATCCTCAATACCGCCTTTGTGGGGCCAACCCACCGTGGTGCAAAACCACGGGGACGAGACGCTGAGGTGCCAAACCTCTGAGGTGCCAAACCTCTGTGACCCAAAGTCACAAAGTTGTGTTACCAAAACACTCGTGCTGCTCGTCGACAAAATATCACCCCCTCCACTCATATCACCCATCATCATACCAACTCATGTATAGTATTCAAATCATGCAAACATGTTTAACGTTGCATCTCATAGCACATACATCATAAATCATGACATCATGTATCAATAACAATACTCATAATGAAACGGACTTACACGAATCGTGCACATACCCCATAGGGTATCATATCACTCAACCATACTATTTCGGTTTTACCAATCAATCAGTTTATCAAACATATACAAAGCAAGAAGTGTGTTAGTTTACACACCTGATTACTAATGCGACTATCAAATCCCGTAGATCAAGATCTAACGCACTAGATCCCCCATTCCTTAACACTTTTCGAGCACTAGCCACAACCCGAGATATGCGAGATCAAGCCTTCCCCTACAATCGGCCAAAACTAAACAACATAATCATGCTAATCAACCTTTAAGGGTATAACTATAATTTTACCTACCAAGGGCATTTTCGTAATTTACCCACCAAGGGTATATCGGTAATTTACCCACCAAGGGCATTTTCGTAATTTACCCACCAAGGGTATATCGGTAATTTACCCACCAAGGGCATTTTCGTAATTTTGCACCTACAATGGCCTTTCCCAAAGGCCCAAATGTCACCCCGAGCGACTCAGCTACCATTTCCGGTCGAAATGGACTATTGGGCCTAAAGCCCAATTTCACCATCTCGGCCCACACGCTCGTGTGGCCCACCTAACACAAATCTAGCCACGTTTATGAGATTCACCTAGTCTACTTCACTATATACTACACCATCATACATTTTACTATATTGGGCCCACGGGCCCATTGGGCCCCCTTCGGCCCATCGCGGCCCAAGCAGCCCCAACCCACAAGAATACTACTGATGGCCTCAACTATCGCGTCGAAGCCCCACACGTGCGCTCGCACGCTCGTGTAACTACTATTGCCGTGACCGGCACTTCGGCATTTGCCGCTCTACAACTAGAGTAGAGAGAGTTACACACCTGATAGGACTCTGGTGTTAATCCGCGCTCCGACCACTCCTGTGCCCAAACGCCTTCCAAGGTGTGTTTACTCTCCCCCTAGGATGCTCCTTATATAGCTAGCTCTTCACCTTCATTCTTTGTGTCTTTCCGATGTGGGATCCTTCACAAGAGAGTTTAAATTCAACTGAAACTCTTGTCGTCCAATCCGCAAAATAAATACTCCATTGCTTGTCATGAGATTCGAACCTGTGCTCCTTACAACATAATCCACGTCGCTAACCACTTGGCCACAAGCTCCTCTTGTGTCTTAAACCATGCGCAACTAAATATAAACTATGGGCCAAATTCTAAGGTCCAAGCAAAAAGAAACCAAAATGCAAAAGCCAAGACTTGAACCTTGGACCTCCTTCCTTCCCTTGTGGCGTCACTCCCTTGTCCCCTAAGTGGCGTCACTTTGCCACTACACCACACACTCCTTTGTGTTATTTTTCTCCATATTTTATTCTTAAGGCCTATCTGCCAACTTCTAGGGTTTTTTTCACCTAAAACCAAAATTTCCCCAAAGCCAATATTTGATCCCGGGACTTCATAGAAGCCCTCTAACCTTCCAAAATCACTTATCCAATGGGTCTAACTAGCATTTAAGCCAATCTCTTGTTCTCCAAAAATTTAAACGCTATTACGCCTAAGGCCCAATTTTGGGATGTTACAAATCTACCCTCCTTAAAGAAATTTCGTCCTCGAAATTTCCAACTAACTAACAATCGCACATCCTAACCTACCACACTACGCCTTGCTTGCGCACTCTGATCTTAATAAAGTGTCATTCCACCTTGACCACGTCCGCGACAACCACGTCCCTAGAACTCATATCTAGCGTCGCGATTTAACTGATTAAAAGTTTTATGCATTAGAAATTTTGTTCCACTTGCTTTATCCACGAGCAAATTTTATGAATGTAGTTTCGAAGTCGTTCTTTCGAGCAATCAAAGTTTCATCTCAAGTTCTCTGTTCTAATTCAAACATTCACATACTTCACTAAAGACACATTCATTCATCCATGTCACTTTCTTGAGCATTCCCAACCTGTGGTAATTTCGACATTTTCCTATAGGGGTATTTCGGTAATAACTCAGTCAAATTTGAAAATAGTTTTCAAATTAAAGATATTTCAAAGTTTACAAAATCTCGTGAGTCATCTTGAAAATTTTTTTTTTTCAAACAAAGTGTGTTGCAAAATTTTGAAAAGTTAGTTATTTTTGTAATTTTGGAAATCATGGGCATTTTTGTAAATTCTCCAAATCATAATTCCACAATATTTCACAAAATGTAATTTCTGATATTTGCTAAAATAGGAATATTTCAGTAAAAGTTGAGAGAAATCTGAAAATTTAGAAACCCAAGGGCGTTTTGGTAATTTCATCATCCTGGGGTATTTTCATAAAATTTCACAAACCAAGGTATCTTAATGTTTAAAATTCCGAGATTTTGGTATTTTACAAAGTAAAGAGCATTTTATCAAAAATTAAGGGTAATACGGTAATTTTATAACACAGGGGCATTTTTGTAATTTTCCCACTAGGGCATTTTGGTAATTTTGTAAACCGAGAAAACATCTTTCAAAATCTGATTTAGAGTTTTACAAACCAAAGGGGTAAAGTTGAAAATTTTAAAAACAGAAAGTTTAAAAACAGCAAGGCTAGTTCCCTTTCGGGTTTTAATAATCGGTTTAGCCTATGAACAAGTCCTCTTGGTTAAGGTGAACCGTAGCTACGCACCAGGTAGGATTCCTGCGAAGAGGAGGTGGGTCACGAGGACTGCTTAAGTACCAAGCTCTTCCGGATCCAATCCTAGACATGCGTACCAAGGTTACCACACCTTAACTCGGCGACTTACTTCACAGGTTTGTTTAAGAGCTTTAAGTCTTATGCATATGTTTGAGTAGACTAGTACTAGGGTCTAATAGTCCTAACTTTCTAATCTACGAGCCCAAACTAAGCCCAAATCAATTCATGTAAACAATTCACTTCAAGAAAGTCCGAAGTACTTACCAGTGGACTTCGGCCTGAGGTACAGTGCCATGCCGAATACACGAAAACCTTTTATAAAACCCATATCTTTGAAAAGCCCATTTTAAAAAATTGTTTTGGGCCCAAAACCCTCAAAGCCGAGTTTTTTGAACCTGGCTCGATATTAATCTGTAACATCCCCAAACCCGGCCCATTCACTACGACCAGAATCAACTTTATGTCACTGGGAAAAGACGGTTGAAAATCTTAAAATAAAACATCGTAGTTTGCTGAATTTTGGAAAACATATCTTTGGAATAAAACTTTGCTATTAAACTCATTCATTTTTAAAACTTTAGTTTATAATATCCAATTTGAATAAATAGGTTGCAAACCATAAATCATTTTCACGTAGCAATTTAATTTAAATAAACCATAGTTAAAGTAATACCAAAAACATAAAATGGCCTTTATTACAACCCAACAATTCAAATAAAGTACTTATATCAAAATCAAGCATGAAATAATTGAACATCATCTTCGGCATGGGCCACCTTGTCCTCTCCGATCCCTGGTCCAATTTTTATGCACTACTCCGAAATGGTTAAGGAAAAGGTGAGTCACCCGCACTCAGTGTGCTACCCTTTTTCCGGATTAGCAAAATATCACATACAAACATAATCATGATCATCATGCATCCCAATCATATGCACCCAATCCTAACCGTCCATACACCTTTTCTACCCCGTGTGGTACCAAACCACCGGTGGTGTCAAACCACCGTGTCCTCAAGACACAATAATCATCAATGTGGTGCCAAACCACTTTGGTGACGATAGTCACAATGTGTTACCAAAACACTGGTGACCGGTCACAAATCCAATGATGGGGCCAACCCATCGTGTGTGATACCAAATCACCGCGCGATAATCCCAGTATCTCAAAAGTGGGGCCAACCCACGGTGGTGTTAACCACGGGGGACGAGTCGCAATGAGGTGCCAAACCTCCGTGTCCCAAAGACACAAATGTGGTACCAAACCACCGGTGACCGTAGTCACGATAATCGAGTGATGGGGCCAACCCATCGTGTGATACCAAATCACCGGCGCCAATCCTCAATACCGCCTTGTGGGGCCAACCCACTGTGGTGCAAAACCACGGGGGCGAGACGCTGAGGTGCCAAACCTCTGAGGTGCCAAACCTCTGGTGACCCAAAGTCACAAAGTTGTGTTACTAAAACACTGGTGCTCGTCAAAGACAAAATATCACCGCTTCCACTCATATCACCCATCATCATACCAACTCATGTATAGTATTCAAATCATGCAAACATGTTTAACGTTGCATCTCATAGCACATACATCATAAATCATGACATCATGTATCAATAACAATACTCATAATGAAACGGACTTACACGAATCCGCACATACCCCATAGGGTATCATATCACTCAACCATACTATTTCGGTTTTACCAATCAATCGCTTTATCAAACATATACAAAGCAAGAAGTGTGTTAGTTTACACACTGATTTACTAATGCGACTATCAAATCCCGTAGATCAAGATCTAACGCACTAGATCCCCATTCCTTAACACTTTTCGAGCACTAGCCACAACCCGAGATATGCGAGATCAAGCCTTCCCCTACAATCGGCCAAAACTAAACAACATAATCATGCTAATCAACCTTTAAGGGTATAACTATAATTTTACCTACCAAGGGCATTTTCGTAATTTACCCACCAAGGGTATATCGGTAATTTACCCACCAAGGGCATTTTCGTAATTTACCCACCAAGGGTATATCGGTAATTTACCCACCAAGGGCATTTTCGTAATTTTGCACCTACAATGGCCTTTCCCAAAGGCCCAAATGTCACCCCGAGCGACTCAGCTACCATTTCCTGGTCGAAATGGACTATTGGGCCTAAAGCCCAATTTCTCACCATTCGGGCCCACACGCTCGTGTGGCCCACCTAACACAAATCTAGCCACGTTTATGAGATTCACCTAGTCTACTTCACTATATACTACACCATCATACATTTTACTATATTAGGCCCACGGGCCCATTGGGCCCCCTTCGGCCCATCGCGGCCCAAGCAGCCCCAACCCACAAGAATACTACTGATGGCCTCAACTATCGCGTCGAAGCCCCACACGTGCGCGCGCACGCTCGTGTGGCTACTATTGCCGTGGACGACGCACTTCGGCATTTGCCGCTCTACAACTAGAGTAGAGAGAGTTACACACCGATAGGACTCGTGTGTAATCCGCGCCCGACCACTCCTGTGCCCAAACGCCTTCCAAGGTGTGTTTACTCTCCCCTAGGATGCTCCTTATATAGCTAGCTCTTCACCTTCATTCTTTGTGTCTTTCCGATGTGGGATCCCTTCGTCAAGAGAGAGTTTAAATTCAACTCAAACTCTTGTCGTCCAATCCGCAAAATAAATACTCCATTGCTTGTCATGAGATTCAACCTGTGCTCCTTACAACATAATCCACGCCGCTAACCACTTGGCCACAAGCTCCTCTTGTGTCTTAAACCATGCGCAACTAAATATAAACTATGGGCCAAATTCTAAGGTCCAAGCAAAAAGAAACCAAAATGCAAAAGCCAAGACTTGAACCTTGGACCTCCTTCCTTCCCTTGTGGCGTCACTCCCTTGTCCCCTAAGTGGCGTCACTTTGCCACTACACCACACACTCCTTTGTGTTATTTTTCTCCATATTTTATTCTTAAGGCCTATCTGCCAACTTCTAGGGTTTTTTTCACCTAAAACCAAAATTTCCCCAAAACCAATATTTGATCCCGGGACTTCATAGAAGCCCTCTAACCTTCCAAAATCACTTATCCAATGGGTCTAACTAGCATTTAAGCCGATCTCTTGTTCTCCAAAAATTTAAACGCTATTACGCCTAAGGCCCAATTTTGGGATGTTACAGCTATTTTGTAAAATGCCCTAAATATGTGTGTTTGGACTAAATTGAATTAATTGGTGATTGAATGAGCTAAATTTGAATATGTATAGACCAAGAAAGGAGAGATTCGGATCGAGATC
The DNA here is from genome assembly GCA_025698515.1 of Gossypium sturtianum. Lineage (NCBI taxonomy): Eukaryota > Viridiplantae > Streptophyta > Magnoliopsida > Malvales > Malvaceae > Gossypium > Gossypium sturtianum. The sequence continues at coordinate 123,131,139 of CM046950.1, forward strand.
GAGGCAAAGACAAAGTACTCGATTGATCAGATAGTCTCGGTATTTTGACGTCCGAGGTAAGTTCGGATATAATACAAGTTGTTAAATTTATATCTATGTGATGAAAAATGATTGAATTGTATAGTTTATGAAATAGCAATGCCATATATATGAAATTGAGTAATGAGGCACTATGTGTGCGTAATTAGAAAAGAGACAAAGATGTTTAGCACTGTGTGTGCAAAATAATAGAAGCTTCGGCTTTTTGAATGGCACTGTGTGTGCGATACCGAGATAAACTCGGTTTAATGTAAAGGCACTAAGTGTGCGATAACATTTAAGCTTCGGCTATGAATTTGGCACTAAGTGTGCGAATTAATCGAATGAATAACAAAGGTTGGTCGAAATGAAGTATTGAGCATTGAGTAGCAAGAGTGATCGAATACTAAGTGTTGGCTAAGGTACGTACGAAACCTTTGTGGTTGATGGAATCATAAATGGATTTATGAATGGTTAATTGAGCATATTAGCTACGGATGAAATGATATAAGTATTTGTGAGTTGATCTATGTGATGAATTATCTTTGTATATTGTAATTTTGTTATGGAACTAAATGTATTATATTACGAACTTACTAAGCTCTTAAGCTTACTGTGTGATGTGTTTCTCTGCTTTATAGTGTCAGTAAAGGTAGCTCAGATCCGGGGATTGTCAGCGACTCAACCACACTATCGGCTATCTATTTTTGGCACTCTTGAAATATGTGTGTATTTGGTATATGGCATGTATAGGCTAGTTAATGTGGCATGTTTTGAATTGTATAAATATTGCCATGAGATATGGCTTAAAGGTTGAATGATGTAGTAAATATATGTGTGGGATAAGTGTGTGATGAATATGGTTTGTTCATGCTTAAGTGATTTATGAGAATTGCGGTTTAAATGTGAATTGTTGTGAGGTTTATATGATGCTTGATCTATATGTTTTGGGATGTGAAATTAAGTGTCTTGGATGGACTTATTTGAGTAGAAATTGAGTATAAGAATAGATGGTATACTTGATGATTAATTGGTGCTTGAAATGGTATGTTATGGTTGCAATTGAGGTATGAATTGGTATTGGTTGATGCATATAGGTGATTCCAAAGTGTGGATGGTAATTTGGCCTAGAAAATGGCCTATAATTGCCCACACGGTTGAGCACATGGGCGTGTGGCTCGACCGTGTCCTTCGTGGTTGTGTTTCAAAAACAAGTCAGACTCGACCACGGGCTGGACACACGGGCGTGTGACTCTGCCGTGTGGTGCAAGTTAGTGTCGACCACGGGTGAGGCACACGGGCGTGTCTCAGGCCGTGTGGACAAGTCAGTAGGTATGCCCTGTGTTGCCACGGCTTGGACACATGGGCGTGTGACCTCTGTAACTTAGAAAAATGTTTGAATTTCAAAAAAATTTGTATGTGTTCGGTTTAGTCCCAACCCCTTTCTAACATTTTTTTAAGGTCTCATTGACCTATTTAAAGGACTATATGTTTATATTTGAACATGTTTGATTGATGTTTGACTTTGTGTTGAGAAGTGAATTTAAATGTTCCAATTTGTTCGGTAATGCCTTTAACCCTAAATTGGCTATGGTTACGGGTTAGGGGTGTTACAATAGTCTAACTATGGTCTTACACGATTTCACTTAGTCACAATTTGCCATGATCATTCATGGTCTTTTCCGTCAATTCATCTTTTTATACCGAACGAAAGTGTTCAACTTTGCGTTCGCTAGTCTCGAACATCATATTTTCATTGTACAGCAAATAATATAATTAAATTCACAAATTATTCATCAATTTATGAAATAAACATTTATGATTAACATACGAACTTACCTCGATACCAAAATGGCAAAAAAGGACCTAACCGTCAGTTACTCGTTTTTCCCCCCGTTCTATGTCTGAACCTCGTTTTATTTGATCTATAACATCACATTTAGCTTACTTATTAGTCACATTATTCATTGTGACCCAAAAGCCATACTATGGAAAAATTACGTTTTTACCCCTAGAATTTGTCATATTTACACTTTTGCCCCTAGGCTCGTAAAATGATTTTTATTTAATTTCCTTGTATTTTAGGGCTAGCCGAACCATTTTCATAACTATATCAGTCCACAATTTGCATTCATTCACACATTTTCATACATATTTGAACTTTTTACGAATTAGTCCTTTTATGCGATTTCATCGAAAATCACTTAGTAAAAGTCGTTTACTACATATCAAGCATTCATATTCTACCATTAAACATCAAAGCACATGCATGTCATCCATGGGTAAATTTTTAAACACAAACCCTAGCTCAAAATAATGGTAGAAATAGCTAAACTGAGTTACGGGGATCTCAAAAATGTAAAGAACATTAAAAACGGGGCTTGGATGCACTTTCTATTGAGCTTGAAAGCTTGAAAACCCTAGCCATGGCTTCCCCCATGCTAAATTCAGCCAAGAAAGAATATGGACAAGGGTTTTTTGTAACACCCCCAAACCCGGCCTATTCACTACGACCGAATCTGGTTATGTTAGTGAAAATATGTTTCTTTACTTAGAATTTAAAACATGAAAATTTACTATCTTTTGAAAATTATGTGCACTTAAAAATTAATAAATAATATAAGTTTGTTGAAAATTTCTGGAATAAAATATTATTATAAGTATAATATGAATGAAAATATTTTTAAGTATAGTATTATCTCCCACAATCATAAACAGAGTACTTTAAATCAAAGGGACCTTTATTACATCAAGTAAAATTCCAAAATGTTGATAATATAAAATACTTAAATGGAGTAACACATCTTCTGCATGGGCCACCTTGTGTCCTCTCCGATCCCGGTCCAATCTACGCATCACCGAAATGGTTAATGAAAAGAGTGAGTCCACCGACTCAAGTGCATAATCACAACACAAGTTTCCCGCGTATGGGCTTGGCCCCATACCAAACAATTCACATAGCAAGTCATGCACATATGCATCTCAGCCCAACCCACTCCAACCGTAACACCAACCTTAGCAGACTCCCTGCCTAAGGCCGTGGCTAATCCACCGATCACAACCGAGTGATCCCACATATGTTACCTCGGCAGACCTGCTGCACAAGGCCGTGGCTGAGCCACCGATCACATCGTGATCCATAAATCTTACCTCGGCATTCTCGCTGCTCGAGGCCGTGGCTGAGCCACCGATCAACCAAAGTGATCCAAATATCATAATCTGTCTACGGTGATGCACATAGCAATCAACCGCCGAGATGGGCACCAAGCCAACATCTCCCTTGAGGTAGCACAAAGCTCACCATCAAGCGCTAATGTAGCCGAGCTATCATTAGACCACGTACACCTCGTGTACACTTCCTCCTTCATCGAATCAAGCCCCACCTCATGCAAATATATAGATGCTACATGTTAAGTCATTGTATCACATAGGTATATAAATATACACATATACAATTATACATCACAAATAATCTTACCATCACCAGTACTAATCACTTAAGCCATTATAAATGGCTACCACACCTAACACACAAAGTTTAAACGTTAGCAATCAAATCGAGAAATAGTGCGATGATTACGCACCTAAATGATACCAAAACCCAAACGCTACTTCTTTCGCACCCGCAGACTAACGGACTTACAAAAGGTTCCCAAATGATAGGCTCTTCTCCCTACAATCGGCCTTGGCATAAAAACAATGAACACTTAGGCCATTCGGCCAAAACTAAACAACATAATCATGCTAATCAACCTTTAAGGGTATAATCGTAATTTTACCTACTAAGGGTATTTTCGTAAATTCACACCGCAATGGCCTTTCGAAGGCCTAATGTCGCCACTAGCGACTCGGCTACCACTTCCGGTTGTGCTGGACGATTGGGCCTAAAACACGATTTCGGCCCATCCGCCCACACGCTCGTGTGGCCCACCTAACACGAATCTAGCCACGTATATAACTTCCACCTAGTCTAGTTCAACATATACTAACCAATCATGCAATTTACTCATATGGGCCCACGGGCCCATTGGGCCCACTTCGCCCATCGAGGCCCAAGCGACCCCAACCCACGAGAATACTATCGATGGCCTCAACTATCGCGTCGAAGCCCCACACGCGCCGCGACGCTCGTGTAACTACTAATGCCGTGTGACCGGCATTTCGGCATTTTCCGCTCTACAACTAGAGTAGAGAGTTACACACCGATAGGACTGGGCTAATCCGCGCCCGATCACTCTTGTGCCCAAACGCCTCCAAGATGTGTTTTCTCTCCTCCTAGGATGCTCCTTATATAGCTAGCTCTTCACCTTCATTCTTTGTGTCTTTCCGATGTGGGATCCTTCACAAGAGAGTTTAAATTCAACTGAAACTCTTGCCGTCCAATCCGCAAAATAAATACTTCATTGCTTCTCATGAGATTCGAACCCAGGCTCCCTTGCAACATAATCCACGCTGCTAGCCACTTGGCCACAAGCTCCTCTTGTGTCTCAAACCATGCGCAACTAAATATAAACTATGGGCCAAATTCTAAGGTCCAAGCAAAAAGAAACCAAAATGCAAAAGCCAAGACTTGAACCTTGGACCTCCTTCCTTCCCTTGTGGCGTCACCCCCTTGTCTCTTATGTGGCGTCACTTTGCCACTACACCACACACTCCACTTGTGTTATTTTCCTCCATATTTTATTCTTAAGGCCTATCTGCCAACTTCCAGGGTTTTTTCCACCTAAAATCAAAATTTCCCCAAAGCCAATATTTGATCCCGGGACTTCATAGAAGCCCTCTAACCTTCCAAAATCACTTATCCAATGGGTCTAACTAGCATTTAAGCCGGTCTCTTGTTCTCCAAAAATTTAAACGCTACTACGCCTAAGGCCCATTGGGCTCAATTCTCCTAGGCTCCATTTTGGGATGTTACAAATCTACCCTCCTTAAAGAAATTTCGTCTCGAAATTTCCATCTAACTAACAATCGCACATCCTAACCTACCACACTACGCTCCCGCCACGCACTCGATCTTAATAAAGTCGTCATTCCACCTCGACCATGCCCGCGACAACACGTCCCTAGAACTCATATCTAGCGTCGCGATTTAATCTGATTAAAAGTTTTATGCATTAGAAATTTTGTTCCACTGTTTAATCCACGAGCAAATTTTATGAACAGAAGTTTCTGGAAGTCATTCTTTCGAGCAATCAAAGTTTCATCTCAAGTTCTCTGTTCTAATTCAAACATTCACATACTTCACTAAAGACACATTCATTCATCCATGTCACTTTCTTGAGCATTCCCAACCCAGGGGTAATTTTGACATTTTCCTACAGGGGTATTTTTGGTAATTCTGTAAATCGAGAAAACATCTTTCAAAATCTGATTTAGAGTTTACAAACCAAAGGGGAAAATTTTGGAAATTTTAAAACTAAGGGTTTTAAAACTAGGAATTTTATAAAACGGCACGGCTAGTCCCTTTCGGGTTTTAATAATTGGTTTAGCCTATGAACAAGTCCTCTTGGTTAAGGTGAACCGTAGCTACGCACTGTAGGATTCCAGTGAAGAGGAGGTGAGTCACGAGGATCGCTTAAGTACCGTGCTCTTCCTGATCCACTCCTGACATGCGCACAATGGTTGCCACACCTTAACTCCTACGACTTAATCATAGGTTTGTTTAGTAACCTTAAGTCTTATGTGTTCAATGTTTGAGTAAACTAATCCTAGGTTCAATAGCCCTAATATTCTAATCTACGAGCCCAACTAAGCCCATAACAGTTCATAATAATACAAAGACTTCAAAAGTCCAAGTACTTACCCGATGGACTTCGGCCTGAGACACAGTGCCATGCCGTAATAACTGAAAATCTTGTTATAAAAGCCCACGCCTTAAAAGCCCATTTTGAAATCTGCTTGGGCCCAAAACCCTCAAAGCCGAGTTTTGAACCGGCTCGATACCAAATCAGTAACACCCCCAAACCCGGCCTATTCACTACGAATCGAATCTGTTATGTTAGTGAAAATATGTTTCTTTACTTAGAATTTAAAACATGAAATTTACTATCTTTTGAAAATTATGTGCACTTAAAAATTAATAAATAATATAAGTTTGTTGAAAATTTCTGAATAAAATATTATTATAAGTATAATATGAATGAAAATATTTTTAAGTATAGTATTATCTCCCACAATCATAAACAGTACTTTAAATCAAAGGGACCTTTATTACATCAAGTAAAATTCCAAAATGTTGATAATATAAAATACTTAAATGGAGTAACACATCTTCTGCATGGGCCACCTTGTGTCCTCTCCGATCCCGGTCCAATCTACGCATCACCGAAATGGTTAATGAAAAGAGTGAGTCCACCGACTCAAGGCATAATCACAACACAAGTTTCCAGCGTATGGGCTTGGCCCCATACCAAACAATTCACATAGCAAGTCATGCACATATGCATCTCACCCAACCCACTCCAACCGTAACACCAACCTTAGCGGACTCCGCCTAAGGCCGTGGCTAATCCACCGATCACAACCGAGTGATCCCACATATGTTACCTCGGCGGACACTGCCGCACAAGGCCGTGGTCGAGCCACCGATCACATCGTGATCCATAAATCTTACCTCGCATTCTCGCCGCTCGAGGCCGTGGCTGAGCCACCGATCAACCAAAGTGATCCAAATATCATAATCTGCCTACGGTGATGCACATAGCAATCAACCGCCGAGATGGGCACCAAGCCAACATCTCCTTGAGGTAGCACAAAGCTCACCATCAAGCGCTAATGTAGCCGAGCTATCATTAGACCACGTACACCTCGTGTACACTTCCTCCTTCATCGAATCAAGCCCCACCTCATGCAAATATATAGATGCTACATGTTAAGTCATTGTATCACATAGGTATATAAATATACACATATACAATTATACATCACAAATAATCTTACCATCACTGTGTACTCATCACTTAAGCCATTATAAATGGCTACCACACCTAACACACAGGTTTAAACGTTAGCAATCAAACTGAGAAATAGTGCGATGATTACGCACCTAAATGATACCAAAACCCAAATGCTACTTCGCTTCTCGCACCGCAGACTAACGGACTTACAAAAGGTTCCCAAATGATAGGCTCTTCTCCCTACAATCGGCCTTGGCATAAAACAATGAACACTTAGGCCATTCGGCCAAAACTAAACAACATAATCATGCTAATCAACCTTTAAGGGTATAATCGTAATTTTACCTACTAAGGGTATTTTCGTAAATTCACACCGCAATGGCCTTTACGAAGGCCTAATGTCGCCACTAGCGACTCAGCCTACCACTTCCGGTTGTGGTTTGACGATTGGGCCTAAAACACGATTTCGCCCATCCGGCCCACACGCTTCGTGTGGCCCACCTAACACGAATCTAGCCACGTATATAACTTCCACCTAGTCTAGTTCAACATATACTAACCAATCATGCAATTTACTCATATGGGCCCACGGGCCCATTGGGCCCACTTCGCCCATCGAGGCCCAAGCAAATTTCAACCCACGAGAATACTATCATCGATGGCCTCAACTATCGCTGTTGAAGCCCCACACGCGCGCTTGCACGCTCGTGTGGCTACTAATGCCGTGTGACCGGCATTTCGGCATTTGCCGCTCTACAACTAGAGTAGAGAGAGTTACACACCGATAGGACTCAGGGCTAATCCACTCTACGATCACTCTTGTGCCCAAACGCCTCCAAGATGTGTTTTCTCTCCTCCTAGGATGCTCCTTATATAGCTAGCTCTTCACCTTCATTCTTTGTGTCTTTCCGATGTGGGATCCCTTCACAAGAGAGTTTAAATTCAATCAAACTCTTGCCAGTCAATCCGCAAAATAAATACTTCATTGCTTCTCATGAGATTCGAACCTGTGCTCCTTTGCAACATAATCCATGTCATAGCCACTTGGCCACAAGCTCCTCTTGTGTCTCAAACCATGCGCAACTAAATATAAACTATGGGCCAAATTCTAAGGTCCAAGCAAAAAGAAACCAAAATGCAAAAGCCAAGACTTGAACCTTGGACCTCCTTCCTTCCCTTGTGGCGTCACCCCCTTGTCTCTTATGTGGCGTCACTTTGCCACTACACCACACACTCCACTTGTGTTATTTTCCTCCATATTTTATTCTTAAGGCCTATCTGCCAACTTCCAGGGTTTTTTCCACCTAAAATCAAAATTTCCCCAAAGCCAATATTTGATCCCGGGACTTCATAGAAGCCCTCTAACCTTCCAAAATCACTTATCCAATGGGTCTAACTAGCATTTAAGCCGGTCTCTTGTTCTCCAAAAATTTAAACGCTACTACGCCTAAGGCCCATTGGGCTCAATTCTCCTAGGCTCCATTTTGGGATGTTACATTTTTAGCTTTTATTTTATCTTTTAGTCCATTTAATTACCAAATTATCAAAATGCCGCTAACTTAAAAATATCCCATTTCACCTATCTCATGTCCATTTTTGTCCAACAATTTAACCAATGGTCTAATTACCATTTAAGGATGTCCAATTTAAAATTTCATAGAAATTGGACACTTCTAACATGTGGAACTCAACTTTTGCACTATTTATAATTTAGTCCTTTTGACTAAATTGAGTGCCCAAACGTTGAAATTTTTGAACGAAATTTTCACGAAATCTTTCTGTGAAATCGTAGACCATAAAAATATAATAAAAATAAGATTTTCCTCATCAGATTTGTGGCCCCATAACCACTTTTCCGAGTAGGCCCAAAATCGGGCTACTACAGTGCACCTCCCAAAGCTGAGCCCATCGTAACCTCAATTATTATCTGAAAAGTCAAAAACTTAAAAGGGTGAGCTTTTTAAAGCCCAGAGTGGTTATAGATCATATCAACAGAAATTAATACATAACTTCATCAATTCAACAAATCACATATATACATAAATATACAACCACAAAATCACATTTATCAGAATGCATAATGTCAATGACAATTCGACGCTTTTTCAGAAATAGTGCAGATTTTTCAGAAAACAGTTCCAACCCATCTTCGCTACACACCATAATGAGTTCCCCAGAACTCGTCCATCAAATAACACACCAATAATGTGGACAAGCCACTAGATATTGTAATAAAGCTACCAAAAACATAATATTGTGGACGAGCCACTAGATAATGCAGATATACTGCCAGATATAGAATATTGTGGTCATGCCACCAAAAATGTGCAGATTATTAAAATGACAGAATCTTCCTCCGTGCAATATTATCCTAACCCTAATTCATGTGATATGACTTACAAAATAGATTTTTAAGTAGGCATGTTTCACATGCAGTTCAGAACTCATTACGATTTAACACAGTGACATGCTTAACAAGCAATTCAGAATCAGAATAATAGCATGCTTAACATGCGAATCATAATCAGAAGAATTGCATGCTTAACATGCGAATCAAAGTATCAGTAATTCGGTGTCATGTTTATAATACATGCATATACAAAATCTCCATATATCACATAACATGGGTATCAGGAAAACATGCATCATGTATAACAGAAAAATCATATAATCACATACAACATATCACAGATCTGAAGTTTTGGAATTACTTGGAATCCTTTTTTTTGTCAGATTTTATGAATCTATATTAATACTATTCACCATTTTCACTTTTCAGAGATTTATTTAAATGGTTATTTAATACTCACATATCTATTTTTTTATCTCGATTTAAATAAAATTGTAACACCCCTAACCGAAATCCATTGCCAGAACAGGGTTACGGAGCATTACCGAACTTTATGTATTAAATAAAAATAGTTTCATAACCATTAATACACATTTCATAACTCATTCATATAATACTCTTATGGTACCTTATATGGGCCCTCGAAGCCCAAAATAGGTGTTGGAAGTAATTCGAGACTTGACTGGAGACTCTAAGGATTTTTCTCAAAATGTCAAAATTTTTCTTAGAAACAGGGGACACACACCCGTGTGGCCAAGCCGTGTGGCTCACAAGGCCAGGGTACAAGCCCATGTCTTAGGCCATGTGGGCATTCGATGTTAGACACATGGCCGTTTCCTAGCCCGTGTCCTTATGTAACAGCCTGTTTTTGAGTCAAATTGGAACAGTGGTTTTGGGACCACAAATTCGAGGTCAAAATATTTATTTTATTATTTTATTAATGTTTACAACATGATATAATTACTGTGTGAAAATTTCGTAAAGAAATTTTACCGTTTAAATGCTTAATTCGGTAAAAAGGACTAAATCGCGTAAAGCGTAAAACTTGTGTGCCATTAGTTTAATGTGCCTTATCGCTATGGTTTATTAAATTAGAGGTCCTTATGATGTTATTATGCCATTTATAAGGTTAATGGACATTAATGGACTTATATTTGATGATTAAATAGTTTAATAACCAAGGGTAAAATGGTAAACTATGTATTAATGTGTAATTAATAAAAAAACCATAAAAATTAGTGATATTATTCATCCTTCTCACCGAAAATCAAAAGAAGAAAGACCATTTGAAGCATTTTAGGGTCCGGCCCTTTGTATTCTTAATTGTGCTATGTTTTGAGTTCGATTTTTGATGATTTCTACGTTTTTGTGATCGTTGCTTCGTATTCTAGGTAGCCCGTACCTTAATTTTTGAAATTATTTATAATTTTATGAAGTTCCATTGTTGAATATTTGACTTATTTTTTGTTTGATGATGAATTTTGAATATTTGTTAAGTTAAACTAGTTTTGTAAAGTGATTTTTGACAAAAATGTCAAAAAGGGATTAATTTGTAAAAATGTAAAATGTTGTGGTTAAAAGTGTGAATAATGAAAGATATGGGCTGTTAGGAGTCCCTATGAAATTTAGCTAGGCATGGGTAGGTACTAAAATGCATGAATTTGCAATTTTATGTTATAAGAACTAAATTATAAAAATTGAAAAGTATAGGGGCAAATGTGTAAATTTGCCAAAATAAGAATTATGGACTAAATTGAATAGATTGAATGCTGAATGTACTGAATTTGATAATATATAGATCAAGATAAGCCGGGATCGAGTTTAGATCGGGGAAAAGGAAAGATCGACGAATAGCCAATAGTTTTTATCCGAGCAATACGAGGTAAGTTCGTATAATTAGAATCGAACTTTTATATATTTGTAAATATTTGAAAAGAATGTATAATTGAATAATTGGTATACTTGAAATATGAATGCCTTATTGATATAATCTATTTGTTACCGAGCCCCGTTTGAACCGTATGAATTCGTAAGATACAAGTGACATGTCACTAGGGTTACCGTTTTGGTTGAGCTCCTGCATTTGTTGCAGACTCACCACAGCTCGTATGAGCTTATCGATATATATCAGCTCGTAAGATCTTACTGTTTTTAGCTCATTGGAGCTTACTGTTTCAGCTCGATAGAGCTTACCGTTTCAGCTCAATAGAGCTTACTGTTCATCAGCTCATGAGGAGCTTACCGATCATGGCTCGAAAGAGCAAAAATGATAATGAATTGATGGATTATTGATGTTTATAACCCGAGTATCCTTTGGATTTCTAATAGGTTCAATGGGCATGAATTCTGTTTATACGGATGAGTACTGTTATTGAATGGATTATTGGTTATATGATTGAGAATGAAATATTGAATGCTAGTTATATTGAGTATTGAATTGTGATAATGGATGATTTCATGTATTAACATGTCTAACCAATGGATAAATACATGTGATAGGAATTTGGAAATTGTATGGAGTTTACCTTAGTTATTTGTATTGGTTTGGTATAAATGGTAAGTTTAATTCTGAATTATACGGGCTTACTAAGCTATAAAGCTTACTCTGTTTCTTTTTCTATGTTTTATAGAGGTTCGTTAGCTCTCTCGTTTTGGACAAGTCAGAGTTGCACATCACACTATCCAATTTTTGATTGGTACTTTTGAACTTGTGGATATATGTAAATATGGCATGTATAGGCTAGTTTAAATGATGTTAGTTATGTTACTTGATATCATGATTTTGGTATGTTTTTGTGTATAAGTTAAGCCATGTGATTTGGCCTATTTTGGTACTATGTTTTGGTTGAGTTTAGGTGTTCAATTATGGTATGTTTTAGTAAGGAATGGATGGAATGAAAATGTGTAAGTGAAGTCTTGATATGTAGTTGATATATGAATGGATTGTGCATAGTGTTAATTAGGTAATTGAATATCAAGTTGAATTGGTATATTATGTGTATGAAATGTTATGGAATGATTGCCAATTGGGTTATGAAATGTGGTCATTTGTACTTGTATAAGCTTGTGAAAATAGGGTGGCAAAGTGGCTTTGCAAATAGCCTATTTTTGTCCACACGGGCAGAGACAGGGGCATGTGTCTCAGCCGTGTATGACACACGGTTAAGTACACGGCTGTGTGTCCCCTGGTGTTGAAATGGAATTGAAGTCAGTATGCTCCACACGGCCTTACACACAGGCGTGTGACCAGCCGTGTGGTACAAGTCAGTATACCCCCCTATATGGCACATGGCCTAGCACACGGGCGTGTGACTTGGCCGTGTTGATAAGTTAGTATACCTTACAGTTTTGGCATGTCCTGATACACGGGCGTGTGTGGCCATTTCGAAGGGCACACGGGCTAGACACACAGGCGTGTGGTTGGCAGTGTGACCTAAGTTAGTTTACTCTCCAGTTTTCACACGGCCTGGCGCACGGGCGTGTCCTCGGCCATGTGACACAAGTCAGTATGTATGCCCTGTTTTCACACGGTCTAAGACACGGGCGTGTCTACTAACCATGTGAGGCACACGGCCTGTTCACACGGGCGTGTGATACTTGAAATGTTGAATTTTTTTCTAAGTTTCCAAAATTTTAATATGTTACCGATTTAGTCCCGAATACATGATTTAAGCTTTGTATGCTCGATTTAAATACATATTGAATGTGAATGAATGATATTTACTAAAATGAGATGATATTTGATAAATATTGTTCTGAACTGAGTTACTAGTCCAGTAATGCCTCTTAACCTATTCCGGTGACGGTTACGGGTTAGGGGTGTTACACCTTACCCGTGTAACTCTCTGACTTGGGTCACACGGCCAACCACACGCCCGTGTGCTAGGTCGTGTGTGAAGTGTAGAGGTCACACGGTCAAGTCACACGCTCGTGTGCTAGGCCATGTGGTAAAACCTGGGCATTCTATTTTGAAGTTTCAGGTTGCAGGGGACACACGGCTGACACACACGCCCGTGTCTCTGCCCGTGTGGACGAAAATAGGCCATTTTAAGGCCACTTTTCTCACCCTTTATATCATCAATCTGCACACATCATTTAAATAGACAAATCTATCAAAACCAATCAATCCAAGCAATTAAAACTCATGACTTAAACTTATCATTTTATCACAAAACTCATTTACCTAAACTTACCAAAGTAAATTCATTCATTGTTTACTAAAGACTACTACTAAACATATGCATACAAACATATATATATATATGTATCATTCACAACCTTATTTCTAGTTTAACTCATTTCTAGTCCAATCCTATACATGCCATATAAACCATAGGATATATAACATAATCTACCGGAGTAATCTGGATAGTATGACCCGATGTGTTGATTCGATCATCTGAACTCACGTCAATCTAAAAGGGACATAAAACACACAAGAGTAAGCTTATAGAAGCTTAGTAAGTTCATAGGCTTTAAAGAATAAATCCTACCGAACCAACTATAATAAAACATTAAATAGAGTATTTCACTAACATTTCTTGCCAATCACAACTTCATTTAATAACATTCATTTGATTGAGCTCAATATCAATAATTTCTTAGATTTTTCAATAATAAATATATATAACAATTACCAATACTCATCAAATTAGAGAACGACTTAGGGATTTGAGTACATCGTTTTCTTGATGCCATAGTCCAACTATGGTCTTACACGAATATTGCCATGGCCCTACCGTGGTCTTACACTCGTAGTTCCATAACCCAGTTATGGTCTTATGATCAGGATGCCATAGCCCATATATGGTCTTGCACATGTATTTACTGCCATAGTCCAACCATGGTCTTACGTACACAGTGCCATAACCCAGTTATGGTCTTTTCACTAAAATGCCATAGCCCAGCTATGGTCTTACATTTAAACATTGCCATGGTCCAACCATGGTATTATCTGTAACACTCACCCGTATTCACCATCAGAATAGGATTACGGAGCATTACCAGACTTACGACACTTTTAAACATTCATTTCATATACAATTTATCAATTCAAATACAATTCAATCACAATCAATCATAGTGTCCATTAAACAAGCCTACGAGGCCTTAAACATACATTGAGAGTGGTTCAGGACTAAACTGATATCTCGAGAAATTTTTCAACACTTATAAATTTTTACTCGAAAACAAGGGACACACTCCCGTGTGACCAGGTCGTGTGTCTCACATGGCCACAAGACACGCCGGTGTCATAGGCCATGTGAACATTCGAAATGGGAGCACATGGCCGTGTCCCAGCCCGTGTCCAAACAAGTTAGGTTACTGACTTGGGTCACACGGCCAACCACACGCCCGTGTGTCTAGCCCGTGTTCCCTTCGAAGTGGCCACACGTGCCCGTGTGCCAACCCGTGTGATAGGCCATGCCAAACCTGTAGGGTATACTGACTCATGCAACACGGCCAAGTCACACGCCCGTGTGCTAGGCCGTGTGCAAATTAGGGGGTATACTGACTTGTGCCACACTGCCGAGCACATGCCCGCATGTGAGACCGTGTGGAGCATACTAACTTTATTTCAATTTTAACACCAGGGGACACATGGCCGTGTAACATGATTGTATGTCACACACGGCTGAGACACAAGCCCGTGTCTCTGCCCGTGTGGACAAAAATAGGCTATTTACTAAGCCAATTTGCCACCCACATTTATGCTAACCTAAAGAACCAACATGGCACCAATCCATAGTATAAATAAACATTCAATTTAGCCACAAGCAATGCTAATTCATACAATTTCCAATACTAGCAACCAACATGTTTTTATCTTAAGTTTTACTCAACCAAAACCTACTAAAATACATTTACCAATCAACCAGTTAAACCATTACCTAACATACCTCATTTTGTACCAATTCACAAGCAAGGTACCAATTCCACAAACTTCATAATATGGTCATTCACATATCCATCCAAGAACTCAATATCAACCATATACGCACACATAAACACATAACCAAACCCACCAAATTAAGCCAAATCTCATGGCTAAATTTGCAAACCAAAACATATACATTTACAAGCCATTACAAATGACCAAAATATTTATCAATCCATAATCAAAATGACTCAAAATACCTATACATGCCATATACTCAAAACATAGTTTCAAAAGTACCAAAGAGTCAGTGGGTAGAGTGGTGAAGTCTCTGACGATCCCTGAATCCGAGCTAGCTTTGAAATCACTATAAAACATGGAAAAGCAACAAAGTAAGTTATATAGGTTAGTAAGCTCGTATGTTAACAATGAGCAACTATCATTGTAATAGCCTGATTTTGGGTCTAGTTGGAACAGTTGTTTCGAGACCACAAATTTGACGTAGTAAATTTCATTTTTATTATATTTTTATGGTCTACAGTTTTATGGAACGATTTCGTGAAAATTTCGTTCGAAAAATTTGACGTTTGGGCACTCAATTTAGTCAAAAGGACTAAATTGCAAAAAGTACAAAACTTGAATTCTATATGTTAAAGGTGTCCAATTACTATGACATTTTAAATTAGAGGTATTTAAATGGTAATTAGACCATTGGTTAAGTTGGTGGACAAAAATGGACATGGTTTGGTATGTTTCTAAAGTTTTTCATTAAGGGCATTTTAGTAATTTCGTAATTAAAATGAATTAAAAAGCCAAATAAAGCAAAAATCTTGTCCATATTCCTCCCATGGCCGAATTTTACATGGAGAAGACATGCTAGGGTTTTTCAAGCATCCAAGCTCGATTGTAAGTCTATTCTAGCCCCGTTTTTAATAACTTTTATGTTTTTGAAATCCTTGTAACATGATCTGTCTATTTATACCACCAATTTGAAGAGATGTCAAAGTCTAAAATTTTACCCATGTTGAACATGTATGTATTTTTGATGTTTCCGACTTTTGCTAAGTGACTTTCGGTAAAAATGCCTAAAAGGACTTGTTTGTAAAAGTTGTAAAATGAGTAGTAAAAGTGTGAATAAATGAAAAATGTGGGCTATTATGAGCATGATATAGGTTCGGCTAGGCTTGGGTGTAATGAAATTGAATGAAAATCATTTTACGAGCCTAGAGACTAAAATGTAAAAATGTCAAACTTTAGGGGCAAAAATGTAATTTTTGCCATAATGTGATTTTGGGCTGATTTGAATAGTATAATGATCAAATAAGTTAAATGTGATATTATAGATCGAGAAAAACGAGGTTCAGAGTTAGAACGGGGGAAAAATGAGTATTTGACGATTTAGTCCTTTTTGCCGTTTTTATGCCGAGGTAAGTTCGTATGTAAATAATGAATTGTTATATTTATATTTTAAAGGATTTAATATTGTATGAATTGTGATTTTACCCTTTGGATGTATTCGACAAAGTTTCGACAGGCGAGAAATTTTGGTTGAACCTTAGGAATAGATAGGATACAAATGTCATGACATTAGGGTTACTAGGATTATGTGTAAGACCATATCTGGGATATGGCATCAATATGAGATTTCGTGTATGACCATAGCTGGGCTATTGGCATCGACACGAGATTACATGTAAGACCATATCTGGGATATGGCATTGGTACGATACTGTGTACGAGATTCCCGAGTATCCTTTAGTATTCCAAATGGTTCAACGGGAAATTCAATGAGTATGTCAAAGAAGAGAAAGAGTATGTAAGTAATTACGAATCGGTACAGGTGTGTACGTAAAGTCTATAAGCATTGACTTCATGAAATTCTGAGTTCATGATTTCCACGAGAATGATTTTGTAAAACCTTGTGATTATTAGTCTATTCTTGTGATGTATGAAATTCATGATAAATTCGGTTGACGATTAAGTGATTGGCTTTCGGGTCAAATTGAGTTATGACATAGCATGTTTTATTCACTTATATTGTGATTTATCGGATATGAGAAAAAGGGAAGATTGGCATAATTGCCCATTTAAAATGGTTATGGAAGTACGAGAAGATATGAGTACACAAGGTTAATGTACATGTTTACTATGAGGTCTAAAATGAGTTGTTAATTGTTGTAATATGTTGCAAAGGAGAGATTATGGTTGTTAGGCTAATGCCAGGATATGTTAAATTATGCTTATAAGTTGATAGAGTAAACAATGTGACTGAATAAATTATAACTGTGAGATTTATAGCATTTTGTACTATCTTATGTTTATATTGTTCGACTATGTAAATAATTAGTAAGAGTTGCTTATTATTTTCGTACGAACTTACTAAGCTATATATATAGCTTACCTCCTTCCTTTCCAATGTCTTATAGGGTTATTGAGCTAGCTCGGGTTGGAAATCGCCGGAGATTCTATCACACTATCAAGCTATCATTTTGGGTGTAAATGAATACAAGTATTTTAAGTCTATGGCATGTGTAGGGACTAGGTCAATTTGTTATATGTGTCATGATTAATTTGGCCATATGTGTTGGCTTGTAATTCTTAATGCTTCATCTTATATATAGCCATGAATGATTGCTTATGTTGGTTATAAATATATTGTATGTTAATGCCCTCTTGTGAATGTGAAATTAGTATATTTCTAATGGGCTAAGTATGATGTTTTAAGCATGATAAATGATGGTATAGGAATCACTTGTTATTGTCTTGTTTGTGGTTGTTTGGCTGCATTTATATGCTTGAATTTGTGCCATGTGATGTTGTGTAGATGTGTGCAAGTAAGGGTGGCAAAATGGCTTGGTACATAGCCTTATTTTTGTCCACACGGGTAGACACACGGACGTGTGTCTAGGCTGTGTGTGACACACGGTCTGCCCCACGGGCAGGTGTTTCGGTCGTGTGTTCCCTGCACATAAATTTTAAAAAAAAATAGAATGTCCAGAATTGAGCACACGGGCAAAGACACGGGTGTGTGTCTCAGCCGTGTGTGCTACACAGCCTAGCACACGGGCGTGTGGCAAGGCCACGTGGCACAAGTCAGAGAGCACCCTAATTTGAACACGGCCTAAAGCACGTGCGTGTCCCAGGGTCACAAGGACGTGTTCCTTGGGCCACACAGGCGTGTGAGCCCTGCTTCTAGCAAAATTTTTCTATGTTTTGTAAATGTTTCCTGAGTTCTCGGTTTAGTCCCGAACCACTTCCAAAGCATGTTTTGGGCCTCGTAGGCTCTTATAAGGGACTTTATGATTGAATATGAATGGTTTTAATTTGTACGCAAATTTTATGACTCAGAATTGTGTGATTGCTTATGATGTGAGTCTGGTAATGCCTCGTACCCTGTTCTGGCTTCGGATATGGGTAAGGGGTGCTACATTTAGTGGTATCAGAGCTTTGATTTAGTCGATTCTCGGACTAACGTAGCATATGTAAGTCTAGCTATACATGTCATATTACTACCTGTGATAGTGTGATATCTCCCAACTCTAATGAAATTGTTTTGTTGAGACAGAGGTGCTTTCCAACCGAGCTACTTTTGAAAACGCTAAAAGTGATACTAAGATATTTGATAATGTGTTTGTGATGAGTCGAAACTTGGAAAGGTATGAATAAGAGTTCATGATATGTATGTGATGATGTACAAAATGAAATAACCATGAGTTGAGAAATATGGATAAAATGTCATTGTTCCTATTGAACGTTGTATTTCGATGGATTATGGTGATTTTATGAAACGGATAAAATGTTTTAAATGTTGCAAAAAGGATTTAGCCCGGAAGGGTAATCCTGAATTAAGCCCTCTCGAGCATATGTTATGAAATGGATGTAGCCCGGATGGGTAATCCAGAGTAAGCCCTTTAGAGCTTACATTACTGAAAGGATTTTGCTTGGATTGGCAACCATGTTATATCATTTGTGGCTCGAGAGTGTGCTTTATGAATATATGCCAAAAGGGCACTTTTGAATATGAATTGATGGATTGTCGACATGTATACCTTGAGTATACTACTCGAGTATCCATCGAAATTACAATAGTTCAATGGGAATTATTCTTGAAATATGAAAGGTGAAATGAAATGAATGTTTATATTGTTATAAGCTCATCTATGTTTATTTGGCATTTATATGATGTTATGTGCCTAATTTGTTTGATTAAGTGAATGTGATTAGTAAACTTACTCAAATTTATGGAATGTATGTTTAAGTACACTTGTTCGAATAAAGGTAATTAGAATGTTTCTATAACATAAATATGTATGTTAATTAGCTTGAAGTGAATTATATGATTGTGAAGATATTATGTTGATGATGAATGCTAAGTTATATGTGTGTATTTATGAGAGCCGAGTTAGAGGCTTTACGACCTCACCCCCTTACCAATGTGGTATTTTATAACAAAATCTCATGAGATTTAAGTTGAATGAGCTCACAAGTAAGAGACTAAGGAGTTGTAACATCCCAAATGTGGGGTTATTGGGAAATAAATTATTTTTCTTATGTATGAACTGCTGTGTCATTATTTATGGAATAATAATGATCAATTTAAGGCTTTGAGTTGGCTCGGTTTAATGGAAAATTCAGTTTTTAATTTAAAAGGTAAGGAGCCTTAGCAGTATGGGTGTTAAAAGAATAAGTGGGGATAAGTTGACACTAAATAAGCCTTGGAAAAGTGGAAAAGGGGAGGCCACTTAAGTGCTTGGAGTTGACGCCACAATGCACAAGGGAGAGCTTGTGTTCGAGGCGCCAAGTTCTCTTTTTGCACTATATATGGGACGGCACAAGGGGAGAGAATTTCTCTCCTTAAATTCTTTTTATTTTGGATAATAAGGGTGTAATTTATTATCATGAGATAATCAAGTATTTTAAAGGGATATTATTTGGATATTAAGGATATTGCATGGATTAATAAGAGATTATTATGATTTAATTCAAAATTATTTGAATTAAAATGAATGAGTGGTCAGAGCAATTGGGGAAGTTTGATGAATTTTGAACTCCTCATGAGAAGGAGTGACTGGCAAGCTTGATAGGGGGCCGAATGCCTATAAAAGCATCGCTTGGCCCTTTGCTTCTTTTTTTTTTTGTCATTCTTGCTGCTTGCTAGTAAATTCCTAGCCCTCATTCTTCATTCTCTTTATTTTTTTCCATCCCCTCAAACTCTCTAGCCGAACCCCTCTTCCACCTTCACCATCTTTTCTTCTTCTTCCACACTAGCCGAACCTATACTTTAACCTTTGCCAAAATCCCTTTTCTTCTTGTTAAACTCTCCCTAGCCGAATACACTTCATATCCTTGTGCCGAAACCTCTTCTCTCGATCTCCCGATTACTTCTTTAATAGCTTTGGCCGAATATCAAAGTGGTTAGATCCCATCAAGGTATTATCGATGCTTGATTTGGAAAAGCCGATATCACTTAAGGACTTCGGATCGGGAAGTAGTCGACTCAAACTCTTCCTCTCTAGTAAACGGTTTGGTAAGTGTTAGTAAGATCTATTTTAGTAAGTTATTAAGTGGTGATTAAAAGCGAAGGCTATTAATCAGATCGATTAACCAATTACTTGGTAAAGCCGATCTGCGCCTCGAGTGCCGTGGTTCGTAATAAAAAGCAAAGGTAAGGATTCGTGACCATAACTAACCCCTCTGGATTTGTTTTGGTTGGCCGAATAGGCCATAATACTAATCCTAAAAGTTGGCCGAATATAGGTGCCGATAGATCTAGGTGGCCGACTCTCTCTTTTGGACTTAGATTACCAGGGTGACAGTGTGTACATACACACCATTTAACTTATTAAATTATGCTAAGTAATGTGATTGCTAACTTGATGTATGTAGCAATGGCTTGAATACCATAACGGTATATGGGGTAACCGTGTAAGTACTGTGCATATGATTGCTATTTTATGCTTTTGGGAAGCATGTCGTGATAATACATATGATAAATCTATATGTGATCGCTGACTATGTGGGTTGATTGAGTGGAGGGGGCGCAATATCGTCTTTGACGAGCACCGCTGCTTTGGTAGCACACCGTGACTATACGTCACCGTGAGGTTTGGTACCTCCAGAGGTTTGGCACCTCAATAGCGACTTGTCCCCGTGGTTAACACCACCGTGGGTTGGCCCCACTTGAGATATGGGATTGTCTCGCCAGCTGATTTGGTATCACACGATGGGTTGGCCCCATCACCCGATTTGTGTCTACGGACACCGTTGCTTTGGTAGCACATTGTGACTATATGTCACCAAAGTGGTTTGGCACCACCAGTGTTTTGGTAACACATCGTGACTACGGTCACCAAAGGGTTTGGTACCACGTGGGGTAGGCAAAGGTGTTTGGTTGGCTAGGTTGGGTACATGATACTTTGCTTAATTAATCATTATATGTTGTGTATGAAATGTTGTATTAACCGGGGAAGGGTTACATATCGAGTCTTGGTGACTCACCTTCTCCTTTAACATTTTTTCAGTGACTCGTAGATGGCGGTTGAGGAGCGGTGGGACTCGAGGCGCCATGCAAAGGATTTTAATTTACGTAACTTTAAATTTGTTTAATTTTATTTTGGGTTGTAATAAGGCCTCCATAAACTATAGTTGCGTTATTTTTTTTTTTGTTGGATATTTACTCAAGACTATACTTTTAAAATTGAATTAAATCACATGTTTTTTTATTAACACGAAAAGGTTTATTCGTGCCATCGGGCACACTTGAAACTGGTATAACAATTGGACTTAAATAAAACTCCAAATTAGATCTAAGGGTAGCTTTAACAAGACAACCGAAAACAAGGAGTTTTTGGAAATTAAATGTTTTTTTAATGGTGTTCACAAGGTTTTACTTCGTAATAACTCAGATTCGGTCGTAATGTTTGGGCCGGGTTTGGGTTGTTACAGACTGGTATCGAGCCCAGTTCAAAGCTCATACTGTAGCCCAAGGCCCAAAAATGTTTTTGGTAGGCCTTATGGTATGATTTCTGGGTTTTAAACAAAGATGGCCCGAGTCTCCTGCACCGATCCGCCTGTAAGTACATCTAAACATTTCTCGTGAATTATATTCTCAGAGAAGGGTAGGAAGCATGGAACGTAGATAGACTTATAGGACTTGGACCCTAAGGTTAGATTACTCAAACACAACGAAGCATAAGACTTAAAGAACTAAACCAACCTATGACTTAGTCAATGAGCTAGGTGTGTGGTAACCCCCAGACGCATGTCTAGGATTGGATCCTAAGAGCTTGGTATTTAAGCGAAATCCTCGTGACTCACCTCCTCTTCGCAGTATCCCACCAGTGCGTAGCTTCTGCTCACCCTAACTCGTAGGGTTCAGCAGGTGTGGTAACCTCTGTGCGCATGTCTAGAAAGGTTCAAAGGAGAGCTTGGTATTTAAGCGGTCCGTGTGACCCACCTCCTCTTCACTTGAATTCCCGCCTCAGTGCGTAGCTTTGGTTCACCCCGACCAGAAGGCTCTCATCATAGGCTAAAAACAATGATTAAAACCCGAGAAGGGAATTAGCCTTGTTTTTCGAAAGGAATGAATAAACAACCTCTAACGCTTTCAAAACTTATCCAATAACCCTCTCAAACCCTAGAACACTTAGTATACAATGTTTTTCTGAAAACTTGACTTGTGGAAAATTACGTAAATACCCTTAGGAGTAAAATTACCAAAATGCCCCCGACCCATAAAATATTAATTCGACGGTTTTGCTTAAAAATTTCAACTATTTTATCAAATATCAAGTAGCTTAGCTTTGGAAATCATCAAGAAAATATTTTGGTTCTGAAAATTACGAAAATACCCTCAGTAGGGAAAAAGACGAAAATACCCCTCGGTTAGAAATGGGCGTAAATGTCCGATGAGTGAATAGGTATGGAAAGTATTAAGGAATGGATGCATGGACTTCTTTGTGTGAACTAGGATAGGAAATCAAAACATTGTTTGCTCGAAAGAATCTCTCGATTAAACCTCATCCATAAAACTTCTTCATGAGTAATAAAGTGAAACAAATGCTAACGCATAAAATTTTTCTTAATCGATTAAAAGCGCGTAGATAGAATGAGTTCTAGAGGACGTGGACGCCGTGGACGTGGTAGGGGTAGGATGACGCCGTCCCGAACCCGTCAGTCGTGACAAGGTTCGGAAAATGAGGTACCATCGCCACCACCACCTCCTACTTTTAGAGCCGAGGAGCCGAGCGCATCGGGTGGCGACCCGGTATCGCAAGTCGTGTTGCGAGTCTTGGAGATGGTGGCTGGGCGGTGTGAAATGTTGGAGCTCGGAAATCTGTTTCCCGAGCGACTCCGATCTAACGGAGCGGAGGTATTCCGAGGCGTGTCGAGTGGCACCTAGTGCGTGCCAGATCTCGCTAGAGTCAACCGAAGGATCATGGATGATCTTGACTGACCGAGGAAGAGAAGTCGAAAGGGCGTGTCGCTTCTAAAGGATGAAGCGTGACGCTGGTGGCTAACGGTTCGAGATGGGGCTACAGCAGATGATTTGACTTGGGAGTATTTCGTAACCGCCATCGAAAAAAGTATGTGGGCACTAGCTACACCGACGCCACAGAGAAAGGCTTTTCCGGGATTAGTTCAAGGAACTAAGTCCGTGTCCTAATATGAGGCGGAATTTCTAAGGCCGAGTAGATATGCGAGAGGCATCGTGGCTACGAACATGAGCGCCGTGTCCCGCTTTGAGGACGGACTCGAGATGACTTAAGGTTACCGATTGCCCCACAAAGAGTTCGTGAGTTCTCATCTCTAGTGGAGAAGGCTAAGGTAGCCAAAGGAATCAAGGAGGCCGTGGAGGCGAGCTATAGTAAGAACAATCGTAAGAGAAGTTTTGGGTCACCGGGTCAAGCGGTAGTGCTCGTAAAAAGGCTAGGCTGGTGGGCCCAATCAGCAAAGAAGGCCCACAACCGCTAATCGCAGGCCGACTCAAGTGCAATCGCTGTGGAAAGACCCATTGGGGAGGATGTTGGACCGGTGACAAAGGATGCTTTGAGTGTGGATCTTTGGAGCATCGCGTCAGAGATTGTCCCCAAAAACTAGCTAAGAAACAGCCAGAGGGTCAGAACCGTGCTCAAGATAGAAATGTAGGACCACAGAGGGGTCGTGGTAATGGTAGAGGAAACAACGGTCCTAACCGAGGCCGTGGAACTCAAGGCGCAGGTTCAGTAACACAGCAGGCTAGGCACTGGGCTTAGTCTACGCAGCAAGGTGTCGCGAAGAAGGTGACGCACCGGATGTCATAACCCAGACGCTTTCTAATTTTCGGTTTCCTTATGTTGCATTGATTGATGTGGGCTCGACGCACTCGTATATTGCTAGTAGTGTGGTAGGAACTATGGACCTAAACTCAAACCGCTTCTAGGAGATGACCAGAGTTAGCCCCTTAGGTCACTCCGTAGTCGTAGATAGACTTTATAGAGGCGCACTTCTAGAACTTCAAGGGGTAGTATTTGTAGTCGATCTAATGGAACTACCGCTTGGGGAGTTCGATTTGATCCTCGGTATGGATTGGTTGGTTAAGTACCAAGCAAGGTTGGATCTGCGCGACCAGCGCGCATGGTTCTTAAGACGGCGGAAGGTGATGAAGTGGTTATGATAGGAGATAGGAGGAATTACCTATCCAACGTAGTGACCGCCTTGAAGGCCGAAAGGATGGTCAAGAAGGGTTGTGAGGCGATTTGGTTCAAATCATGGCTTTGGAAACTAAGAAATTAGTAATTGAAAAGGTCCGAACGGTTGGGGAATTTGTCGATGTATTCCCGCAAGAACTTCCGGGTTTGCCTCCGGATCGAGAAGTCGAATCGGTATAGACTTGCTACCCGAACGCACCTGTGTCTATAGCACCATACCGAATGGCACCAAAGGAATTGGTGGAGCTAAAGGCTCAAATTCGTGAGCTCTTGGATAGAGGGTTTATACGACCAAGTATATCTCCGTGGGGAGCGCCTGTGTTGTTTGTCAAGAAGAAGGACGGTTCTATGCGGATGTGCATCGACTCACCGCCGCTTAAATAAGTTAACGATCAAGAACAAGTATCCGCTGCTCCTGATTGACGACTTGTTCGATCAACCAAGGGTGCCTCGGTGTTTTCAAGATAGACCTTAGGTCGATATCATCAACTTAAGGTAAAAGAGGT
Source organism: Gossypium sturtianum (assembly GCA_025698515.1). Taxonomy (NCBI): domain Eukaryota; kingdom Viridiplantae; phylum Streptophyta; class Magnoliopsida; order Malvales; family Malvaceae; genus Gossypium; species Gossypium sturtianum. The sequence continues at coordinate 123,156,476 of CM046950.1, forward strand.
TGATGTTCACAAAACGGCATTCGAACTCGGTATGGGCATTTCGAGTTCTTGGTAATGCCATTCGGTTGACCAATGCACCGGCGGCATTCATGGACTTGATGAATAGAGTATTCCAAAGAAGATTTGGACCATTCGTCGTGGTGTTCATAGACGACATATTGGTTTACTCAAAGACGTAAGAAGAGCATGACAAGCATTTACGGATAGTTCTGCAAGTATTGAGGAGAAGCGATTATATGCCAAATTCAGTAAGTGTGAATTTTGGCTTAGGAAGTGGCTTTCTTAGGGCATGTAGTATCACCAAGGAATTAGAGTAGACCTCGCAAGATTAAGGCAAAGATTGGAGTGGAAACCACCTAGGACGGTGGCTGAAATACGAAGTTTTCTGGTTTAGCAGATACTATCGGAGATTCGTGGAAGGATTCTCTCTAATAGCAAATACCGCTGACTAAGTTGCTAAGGAAAGGTGTCCCGCTTTGTATGGACGGAAAAGCAAAGCAAGAAAGCTTTGATAAGTTAAGGAAGATTTTGACTAAGCTCCGGTTTTGGTGCGGCTGGCAGAAAGTTATTCACAGGGCTATTGTGATGCATCTCACACCGCCTAGGATGTGTGTTGATGCAGGATGGGAAGGTAGTAGCCTATGCATCCCGTCAATTAAGATCGCATGAGGTTAACTACCCAACTCACGATTTAGAGTTAGCAATGGGTCGTCTTCGCTCAAGATATGGAGACATTACCGTATGGAGAGAAGTCGATGGTCTACACGGATCACAAAAGCTTGAGGTATCTTCGACTCAAAAGGATCTCGAATCGAGACAATCACGATGGATTGAACTACTAAAGGACTATGATTGTTCAATCGAGTACCATCCGGTAAGGCTAATGTGTAGCCGACGATTGAGCCTGAAGGTGGTGACGGACTTAAGAGCAATGTTCGCTTCGTTAAGTCTCAGATGATGATGGGAGTCTTTTGGCGTAACTTCAAGTAAAGCCGACTTGGATTGAGGAGATTAAAGAAAAGCAAATTAGTGGATGAAGGCTTGAGCTCTAAGAGGGTACAAGTTCAAGACGGTGGATTGGAAGGGTACACCGCCTATTGATGGAGTGCTTTGTTTTCAAGGACGAGTATGTATGCCAAAAGATACATTTAAGGCGTAAAATTCTCCAAGATGCACATAGCAGCCCATACGCTTATGCATCCCGGAGGAAGCAAGATGTATGGAGATTTGCGGAAACAGCTTCTAGTGGCCTGGTTGAAGCGTGAGATAACGGAGTTCGTAGGGAAGTGTCCGACGTGTCGCCAGGTTAAGGCTGAACATCACCACCATCGGGACTACTTCAACCGATAAAGATTCCTCAATGGAAATGGGAGAGGATCACCATGGATTTTGTTAGTGGGCTACCCTTACGCCCACCAAGAAGGATGCACTGGTAATTGTGGATCGCCTATCTAAGTCACCTCACTTCATGCCTGTGAGAATGGATTACTCACTCCGGTTAGCGGCTATATGTGGGTGAAATAGTGAGGTTGCATGGCGTGCGTTGTCGATTATCTCGATAGGGACCCCAGATTCACGCCAAGGTTTTGGAAAGCGTTGCATCAAGCTTTGGGTACACGGTTAGATTTCAAGACGGCTTTCCACCCACAAATCGACGGACGACACTGGAAAGGGTGATACTGATTTTGGAAGACATGTTAAGAGGTCAGGTCTTGGATTTTAGTGGTAGTTGGGAGGAGTACCTACCACTAGCGGAATTCGCCTATAACAATAGTTATCAAGCGAGTATCCAAATGGCTCCATATGAGGCCCTATATGGACGAAAGTGTCGTACTCCTACATGTTGGACTCGAGTTGGGAGAAAGACAAGTTCTGGGTCCAGAGTTGGTAACCGAGACGGAAGACAAAGTCAAGGTGATTCGGTCTCGCCTCAAGGAAGCATCGGATAGGCGTAAGTCTTATGCCGATCTCAAACGCAAGGAAGTGGAGTATGCCGTGGGAGACAAAGTCTTTCCGAAAAGTGTCGCCTTGGAAAAAGGTGTTGAGGTTTGGACGGAGAGGAAGTTAAGCCCAAGGTTCATTGGGCCATATATCGTTGTGAAGCTTAATAGGACCAAAGGGCTTATCGGCTAGAGTTGCCGGGCAAGAATCGAGTCGATTCATGACGTATTCCATGTATCAATGCTGAGACGGTATCGGTCAGATCCTTCGCACGTTGTGCCAGTAGCAGAGATTGAGGTGAACACGGATTTATCTTTTGAGGAAGAACCGGTTCAGATTATAGACCGAGATGTGAAAGTTCTACGAAGGAAGGCAGTGCCTTTAGTAAAAGTGTTATGGCGGAACCACGGAGTGGAAGAAGCTACGTGGGAGCCCGAGGAGGTGATGCGCAAAGAATACCCCATCTCTTTTTGATCAAGAAATTTCGAGGACGAAATTTATTTTAAGGGGGGTAGAACTGTAACATCCCAAATGTGGGGTTATTGGGAAATAAATTATTTTTCTTATGTATGAACTGCTGTGTCATTATTTATGGAATAATAATGATCAATTTAAGGCTTTGAGTTGGCTCGGTTTAATGGAAAATTCAGCTTTTAATTTAAAAGGTAAGGAGCCTTAGCGTATGGGTGTTAAAAGAATAAGTGGGGATAAGTTGACACTAAATAAGCCTTGGAAAAGTGGAAAAGGGGAGGCCACTTAAGTGCTTGGAGTTGACGCCACAATGCACAAGGGAGAGCTTGTGTTCGAGGCGCCAAGTTCTCTTTTGCACTATATATGGACGGCACAAGGGGGAGAGAATTTCTCTCCTTAAATTCTTTTTATTTTGGATAATAAGGGTGTAATTTATTATCATGAGATAATCAAGTATTTTAAAGGGATATTATTTGGATATTAAGGATATTGCATGGATTAATAAGAGATTATTATGATTTAATTCAAAATTATTTGAATTAAAATGAATGAGTGGTCGAGCAATTGGGGAAGTTTGATGAATTTTGAACTCCTCATGAGAAGGAGTGGACGGCAAGCTTGATAGGGGGGCGAATGCCTATAAAAGCATCGCTTGGCCCCTTGCTTCTTTTTTTTTGTCATTCTTGCTTTGCTTGCCGAAATTCCTAGCCCTCATTCTTCATTCTCTTTTATTTTTTCCATCCCCTCAAACTCTCTAGCCGAACCCTCTTCCACCTTCACCATCTTTTCTTCTTCTTCCACACTAGCCAACCTATACTTTAACCTTTGCCAAAATCCCTTTTCTTCTTGTTAAACTCTCCTAGCCGAATACACTTCATATCCTTGTGCCAAACCTCTTCTCTCGATCTCCCGATTACTTCTTTAATAGCTTTGGCCGAATATCAAAGTGGTTAGATCCCATCAAGGTATTATCGATGCTTGATTTGGAAAAGCCGATATCACTTAAGGACTTCGGGATCGGGAAGTAGTCGACTCAAACTCTTCCTCTCTAGTAAACGGTTTGGTAAGTGTTAGTAAGATCTATTTTAGTAAGTTATTAAGTGGTGATTAAAAGCCGAAGGCTATTAATCATGTCGATTAACCAATTACTTGGTAAAGCGATCTGCGTCTCCTCGAGTGCCGTGGTTCGTAACAAAAAGCAAAGGTAAGGATTCAGGACCATAACTAACCCCTCTGGATTTGTTTTGGTTGGCCGAATAGGCCATAATACTAATCCTAAAAGTTGGCCGAATATAGGTGCTGATAGATCTAGGTGGCCGACTCCTCTTTTGGGACTTAGATTACAGGTGGTGACAGTGTGTACATACACACCATTTAACTTATTAAATTATGCTAAGTAATGTGATTGCTAACTTGATGTATGTAGCAATGGCTTGAATACCATAACGGTATATGGGGTAACCAAGTAAGTACCTGTGCATATGATTGCTATTTTATGCTTTTGGGAAGCATGCTGTGATAATACATATGATAAATCTATATGTGACCGCTTGACTATGTGGGTTGATTGAGTGGAGGGGGCGTAATATCGTCTTCGACGAGCACCGGTGCTTTTGGTAGCACACTCGTGACTATATCGTCACCGTGAGGTTTGGTACCTCCGAGGTTTGGCACCTCAATAGCGACTTGTCCCCGTGGTTAACACCACCGTGGGTTGGCCCCACTTGAGATATGGGATCGTCTGCGCGGTGATTTGGTATCACACGATGGGTTGGCCCCATCACCCGATTTGTGTCTACGACACCGTTGCTTTGGTAGCACATTGTGACTATATGTCACCAAAGTGGTTTGGCACCACCAGTGTTTTGGTAACACATCGTGACTACGGTCACCAAAGGTTTGGTACCACGTGGGGTAGGCAAAGGTGTTTGGTTGGCTAGGTTGGGTACATGATACTTTGCTTAATTAATCATTATATGTTGTGTATGAAATGTTGTATTAACCGGGGAAGGGTTACATATCGAGTCTTGGTGACTCACCTTCTCCTTTAACATTTTTTCAGTGACTCGTAGATGGCGGTTGAGGAGCCGGTGGGACTCGAGGCGCCATGCAAAGGATTTTAATTTACGTAACTTTAAATTTGTTTAATTTTATTTTGGGTTGTAATAAGGCCTCCATAAACTATAGTTATGTTATTTTTTTTTTATGTTGGATATTTACTCAAGACTATACTTTTAAAATTGAATTAAATCACATGTTTTTTTATTAACACGAAAAGGTTTATTCGCGCTGCCATCAGCACACTTGAAACTGTATAACAATTGGACTTAAATAAAACTCCAAATTAGATCTAAGGGTAGCTTTAACAAGACAACCGAAAACAAGGAGTTTTTGGAAATTAAATGTTTTTTTAATGGTGTTCACAAGGTTTTACTTCGTAATAACTCAGATTCGGTCGTAATGTTTGGGCCGGGTTTGGGTTGTTACAGGAGTTCAGTAGCGGAATAACTAATAATGTGGTCAGAGTTAAGAATAGTTTGGCAAGTGAATACAGTTCTAGAAAAGATGCCAGGTTATTCTAAAGATTATTCAGATTTTGCGATGTTACGGTTAAAGAAAAATTTAATCTCGGCTAATCGACTCATTCAGGAACATGGTGATTCTGGTATCAGGATTTCTCTTAGTTTCGTGAAAGAAATTAACATCGGCAATGGTATAGATAGTGGAAGCTCAAGCTCAAATTGTATGATGGTTTTCTTTTCTTAGGTAAGTTCGATTATGGACAATGAGTTCAATCAGGATATTTTGTTTCCTTGAGCTAATGCAGTTGTAAAGATCTTTGATTAGCCTGTTAAGGGAATTATAAAAGATTGTATGTTTGAGTTGTTTAACAACATGAAGAAAGGAGTATTTTGATATGATATTTTTTGATAGTTGAGATCGACTCAGTTGTTTTTATCTGAGCGAGCTGGTTAGTTGAAAGGTAAATTGAGCTATATGCATTTAAGTTTATCCTCAGGTAAGAGGATAAAATCTTGTACATTCATAAGTAAATTGACGAACTGTCTGAATGAAGAATTTATATTCAAAACGATGTGATACAGGGATATACCTATTAAATCGGTTCTAATAGGATGATATTATTATGAGTTAAAAACTATTCTGATTGATAAAGTTATCACATTTGTGAAAGTTTGAATGGTCTGTTGGGTGTTAGCAAAGTTGAAAACAGTTGAAGGTGTTATTAACCGAAACACTGGTTCTGGGTTCTGTTTGAATTGAGTAAAGAATTTCTGATTTGTCAACGGTGCACTATTGAACGGATTGCAATGTGTTTTAATACAAGACTGTAAAAAAGTGACAATTTATGATTTTAGACGATTAAAGTCTCATTAAAAGAATTGTTCGACGAGTGGTTTAGAGTCGGCCGCTAGTATGTCTATGTTGAGAAATTGATGACATCATTTGTTCGATGAAAAACATCATATGCTTCTTAATTTCAAGAGCTTAAAGTATCTAATGTCAAAGAAGGATCTGAATTTAAAATAGCATTGATGACTTGAACTATTGAAAGATTGTGAATAGTTAACGATTAACCTTTTGGGAAGTAGATGTAGTTGCAAATGCTTGAATTGAAAGTCTTTGTTCATTTTGTGAGTGTTGGTTACATGATTAATCTTATTTGATGGAAGTCTAAATTTAGCTAAATTAGAGAACTAAAGCTGTAACACCCCAAACCCGGTCCATACGCCACGACCGAATCTGGTATGTCACTAAGGAAAAATATTTTTGAAAGAATCGAATTAACAATTAAATTTTTTGAAAAACTCTTTGAAAAGTACACCCTTTCCTTCGATAGTCACATCCCAAGTCCCATGTATCATGCCACAATATCATTAAAATAAGCATATATCACATGCCATCACATTTTCATACATAGATCATATGTAAATTAAAATCATAAAATACTGACCTTGTCAATTGATTACCCAACATAGGCATCCACCCTTTTTAGCCATTAATTTGGCTACCATGCACATCATATACATATTTATATATTAAAAACACATACACACAACAAAAGACTTCAAAAAATTTAATTGTTAATTCGATTCTTTCAAAAATATTTTTCCTTAGTGACATACCAGATTCGGTCGTGGCGTATGGACCGGGTTTGGGGTGTTACAAAAGCGATGTTTTCTTTGTAAGATTGAGAACCTCAAGAATGTGATAGTGAGTAGTAAACTAAACGAGTACAGTGTGAGATGACTTTTGATTCTGGATTTCATGTCGGACTTGATGGTTGTTATCATTATTCCGAGATAGAATTTGCGCACTGAGTAATTCAGAGCTTATGTAGAAAATTTTTTACGAAGCTCAGTAGTAACTCGTTTGTTCATTCAGGGAGTAAGGAAATGTACAATTATTTGAAATAGATGTTCTAGTGATCGGGAATATAATTTGAGTATGCAGTTGCATCTTGGCAATGTAATTCATCTTTAGATTGATGGTAAGCCTGATAGAATAATTCAGATCTTTGACGATATGGTCCGACACTGTGTTTCAAAGTTCAAAGGTGATTGGAAAGAGATATACGAGGTGGAATTGATTTGTAATTCTAAGGAAAAAGGTGAAAATGATTCATGAAAGTTGAAAGCAACTTCAGACTGACATAAGTGGTATACAGATTTGTAAATTTAAGATATTGGATTCCAGATCGATGACAGAGTGCTTCTGGAAGTATTGCCCTCGAAAAGGACTCATCGATGAGGTAGAGGAAACTACGAGAACGTTACCCTAATCTCTTTTCTGGTAAGATTTTTGGGGACAAAAATCCCTAAAGGGGGGAGAGTTGTAATAGCCCGAATTTGGGTCTAGTTGGAACAGTGGTTTCAGGACCACAAATTCGACGCAGTAAAATTTATTTTTATTATATTTTTATGGTCTACAATTTTATGGAACGATTTCGTGAAAATTTCGTTCGAAAATTTTGACGTCTCGGCGGTCAATTAAGTCAAAAGGACTAAATTGTAAAAAGTGTAAAACTTGAATTCTATATGTTAAAGGTGTCCAATTGCTATGAAATTTTAAATTAGAGGTCCTTAAATGGTAATTAGACCATTGGTTAAGTTGGTGGACAAAAATGGACATGGTTTGGTATGTTTCTAAAGTTTTTCATTAAGGGCCTTTTAGTAATTTGGTAATTAAAATGAATTAAAAAGCCAAATAAAGCAAAAATCTTGTCCATCTTCCTCCCATGGACGAATTTTACATGGAGAAGACATGGCTAAGGTTTTTCAAGCTTCCAAGCTCGATTGTAAGTTCGTTCTAGCCCCGTTTTTAATGATTTTTATGTTTTTGAAATCCTTGTAACATGATCTGTCTATTTCTACCACCAATTTGAAGAGATGTCAAAGTCTAAAATTTTACCCATGTTGAAAATGTATGTATTTTGATGTGTACGACTTTTGCTAAGTGATTTTCGGTAAAAATGCCTAAAAGGACTTGTTTGTAAAAGTTATAAAATGAGTAGTAAAAGTGTGAATAAATGAAAAATGTGGGCTGTTATGAGCATGATATAGGTTCAGCTAGCCTTGGGTGTAATGAAATTGAATGAAAATCATTTTACGAGCCTAGAGACTAAAATGTAAAAATGTCAAACTTTAGGGGCAAAAATGTAATTTTTGCCATAATGTGCTTTTGGGCTGATTTGAATAGTATAATGATTAAATAAGTTAAATGTGATATTATAGATCGAGAAAAATGAGGTTTGGAGTTAGAACGAGGGAAAAACGAGTATTTGACGATTTAGTCCTTTTTGTCGTTTTTATGCCGAGGTAAGTTCGTATGTAAATAATGCATTGTTATATTTATATTTTAAATGCTTTAATATTGTATGAATTGTGATTTTACCCTTTGGATGTATTCAACAAAGTTTCGACAAGCGAGAAATTCCGGTTGAACCTTAGGAATAGATAGGATACGAATGTCATGACATTAGGGTTACTAAGATTACGTGTAAGACCATATCTGGATATGACATCGATATGAGATTTCGTGTAAGACCATAGCTGGGCTATTGGCATCGAAACGAGATTACATGTAAGTCCATATCTGGGATATGGCATTGGCACGGTACTGTGTGTACGAGATTCCCAAGTATCCTTTAGTATTCCAAATGGTTCAACGAGAAATTCAACGAGTATGTCAAAAAAGAGAAAGAGTATGTAAGTAATTATGAATTGGTACAGGTATGTACGTAAAGTCTATAAGCATTGACTTCATGAAATTCTGAGTTCATGATTTCAACGAGAATGATTTTTTGAAAACCTTGTGATTATTAGTCTATACTTGTGATGTATGAAATTCATGTTAAATTCGGTTGACGATTATGTGATTTGCTTTCGGGTCAAATTGAGTTATGACATAGCATGTTTTATTCACTTAAATTGTGATTTATCGTATATGAGAAAAAGGGAAGATTGGCATAATTTCCCATTTAAAATGGTTATGGAAGTACGGGAAGATATGAGTACACAAGGTTAATGTACATGTTTACTATGAGGTTTGAAATGAGTTGTTAATTGTTGTAATATGTTGCAAAGGAGAGATTACGGTTGTTAGGCTAATGCAAGGATATGTTAAATTATGCTTATAAGTTGATAGAGTAAACAATGTGACTGAATAAATTATAACTGTGAGATTTATAGCAATTTGTACTATCTTATGTTTATATTGTTGGACTTGGTAAATGGTTAGTAAGAGTTGCTTATTATTTTCGTATGAACTTACTAAGCTATATATATAGCTTACCTCTCATATCTTTCCAATGTCTTATAGGGTTATTGAGCTAGCTCGGGTTGGAAATCGTCGGAGATTCTATCACACTATCAAGTTGTCATTTTGGGTATAAATGAATACAAGTATTTTCAGTCTATGGCATGTGTAGGGACTAGGTCAATTTGTTATATGTGTCATGATTAATTTGGCCATATGAGTTGGCTTGTAATTCTTAATGCTTCATCTTATATATAGCCATGAATGATGGCTTATGCTGATTATAAATATATTGTATGTTAATGCCCTCTTGTGAATGTGAAATTAGTATATTTTTAATGGGCTAAGTAGATGTTTTCAGCATGATAAATGATGGTATAATAATGATTTGTTATTGTCTTGTTTGTGGTTGTTTGGTTGCATTTATATGCTTGAATTTGTGCCATGTGTTGTTGTGTAGATGTGTGCAAGTAAGGGTGGAAAAATGGCTTGGTAAATAGCCTTGTTTTTGTCCACACGGGTAGACACACGAGCATGTGTCTAGGCCGTGTGTGACACACGGTCTGCCCCACGGGCATGTATTCCGGCCATGTGTCCCCTGCACCTAAATTTTGGAAAAAACAGAATGTCCAGAATTGAGCACACGGGCAGACACACAAGCGTGTGTCTCATCCGTGTGTGCGACACGGCCTAGCACACGGGTGTGTGGCACGGCCTAGCACACCGGCGTGTGCCACGGCCGTGTGGCACAAGTCAGAGAGCACCTTAATTTGAACACGGCCTGAAGCACGGGCGTGTCCCAGGGTAACACGGGCTTGTCCCTTGGGCCACACAGACGTGTGAGCCCTGCTTCTAGCAAAAATTTTCTAAGTTTTGTAAAAGTTTTATGAGTTCTCGGTTTAGTCCCGAACCACTTCCAAAGCATGTTTTGGGCCTTGTAGGCTCGTATAAGGGACTTTATGATTGAATATGAATGGTTTTAATTTGTACGCAAATTTTATGACTTGGGATTGTGTGATTACTTGTGATGTGAGTCTGGTAATGCCTCGTACCCTGTTCCGACGTCGAATACGGGTAAGGGGTGTTACAATCATCATTCATTAATCATTCATATAATAAAAAACAACGTGCAACAATTCTATTAAATATCAAGCTATCAAATGATCATTCATATAACTTACCAAGGAACTCATCAATTTCATAGTTTTCAATACTCAATTCATTTCCGTACGTACTTGTACCATCTCGTACCAATCTCATAATCAACCACATTCTTCTTTTACCCGTTGAACCATTCGGAATAGAAATCGAATACTCAAGGTCTCACACGATAAGTACCTATACCATGGCCCGAAGCCAAATCAAGGTAACTTATCCAAAATTCTGATATCATGGCCCAAAGCCAAATCAGCCGATATGCATGGCCCGAAGCCAAATCGGCGTGTCTCGCACGCAAAGTTCTAATAACATGGCCCTAAGCCAATTCAAAGTATACCTAATGACATGTCACTAGCATCCTAAACAATTCCTAAGGTTCAATCGGGATTTCCAACTGTTGAATCTTCGATAAATTATTTCTGAACTCGTCCGTAATCACATAATCACAATTCATGCTATATCGAAGCATATAAAATACATTTGAAATGAAATTATAACATACGAACTTACCTCGGATGTTAAAACGACGAGTCAAGTTGATAACTTTATCTTTTCCCCAATCCAAGTCCGTATTTCACTTTTCTTGATCTAAATATATTCAAAGTTAACTTATTTAATCATCTATTCATTCAATTTAGTCCAAAACACTCTTTAAGGCACATTTACACTTTTGCTCCTAAACTTTCACATTTCACAATTTAGTCCTTATGTCATAAAATCACAAATTAATGAAATTCCAATTATACCCATGCTAGCTGAATTATTATAATACCCCTAGCAGCCCATATTTTTCATTCATTTCACATTTCAATCACAAAGTTTCAACATTTCTCAATTTAATCCTTATTTTACAATTTCACTAAAAATCACTTAACAAAACTTGTATAACTCACAACCAATATTCATAATCTATCATCAAACATCAAATAACTCATGTATTCATCAATGTCATCATTCAAAATCTTTAAAAAAATTTCAAAATAGTCCCTGGGCTAGTTAGTACTAGATGCAATGATTTCAAAAACATAGAAATCATTAAAAACTAAGTCAAAATCACTTACCAATTTAGCTTTGCAAGTGTCGAACCCTAAAAAAACTTCTATGGTTTCCTCTTTTTTGTATTTTCGACTGATGAAGATGAATACATTAAATTTTATGCTTTTTTTTATTTAATAATAACTTAATTATCTTTTACCGATTTAACCTTAACTATTATTCATTAAAAACCTATAATGCATGCCCATATTTGTCCACTCACAATTAAAATGGTCTAATTACAAATAAGGACCTCTTCTTTTAAGATCCATAGCTATTAGGCACCTTTAGCTAATAAAACATCAATTTTGCACTTTACGCGATTTAGTCCTTTTTTCTCAAATTGACCATTTAAACGATAAAATTACTGAATGAAACTTTCACACAATCATTCAATCATGCTGTAAACCTTAAAATAATAATAAAATAAATATTTTGACATCAGATTTGTGGTCCCGAAACCACTATTCTGATTTGACCAAAAACGGGCTGTTACAACTCTCCTCCCTTAAGGATTTTCGGCCCCGAAAATCTTACCAGTGAATAAGGTAGGGTACTGTTTTCTCATAGCTTCTTCGGGCTCCCACGTAGCCTCTTCAACACCGTGTCGTTGCCAAAGTTCTTTTACGAGAGCTATGCTTTTATTTCTCAACTATTTAACCTCACGTGCTAGAATTCTGATCGGTTCTTTGTTATACGTCATATAAGGTTGAATTTCAATCTTTGACAGAGAAATAACATGTGATGGATCAGATCTATATCGGTGTAACATCGACACATGAAATACATTATGAATATTTTTTAACTCCGATGGTAGGGCTAAACGATATGCTACTAGCCCTATTCTTTCAATGATCTCATACGGCCCGATGAATCGCGGACTCAATTTGCCTTTGCAACCGTAACGAAGTATTTTCTTCCACGGAGATACTTTTAAGAACACTTTATCACCGATATGGAATTCAATGTCTTTTCATTTCAAATCTACGTAGGATTTCTGACGATCTGAAGCTGCTTTCAAACAGTCGCGAATTACTTTCACTTTCTCATCGTTTTCTCTAACCAAATCAACCTCGTGAATCTGTTTCTCGCTAAGCTCGGTCCAGAACAATGGAGTTCGGCATTTATAACCATACAAAGCTTCGTACGGTGTCATCTTTATGCTCGATTGAAAGCTGTTATTATACACAAATTCAACCAGCGGCAAATATTTCTCCCAATTTCCTTCGAATTCCAAAACACAGCATTGGAGCATATCTTCGAGAATCTGAATTACTCTCTTAGATTAACCGTCGGTTTATGGATGAAAAGCTGTACTGAAATTCAATTTCATACCCAGAGCTTCTTGCAATTTCTTCCAAAACCGCGATGTGAATCTCGAATCTCTGTCTGAAATAATTGAAACTGGCACCCCATGCAATCTAACAATCTCAACAATATATAATTCAGCTAATCTATCGAGTGAATAGTCAGTACGTACCGAAATAAAATGTGTTGTTTTCGTCAGTCGATCAACGACAACCCAAATTGCATCTTTCTTTTTCGGAGACAGGGGTAATCCAAATACGAAATCCATAGTCACTCTATCCCATTTCCACTTCGGTATCATCACAAGCTAAAGTAAACCTGAAGGTACTTGATGCTCTGCTTTCACTTGCTGACAAATCAAACACTTCGATACAAACTCAGAAATGTCTCGTTTCATACTTGACCACCAATACAATTTCTTCAAATCATTGTACATTTTAGTACTCCCAGGATGAACAGATAAACAATCACTATGTACCTCGTATAAAATTTTCTAAAATTGGTACACAGATTCTATCTCGGAACATTGAACAATCATCGGATCTGATTTGGTACTCTAAATCACTAGTCGACTCGCATTGCACTCTTTTAGCTTGCAGTTCACTATCACATTTCTGAGCTTCTCATATTTGCTGAAGAATTACTGGTTTAGCTTTTAACTCAGCTAAAATCAAGCAATCATCAGACAATGTCAACTGTGTATTCATTGTTCTCAGGAATAACAACGACTTTGTAACATCCTAAATTTTTGGGCCTATGCATTTAATGGGTGGATATGTTTAATGTGTTAATTTAAGTGTTAGGGGTCCAAATTGGGCTCAGGCTTGGGTAGAGGCCTTGATTAAAATTATCTGTTTGGGCATTATAGGGTTTAAAAGGTAGTATCTATGTTTAAAATACCAAAGTGGGCTTGTGGCCCAATCTTAGGAGGTGACGCCACACAAGGGAGTAAGGGGCCCAAATTTAAGTTTTATGGAGCCCAATTCTTTTAATTTAAGTTAGCTAAATTTTGGGCATTAGGATTAGGTGGAGTGGACGGCAATAAGGCTAAAATTTAGGGGTTTTAATGTTTAAAATATGTGGATAATAAGCAGATAAAGGCTATTATTTAGGAATTTATTTTGTGGATAATAAGCAGATAAAGGCTAAAATTTAAGGATTTTAATGATTAAAATATGTGGATAATATGCTGATAAAGGAGGGAGGAGTTAGAGATAATTAAGTCTCTTTTAGATGAGCTAGTAGATTAAGATAAAGGAGAAAAGATAGGATTTATCTACAAGGTTAGGTAAGTGCCAAAATTTCTATAAATAGGGGGAATATCTCTTCAATTTCGTAATTTGGGTTTTTCTCTCATTCTTTTCTCTTCTTCTCTGAGTAAAAGCCGAAAACTCCTAAAGTTCCATCTTTTTCTTCATTCTCTGCAAAAGCCAAAATCTCTAAGCCTATTCCCTCATCTTCACTTTGATTCAAAAGCCGAAACTCTTTCCATTCTTTTTCTTCCTAGTCAAAATCTTCATGTCTCTTCCTTGTTTTCTTTTCTTCTTCTCTTTTCCTGTTAGAAACTGAAACTCCTCATTCAAGTATTTTAAAAGCCAAAGACACATTAGCCTTCTCTTGTTCATACTTTTTTCGGGATTTTCCTAAAAGCCGAAATCCCTAGATCTCATCTCCTGTGATTGCCGAATTACTTCGTGGTGCCTACTTGTGCCGAAATCAAGGGAACTTTAGTGGAGTCAATCGCATAGATCTCTAAGTTATAGAATCGTGTTACTTTCGGGATTTCAAGGTAAGGGATCTATTAGTTTTAACGTGTAATTTGGGATTTATTAACCTTGGCCGAATATTGAAGGGCTAAATCTTCGTGTGGATTTTCCGACTTCGAGCAAGGCTTTACATTGAGGATAATAGATCTGGATAGCAAGGACATCGACTAAGAATATTGGATTTCGCGATAACAGTGTGTAATACTTCCCACCATCTAGATTCGATTATTAATGTATGCTCATAAGTTTATACATTGTGATAAATACCGATATCTCGGTTTAATGTTGGAAACCCGGTGCAGGTGAAGCAAATCACCAGTGTCGTTGAATGTTTGACTTTATATGATAAAAGCATATTGATTTTATGACCGCATGGGTTGGGTTGATGAAAGGAGGAAGTTATACGTTATATGTGTAGCGGTTTATACCGTGATCTCATTATATGTTGTAGCGGCTAATGCCGTGATCTCATTATAAGGGCTTCGCCATAATATGTTGATGAGCGGCATGACCGCCATCTTGGCGTGTAGCGGTGTGGGTCGATTGTAGAAATCCCCAATGTGTGAATGGCTGGTACGGGGGCGTGTAGCGGATGGAAACCTAGGCAAATGGGTTGGACCTTGCATATTATTTGTTATTTTTTTTTGTAAATGGAATTATTAATCTGTTTTATGGGCCTAAGGCCAAAATCTAGTGGTGCATGAGGGTTGCACACTGAGTCTCGTGACTCACCCTATTAATTAACCTTTCAGATGATACCTAGTGCTTCGGACCGGGCTGGAGAGGAACGCAAGGTGGCCATGCAAAAGACCAACTGGATCCAGCAAAGAGTCTCAAGTTAATACTTTATATTTTTAATTAATGGATTTTTAATCTCGTTGTAATAAGGCTATAGGCCACTAGTTTATGTTTTGTTTTATTTTGGGTTTTAATTACTTTTAGTTATTTAAATTCTTATTGAACTAATGTATCTATTTAAATTTGGGTTTTTTTAATTTATAAAGGCATATTTTATTTAAACTATACACTATTAAATTTCTCTCGAATAAGAAGATAAACTTTAGAAAAATATTTTTTCTGAAAATACGACATGTTCTTCCAAAATTTTTAGTGACATACCAGATCCGATCGTGGTGTTTGGGCCGGGTTTGGGGTGTTACAGACTTTCTACTCAAAGCATCCGCGACCACATTCGCTTTCCCCAGGTGATAATCAATTACTAACTCATAGTCTTTTAGCAACTCAAGCCATCTTCAATGTCCCAAATTCAAATCTTTCTGAGTCATAATATACTTTAAGCTCTTATGATCAGTAAAGATGTGACATTTTTCACCGTACAAATGATGACGCCAATTTTTCAATGCAAAAACTATAGCGGCCAACGCCAATTCGTGAGTTGGATAGTTCTTTTCATGCGGCTTCAACTGTCTGGAAGCATAAGCAATCACTTTTCCTTCTTGCATCAATACGCAACCCAAACCATTCAATGACGTGTCGCTGTAAATCACAAATTCTTTACCCGATTCAGGTTGAACCAATACTGGTGCCTCCGTTAATAAAACTTTCAACTGATCAAAAATCTGTTGACATTTCTCTGACCACTCAAACTTCACATCTTTATGTAGCAATCTGGTCATCGGTGTAACAATCATCGAGAATCCTTTAACAAAACGTCGATAGTAGCCTGCTAATCCTAGAAAACTTTTGACCTCAGATACATTTCTAGGTGGTTTTTAGTCAATAACTGCAGAAATCTTGCTCGGGTCAACTCAAATGCCATCCGCCGAGACTATATGTCCCAAAAATCCAACTTTCCGGAGCCAGAACTCATATTTGCTAAATTTAGCATACAGTTGCTTATCTCTCAAGGTTTGCAACACAATCCTCAAATGCTCGGCATGCTCAGACTCATCTCGTGAATAGATCAGAATGTCGTCAATAAACACAACAATAAATCTGTCTAAATACGGTCTAGAGATCCGATTCATTAAATCCATAAAAATGGCAGGAGCATTAGTCAATCCAATAGGCATAAAAAGGAATTCATAATGTTTGTATCTCGTTCTGAACAGAGTTTTTGGCACATATGAGTCTTTAACTCGCAACTGATAATAACCAGATCTCAAATCAATCTTTGAAAACACTGTTGCACCTTTCAACTGATTAAATAAATCGTCAATTCTCGGTAGAGGATATCTATTCTTTATTGTCACTTTGTTGAGCTGACGATAGTCAATACACATTCTCATTGATTTGTCTTTCTTCTTTACGAACAATACAGGCGCACCCCAGGGCGAAGAACTCGGTCATGCAAAACCTCTATATGTTATCTCTTGCAATTGAGCTTTCAACTCTTTCAACTCGGTCAGAGCCATTCTATACGGAGCTATAGATATCGGTGAAGTTTCTGATACTAATTCAATAGCAAACTCAACCTCTCTGACTGGTGGCAACCTAGGCAATTCTTCTGGAAATACATTCGGATATTCACAAACTACAAGTACCGATTCAATCTTCTTTTCAGACACCTTGGTATCTAAAACATATGGTAAGTACGTGTCACAACCTTTTCTCACATATCTTTGAGCCGACATCGGTGAAATCACTATTTGCAATCCATTCGACTCATCAGATTCAATCTGAAGAATTTCATTATTCTAAAACTTCAATTCTATAATCTTCCGTCTACAGTCCACAACAGCATCATGTAGAGTTAACCAATCCATTCCTAAAATCACACTGAACTCATAAAACGGTAAAAGCATCAAGTCAGCTGGAAAACAGTAACCCCGAGTCATTAAAGGATAATTCTTGCAAACTTTATCAACTAAAACATACTTGCCTAAGAGGTTCGATACCTTAATCACAAACTCAATAGACTCGACAGGCAAACTCTTATTAAACACCAAATTCATACATATATACGAGTGTGTCGATCCAGTGTCAATTAAAGCAATCACATTAGTATCATAAAGAGAGAATGTATTGGTAATAACATTTGAGGACGATGCTTTTTTGCGAGTGTGAATAGCGTAGGCTCTAGCAGGTGCTCTGGCCTCGGATCTCACAGCTGAGTCCCTAGTTATACCTCTACCACTGGATACATTTCCCGTATTTCTCGCTGGTCTCCCTCTCGCAGTCGTGTAGCTCGATCTTGCATTCTAAACTTTTTCTTTCTTGGATAACTCTGGGCAATCTCGAATAAAGTGATCTGGTGAACCACATTTGAAGCAAGCTTTACTACTCTTATTCCAGCATTCACCAAAATATCATCTCCCACACTGTTGACACTCGGGTTTCTTATTTCTCACGCTTCCAATACATGATAGAGAAGCAGCTTGAGCTTTAGAATTTACATGTTGATTTCCACGATCTCTGTTCTGATATCCCACTGTTGCATTTGATCGACTAAATAAATCTCGAGATTTCTTTGATGGAGAATGATAAGATTTATTCATTGGTCTTTTTCTCGAATCTCTAGCTTCTGAATCAACTTTCTTCTTTTCTCGGCTGAAATCTTCGGCTTTGCAAGCCTGGTCAACTAATACAACGAATTCTTTAAAATCTAAAATTCCGACCAGAAGTTTAATATCCTCGTTCAACCCGTCAACAAACCGCTTGCACATAATCTCTTCAGTAGAAACATACTCCCAAGCGTACTTGCTCAACCGTATAAATTCTCTCTCGTACTTGATTACGGTCATACGACCTTGTTTCAATTCTAGAAACTCTTTATGCTTTTGATCAAGGAACCGTTGGCTTATATATTTCTTACGAAACTCGGTCTGAAAGAACTCCCAGATGACTCTCTCTCTCGGCACCACTGATACCAACATATTCCACCACTGATATGCACTATCCCTCAAAAGTGATATGGCACATTTTAAACATTCAGCTAGTGTGCAAGACAGCTCATCAAACACTCGAATCGTATTTTCAAGCCGAAATTCAAATCTCTCAGGATCATCATCAACATTAGCTCTGAACTCTTCAGCCCCGTGTTTACGAATCTTATCAATGGGAGGCTTGTTCAATCTTAAAAGCTCGACTCCTTGAGTAGATACAGGTACAAGTTGGGGAATAGGAGGGTGGAAGTTGTTGAGCAACTGGGTTCGTTCGAATATATTGAGTGAACCATTTGTTCATCATTTGGAGGAAGGCTTCTTTAGCCTCTCCTCCTTGGCTACCCGTCACGGGTTTAGAATCAGACGGCGCTATCCCTTACACGGGAGTAGGCGCATTACTCTCAACCTTATCAGCTATAGCTCGAGTAGGATCCATTACTATATGAAAACACATTTTAAAATGTCAAGAGTCATCACACTATCACAATTTATATCTGGCATGTATAGCTAGGCTCTCACACACGCTACGTTAGTCCTAGAATCGACTAAACCGTAGCTCTAATACTAATAAATGTAACACTCCTCACCCGTATTCAGCGTTAGAATAGGACTACAGAGCATTACAGGACTTACAACACTTTTAAAAGTTTATTTCATATACAATTTATCAATTCAAATACAATTCAATCACAAT
The DNA here is from genome assembly GCA_025698515.1 of Gossypium sturtianum. NCBI lineage: Eukaryota > Viridiplantae > Streptophyta > Magnoliopsida > Malvales > Malvaceae > Gossypium > Gossypium sturtianum. Next base: position 123,175,471 of record CM046950.1, read on the forward strand.
CAATCATAATGTCCCTTAAATGAGCCTACGAGGCCTTAAACATGCATTGAGAGTGGTTCGAGACTAAACCGATAACTTGATAAATTTTTCAACACTTATAAATTTTTTCTCCAAAACAGGGGACACACGCCCATGTGACCAGGTCGTGTGTCTCACACGGCCACCAGACACACCCGTGTCACAGGCCGTGTGAACATTTGAAATAGGAGCACATGGCCATGTCCCAGCCGATGTCCAAACAAGTGAGGTTACTAACTTGGGTCACATGGCCAACCACACGCCCGTGTATCTAGCCCGTGTACCCTTTGACGTGGCAACACACGCCCATGTGCCAAGCCGTGTGATCGGCCGTGCCAAACCTATAGGGTATACTGACTTATGCAAGACGGCCAAGTCTCACGCCCGTGTGCAAATTAGGGGGTTTACTGACTTGTGCCACACGGCCGAGCACACGCCCGTGTGTGAGTGCAAGACGGCCAAGTCTCACGCCCGTGTGCAAATTAGGGGGTTTACTGACTTGTGCCACACGGCCGAGCACACGCCTGTGTGTGAGACCGTGCGGACCATACTGACTTCATTTCAATTTCAACACCAGGGGACACATGGCCGTGTAACATGACCGTGTGTCACACACGGCTGAGACACACGCCTGTATCTCTGCCCATGTGGACAATAATAGGCTATTTACCAAGCCAATTTGCCACCCACATTTATGCTCACCTAAATAACCAACATGGCACCAATCCATAGTATAAATAAACATTCAATTTAGCCACAAACAAGGCTAATTCATACAATTTCCAATACTAGCAACCAACCTGTTTTTATCTCAAGTTTTACTCAACCAAAACCTACTAAAATACATATACCAATCAACTAGTTAAACCGTTACCTAACATACCTCATTTTGTACCAATTCACAAGCAAGGTACCAATTCAACAAACTTCATAATATGGTCATTCACATATCCATCCGAGAACTCAATATCAACCATATATGCACACATAAACACATAACCAAATCCACCAAATTAAGCTAAATCTCATGGCTATATTTACAAACCAAAACATATACATTTACAAGCCATTATAAATGACCAAAACCTTTATCAATCCATAATCAAAATGACTCAAAATACCTATACATGCCATATACTAAAAACATAGTTTCAAAAGTACCAAAGAGTCAGTGGATAGTGTGGTGAAGTCTCTGACGATCCCTGAATCTGAGCTAGCTTTGAAATCACTATAAAACAGGGAAAAGCAACAAAGTAAGCTATATAGCTTAGTAAGCTCATATGTTAACAATGAACAACTGATCGCTGTAAATCAGAGTTTTAAAATTTATAAAAGAATGATCGAACCTGGAAACCAACTCTGACAATGATTAAAGGCAAGTGCACCTATCGAACAGTAGTATAGTTTAGGCAAGACCGGATTATCGAACCCAAAGGAACTAAAAGTACTAATACTTACCGTCTTTTTATTATTTAGCCTTAATATAAAGTGATGGTTGTTTAAACTAAAATTAATATACTTACTAAGCTAAAACACAAAAACAAAAAGAATGAATTTGGGAAACAACTTTTGGAAAAACTCAGTTGACTCAAGCGATACCCTTAGGAAAAATCCACCTTGACTTCACTTGTTATTTAACCTTGAACCATATGATTTATTTACTTAGTTTGATCCGTGAGACTCCCTAACGTATATTAAACCCTCTCTCGAGGTGAATAACGCCTAACCCTAGGTTAATTAGTGGAACTCTCGCTCGCTTATAATAACCCCTAGAATAGCAATGAAATCAATCATGGACTCCCATATTAGGTTTCACCCTAATCCGCAAAAATCTCGTCACCCTATCTCTAGGCATGCGATCAACTCCGCTTAATTATGTTGGATCTACTCTTGGCGTGGTCTATTCCTCCTCCACCTAAGCACATTAGATTTGGATTAAGTTCACACAATTAAGAACAAACTAAGTTATTATCATATAATTCCAAAAATCAAATAACAAGATTCGTCATAGGTTTCATCCCTTTCGGGTATCCGAAGGTTTAGTTCATAACAATAAAGGAAAACATCTCAAGAGAAAAGATAACACAAAACATAAGAAATCCCTAAAATCCCCTGAAGGTATTGAAGAGGAGATCCTCCGTCTTGAGTAGAATTCTGGCTTCTTGAGATGGATCAACTGGCTATCTTCGAGTGATTCACACGAATCTGACCTTTTTGGCTTGGCTTTTTAGCCTAGCTTTCCGCCCCCCTTTCAGCTGGTACCTAGGGTGTATTTATAGGCTTTTGAAATATGTTTCTTTCTCCCTAAGTATCCTTTCCCGAATGAAATTACTCTTCTCCACGATAGTGGCACGGCCATGGCACACGCCCGTGTAAATCGTGGCCAGGCCGTGTTCGACACTGTTAAATGAGGCACGGCCGTGCAAGTCATGGACAAGGCCGTGTTCTAGTAGGAATGGTGGCACGACCGTGTGGAGTGGAGTTTAGGCCGTGTCGATTTTGTGGCTTGGCCCAACTTGGTCCATTTTAAGCCCGTTTCTCGTTCTTTTCGTCATCGGGTGCTTTCCTGAGTATAAGACATGAAAAGAAAGGATTAAGAGCACCTTTTTACATTAATTGGGGCTTAAATCATCCAAAAGCATACTAAATGTGGGTTTAGAATATGTTACTTTTACGGTTTATCAAATACCCCGACACTTAAGCTTTTGCTTGTCCTCAAGCAAAATTCTAAACCTACAATTAAAACGAACTTCCTGTAATTCATAATTCCTATTGATAGTGTCTCATCATAATTCATAGATAATTTATACATGGGTAATTCAATTCAAAGTGTCTTAAAAATTCAAACAGTATAAGTCATAGATTTTGTAGCACAAAACATAGGCGTTTCCCTTCATCTAAATAATTACCTCTGATTCGAAATCGACAAGGATTGACATCCTCTCAAAAGATTCGCTCAAATCACTCAAAGTGTTTAAGGTTCAAAATTTAGGCACTCAAAATTCAAACATGAAGAGTTAATCCCATAGGCTTGCATGAAAATCAAATCTCCACCACTGAAATATGGGATGAAACACAAATCAAAAGGTCTTTGTTAGGGTTGTAATGGGGCTAGGGTTAAGGTGTGGAGTAAGGCTAAATTTAGAGGGTTAGAATCGAGATTGAATTGAAAAATTACCTAACTAAGAACTAATGAACTAATAATAATAAACACATCAATTGAAAACTAGGAATACCAATAATAATACGAGCTTCTTCTTCGATCCTTGGAATTTAAGCGTATAAGCTCATTTAATCACAACTAATGATGAATAATGAATATACTTTTTTTTAAGAACAAACTAAATACATAATAAAGGATAAACTACTAAAATTCATAATTAGGCAACTAATCGGATCAAATCTCGATATAAGGGTAGTCAAAAGGAATAGTGATAACAAAACCAAAGGGGTTCTAGGTTAATATTAGTGGGTATGTCAATAAAAAGGGTGTCCGGTTAAAACGGGGTTAACTAGGGGTTAATTTGTGACAATTGGCTTTTTAGGGAATTAGTGAGTAAAATCCTAGGTGCCTTTATCATCTCTGTGAATCAAATCATAAAATGTGGTCTCGTCATGTATAATTGATGCAAGTTCTAGAATAACAAAACAGTGTTGACATACTCATAATAAAAAAAGTGAGCAAGAAAAATAATTTATGCTCTATAAGGCTAAAAAACTCACAAAAATTATGGGTATTTTGATGTCAACCTCATAAATTTCAAACTTCAAGGTAATATTTAAACTCAATTTGACAACCTAGAAAATTTTTAATTTCTGAAAATTAGACTTATCATGCTTGATTCTCTAGTATTCTTCAAATTTAATTATCAATGCACAATTATCAATGACTTAATCTGAAACCTATCAATAAAAGTCACAAATCATCAGAAATTTCATCCTAATTAGCAATATGAGTAAATTACTTAAGAACAAGACTAACTTCAGGTTGTTCACCCCCCACACTTAAGATGTACATTACCCTCAATGTACAGAGATATATAATGACAATTAATATGTAAAATCAAAAGAGAGGGGAGAGAGTGACACTCCCTGAATGAATGGATGATCTCTTATGTAGAAAACACGGCGAGGCGTCGGGATGGTGTTGGTGTTGGCTGATGACTTGAGTAGTGGGTTATTGCTCGTTGAAACTGCTAAGTCATCACTTAGAATTCTATTGGGGTCTAATTAAATAAATGTTAGGAATACTCGAAGGTTAGGAGTTAATGATAATCATGATAAAAGTTATCAAATGTATGATTATAATGTTCAAACTTAAGATGAATCGAACTTAAATGAAAATAACTAGACAATAAAATAGAATAAAATTAAAAATAAAAAAAACTTGAAAGTAAAAGAAAACTAGATAAAAGGACTCAAAAGTCCTCATCCTCTGCCGGGTCCTGTGGTGGTCCTGGTGGTGAGATATGCAGGTGCTGGCATATTTGTTGAAGGGTGGCCTCTAACCCGTCAAAGCGCCGAGTGTTTTCAAAGAAAAATACACTCGAATCGGCCAAGCCGCGCGCAGATGTCCGCTAATGATGGTTCTATACGGGACGGTCGCTGACTCGGAACCGGTACCTCCTGTGATTGTGGTGGGACATCGTCAGTAATGTCCTCGGGCTACCCCTCGTCTATGGCGGTCACAAATTGGTATTGAGGGGGTTCAGTCCCTCGTCAGTGTTTAATCATCCTCAGGTGTAGCATTGTCTGGATGCCTTGAGGTACCATGATGCCGATCAGTGTGAGGGAGGTGATCTGAGCTTCAGTGTCGAGGAGGTTGAAGTGTCGAGCCAACCTCATAATGTATGGCCCCATTGACAAAATCCCCTTCCTATGTTGCTCTGTCTGATGTTGAATCGCGTATGCGATAAAATATGCTAAGTTGAAAACATGTCCTTCAGACATGCATGATAGGAAGTAGACGTCCTGTTTGTTTACGACGCCCGTGCTTTCTCTGCGACCTGTGATGGTATGCGCGAGAATGGTGTGAATATACCTTAGAGCTAGGGAAAGTGTAGTCGCCTTAGAGCGGCTTGGATCGTAGATGCTTGTAGTGGGGTGTAGGTTTCGCCAGCATACGATTAGAGTGCAGTGGAGCTCACGGTTTAGATCGTCGAGTGGGTTTTCTTCTATGAATTCCCGTGTGTAAAGTCCTAGAGTTGTGCCGAATTGTGGTATGCTCGATCGACGTCTCAGTACCCTCTAGACTTTATCGCACTGCCTCGATCATCGAACTGCGCCATCACAGTTTGCAAAGTGAAGGTGGTGCAAAACTCGAGGGTAAGCTCCATATATGTGGGCTCGATGATGGAAAAGAATTGCTCCTACGGATCGATTGAAATGAAGGCTTGAATATCGGTTGCGAGCCTGACGTGTTCCAATGCGTTCCAATCCATGCACCTATCGGTGCCGAGGGGTCTATCCCGAAGTGCTTTGTAACGCTCTTCTTGAGTGTTCTGAGAAAATCAGAGGAATGGATGCCTAAGCTCGGAAGCAGCACTCGTGGAAGATAATCCGGGCCCCTTTCTTTTCTTGCTTGGGGTTGATTGTTTGTAACGTGGTGTTGACATGGTACCTAAAATTTGTAATCAGGCAGTTTCAAGCTTCATCAATAGTACAGCCATCATATGCCCACTAAGTCAAAAATTTTATAAGTCTCTACTTGTGAGCATGTTAATTAGAAGGGAAAAAAAATTTTCTCGGACAATAGTGGGCAGAGCAATGTATCAATTTCATGAGTTCATAATTCAATAATTAGTATAAAATCTAACAACAAATCTCCTAAATCACAAAAAATCATGCTTTTTAAGCTTTAATCTAAACAAAATCTGGAAATAAACAAGAATACTAAAAGACTAAGTCAAGAAAAGGGAACCAGGGATTGTGATGGTGGAGGACGATCAAACACGGGCAAAGCACGGCAGTGGTGCGAGCTTTTGCAGGACTAACACGGCGGTGGCAAGGGCGTGGCATTCAGCGGCACGGCTGTGGTGCGGGCGAGCGAGCGGTTTTTGGGTGGTTTTTGGAGAGAAAAGGCAAGGGGAGGATGCTTTGGGTGGAGGAGGGTGTATGTGCGGCCGGATTTGGGAGAAAAGAGTGTTTAAAACTGATTCTAGGGTTAGGTTTTGAGGGGGAAGACGGTTTGATTTATATAGGGGAGGTGGCACGGTCTATCGCCACGCCCGTGTTCTTTTTGAAAATGCCCGTGCTTTTTGCGATATCCAACATTTGGGCGCGTTTCAGGGTTCTTGGCACGGCCGTGGGTAGAGTAGCACGCCCGTGTTTGAATTGTCAGTATGTTGGCACAGTGAGGTCACACGGGCATGTGTTACCCGTATTCGATAAGTCAATAGCCCCGCACAATTGTAGGCCACGGGCGTGTGCAGCCCGTGCTCGATAAGTTAGTAGCCTCGCACGGTTGAAGGCCACGACCGTGTTTAGCCCGTGCGGGGCAAATCGTTTTGTCCCTATTTGTGCACGACTACTGGCACACCCGTTTCGAATCCCCTGTCTTCCACACGGCCATAGGCACGCCCGTATCGAAAGCCGTGGGGTTTAAAACCTGCTCTTTTATTAGTCTAAGTTAGTATGGAGTTAGATGCTGAGTAAAAGAGAAAATAAAAAATAAAATGTTAGTGAATTAGTGCTCGGGTTGCCTCCCGAGAAGCACTCGTTTATAGTCTTAAGCTATACTTTCCCTGTTTTCGGTTCTGAAAGGAGGCTCATGGAGCATAAGCTCCTCTCTCATATCTCCAAAATCTGCCCCATTATAAATTTTAAGTCGGTGGCCATTTACCTTGAATGTGGCTTTAGTAGGATGAGTTACCTCGATGGTGCCATATGGAAATATTGTTTTGATCATAAATGGGCCTTACCATCTTGATTTTAACTTTCTCGAAAATAGTTTAAGCCTTAAGTTGTATAGTAGGACCAGGTCTCCTACTTTGAATTGCTTTGATCTCTTGAGACGAGCATCGTGGCGTCGCTTTGTTGCTTCCTTATAAAGTTTTGAGTTCTCATAGGCTTCCGTTCTCCACTCGTCCAGCTCGTTCATCTGCATCATTCTTCTTTTTCCTGCAATTTTGAGGTCAGAATTCAAAAATTTTATTGGCCAAAAAGCTTTGTGTTCTAATTCGAATGGTAGATGACAAATTTTTCCCGTATACAAGTTTGTATGGGGATGTCCTTAGGGGTGTTTTAAATGTCGTTCTATAGGCCCATAAAGCATCATCTACTTTAATCGCCCAATCTTTCCTATTTGATTCAACCGCTTTTTTCTAGAATACGCTTAAGTTCTCGGTTTGCTACCTCAACTTGCCCACTGGTTTGAGGATGATATGGGGTGGTCATCCCCGTGGTATACTCCATATTTTTTTAGGACTTTTGCAAATTGAGTATTACAGAAATGAGTACCCCTATCGCTAATGATGGCTCTCGGTGTGCCAAATCGAGAAAACAGTTTCTTGAGAAACTTGACTACTACCCTAGCATCATTGGTAGGTAAAGCTTCCGCTTCTACCAATTTTGACATGTAATCAACTGACACTAGGATGTACTTGTTTCCAAACGAACTAGGGAATGGTCCCATGAAATCAATACCCCACACATCAAATATTTCACATGATATCATATATGTTTGGGGCATTTCATCACGTTTAGAAATATTACCTATTCTTTGGCATCTATCACACGAGGTAACATACCTGTTGGCATCTTTAAATAGAGTGGGCCAATAGAAACCTGATTCGAGTATTTTGTGTGCTGTCTTAATACCACTGTAGTGTCCTCCTGATGGTCCTGAATGGCAATGCTCCAAAATTTGCTCGCTTCTTTCTTTGTAACACATCTTCGAATTATCTGATCTGCTCATATGCGAAAAAGAAAGGGATCTTCCCAAAAATAATTATTCACATCAGCAAAGAATCGCTTCTTTTGGTGATGTGTTAATTTCCTTGGCAAGACGTTAGCTGCTAAATAATTTGCAATATTAGCAAACCATGGTACCTCAGAATGTGTTATAGAAAAGAGTTGTTCTTCGGGAAATGAATCATTTATTTCACATTCATCGATTTCTTTGGTGTGTGGATTTTCAAGTCTGGAAAGGTGATCAGCTGCAAGATTCTCGGCTCCCTTCTTATCTTGTATTTCTAAGTCGAATTCCTGCAAAAGAAGAATCCATCGTATGAGTCTGGGTTTTGCATCAGGTTTCTTTAAAAGATAACGAAGAGCGGAATGATCACTGAAAACGACAATTTTAGACAATATTAGATACTACCTAAATTTATCAAAAGCAAAAACTACGGCTAGCAATTCTTTCTCTGTGGTGGTATAATTTTCTTGTGCGGGTGTTAGTGTTCTGCTAGCATAGTAAATTGGCTGAAAATGCTTGCCTCTTCGTTGTCCCGTAATCGCACTCCATCGCGAGTCACTTGCATCACACATTAGTTCAAAAGGTAGATTCCAATCAGGTGCAATTATAATTGGAGCATTTATTAGTTTATCCTTAAGGATATTGAATGCATCTAAACAATCCTGATCAAAATCGAAAGGAACATCTTTTTCTAGCAATTTTGTTAAAGGCTTAGCTATTTTAGAAAAATCCTTAATGAATCTTCTATAAAATCCCGCATGTCCTAAAAAGCTTCTAATGGCCTTAACTGAACTGGGAGGAGGTAATCTTTCTATGGTTTCAATTTTTGCTTTATCTACCTCGATCCCTTTACTAGAAATTTTATGTCCTAATACTATTCCTTCTTGTACCATGAAGTGACATTTTTCCCAATTCAAAACAAGGTTTGTTTCCTCACATCTCATTAGGACTCGTTTTAAATTTTTAAGGCAAAGGTGGAAAGAATTACCGTAAACAGATAAATCATCCATAAATACCTCCATGATATCTTCCACGAGTTCATCAAAGATTGCTAGCATGCAACGCTGAAAAGTAGCAGGAGCATTACATAATCCAAAAGGCATTCTACGATAAGCAAACGTACCGTATGGGCATGTGAATGTTGTCTTTCCCGATCTTCAAAAAGCTATTGGGATTTGGAAATAGCCGGAGAGTCCATCTAGGAAGTAATAGTACATGTGTCCTGATAACATTTCTAGCATTTGATCAATAAAGGGTAGGGGAAAGTGATCTTTTCTAGTGGCATCATTCAGTTTCCTGTAATCTATGCAAACTCTCCAACCTGTGACTGTCCTGGTAGGAATTAGTTCATTATTTTCGTTAGCTACCATGGTAATGCCTCCTTTCTTTGGGACAACCTACACAGGACTCACCCACTTACTGTTAGAAATAGGATAAATTATTCTAGCATCTAGAAGTTTAATTACCTCGGCTTTCACGACTTCTTTTATGTTGGGATTTAGACGTCTTTGTGGTTGCACACATGGCTTGTACTCATCTTCCATTAAAATTTTGTGGGTACAAAATGTTGGGCTTATTCCTTAATGTCGAGATCTTCCAAGCTATGGCTTTTTATGCTCTCTCTCGCACTGTATCAACTCCTCTTTTTCCTTGGGTTCTAATTCTGAAGAGATAATTACTGGTAACGTAGAATTTTCCCCAAGGAATACGTACTCTAGGTGTTTTGGCAGTTGCTTTAATTCTAAATTGGGCGGTTCATCAACAGAGGGTTTTTGTTTGAAATCGTCATCAAATTCGATGCTTTCTTTCTCCGTTTGTTTTGATGATAATTTTAGCTCAGAAGCTTCATCTTCTTCTCCCTCTTCTTGAGTGAGACACAGTTCCATCGTGTCATCATGCAAGATTTCCTATAAAGAGTTTTGAACAAGATGGTCATTGGTATCAACAAAATAACATGAATCATCTTGTTCTCTAGAATATTTCATGGCATCATAAATGTGAAAACTAATTTCCTCATCACCTATCCTTAATGCAAGTTTACCATCACCTACATCAATAACAGCCCTAGCAGTAGCTAAAAAAGGGTGCCCTAGTATTAAAGGGACCTCAATGTCTTCATCCATGTCAAGCACAACAAAATCAACAAGAAAAATAAATTTATCAATTTTTACCAAGACGTCTTCGACAACTCCCCTAGGATATTTAATAGATCTATCAGCTAGCTGAATACTCATCCTAGTGGGTTTTGGTTCCCCAAGATCTAGTCGTTTAAACATCTCATACGGCATTAAATTAATACTGGCACCTAGATCAGCTAATGCTTTCTTAACATTTAAACTGCCAATTAAACAAGGAATAGTAAAACTTCCTGGGTCTTTTAATTTAGTTGGTAGCTTGTTTTGGAGGATGGCCGAACATCCTTCATTAAGCTCCACCATTGATATTTCTTCAAGCTTCCTTTTATTCGCCGGAGTTCTTTCAAGAATTTCGCGTACGTCGACATCTGTGAAATGGCTTCAACAAAAGGTAAGTTAATATGTATCTGTTTAAAAAGCTCGAGAAACTTACCATATTGGGAGTCTAATCGTTCTTTCTTCAACCTTGCTGGATATGGGATCGGTGGTTTACTTTCTTTATGTACTGGAATTACATCCTCAATTTTCATATCCCTTATTTTGTCATCTATGGGTGGCATTCTTTTCTCTGGTTCGACTAGCTCCTTTCTGCTTCCTAGTGTAACTGCCTTTGCCTGTTCTATTTCTTTAGAGAGAACCGCTGATCGAATTTTAGAAACCATCTCAGTAAGTTGTTTGATTAACTAATAAATTCCCCAACTTGACTCTCGATCATTTTGATCGCTGTTTGCTGATTATCTACTGTTGTCTCAGTCTTTTGGAAGCGGGCCTCTGCCGATGCCATGAATTTGATCAGCATCTCTTCAAGACTCGGCTTCTTGTCCTGTGGATAAGGCTGATTTTGGAAATTTTGAGGAGGTTGTTGTCTTTGAATTCCTTGACTTCCTTGTCCTCCCCACGAAAAATTTGGGTGGTTCCTCCAACCTGGATTATAATTATTACTATATGGGTTATTATTAGATCTGAAATTGTTACCTATATAGTTCATCTGTTCGCTCTCTGTGCCCGGTTGGTAGGGTGGGTACTCAGAATTCGCCACAGTTCCACTTACATCACACTGCATCACTGGATTTACCTACGAAGAACACAAACTATCAATCTTCTTATTCATCAACTCTACCTGGTTTGATAGCATGGTTACTGCGTCGAGGTTGTAAACTCCGGCTGTTTTTGTTGGTTTTGTTCTTGTAACTTGCCACTGATAGCTGTTCTACGACATCTCTTTAAAAAACTCGTAGGCTGCCTCAGGAGTTCTATTATTTAGGGTTCCACCGGCGGCTGAATCAATTAATTGCCTTGTTGAAGGATTCACACCGTTGTAAAAAGTTTAGACTTGGAGCCACAATGGTAATCCGTGGTGTGGGCATCTCCTCAAGAGATCTTTGTATCTCTCCCATGCGTCGTATAATGTCTCTAAATCCATCTGCACATAAGAAGATATATCATTACGTAACTTGGCCGTTTTGGCCGGTGGAAAATATTTTAATAGAAATTTTTTGGTCATTTGTTCCCATGTAGTAATTGACCCTCGTGGTAACGAGTTTAACCACTGTTTGGCTTTATTCCTTAATGAAAAGGGAAATAACCGAAGACGTATGGCATCATCAGAAATGCCATTTATTTTGAAGGTATCGCAGAATTCTAAAAAGTTAGCTATATGAATGTTTGGATCTTCATCCTGCAAACCATCAAATTGAACAAATTGTTGAATCATTTGAATAGTGTTAGGCTTTGATTCAAAATTATTAGCAGCTATAGCGCAGCCTAACAATACTCGATTCTCATTTCATTAAATGAGGTTTAGCATAATCATACATAGTACGAGGAGCATTCTGATCCGCCAAATCGTTTTGTGGTGGTGGATTATTTTCGTCCATCCCTTCAGTAGGATTGGATCGATCTTCTCGCTCTCCTTGGTAATTTAGGGCTCGCCTAATTTCTCTGTGATTTCTTCGAGCGGTAGCTTCAATGTCACTGTCGTATTCTAAAGGTCCTCTCGGGTTCCTTCTAGTCATAAACTAGAGGTACCTGCTATGAAAAGAAAGAAAGAAAATTTAGCAAATTTAAAATTAAAACTAAAAATAAATTGCGAGAAAAAAATAATGGTTAAAGTAATAAAAACAGAGATTTCTTAATATTTTAGTTCCCCGGCAACGGCGCCAAAAACTTGATCGCTGTAAATCAGAGTTTTAAAATTTATAAAAGAATGATCGAACCTGGAAACCAACTCTGACAACGATTAAAGGCAAGTGCACCTATCAAACAGTAGTATAGTTTAGGCAAGACCAGATTATCGAACCCAAAGGAACTAAAAGTACTAATACTTACCGTTTTTTTATTATTTAGCCTTAATATAAAGTGATGGTTGTTTAAACTAAAATTAATCTACTTACTAAGCTAAAACGCAAAAACAAAAAGAATGAATTTGGGAAACAACTTTTGGAAAAACTCAGTTGACTCAAGCGATACCCTTAGGAAAAATCCACCTAGACTTCACTTGTTATTTAACCTTGAACCATATGATTTATTTACTTAGTTTGATCCGTGAGACTCCCTAACGTATATTAAACCCTCTCTCGAGGCGAATAACATCTAACCCTAGGTTAATTACTGGAACTCTCGTAACCCCCTAGAATAACAGTAAATCGATCTGTGGACTCCCATATTAGGTTTCACCCTAATCCGGTAAAATCTCGTCACCCTATCTCTCGACATGCGATCAACTCCGCTTAATTATGTTGGATATACTCTTAGGCAGGGTCTATTCCTCCTCCACCTAAGCACATTAGATTTGGATTAAGTTCACACAATTAAGAACAAACTAAGTTATTATCATATAATTCAAAAAATCAAATAACAAGATTCGTCATAGGTTTCATCCTTCTTCTGTATCCAAGGTTTAGTTCATAACAATAAAGGAAAACATCTCAAGAGAAAAGATAACACAAAACATAAGAAATCCCTAAAACCCCCTTAAGGAATTGAAGAGGAGATCCTCTGTCTTGAGTAGAATTCTGGCTTCTTGAGATGGATCAACTGGTTATCTTCGAGTGATTCCCACGAATCTGACCTTTCCGGCTTGGGTTTTTAGCCTAGCTTTCCGCCCCCCTTTCAGCTGGTACCTAGGGTGTATTTATAGGCTTTTGAAATACGTTTCTTTCTCTCTAAGTATCCTTTCCCGAATGAAATTACTGTTCTCCACGGCATAGGCACGGCCATGGAACACGCCCGTGTAAATCGTGGCCAGGCCGTATTCGACACTGTTAAATGAGGCACGGTCGTGCAAGTCGTGGCCAAGGCCGTGTTCTAGTAGGAATGGTGGCACGACCGTGTGGAGTGGAGTTCAGGCCGTGTCGATTTTGTGGCTTGGCCCAACTTGGTCCGTTTTAAGCCCGTTTCTCGTTCTTTTCGTCGGGTGCTTTCCTGAGTATAAGACATGAAAAGAAAGGATTAAGAGAACCTTTTTACATAAATTGGGGCTTAAATCATCCAAAAGCATACTAAATGTAGGTTTAGAATATGTTACTTTTACGGTTTATCAACAACTATCATCATTCATTAATCATTCATATAATAGAAACCAATGTGCAACAATTCTATTAAATCTCAAGCTATCAAATGATCATCCATATAACTTACCAAGGAACTCATCAATTTCATAGTTTTCAATACTCAATTCATTTCCGTACATACCTGTACCATCTCGTACCAAACTCATAATCAACCACATTCTTCTTTTACCTGTTCAACCATTCGGAATAGAAATCGGATACTCAAGGTCTCACAGGGTAAGTACCTATACCATGGCCCGAAGCCGAATCAAGGTAACTTATCCAAAATTCTGATATCATGGCCAGAAGCCAAATCAGCCGATATGCATGGCCCAAAGCCAAATCGGTGTATCTCGCACCCAAAGTGCTAATAACATGGCCCGAAGCCAATTCAAACTATACCTAAAGACATGTCACTAGCATCCTAAACTATTCCTAAGGTTTAACTGGGATTTTCAACTATCGAATCATCGTTAAATTATTTCTGAACTCGTCCGTAATCACATAATCACAATTCATTCTATATCGAAGCATATAAAATACATTTGAAAAGAAATTATAACGTACGAACTTACCTAGGATGTTAAAATGGCAAATCGAGTAGATTAGTCGATAACTTTATCTTTTCCCCGATCCAAGTCCGTTTTTCTCAAATTGAGCATTAAAACGATAAAATTACTGAATGAAACTTTCACACAATCATCCAATCATGCTGTAAACCTTAAAATAAAAATAAAATAAATATTTTGACATCGTATTTGTGGTTCCGAAACCACTGTTCCGATTTGACCAAAAACAGGCTGTGACATTATCCATCAATTCGCCTTTCATCACTGGACGATCGTACTCAATCCTGCGTTCTACTCAATTAGAGCTTTTAATTCTATTTTCAAATAATTATGATATTAATAATTCAATAACAAAGATATAATAATAATACATTATATCATCTCTAATTTAACAATTAATCATAAAATTCAACCATATGAACTTACCTGGAGTAGATTGTAGAAGTTGTAGAAACTCAGGGACTAATCTGTTCATTTTTCTTTTCCACGTTTATCTTCGAGTTCTTGATCTATAATATAGAATTATTCATTCATCAGCATATAATTCAATTCTAATTCACTTCACAATTTATGCTCTTCAATTTTTGAATTTACATATTTACCTCAGATTTTATAGTTTTTACAATGTAGTCCCTGATTAACTAACCCATCAATTGAACTAATTTTTATCAATTAAAACTTTATCTAATTATTTTAGGCTACTATACAGCCTTTGATACTTAGAATTTCAACACTAAACCCTAATTCTTAACTTTTTCACAATTAGGTCCTAATTTAAATTTCTATTGAAATCACTTAATAAAATCATCACATAAAAAAAAAAATAAGAGCTTCAAATCCATGTTTATTCATTATAAAATTCTAGCACTCATCCATGGTAACTTTCAAAATAACTTATAGAATAAAAAACTAATGAATTAAATAGTTGGACCTAATTGCAAAAGTCTTAAAAACACAAAAATTTCAAGAAAAGAACAAAATTGAACTTACTTGGAGAAAAAATATGAAAATCAACTTAAGAAATCCTCCTATGGTGTTTTGCTGAAGTTTTAGAAGAAAATTATCAAGAACTCTCATGAAATTTCAATTTTAAAGTTTAAATTTACAAAATTTCCAATTTTACCCCTTATTCACATTGTTTCCTTACTAATTTCTTTGTCCTTTCCGTCCAGTCTATATAATTTTAGGCCCAATTACTCTTTAAATCCTTCTTATTTATTATTTTAGCTATTTAGTCACAATTTTTTTAATTAGCAAGTTTTGCACCTTTTTCAATCTAGTCCTTTTTATTTAATTAACTATCAAAACGTTAAAATTTCCTAACGAAACTTTAAAATTAACTCAATAACACTCCGTAAATATTTATAAAAAATATTTATGGCTCGGTTTATGAAATCAAGGTCTCGATACCTCGTTTTCAACCCAATTTACCTAATAAATTCTTTTAAATCACAAAATTCACTAATTCAAGCTTACTACTAAAATCACACTTGACTAATAAATATTAATGTAACAGTCTGGTTTATACCCTAGTCAAAATAGTGGTTTCGGGACCACAAATTTGAGTCAGTAAAATATTTTAATATTATTTTTCATGCTTCTGATATGTGAATTAGTATGTGTGAAAATTCTGTGAGTTAATTTGTTCGTTTATATGTTCAATTTGAGGAAAGGATTAAATTGCATTGAATGCAAATTTGCATGTTTTATGAAAAGACACCTATTTTAGATGGCTTTTAAATGAGGAGTCTTTAAAAGGTAATAAGCCCATTATTTGAGTAAGTGGATGAACATGGTAAAAATGACCTTATATGATATGTTTTATGCATTTAGAATTTAAGGTTAATTTTGTAAATGGATTAATAACATGATTTTTAATGAAACCAAAAGTATGAAATTAGCTGAGGTCATCATCTTCTTGCCAAAAATCAAAAGAAAATAAGGGTTTAAAAGCTTTCACACATTCGACACTTGCAAGCTTTGATTAAGGTATGTTTTGGCTTCGGTTTTTGATAATTTCTACGTTTTCGTAATCGTTGCTTCGTCTAATTCAAAACCCATGTCTTAATTTTGAGAATTGATGATGATTTTGAAATGTGTCTTTGATGAAAAAATGAGCTTTGGAACATTTGATGATGAAAAATGGAATATACGTGTTTGATTAGCATATTTTGTCTTTGAAGTTTTGATGAATTTGAGTAATTTGGTTGTAATTGAGAAAATAATATTTTGAAGGACTAATTTGTGAAATAAAGGAAATGTTTGGATTGATATGAGTATAGTGTGTATTCAGCTAAGCATGGGTATATGATAATTTTATGTATTTTGTGATTTTGTAAATTAAGGACTAAAATGTCCAAATGTGAAAATGTGAGGGTTAATTTGCAAATTGCCCTAAATATGTGTTCTTGGATTGAATTGAATGAATTAGTGAATAAATGGATTAAATTTTAATATGTATAGATCAAGAACCGAAGAAAACGGACTTAGGTCACGGGAAAGCGAAAGTAGTCAAATAACCGAATCCGATCAACTATCTGAATCCGAGGTAATTCAATATACAAATAAATGTATTCGAATTGACAAATTTGTGAATATATGAAATTTGAATTGCTATGCATCATACTTAAAATGATGAATATATGTGGATTCTGAGAGAGTATCGAGAGATGGTTAATCTCCGAGAAGTCCCGTCTGAACCTAGGAATAGATAGAGTAGTATATGTCATGACGTAGATGTTCGATATCTGATCACATGTAAGACCACGTCTGGGACGTTGGCCTTGATTCGAGATTTCGTATAAGACCACGTCTGGGACGTTGGCATCGATATGAGATTTACGTGTAAGACCATGTCTGGGACATTGGCATCGTATTTGATTCATGTAAGACCCTGTCTGGGACAGTGGCATCAATATCTGATTACATGTAAGACCACGTCTGGGACATTGGCATTGTACGACTATTCCGAGCTTTCTGAGTATCCTATTAGATTCTGAACGGTTCAACGGGAAAATCTGAGAAATGAACGACTATGTGAGTTGTATATCTATTTTAGGTACGTTCGAAAAGTACACTATATGTGTATGAAAGGTAAGTGTCTATATGAACTTACTAAGATGAATTTGTGTATTGAAATAGTGAGATAATATGTGAAGATATACTTGAATGAGCCATGTGTATATGTGATATTTGAGTTGAAGAATGTCGTAAACTATGGCTAAGCAAATGAGCCAAAGAATATGTGATGAATTTGCAATGAGATACATTAATATCATTGTATCAATATGGTTATGAGCATTTTATGTTAAGTTTATTTGTATATGGCTTACTAAGCTTTTGAAAAGCTTACTTTGTGTGTGTTTGTTTTGTTTTATAGATTGTCAAAGCTACTGAAGGCTGAGGACCGTCAAGGATCATCATCACACTACCTAAGCTCATTTTGGTACTTTTTGGAAATGTATATAGCTAAATATGGCATGTATAGGCTAGATATTTTGGTACATATATGAGATGTGTAAATAGCCATGTGATGTGGCTAGATTAAATGTTGGTAATATGCATGAGTGAATATGGTATATGATGCATGATTTTGTATGACTTGATAGCTAATGAAATGGCCAAGGCTATGGTAAGCATATGAATGCATTATGAGTATGTATGTGTGAGCAAAGGAATGATTATTTGGGAGGTAAATGTAGATGAATCATGCTTGAATGTATATGTGTTTTAGTTGTGCAAATTTTCATGAAAGGAAATGAAGTTGGATGTAAAGATTTGTTGAGTAATTTGACATGATTTTGAATGTCAATTGTGATTGAAATGAATTGGTATGTTGCTTGTAGAGATGACCCTAGTGTGGGTGGCAATTTTGGCCTTGCTAGTGGCCTGTTTTGCATACACGGCTGTGGCACACGGGTGTGCCTGGTGGCCATGTGAATAAGTCAGTAGCTAGCCTAATTTTACACGGCCATGGCACACGGGCGTGTCTGGTGGCCGTGTGAATAAGTCAGTATACATGCTCTATTTTGGCACGGCCAGACACATGGGTGTGTCTGTAGCGGTGTGAGGCACATCGGCCCGACTTTATACCTGCGCAGTGACCTCTGCGCATGTTGAAAAAGTTTTAAATTTTTGAGAATTTTCATATGTGTTCGGTTTAGTCCCGGCCCTATTCTAAAGCATGTTAAAGGTCTCGTTGACCTATTTAAGGGACACTTTGATCTGATTGGTTGAATTCTATTATGAAATGTCTGTAAAAGTTTCCGATCTGTCCGGTAATGCCATTAACCCTAAACCTGTGATGGTTACGGGTTAGGGGTGTTACATTTGGTTCGTATCAGAGCTACGGTTTAGTCGATTCTCGGACTAACATAGTGTGTGAGAGTCTAGCTATACATGCCATATATCTGAACTGTGATAGTGTTATGAATCCTGACGTGTAAAATGTGATTTTCGTATAGTAATGGATCCCCGAAAGAGCCATAGTTGACGATGTAGAAAGCATTGCGCCTGCTCCCGCTAAAGGGACAACGCCATCTGATTCGAGACCAGCTACGAGCGGTCAAGAGGGAGAAGCTAAACAAGCTTTCTTCCAGATGATGAGTGAGTGGTTCAATCAATTTGTGAGAAATAATCTAGCTTTTTTCACAACCTCCGCCCCCGCCTAATCCCCCTCAGACTTCAGTTGTGCCTCCGATAATGGGTATAAATCTGTTGAACAAGCCTCTGGTAGAAAAAATCCGTAAGTATGGGGCTGAAGAGTTCAAGGTTACTAGTGACGACGGTGCTGAAAAAGCCGAGTTTTGGCTTGAGAACACAATCCGGGTATTTGATGAAATGTCACTGAATCATGAAGAATGTATTAAATGTGTTATATCTTTGTTACGAGACGCGGCCTATCAATGGTGGAAAACTTTGATTTTAGTTGTTCCGAAAGAACGGGTTACTTGGGATTTCTTCCAGTCTGAGTTTCGAAAGAAATATATCAGTCAGAGATTCATTGATCAGAAGCGGAAAGAATTCTTAGAGTTGAAATAGGGCCGCATGTCTGTCACTTAATACGAACGAGAATTTGTGAGATTAAGTCAGTATGCTCAGGAATGTGTATCGACTGAAGCAATAATGTGTAAGGGGTTTGAAGACAGCCTTAATGAAGATATCCGTTTGCTAGTTGGGATTCTAGAGATAAAATAGTTTGTGGTACTTGTTGATCGAGCGTGCAAAGCTGAAGTACTCGGGAAAGATAAAAGAAAAGCTGAGTCTGAAGCTAGAGATGTGAGAAAGAGATTTCCGGGTAAATTATTTCAGTTTGCTTCGAAGAAATCCAGAGATGAACAAAGTCGTTTGAGAGTTAATGTGGGACATTCTAGTAGAGCTCGAGCTAGATCACAGTTGAGCTCTAAAGCTCCAACAACTTCAATAGCAAGTGTTGGAAATGTTCGATCTGAAAAACCTGAATGTAGGCATTATGGAAAAAGGCATTCGTGAAGTTGTAGATTAAATGATCGAGCTTGCTTCAGATGTGGATCATTAGATCATTTCATTCGTGATTGCCCAGAGTCTGTTGAGCAAGAGACTGCCCAGAATCCGAGATCCGATAATGCTCTAGTGAGAGGTAGACCTTCCCGAAATGTAAGAAATGTCAGTGGTAGTCAGAGAACTACGAGAGATATTGTTGCGAAATTCGAAGCTAGGGCACCTGCCAGAGTGAAACACCCCCAAAACCGACCCACGAGCCTTGACCGGATCTGGTATGTTCCTCGAGAAAACATTTGAAAATCTGTTTGTTACTTAGGAAAAATTCGTGTGGTTTTGAAGAAGGATTTTCTTGTGTTGGGTTCAATTGGAAACCTTGTATATATTTTTTTTAACTTTAAATTGGAAATTTATTTGTGATTAGGTGGTCAAAAACACTTAATATTTATTTTTTTAGTAAACCATTTAACCTTGATTTAAACTTAATCGTATAGTAATAAAATCTAATAAAAAGCATGCATAAAACAGTTCATATTAATGGCCTTATTACATCAAAAATTAAACCCAAATTAAATCCAAAATACTTAAAATGAAACAAGTCCAAAATAAAGTCCCGAACTGAGCATGGCCACCACTAAGCTCCTGCCGACCCGGTCCATCACTGAGCGTCACCTAAAAAATATTCCCACAACGGGATGAGTCAAACAAACTCAGTGTATAGCAACCACACTAAGCCCTAATGATTTTGGCATATCAAATCATACATATACATATTACAATTTACAAATAATGATGCATTCCCGAACCCAAACCTAGATGCCATCCGCTACACATCACCCCGTACCAACCGTCACACCGTGGGGACTACTAAGTCAACCCTCCATCTCTACACATCATCGAAGCGCATTGTAGTCGACATGCTCATCGCCCTTATAAATTCGTGGCGAGCCACCACATAATATATTTTGTGACATAAGTCACCACATTCAAATTATGTGACCGAAGTCACCATTTCATATATTGTGACCAAGTCACCATATTCATATATTGGGGTATAAAACCACCAATCACTTCCCTTTCAATATCACCCTTATGCCCATGCACATTACAACACATACAAAATCATCCCTTGTAGCTTATTTCACATTCTTATCAATAGTCACATATGTGCCATATTCCAAATTGCATATGTTTTATTAACATAGAGTTAAAGTTACGTGCACGAGTACTTTGTACCATAACATGGTACCTTTCTATTACATTCATACTATTATAACACGTATATTAACTTAAAGCCGTAATCTACTAAGATTTATTGTGGGGTACACACCTGATATTAACGCTTTATTAAAATCCTGAAAACCCAATCCAATCCTTTAAATCTCAAGTTCCTACATTTGGTCAATCGCTTAATATTTAGAAAAAGCCTATTCGGCTATACGATCAAATCCCGAAGGATTATTGCACCCAAAACTCTTACCTTGTCCCGATTTGATTACTAATCAAATCCCGAAACGTTGTAGTCCTTCCTCCTTGTAATCGGCTAACACTAGATCAATTGACTAGGTTAGTTTCTGGCTTTTGAATAGGTAAGAAATAGATCTAGTTGCTAAATAGGGCCTTGGCCGAATGTACATGTACACTTACCTTGCGTTTTTAAATCCCAAAAGTGGTCTTTGGCTTATGAAGTTGCCGAAATACCTTAGATCTGAAATCTCGGATGATCTCCCTAGAAGTCGGCTACAATGGAAATCCCAAAATTCACCTTCCATGTTTCGGCCAACAAGATTAGGAGGGATTAGATTAAACTTTCAGCTTAAAAGAGAGATTGACAAACAAAGAACAATCGGTCTTACCCTTAATACTGTAGTTGATTGCACACTTGCTTGACACCACTGTGGAATTCGGCTATAGACTGAGTGTTGATCACAAGTTTCGGCTTTTGATGATCACTTAGAAAGATTCGGTTTTAACTAAGAAAGAAAAGAAAGGTATAGGACTTAGGGAAATTCGGCCTCAATTGTCAAAGAAGAAAAAGAGAGAATAAAAGATGGACACCCCAAAATTCGGCATTATCCCTTTTCCATGCTTCAAAACTGATTAAGCAACCCCAAAGAGTCCCACATTCGGCCATTGCTTCATTCTCTCACTATCAAATCCCTTGTTATTCTCCTATTTTTCCTCTTCCTTGCACAATCAAAATAATTTAAAATAAATCAATAATTATCTCCTAGCTTTGCTGAATTTAAAAAGAATTTGAACCTATCTAAAGCTCCTCCCTCAGTCTCCTCATGCCGTCCACCTCTGCTCCTTGTTGCCGCAAAATAAAAGCTTTTATTTAGCTTCCCATACGACTCGAACCTTGGCCCTGCACACATGCTTACCTAGGCTTTAAGTGGCACCTTCAAGCCACTTTACCAAGCCCAATTCTGTGTCATATTTCCCCTACATTTTCTCTTAAGGCCTATCAGGCCTAGCTCCCTCTTTTAAACTTGAAATCTAATAATTTCTAAGGCATTTGCCAATATTCCTAAGTTCTAAAAATCCATAAAACACACTCAACACACACACAGGCATGCTACTTCATATAATTGAGCAATATGCATAAGCCATAAATCCCGAATGTTACACAGAGCGTATGCTATCCAAGCTCGGGAGGAAGCTTCATCTCCTGATGTTATAACGGGTACATTTACTCTTTACGATACTTCTGTGATTGCATTGATAGACCCTAGTTCTACTCACTCATATGTATGCATGAATTTAGTATCCAATAAGACTTTGCTTGTAGAGTCTATTGAGTTTGTTATAAAAGTATCGAACACCTTAGGTAAAAGTGTCCTGGTTGACAAAGTATGCAAGAACTGTCCGTTAATGTTTCGAGATATCTGTTTTCCTGCTGATCTGATGCTATTACCATTTGATGAGTTTGATATCATTCTGGGTATGGACTGGTTGACATTGCATGATGCTGTTGTGAATTGTAAAAGAAAGATCATTGATTTAAAAGGTCGGAATGATGAAATAGTTCAGATTGAGTCTAGTGAATTGAACGGATTGTGATATCTGTGTTGAAAGCTTAGAGTTATGTAAAAAAGGGTTACGAAGCTTATTTTGCTTATGTAATTGATTCGAAAGTGTCTGAAAAGAAAGTTGAATCAGTGCCAGTTGTTTGTGAGTTTTTTTTATGTATTCCCTGAAGAATTGCCGGGATTACCTCCGATACGTGAAGTTGAATTTGGTATTGATCTGTTGCCTGGTACGACACCTATTTCGTTAGCTCCGTATAGAATGGCACCAACATAGTTGAAAGAGTTAAAGTCACAGTTGCAAGAGTTGACTGACAGAGGGTTCGCAAGACCGAGTTTCTCACCTTAGGGTGCTCCTGTTCTATTCGTGAAAAAGAAAGATGGCACGATGAGAATGTGCATTGACTATCGTCAGTTAAACAAAGTGATTGTAAAGAACAAATATCCATTGCCCAGAATTAATGATTTGTTTGATCAGCTAAAAGAAGCCACTGTGTTTTCTAAGATTGATCTGAGATCGGGATACTACCAGTTGAGAGTAAAAGATTTAGACATTCCAAAAACTGCTTTCAGAACAAGGTACGGGCATTACGAGTTTTTAGTTCTGCCATTTGGACTAAAGAATGCTCCTGCTGTTTTTATGGATCTGATGAACAAAATTTTTAGACCATACCTAGATCGATTTGTTGTTGTATTCATTGATGACATCTTTATTTATTCACGTGATGAAAATGAGCATGTCGAGCATCTGAGAATTGTGTTGTAAACTTTGCGAGATAAGCAGTTGTATGCAAAATTCAGCAAATGTGAATTCTGGTTGCGTGAAGTCAATTTTCTTGGACTTATTGTATCGGCCTCTAGAATACGAGTTAACCCGAACAAGATTTCAGCTATTCTGGAATAGAAACCCGCGAAGAATGTGTCTGAAGTTCGCAGTTTTCTGGGACTTGCTGGTTATTATAGACGGTTTGTAAAAGGATTTTTGATGATAGCTACTCCGTTGATTAGATTGCTCCAGAAAGATGTGAGATACGAATGGTCCGATAAATGTCAGAAAAGATTTGATCAGTTGAAATCCCTTTTGACTGAAGCTCCAGTTTAGACAAAACTAGAATTGGGTAAAGAGTTTGTGATTTATAGCGATGCTTCATTGAATGGTCTAGGATGTGTTCTGATGCAGGAAGGCAAAGTGATAGCTTATGCCTCGAGACAACTAAAGCCTCATGAAAAGAATTATCCGACACATGTTCTTGAGCTAGCTGCGATTGTATTCGCATTAAAGATTTGGCGACATTATCTGTACGGTGAGAAATGTCATGTGTTTTCAGATCACAAAAGTTTGAAGTATCTGATGGCTCAGAAAGATTTGAATCTGCGACAGAGAAGATGGTTAGAGCTATTGAAAGACTATGATCTTGTGATAGATTATCATCCGGGTAAAGCAAATGTTGTTGCTGATGCATTGAGCCGGAAGTCATTGTTTGCATTGTGTGTAATGAATACTCATTTAGACTTGTCTGATGATGGTTTAGTGATAGCTGAATTGAAAGCGAAACCATTGTTTTTGCAACAGATATGTGATGCTCGGAAAGTTGATAATGAAATGTTAGTAAAACGAGCTCAGTGTGATTCAAACCCTGATACTGAATTTTGAGTTGATGTTGATGATTGCTTGAGGTTCCGAGATCAAATTTGTGTTCCGAAAAACCCTGAGTTAGTTCAGTTGATTTTGAATGAAGCACATAAGAGTCGTCTATCTGTTCATCCAGGAAGTACGAAGATGTATCATGTTATGAAGCAACATTATTGGTGGTCTAGTATGAAACGAGACATATCTGACTTTGTGTCGAAATGTTTAGTCTGTCAACAAGTTAAAGCTGAACATCAGGTTCCGTCTGGCTTGTTACAACCAATTCTGATTCCCGAGTGGAGATGGGATAGAGTGACGATGGACTTTGTTTCTGGATTGCCTCTGACTCTGAGAAAGAAAGATGTGATATGGGTCGTAGTTGATCGATTGACGAAATCCGCCCATTTTATTCCGGCGAAATCTGATTATTCACTTGATAAGTTAGCTGAGCTTTATATTTCTGATATTGTGAGATTGCACGGAGTACCGTTGTCTATTGTGCCTGATAGAGATCCGAGGTTTACATCAAGGTTTTGGAAGAAACTACTAGAAGCTTTAGGCACAAAATTGTATTTAAGTACAGCTTTTCACCCGCAAACGGATGGTCAATCCGAGCGGATTATTTAGATACTCGAGGACATGTTGAGATGTTGTATCCTTGAGTTTGATGGTACGTGGGATCAGTATTTTCCATTGTTTGAATTTGCGTATAATAATAGTTTCAGTCGAGCATCAGAATGACATCTTATGAAGCTTTGTATGGACGTAAATGTCGAACACCTCTGTATTGGACTGAGCTCAGTGAAAATATGATACACGGGGTTGACTTGATAAAAGACATTGAACATAAAGTAAAAGTGATCCGTGACAGTCTGAGAGCAGCGCCTGATCGTCAGAAATCCTATGCAGACTTGAAAAGAAAAGATATTGAATTTGAGATCGGTGAAAAAGTTTTCTCAAAAGTATCTCCGTGGAAGAAAGTACTCCAATTTGGACGTAAAGGCCAGTTAAGTCTGAGGTTCATCGGACTGTATGAAATTATCAAGCGAGGTGGGCTAGTTGCGTACAAATTATTGTTGCCCTCCGAGTTAGAAAAGATACATAATGTATTTCACGTATCGATGCTTAGACGTTATCGATCCGATCCATCACATGTGATCTCTCTGTCTGAAATTAAAATCTGATCTGATATGACTTACGAGGAAGAACCAATCCATATCCTAGCTCGTGAAGTGAAAGAGTTGAGAAATAAGAAAATTCTATAAGTAAAAGTATCGTGGCATCGACACGGAGTAGAAGAGGCTACGTGGGAGCCTGAAGATTCAATGAGACAATAATATCTGAATCTGTTTAACGGTAAGATTTTCGGGGAAGAAAATCACTAAGGGGGGAGAATTGTAACAGTCTGGTTTATACCCTAGTCGGAACAGTGGTTTCGGGACCACAAATCTGAGTCAGTATGAAACAGTCCGGTTTATACCCTAGTCAGAACAGTGGTTTCAGAACCACAAATCCGAATTTGAAAATATTTTAATATTATTTTCTGTGCCTTTAATATGTGACTAAGCGTGTGTGAAAGCCTCGTATGAAAATTTGATTAATTGTGTGTTTTATT
This sequence comes from Gossypium sturtianum, assembly GCA_025698515.1. Lineage (NCBI taxonomy): Eukaryota > Viridiplantae > Streptophyta > Magnoliopsida > Malvales > Malvaceae > Gossypium > Gossypium sturtianum. The sequence goes on from CM046950.1 coordinate 123,201,411, forward strand.
TGAGAAAAGGGTTAAATTGCATTAAATGCAAATTTGTATGCTATTTGTTAAAGCACCTATGTGTTGTGGCTTTTGAATGTTGTTGCCTTATAAGGCAATTAAACCACTTTTAAGATAATGGATGGACAAAGGACGGTTATGCCCTTAATGTATATTTGTTTCAAACATTTATGAAAAGGTTAAATAGGTAATTTGATAAAAACAAAGGATATTAAACAAAATCAATTGAAAAAGCCATGTTCATCTTTTTTTTATGATCGAATATTAGAGAAACAAGAAAGGGTTTAGTTCTTTTGACATTCGACACTTGCTAGCTTTGTTTAAGGTATATTTTGACTTTGGTTTTTGATGATTTTTATGTTTTTGAGATTGTTGCTTAGTCTACTATCAAGCCCATGTTGTAATTTGAAGAATTGATGATGTTTATGAGATGTGCCATTGATGAAATGGTGAGCTTTGTGATGAATATTGGTGTTAAATGAAAGATATGTGTTTAATGAACATGTTTTGTTCTTGATTTTTTGGTGAATTTAGCTAATTAGGGCTAAATTGCGAAAATAGCATGTTGAGGGAATAAATTGTGAAATAAATGAAATGTATGGATTAATATGATCATGGGGTGTATTCGGTTAAACATGGGTGTAAGCAAATTAAGTGTAATTTGTGATTTTGTGAATTAGGGACTAAATTGTCCAAATGTGAAAATGTGAGGGCTAATTTGTAAATTGCCCTAAATGTGTGTTTTTGGATTGAATTGAATGTATTGGTAAATAAAAGGGTTAAATTTGAATATGTATAGATGAAGAACCGAAGAAAACAGACTTAGATCGCGGGAAAGCGAGAGTAGTCGAATAATCGAATCCGATCGAATATCGAAATCTGAGGTAAGTCGATATACAAATAAATGTATTTGTATTGAATTATATATGTTCATATGACTATTGATAAGGATGAATGCACATGAGATGATGTATACATGAATTCAAAATAGAATCGACTTAGTGTCAACGTCCCGAGAAGTCCCATTTGAACCTAGGAATGGATAAGATAGTATATGTCATGACATAGGTGTCTGATATGTGATATCATGTAAGACCACATCTGGGACATTGGCATTGATTCGAGATTTCGTGTAAGACCATGTATAGGACATTGGCATCGTATTGATTCGTGTAAGACCCTGTCTGGAATAGTGGCATCGATATCTGGATACATGTAAGACCACGTCTGGGACGTTGGCCTTGTACAACTATTTCGATCACTCTGATTATCCTATTAGATTCTAAATGGTTCAACGGGTAAGTCCGAGATACGAATGACTATATGGTTTGCATATCTGTTTCCGGTACGTCTGATAAATACACTTTGTGTGTATAAGAAGGTAAGTATACTCATAAACTTACCTAGATGAATTGTGTATTTGAATATGAGAATGTAAATTAGATACATGAATGGAAAAGCTATGAGCTAACAAGTATATGATGATATACAAGATTGAAAGATGAATGGCTAAGTAAATGTGCCAAGAAGAATTATGGCTATGCAATTGAGCTTTTAGTGAATTCATGTTGATTATATGTCTTGAATGCTTAAATGTTAAGTTTAGTTGTATATAGCTTACTAAGCTTTTTCAAAGCTTACTCTGTGTGTGTGTTTACTCTGTTACAGATCGTCAAAGCTACTCAAGGTTCGGGGACCGTCGAGGATCGTCATCACACTACTCAAACTTGTTTTGGAACTTTGAAAATGTGTATATAGCTAAATATGGCATGTATAGGCTAGTTATTTAGTGTAAGTTTGAGATATGGATTTAGCCATGTGATGTGGCTAGTTATGTGTTGGTATTATGCATTTGTGAATATGGTATGATGTTGGTTTTAGCATGATCTTATGACTATGAAATGGACATGTTTATGGTAAGCATATGGATGAAATTTTGAGTATGTATGTTTGATCAAATAAATGGTTATATGAAAGGTAAATGTAGATGAATCATACTTGAATGTATATGTGTTCTGGTTTTGCAAATTGATAGATAAGTTTGCATGATTTTAGTTGAAATTGGATAAGATGGCATGTTGATCTTTTGACATTATTTTGATTGTCAATTGTTCAAGAAATGAGCTGGTGTCTTGCTTGTAGGTATGACCCTAGTGTGGGTGGCAATTTTTGGCCTTGCAAGTGGTCTGTTTTGCCTACACGGTCATGGCACACGGGCGTGCCTAGTAGCCGTGTGGTTAAATCAGTAGCTAGCCTAATTTTACACGGCTATGGTACACGAACGTGCCTGGTGGCCGTGTGAACAAGTCAGTAGCTAGCCTAGTTATACACGGGCATGGCACACGGGCGTGTCAGGTAGCCGTGTGGATAATTCAATATACATGCTCTGTTTTGGCACGGCCAGGACACATTGGTGTGTCTGGTAGCCGTGGGAGGCACACGGCCTACCTACATGGGCGTGTGACCTCGGCATTTTTGAAAAAGTTTTAAATTTTTGAGAATTTCTATATGTGTTCGGTTTAGTCCCAACCCTTCTCTAAAGCATACTTAAGGTCTCGGAGATTTATCCAAGGGACACTGTGATTGCGATTGATGACTTGTATTATGAAATGTCTATAAAAGTTTTCGATCTGTCCGGTAATGCCTTTAACCCTAATTCGGCAATGGATACGGGTTACAGGTGTTACATTTGGTTGGTATCAGAGCTACGGTTTAGTCAATTCTCAGACTAACATAGCATATAAGAGTCTAGCTATACATGCCATATATCTGAAATGTGATAGTGTGCTGAATCCTGACCTGTAAAATGTGATTTTTGTATAGTAATGGATCTCGAAAGAGCCGTAGCTGACGATGTAGAAAGTAATGCGCCTGCTCCCGCTCAAGGGACAGCGCCATCTGATCCGAGACCGGCTACGAGCGGTCAAGAGGGAGAAGCTAAACAAGCTTTCTTCCAGATGATGAGTGAGTGGTTCACTCAGTTTGTGTGAAATAATCCGACTGTTTCACAACCTCCGCCCCCGGTTAATCCCCCTCAGACTTCAGTTGTGCCTCCGGTTATGTATTCGAATTTGTTGAACAAGCCTCCGATAGATAAAATTCGTAAGTATGGGGCTGAAGAGTTCAGGGCTACCAATGATGACGATGGTGAGAGAGCCGAATTTTGGTTAGAAAAGACTATCCGAGTATTCGATGAAATGTCATTAACACCTGAAGAATGTATAAAATGTGTTGTATCATTGTTACGAGATGCGGCCTATCAGTGGTGGAAGACTCTGATTTCTATTGTTTCGAAAGAGCGGGTCACATGGGATTTTTTTTAGATTGAGTTTCGGAAGAAATACATCAGTGAAAGATTCATTGATCAGATCCGAAAGGAATTTTTGGAATTGAAGCAGGGTCGTATGTCTATCACCGAATATGAACGAGAGTTCATGAGGCTAAGTCAGTATGCTCGAGAATGTGTATCATCGAATGCGATAATGTGTAAAAGATTTGAAGATGGCCTCAACAAAAATATCCATTTGCTAGTTGGGATTCTAGAGATAAAAGAGTTCATTGTGCTTGTTGATCGAGCTTGCAAAGCTGAGGCACTCGAGAAAGATAAAAGAAAAGCCGAATCTAAAGTTAAAGATGTGAGAAAAAGATTTCCGAGAAAATCATTTCAGTCTGCTTCAAAGAAATTCAGAGATGAACATAGTCGTTCAAAGACTAATGTGGGACATTCTAGTAGAGATCGAATTAGATCACATTTGAGTTCCAAAGCTCTGGCATCATCAATGTCAAGTGTTGGAAATGTTCGATCTGAACGACCTGAGTGTAAGCATTGTGGTAAAAGACATCCGGGAATTTGTAGATTGAATGATCGGGCTTGCTTCAGATGTGGATCGTTAGATCATTTTATTCGTGATTGCCCAGAGTCTGTTGAGCAAGAGACTACCCAGAATCCAAGATTCGATAATGCTCCAGTGAGAGGTAGACCTTCCCGAAATGTAAGAAATGTCAGTGGTAGTCAGAGAACTACAAAAGACACTGTTGTGAGATCTAAAGCTAGAGCGCCTGCCAGAGCGTATGCCATCTGAGCTCTTGAAAAAGCTTCATCTCCGGATGTTATAACGGGTACATTTAACCTTTATGATACTTATGTGATTGCATTGATAGACCCTAGTTCAACTCATTCATATATATGCATGAACTTAGTATCCAGTAAGACTTTGCCTATAGAGTCTACTGAATTTGTAATTATGGTATCAAACCCCTTAGGTAAAAGTGTCATGGTTGACAAAGTATGCAAGAACTATCCGTTAATGTTTCGAGGTATCTGTTTCACTACTGATTTAATGCTATTATCGTTTGATGTGTTTGATATAATTATGGGTGTGGATTGGTTGACATTGCATGATGCTATTGTGAACTGTAAAAGAAAGACTATTGATTTGAGTCGTCGGAATGGTGAAATAGTTCGTATTGAGTCGAATGATTTAAATGGATTGTCTGCTGTGATATCTGTGTTGAAAGCTCAGAGTTATGTGAAAAAGGGTTACGAAACTTATTTTGCTTATATAATATGTCTAAAAAGAAAGTTGAATCAGTGCCAGTTGTTTGTGAGTTTTCGGATGTATTCTCTGAAGAATTGTCGGGATTGCCTCCGATACGTGAAGTTGAATTTGCTATTGATCTATTGCCTGGTACGACACCTATTTCAATAGCTCCGTATAGAATGGCACCAACAGAGTTGAAAGAGTTAAAGTCATAGCTGCAAGAGTTGACTGACAGAGGGTTTGCTAGACCGAGTTTTTCACCGTGGGGTGCTCCCGTTCTGTTTGTGAAAAAGAAAGATGGCACGATGAGGATGTGTATAGATTATCATCAATTGAATAAAGTGACCGTAAAGAACAAATATTCGTTGCCCAGGATTGACAATTTGTTTGATCAGTTAAAAGGAGCCACTGTGTTTTCTAAGATAGATCTGAGATCGGAATATTACCAGTTGAGAGTAAAAGATTCAGACATTCCGAAAACTGCTTTCAGAATGAGGTACAGGCATTATGAGTTTTCAGTTATGCCTTTTGGACTAACGAATGCTCCTGCTGTTTTTATGGATCTGATGAACAGAATTTTCAGACCGTACCTAGACCGATTTGTTGTTGTATTCATTGACGACATATTGATTTACTCTCGAAATGAAGTTGAACATGCTGAACATCTGAGAGTTGTGTTGCAAAATCTGTGAGAAAAGTAATTATATGCGAAATTCAGTAAATGTGAATTCTGGATGATGAAGTCATTTTTCTGGGATATATTGTATCGGCCTCTAGAATACGAGTTTATCTGAGCAAGATTTTTGCTATTCTGGATTGGAAACCTCCGAAGAATGTGTCTGAAGTTCGTAGTTTTCTGGGACTTGCTGGTTATTACCGCAGATTCGTAAAAGGCTTTTCAATGATAGCTACTCTGTTGACTAGATTGCTTCAGAAAAATGTGAGATATGAATGGTACGATAAATGTCAGAAAAGTTTCGATCAGTTAAAAGCTCTTTTGACTAAAGCTCCAGTTTTGATACAACCAGAATCAGTCAAAGAGTTTGTAATTTATAGTGATGCTTCGCTGAATGGTCTGGGATGTGTTCTGATGCAGGAAAGTAAAGTAATAGCTTATGCTTCAAGACAGTTGAAGCCTCATGAAAAGAATTATCCGACACACGATCTTGAGTTAGCTGCGATTGTCTTCGCATTAAAGATTTGGCGACATAATCTGTTCGGTGAGAAATGTCATGTGTTTTCAGATCATAAAAGTCTGAAATATCTGATGACTCAGAAAGATTTGAATTTGCGACAGATAAGATGGTTAGAGTTATTGAAAGATTATGAACTTGTAATTGATTATCATCCGGATAAAGCAAATGTCGTTGCTGATGCACTAAGTAGGAAATCATTGTTTGCACAATCTACTTTGAATGCTCAATTAGATTTGTCTGATGATAGTTCAGTGTTAGCTGAATTGAAAGCAAAACTATTGTTTATACAAAAAATATGTGAAGCTCAGAAAGTTGATAACGAATTGTCAGTAAAGCGAACTTAGCGTGGTCCAAACTCTGATTCTGAATTTCGAATTGATAATGATGATTGCTTGAGATTCCAAGATCGAATTTGTGTTCTGAGAAACTCAGAATTAGTTCAGTTGATTTTGAATGAAGCACATAATAGTCGTCTATCTGTTCATTCGGGTAGTACAAAGATGTATCATGATCTGAAGCAACATTATTGGTGGTCTGGTATGAAACGAGACATTTCTGACTTTGTTTCGAAATGTTTAGTTTGTCAGCAAGTTAAAGCTGAACATCAAGTTCCATCTGGTTTGCTACAACCAATTCTGATTCCCGAGTGGAAATGGGATAGAGTAACGATGGACTTTGTTTCTGGATTACCTTTGACTCCAAGAAAGAAAGATGCAATTTGGGTAGTAGTTGATCGTTTGACGAAATCCGCCCATTTTATTCCGGTACGATCTGATTTCTAAATTAAAAAGTTAGCCGAGCTTTACATTTCTGATATTGTAAGATTCCACGGAGTGCCATTGTCCATTGTGTCAGACAGGGGATCCGAGGTTTACATCTCAATTCTGGAAGATATTGCAAGAAGCTTGAGGCACGAAATTGAATTTCAGTACTGCTTTTCATCTGCAAACGGATGGCCAGTCTGAACGGATTATTCAGATTCTTGAGGATATGTTGAGATGCTGTGTAACACCCCTAACCCGACACCATCGCCGAAATAGGGTTAAGAGGCATTACCGGACAATAGAATCATTTCACAACCCATTTACGACACAAAGTCAATCATCATCATAATACATCAAACATAAACACTTAGTCCCTTTTTAAACCGTATAAGACCTTAAACACATGCTAGGGAGGGGTCGGGACTAAACCGAAACACATACAGAAACTTTTTGAAATTTAAAAACTTTTCTAGGTTTCAGGGGATACACACCCGTGTGGGCAAATCGTGTGCCTCCCACGGCAGCTGGACACCCCCGTGTGTCCTCCCCGTGGTCGAATCTGACCTCACATCCACGGCCACCAAGCACGCTCGTGTGCCTTGGCCGTGTACTCTTAGGCCATATTCTGACTTTCTCACACGGCGACTAGGAATGCCCGTGTCTTGGCCGTGTGCCAGTAGGCTAGCTACTAACTTAGTCCCACGGTCACTAGGCACGCCCGTGTGCCACAACCGTGTGACTCAATTAGGCAATTTGCAAGGCCAAAATGCCACCCACATGGGTCAATCCTACAAGCACATTTGAGCATCTTTATACACACAATTTGGCAACCAATTTCATGTCCAACAATCATCATATCATCACATAAAATCTCATTTCTAAGCATGCCATTTTATAGAATCAAATTACATGTAAATCTAGGTATAAATCATCCATAACCTCACTAAATCACTAAGGTATTAATTCATCATTGAATTCACCTTTCATATGCTAATTCATTACCATCATGCCATATCAAAATATGCACCAAATACCATATTAACTCATGCACATTACCAACACTTAGTTAGCCACATCACATGGCTATTTACACATCTCAAATATGATTCAAAACAACTAGCCTATACATGCCATATTTTAACTATGTACATCTTTTCAAAAGTACCCAAAATAGATTGTCGATAATGTGATTGAGATCTTGTGATCCCCAGATCCGAGCTAGCTTTTGACGACACTTGCAAGGCAAATGAAACAAATCACACATAAGCTTTCCAAAGCTTAGTAAGTTCGCAACATAACACATTTAAATCAAACAAACCACCACATAGATTATTTCACATATACATATATATGTATATATATCATGCCATCCAAAACCAAAATGCTCATTTAACATTTCATAATCTCATTCATAGATTCATCAACCACATAGGTTCCGAGCATACCTTAATCAACACCTAGTAGTCAATTACATTTGCTAATCAATACTAACTTTTCTCTTTCGATCAACTTCCGTCTCTTCTTTGATTTAATCGCACACTTAGTGCCCCGATATTTAGCCGAAGCTTAATTATTATCGCACACATAGTGCATTTATATCAAATCGCTCTTCAATCGGTATTGCACACACAGTGCCAACCACAAAGTCGTAGCTTATTTTATTTCGCACACACAGTGCTGATCATCTCGATCACGTTTTCGAATACGCACACTTAGTTCCACATAACACAAACTCAAATCTCACATAGCATCCACATTTCAATATCATTATAACATTAATTTCATAACATTTAACATAACTAAATGTTCGTATTATGTCCGAACTTACCTCGGACGTTGAATTATCGAAACAGTCGGTCAATCGAGCACTTTATCTTTGCCTCGATCTCGATCCAAACCTCTCCTTTCTTGGTCTATACAAATTCAAATTCAATCCATTCAATCACCAAATCATTTATTTTAGTCCAAACACTCATATTTAGGGCATTTTACAAAATAGCCCTCACATTTTCACATTTCGACACTTTAGTCCTTAATTCATAAAATCATCAAATTCACATAATTAGCTTGCACGCATGCCTAGCCGAATTCTCATTATAATCATACAAGCCCACACATTTCATTTATTTCACATTTTAATCCTTCAAAATGCTATTTTCTCAGTTTAGCCCTAATTAGCTAAATTCATCAAAAGTTCAAGAATAAAACATGTTCAATAAACACATATCTTTCATTTAACACCAACACTTACCATTTCATTAATGGCACATTTTATAAAAATCATCAATTCACAAAATTTAAGCATGGGTTTTGTAGAGCACAAAGCAACGATTACAAAAACGTAGAAATTTTCAAAAACCGATCAAAAACACATACCCGATTGAGCTATGTTTGTGCCGAAATTGAAGAAGCTTCAAACCCTATTTTTCTTTCTCAATTTCGGTGGAAGATGAACATTATAGCCACCATTTCCATGTTTTGTTTAATTAATATTAACTTATTTGGCATTTTACTACTTTACCCTTAATGAAAAATAATAATAACACCTTATGCCATTCCATCATCTTCCACTAACTATAAAATGGGCTAATAACCTCATAAGGACTCTTCATTTATAAAGCCATAACAAATAGACATTTAAACAATCAGCACACAACTTTTACTTTTTATGCAATTAAGTCCTTTCTCAAAATTTGACACACAGTCGATAAAATTATCACACAGAATTTTCACACAGGTTATAACACATATAATCAACACCAAGAAAAAAATAAAATATTTTTCCGATCTCAGATTTGTGGTCTCGAAACCACTATTCCAACTAAGGTCTAATTTGGGCTGTTACAACTCTCCCCCCTTAGGGATTTTCGTCCCCGAATATTTTACCAATGAATAAGTGTGGGTATTGCTCTTTCATAATGTTCTCAAGCTCCCACGTAGCCTCTTGAATTCCGTGTTTGTGCCACAATACTTTTACTAAAGAAATTTTCTTATTTCTCAACTCTTTGGTCTCACGTGCCACAATTCAAATCGGTTCCTCACTATACGACAAGTCTGACTGAATCTCAACCTCAGTAGGAGCAATCACATGAGTCGGATTTGATCTGTACCGTCGAAGCATTGACACATGAAACACGTTATGAATCCTTTCTAACTCAGGTGGCAACATCAATTTGTAAGCAACTGGCCCAACTCGCTCAATGATCTCATACGATCCGATGAATCTCGGACTCAGCTTGCCTTTCCGGCCAAATCAAAGTATTTTCTTCCACGGAGATACTTTCAAAAACACTTTATCGCCGACTTCGAATTCAATATCTTTTCGTTTCAAATCTGCATAAGACTTTTGACGATCTGAAGCCACTATCAAACTGTCACGTATCACTTTCACTTTCTGCTCAGTCTCTTTTATAAGATCAACCCCGTGAATTTTATTCTCACTTAGCTCAGTCCAATACAATGGAGTTTGATATTTTCGACCGTAAAGAGCCTCATACGGTGCCATTTTAATGCTAGATTGAAAACTGTTGTTGTACGCGAGTTCAATCAAAGATAAATGCTTTTCCCACGTACTTTCAAATTCAAGTATGCAACATCTCAGCATGTCTTCAAGAATCTGAATGATTTGTTTCGATTGACCATCTGTTTGCGGATGAAAACCAGTACTAAAATGCAATTTCGTGCCGAAAGCATCTTGTAATTTCTTCTAAAATCTCGAGGTAAATCTCGGATCTCTGTCAGACACTATAGATAATGGTACTCCGTGCAATCTCACAATCTCATCGATAAACAGTTCATCTAACTTATCTAAAGAATAATCGATTCTCACCGGAACGAAATGAGCTGATTTCGTCAATCTGTCCACTATCACCCAGATTGCATCTTTCTTACTCGGAGATAAGGGCAAACCCGACATGAAGTCCATCGTGATTCTCTCGCATTTCCACTCAGGAATCATAATCGGTTGTAACAAACCAGACAGAAGTTGATGTTCAGCTTTGACTTGCTTACAAATTAAACATTTCGACACAAAGTCAGAGATGTCTCTTTTCATGCCATGCCACCAATAGAACTGTTTCAAATCATTATACGTCTTTGTACTCCCCGGATGCACAGTTAAATAACTATTGTGAGCTTCATTCAAAATCATCGAAATCAACTTTGAATTTCTTGGAACACAAATTTGATCTCTAAATCTCAAACAATCATCACTACCTACTCGAAATTCTGATTTAGCATTTGATTCACACAGAATTCGTTTAGCCATTATTTCAGCATCCCTTTTCTGGGCATCACAAATCTGCTGTACGAACATCGACTTAACTTTCAACTCAGCTATAACTTCACTATCATCACACAGATCTATTTGAGTACTCATAGCTCGCAAAGCATATAACGATTTCCAACTCAAGGCATCAACTACAACATTAGCTTTACCCGGGTGATAATCTATCACAAGTTCATAGTCTTTCAACAATTCTAACCATCTTCTCTGTCGCAAATTCAAATCTTTTTGAGTCATCAAATACTTTAAGCTCTTACGATCAGTATAGATGTGACATTTTTCCCCAAACAGATAGTGACGCCAAATCTTTAATGCGAACACGATTGCAGCCAATTCAAGGTCATGCGTTGGGTAGTTCTTTTCATGCGGCTTTAGCTGCCTCGAAGCATAAGCAATAACTTTACCTTCTTGCATCAAAGACACAGCCCAAACCATTCAACGATGCATCACTCAGAGACTATGAATTCTTTTCCGATTCCGGTTGAACTAACACCGGTGCTTCCTCAACAACAACACTCAACTGCTCAAAACTCGATGACACTTTTCTGACCATTCAAATTTAACATCTTTTTGTAGCAACTTCGTCAACAGAGTCGTAATTATCGAGACGCCTTTCACAAACCGTCTATAATATCCCGCTAGTCCCAAAAAACTACGGACTTCAGACACATTTCTCGAGGCTTCCATTCTAATATAGCGAGAGATTTTACTAGGATCAACTCGTATCCCTAAACCCACACAATATGCCCCAGAAAACCAACTTCACGCAACCAAAATTCACATTTCCTAAACTTAGCATACAACTTTTTCTGACGCAGAGTTTGTAGCACAGTTCTCAATTGTTCGGCATGCTGCGCCTCATCACACGGATAGATCAAAATATCATCAATGAACACCACTACAAAGCGATCCAAATACGGTCTGAATATCCGATTCATCAGATCCATAAACACTGCAGGAGCATTTGTTAGTCCGAAAGGCATCACTAAGAATTCGTAATGTCCGTACCTCATTCAAAGTAGTTTTCGCACATCGATTCTTTAACTCTTAACCGATAGTAACCTGATCTCAAATCTATCTTTGAAAACACTGTAGCTCCTCTCATTAATCAAACAAATCATCAATACGAGGCAAATGAGATATTTGTTCTTTATCGTTACTTTGTTCAATTGTCGATAATCAATACACATTCTCATAGTTCCATCTTTCTTTTCCACAAATAACACAGGAACTCCCCAGGGTGAGAAACTCGGTCGTACAAATCCTCTGTCAGTCAACTCCACATAATCGAGACTTTAACTCTTTCAATTATTGGGTGCCATTCTATACGGACCTATAGAAATGAAAGTGGTCCCCGACACTAATTCAATACCAAATTCGACTTCCCGAATTGGAGGTAATCTCGGTAACTCTTCAGGAAAAACATCTGGAAACTCACATACCACAGGCACAGATTCAACTTTCTTTTCCGACACTTTTGTATCAATCACGTCGCCAAATAAGCTTCACAACCCTTTCTCACATAGTTCATAGCTTTCATCGCGGATACAACGGTGGTAATCCTTTCATATCATTGGATTCTATTCGAACTAGCTCACCATTCTGACTTTTCAACTCAATACTCTTCCTTTTACAATTCACGATGGCATTATGCAGAGTAAGGCAATCCATACCCAGAATTATGTCAAACTCATCAAATGGTAGTAACATCAAATTAACTGGAAAACAAACATCCCGAAACATCAATGGACAATTCTTGCCCACCTTATCCACCAAAACACACTTGCCTAAGGGATTTGATACTCTAATCACAAATTCAGTAGACTCAACAGCTAGAGTCTTACTTGATACTAGATTCATACACACATATGAATGAGTAGATCCTGGATCTATCAATGCAATGACATCAATATCAAATAAAGTGAAAGTACCGGTGATGATGTCTGGAGATGATGCTTCCTCTCGTGCACGTATAGCATAAGCTCGGGCAGGTGCTCTCGCTTCTGACCTCACAGCTGTGTCAGTTGTTCCCCTCTGACTTTCACTCACATTTCTGATATTTCTGGGCGGTCTACCTCTAGCCGTCACATTACTCGGTCTTTCATTCTGAACATTTTCCTCTTCGACCATCTTTGGGAAATCTCGAATAAAATGATCTCGGGATCCACATCTATAACAAACTCTATTATTGTACTTGCCCTAGCACTCTCCCACATGTCATCTTCCACACTGTCTGTACTCAGGTCTGTTACTCTTAACGCTACCAACACTTGATTCATTCGGAGCTTGAGTTCGTGGACCAGCACTCTGTCTCAAACGATCTCTACTTGGATGTCCAAACGAAGCATTTGAACGATTGCTTACATCTCTATATCTCTTTGTTGAAGGTTGAGAGAACTTATTCATCGATCTCTTCCTTTCATCACGAGCCTCAGAATCAGCTTTCTTCTTTTCTTTATTGAGCTCCTCAGCTTTGCATGCTCTTTCGACTAACACAACAAATTCATTTATATCAAGTATCCCAACTAACAATTTAAGGTCTTCATTCAATCCCTCTATGAAACGTTTGCACATAGTAGCTTCAATCGAAACACATTCCCTCGCGTATTGACTTAGTCTTACGAATTCCCGTTCGTACTCAGTAACAGACAAACAGCCCTGTTTAAATTCTAGAAACTCTTTACGTTTCTGATCAATGAAGCGTTGACTGATATACTTCTTTCTGAACTCAACTTGAAAGAAGTCCCAAGTGATTCTCTCTCTCGGAACCACAGATATCAATGTTTTCCACCAGTTATAAGTCGTGTCTCTCAACAAGGAAACTACACACTTAATGCACTCATCAGGGTTCAATGACATCTCGTCGAATACTCGGATTGTATTCTCAAGCCAAAACTCGGCTCGCTCAGCATCGTCATCAGATGTGGCCCTAAACTCTTCGGCCCCATATTTTTGAATCTTGTCTACAGGTGGTTTATTCAATCTGATTGGATCTACAACTTGTGGCACAACAGGTACTTGTGGGGGTAGAGGTTGTGGAGCAGCCAGATTCGTTCGAACGAACTCCGTAAACCACTCACTCATCATTCGGAAGAAGGCTTACTTAGCCTCTCCTCCCTCACCACTATCATCCGGCCTAGATGTGGCCGGCGCTGTCCCTTGAGCGGGAGCGGGCGCATTGCTTTCTACATCGTCAGCAATTGCTCGATCGGGATCCATTACTATATGAAAACACATTTTTAGCTGTCAGAATTCATCACACTATCGCAATTTCATATATGGCATGTATAGCTAGACTCACACTCGCTACGTTAGTTCGAGAATCGACTAAACCGTATCTCCAATACCAATAAAATGTAACACCCCTAACCCGAAACCATCGCCGGAATAGGGTTAAGAGGCATTATCAGACAATAGAATCATTGCACAACCCATTTACGACACAAAGTCAATCATCATCATAATACATCAAACATAAACAATTAGTCCCTTTTTAAAGCGTATAAGACCTTAAACACATGCTAGGGAGGGGTCGGGACTAAACCGAAACACATGCAAAAACTTTTTGAAATTTAAAAAATTTTCTAGGTTTCAGGGGATACACGCCCGTGTGGGCAAACCGTGTGCCTCCCACGACAGCTGGACACCCTCGTATGTCCTCCCTGTGGTCGAATCTGACCTAACATCCACGGCCACCAAGCACGCCCGTGTGCCTTGGCCGTGGTTGAATCTGACTTCCCATCCACGGCCACCAAGCACGCCCGTGTGCCTTGGCCGTGTACTCTTAGGCCATATTCTGACTTTCTCACACGGTGACTAGGCACGCCCGTGTCTTGGCCGTGTGCTATTAAGCTACCTACTCACTTAGTCCCACGGTCACTAGGCACGCCCGTGTGCCACAACCGTGTGGCTCAATTAGGCCATTTGCAAGGCCAAAATGCCACCCACATGGGTCAATCCTACAAGCACATTTGAACATCTTTATACAGACAATTTGGCAACCAATTTCATGTCCAACAATCATCATATCATCACATAAAATCTCATTTCTAAGCATGCCATTTTATAGAACCAAATTACATGTAAATCTAGGTATAAATCATCCATAACCTCACTAAATCACTAAGGCATTAATTCATCATTGAATTCACCATTCATATGCTAATTCATTACCATCATGCCATATCAAAATATGCACCAAATACCATATTCACTCATGCACATTACCAACACTTAGTTAGCCACATCACATGGCTATTTACACATCTCAAATATGATTCAAAACAACTAGCCTATACATGCCATATTTTAACTATGTACATCTTTTCAAAGGTACCCAAAATAGATTATCGATAGTGTGATTGAGATGCTGACGATCCCCAGATCCGAGCTAGCTTTACTGACACTGCAAGGCAGAGAAACAAATCACACAGTAAGCTTTCCAAAGCTTAGTAAGTTCGCAACTTAACACATTTAAATCAAACAAACCACCACATAGATTATTTCACATATACATATATATGTATATATATCATGCCATCCAAAACCAAAATGCTCATTTAACATTTCATAATCTCATTCATAGATTCATCAACCACATAGGTTCCGAGCATACCTTAATCAACACCTAGTAGTCAATTACATTTGCTACTCAATACTCACTTTTCCCTTTCGATCAACTTCCGTCTCTTCTTTGATTCAATCGCACACTTAGTGCCCCAATATTTAGCCGAAGCTTAATTATTATCGCACACATAGTGCATTTATATCAAATAACTCTTCAATCGGTATCGCACACACAGTGCCAACCACAAAGTCGTAGCTTATTTTATTTCGCACACACAGTGCTGATCATCTCGATCACATTTTCGTATACGCACACTTAGTGCCTCATAACTCAAACTCAACTTTCACATAGCATCCAAATTTCAATATCATTATAAAATTAATTTCATAACATTTAACATAACTAAATGTTCGTATTATGTCTGAACTTACCTCGGGCGTTGAATTATCAAAATAGTCGGTCAATCGAGCACTTTATCTTTGCCTCGATCTTGATCCAAACCTCTCCTTTCTTGGTCTATACAGATTCAAATTAAATCCATTCAATCACCAAATCATTCATTTTAGTCCAAACACTCATATTTAGGGCATTTTACAAAATAGCCCTCACATTTTCACATTTCGACACTTTAGTCCTTAATTCATAAAATCATCAAATTCACATAATTAGCTTGCACCCATGCCTAGTCGAATTCTCATTATAATCATACAAGCCCACACATTTCATTTATTTCACATTTTAATCCTTCAAAATGCTATTTTCTCAATTTAGCCCTAATTAGCTAAATTCATCAAAAGTTCAAGAATAAAACATGTTCAATAAACACATATCTTTCATTTAATGCCAAAACTTACCATTTCATCAATGGCACATTTTATAAAAATCATCAATTCACAAAATTTAAGCATGGGTTTTGTAGAGCACAAAGCAACGATTACAAAAACGTAGAAATTTTCAAAAACCGATCAAAATCACATACCCGATTGAGCTATGTTTGTGTCGAAATTGAAGAAGCTTTAAACCCTATTTTTCTTTCTCAATTTCGGTGGGAGATGAACATTATAGCCACCAATTTCATGTTTTGTTTAATTAATATTAACTTATTTGGCATTTTACTACTTTACCCTTAATGAAAAATAATAATAACACCTTATGCCATGCCATCATCTTCCACTAACTATAAAATGGGCTAATAACCTCATAAGGACTCTTCATTTATAAAACCATAACAAATAGACATTTAAACAATCAGCACTTAGCTTTTACTTTTTATGCAATTAAGTCCTTTCTCAAAATTTGACACATAGTCGATAAATTTATCACACAGAATTTTCACACAGGTTATAAGACATATAATCAACACCAAGAAAAAAAATAATAAAATATTTTTCCGACCTTGGATTTGTGGTCTCAAAACCACTATTCTGACTAGGGTCTAATTCGGGCTGTTACATGCTGCATCCTTGAATTTGATGGTACATGGGAACAGTACTTACCACTGATTGAATTTGCATATAACAAAAGTTTCCAGTCGAGCTTTAAAAAGGCACCTTATGAAGCTTTGTACGGACGTAAATGTCCTACACCTCTGTATTGGACCGAGCTTAGTGAAAATAAGATACACGGGGTTGATCTGATAAATGACACTGAACAGAAAGTGAAAGTAATCCGTAATAGTTTGAAAGCAGCGTCCGATCGTCAGAAATCTTATGCAGATTTGAAACTAAAGATATTGAATTCGAGATCGGTGACAAAGTGTTTTTAAAAGTATCTCCATGGAAGAAAGTACTCCGATTCAGATATAAAGCCAAGTTGAGTCCGAGGTTCATCGGACCATATGAGATCATTGAGCGTGTTGGACCTGTTTCGTATAGATTGTTGTTGCCACCTGAGCTAGAAAAGATACATAATGTATTTCATGTTTCGATGCTCCGTAGATACAAATTCGATTCGTCACATGTGATTACTCCGTCTGAGATTTAAATCCGATCCTATATGACTTATGATGAAAAGCTGATCCATATCTTGGCTCGTGAAGTGAAAGTATTGAGAAACAATAAAATTTCGTTAGTGAAAGTATTGTGGCATCGACACGGAGTGGAAGAGGCTACGTGGGACCCTGAAGATTCATTATGATAAACCGAAATAGTAACATATTTTAATCCCACATTTAGCAAACTTTTGGATGAATTATCCCTTATTTTATGTAATTTGGTGCTCTTAATCCTTTCTTTTCATGATATATACTCAGGAAAGCATCAAGGGATGAAAAACACAAAACGGGCTTAAAACGGGACAAATGGGCCAAAGCATGAAATTGACATGGCCTGGACCAAAAATCACACGGTCGTGCCTCCTTAAAGATCTCGAACACAGCCTGGACCACGATTTACACGGTCGTGTCCCATTAATGAAGTCTGAACACGGCCTGGCCACGATTCACACGGGCGTGTGCCATGGCCGTGCCCCTGCCGCGGCCAAGAGGAGTTTTACTCAGATTTGGATGCTTGGAGGCAAAGAAACACACTCCAAAGTCTAATTAAACCCTCAAATAGGAATTCCACTCAAATTAGGATACTTGGAGGCCAAGTAAGGCATCTTAAAGCTTATATAATTTTAGGGAGTCTTACGGATCAAACTAAGTGAATAAATCGTATGGTTCAGTGTTAGATAACAAGTGAAGTCTAGGTGGATTCTTCCTAGGGTATCATCTAAATCAACTGAGTTTTTCCCAAGTTATTTTCCAAATTCATTCTTCTTTGCCTTAGAGTCTTTAGTTTAATAGTTAAATAATTTAGATTAATAAACAAACTTCACTTATTGTAGGGTAAATAATAAAAAGAAAGTTAGTATTAGTACTTTTAGTTCCTTTGGGTTCGATAATTCGGTCTTGCCTAAGCTATACTACTGTTCGATAGGTGCACTTGCCTCAATCGTTGTCAGAGTTAGTTTTCAGGTTCGATCATTCTTTTTATAAATTTTAAAACTCTGATTCACAGCGATCACATTGATACAGCGATCAAGTTTTTGGCACCGTTGTCGGGGAACTAAAATATTAAGAAAGCTCTATTTTTATTACTTTAGCCATTTTTTTATTGCAATTTATTTTCATTATTATTATTATTTTTTTACTTTGCTAATTTTTCCTCCATTTGCTTTTGACAGATAATTTTAGTTTTTAGAGAAGATGTCATTGAATAACTATCAGTGGCAAGTTACAAGGACAAGGCCAGCCAAAGTAGCCAGTGTCTTCAACTTCGACGTACACCCAATAATGCAATATGACTCAAATCTAGGAGGTGTGGCGAATCCTGAGTACCCACCCTACGGAAATGGCATAGAGAACGAACATGTCTATTATATGGGTAACTATTCTAGACCACAAAATAATTTTTATGATAACACTTATAATGCAGGTTGGAGGTACCATCCCAATTTCTCATGGGATGATCAAAGTAGCTAAAGGCCAGAACTTCCTCCAAACTTTCAACAACCACCTCACAAACAGGAAAAGGAGTCGAACCTTGAAGAGATGCTGACAAAATTCATGGCAGCTACAGATAACCGTCTCCAAAAAAATGAGACAACACTTAATGTCCAACAAGCATCGATCAAAGGGATCCAGAGCCAAGTTGGGGAACTTATCGAGTCGGGCTGGAGAACTTACTAAGTCGGTTATACAACTTGCTAAGTCGATCTCGAAACTACCACAAGGAAGCTTGCCAAGCAATACTGAAACTAACCCGAGTGAGCAAAATCAAGCCATTTATGATAGTGAAGGGTTAGACGAACTAAACTCAAGGGAAGAACCTGTGGTAAGTGAAGGTAAGGTTGAAGTGTGCCATGATATACCAAAACCGGCAATTACAGAGTACCAACCTCGTGTGCCATATCCCGATGCAATAAAGAAAGACCACATAGAGGAAGAAGTCGGTGAACTCACACTTCATGTAGACGACGAAACAATCATTCTTCAAACTCTTGACTCAGCTAGGACATCGAGTAATAAAGGTACGAACGTTAATTTTATTGATAACCATTTGGTTCAACCTTCTTTACAGGAAGCATCACGATATCACCTAGCTGAGCTAGATCTTAGACCTTGTACCCATAAAGAAATAATTCATGAAGAACTAAGGCTTCAGGTCGATGAACTAGACGAGTGGAAAACACACTTTAAAGAGAAACTAGGAATACACGAAGTGAAACCGAAGGAAACCCCAGACGAGCTGATAGGAATAACAAATCACTTCAAAATAGGGTATCAGGTATTGCTGAATAAGGAAGACCCTCGAATCACCAATTCAGACCTCAAGACAAATGAAGAAATCACTATTGATGTACTTAATGTCTTCCTATACGGCATAGTCGAGGTAAGTAATCCTAAATTCAACACTTTTAAGGTAAACATTACTCGACTTAAACTTTATATCCACAATCGAATTGATCGCATGGGAAAGGATTTTCACCTCCTCAAACCACCTTGACCATACGAATGAGAGGTAAAGTCTAGCTTAAAACTATAAACGAGCGCTTCTCGGGAGGCAACCCGAGCACTAACCCTATTAATTTTTACATTTTTTTCTTCTTTTACTTTTATTTTCCCTTTTTAGCACCTAACTATAAACTAACCAAAGTGCAGATTTCTAGACCACACGGCCTTATACACGACCGTGGCCGTGGCCGTGTGGCCACCACAGGAAGGTACAAGGGTGGGGGCAACCACCAGATCCATAATTTTTATTTAACCCCCTTCTTCCTTTTTCTTTTCCAATTATTTTTCTTTTTTTTATTTTCCATTATTTACTTTTATTTTTATTTTTATTTTTATTTTTATTTTTATTTTTATTTCTTTTAATTTTCTTTTATTTTCTTTATTATTTTCTTCTTATTATTCATTCCATTTAGATTTAGCTTAGGATACAATAAAATTAGGATGGCTACTTCAAGGACTCAAACAGTTCGAGACGCTTCCCCACGTTCACCTCCAATCCTATCCGGTTTCTTTTCATTGGCTTCATCCAAAATTTAGGAAGTTTCACTTCTCTCCCCATCTTACGATTTTATGATTATTTTGATATTATCTATCTTTGTACATTGAGGTCAATGTACATCTTAAGTGTGGGGGGGTGAACAACCTAAAAAGGTGCCTAACTTTTTTCATTGTTCTCAAATTTCTTAAATTAGGTGCCAAACTTTTTGCATTGTTCTCAAAAGCCTGAATTTAGTCTTGTTTTTAAGTAAATTCCTCATATTACTAATTAGGATGAAATTTCCAATGATTTATGATTTTTATTGATATGTTTTAGATTAAGTCATTGATAATTAAATTCTAAGAATACTAGAAAATCAAGCATGATAAGTCTATTTTTCAGAAATTAAAAATTTTCTAGGTTGTCGAATTGAGTTTAAATGTTACTTTGAAGTTTGAAATTTACAAGGTTGATGTCAAAATACCCATAATTTTTGTGAGATTTTGAGCCTTATAGAGCATATATTCTTTTTCATGCTCACTTTATTGACTATGAGTATGTCAACATTGATTTATTATTCTAGAACTTGCCTCGTTTATACATATCGAGACCACACCTATGATTTGATATATAGAGATGATTAAGGCACCTAGGTTTTAACCCACTAACTCCATCAAAGCCTACCTTCACAATTAACCCCTAGTGAACCCCTTTTAATCCTAACAACCCTTTTTATTGACATAACCGTTAATATTAACCCAAAACCCTTTATTTTTGTTATCACCATTCCTTTTGACGACCCTTATATCGAGATTTGATTTGATTAATAGCCTAACTATGTTTTTATTTCAGTAATTTATCCTTTGTTATATATTACTTAATTTGTTCTTAAAAAAATCGAAGTATATTCATTATTCATAACTAGTTTTGTGATTAAGTGAGCTTATACGTGTGAATTCAAAATATTGAAGAAGAAGCCCACATTATTAGTATTATTAGCTTTTAGTTGATGTAATTACTTTTATTCAATTTATTATTTCTAGTTAGGTATTTTATTAATTCAATCTCGATTCTAACCCTCTAATTCAGCCTTTATCCACACCTTTAACCTAAGCCCCATTACAACCTTGTTAAAGACCTTTTGATTTGTGTATCATCTCATATTATAGTGGTGGAGATTTGATTTTCATGCAAGCCTATGGGATTAACTTTTCATGTTCGACTTTTGAGTGCCTAATTTTGAACCATAAACACTTTGAGTGGTTTGAGTGAATCTTTAGTAAGGATGTCAACCCTTGTCGATTTTGAATCAAAGGTAATTATTTAGATGAGGGGAAACACCTATGTTTTGTGTCTTTGCAAATGTATGACTTATTGCTTGAATCTTTAGGACTCTTTTAGTTGAATTATCCATGTATAAATTATCTCTGAATTATGATGAAACACTATCAATGACTATTATGAATTGAAGGAAGTTCGTTTTAATTATGAGTTCAGAATTTTGCTTGAGGACAAGCAAAAGCTTAAGTGTGGGGGTATTTGATAAACTGAAATAGTAACATATTTTAATCCCACATTTAGCATACTTTTGGATGAATTATCCCTTATTTTATGTAATTTGGTGCTCTTAATCCTTTCTTTTCATGATATATACTCAGGAAAGCACCAGGGGATGAAAAGAACACAAAACGGGCTTAAAACGGGACAAATGGGGTAAAGCATGAAATCGACACGGCTTGGACCAAAGATCACACGGTCGTGCCTCCTTAAAGATCTCGAACACGGCCTGGACCATGATTTAAATGGCCGTGCCCCATTAATGAAGTCTGAACACGGCCTGGCCACGATTCACACGGGCGTGTGCCATGGCCGTACCCCTGCCGCAGCCAAGAGGAGTTTTACTCAGATTTGGATGCTTGGAGGCAAAGAAACACACTCCAAAGTCTAATTAAACCCTCAAATAAAAATTTCACTCAAATTAGGATACTTGGAGGCCAAGTAAGGCATCTTAAAGCTTATATAAACACCCTAGGGGCAACTTATTCGGGGAGTTCGACAGAAACCCTCTGTCGAGGGGAGCCCAAAGCGATCGTCTAGGGGCGTCATGCTAGGCCAGAGAAGGCAGATTTGTGGGGATTCACTCAGGGATAGCCAGTTGAATCATCTCAAGAAGCCGGAATTATACTCAAGACGGAGGATCTCCTCTTCAATTCCTTCAAGGGGTTTTAGGGATTTCTTATGTTTTGTTTTATCTTTTCTCTTGAGATGTTTTCCTTTATTGTTATGAACTAAACCCTTCTGGATACCCAAGGGATGAAACCTATGATGAATCTTGTTATTGTTTTCTGAATTATATGATAAATACTTAGTTTGTTCTTAATTATGTGAGCTTAATCCAAATTTAATGTGCTTAGGTGGAGGAGGAATAGACCCTGCCTAAGAGTAGATCCAACATAATTAAGCGGAGTTGATCGCACGCCTATAGATAGGGTGACGAGATTTTAACGGATTAGGGTGAAACCTAATATGGGAATCCATAGATCGATTTACTGCTATTCTAGGGGGTTATTATAAGAGAACGAGAGTTCCACTAATTAACCTAGGGTTAGACATTATTCGCCTCGAGAGAGGGTTTAATATACGTTAGGGAGTCTTACGGATCAAACTAAGTGAATAAATCGTATGGTTCAGTGTTAGATAACAAGTGAAGTCTAGGTGGATTCTTCCTAGGGTATCATCTAAATCAACTGAGTTTTTCCCAAGTTATTTTCCAAATTCATTCTTCTTTGTCTTAGAGTCTTTAGTTTAGTAGTTAAATAATTTAGATTAATAAACGAACTTCACTTATTGTAGGCTAAATAATAAAAAAAAGTTAGTATTAGTACTTTTAGTTCCTTTGGGTTCGATAATTCGGTCTTGCCTAAGCTATACTACTGTTCGATAGGTGCACTTGCCTCAATCGTTGTCAGAGTTAGTTTTCAGGTTCGATCATTCTTTTTATAAATTTTAAAACTCTGATTCACAGCAATCACATTGATACAGCGATCAAGTTTTTGGCACCGTTGTCGGGGAACTAAAATATTAAGAAAGCTCTATTTTTATTACTTTAGCCATTTTTTTATTGCAATTTATTTTCATTATTATTATTATTATTTTACTTTGCTAATTTTTCCTCCATTTGCTTTTGACAGATAATTTTAGTTAGAGAAGATGTCATTGAATAACTATCAGTGGCAAGTTACAAGGACAAGGCCAGCCAAAGTAGTCAGTGTCTTCAACTTCGACGTACACCCAATAATGCAATATGACTCAAATCTAGGAGGCGTGGCGAATCCTGAGTACCCACCCTACGGATATGGCATGGAGAACGAACATGTCTATTATATGGGTAACTATTCTAGACCACAAAATAATTTTTATGATAACACTTATAATGCAGGTTGGAGGTACCATCCCAATTTCTCATAGGATGATCAAAGTAGCCAAAGGCCAGAACTTCCTCCAAACTTTCAACAACCACCTCACCAACAGGAGAGGAGTCGAACCTTGAAGAGATGCTTGACAAAATTCATGGCGACTGAGATAACCGTCTCCAAAAAAATGAGACAACACTTAATGACCAACAAGCATCGATCAAAGGGATCCAGAGCCAAGTTGGGGAACTTACTGAGTCAGTTGGAGAACTTACTAAGTCAGTTATACAACTTGCTAAGCTGATCTCAGAACTACCACTATGAAGCTTGCCAAGCAATACTGAAACTAACCCGAGTGAGCAAAATCAAGCCATTTATGATAGTGAAGGGTTAGACGAACTAAACTCAAGGGAAGAACCTGTGGTAAGTGAAGGTAAGGTTGAAGTGTGCCATGATATACCAAAACCGGCAATTACAGAGTACCAACCTCGTGTGCCATATCCCGATGCAATATAGGAAGACCACAAAGAGGAAGAAGTCGGTGAACTCACACTTCATGTAGACGACGAAACAATCATTCTTCAAGCTCTTGACTCAGCTAGGACATCGAGTAATAAAGGTACGAACGTTAGTTTTATTGATAACCATTTGGTTCAACCTTCTTTACAGGAAGCATCACGATATCACCTAGCTGAGCTAGATCTTAGACTTCGTACCCATAAAGAAATAATTAATGAAGAACTAAGGCTTCAGGTCGATGAACTAGACGAGTGGAAAACACACTTTAAAGAGAAACTAGGAATACACGAAGTGAAACCGAAGGAAACCCTGATTTGATAGGAACAACAAATCACTTCAAAATAGGGGATCAGGTATTGCTGAATAAGGAAGACCCTCGAATCACCAATTCAGACCTCAAGACAAAAAAAGAAATCACTATTGATGTACTTAATGTCTTCCTATACGGCATAGTCGAGGTAAGTAATCCTAAATTCAACACTTTTAAGGTAAACATTACTCGACTTAAACTTTATATCCACAATCGAACTGATCGCATGAGAAAGGATTTTCACCTCCTCAAACCACCTTGACCATACGAATGAGAGGTAAAGTCTAGCTTAAAACTATAAACGAGCGCTTCTCGGGAGGCAACCCGAGCACTAACCCCATTAATTTTTACATTTTTTTCTTCTTTTACTTTTATTTTCCCTTTTTAGCACCTAACTATAAACTAACCAAAGTGCAGATTTCTAGACCACACGGCCTTATACACGACCGTGGCCGTGGCCGTGTGGCCACCACAGGAAGGTACAAGGGTGGGGGCAACCACCAGATCCATAATTTTTATTTAACCCCCTTCTTCCTTTTTCTTTTCCAATTGTTTTTCTTTTTTTTTATTTTCCATTATTTACTTTTATTTTTATTTTTATTTTTATTTTTATTTTTATTTTTATTTTTATTCCTTTTAATTTTCTTTTATTTTCTTTATTATTTTCTTCTTATTATTCATTCCATTTAGATTTAGCTTAGGATACAATAAAATTAGGATGGCTACTTCAAGGACTCAAACAGTTCGAGACGCTTCCCCACGTTCACCTCCAATCCTATCCGGTTTCTTTTCATTGGCTTCATCCAAAATTTAGGAAGTTTCACTTCTCTCCCCATCTTACGATTTTATGATTATTTTGATATTATCTATCTTTGTACATTGAGGTCAATGTACATCTTAAGTGTGGGGGGGTGAACAACCTAAAAAGGTGCCTAACTTTTTTCATTGTTCTCAAATTTCTTAAATTAGGTGCCAAACTTTTTGCATTGTTCTCAAAAGCCTGAATTTAGTCTTGTTTTTAAGTAAATTCCTCATATTACTAATTAGGATGAAATTTCCAATGATTTATGATTTTTATTGATATGTTTTAGATTAAGTCATTGATAATTAAATTCTAAGAATACTAGAAAATCAAGCATGATAAGTCTATTTTTCAGAAATTAAAAATTTTCTAGGTTGTCGAATTGAGTTTAAATGTTACTTTGAAGTTTGAAATTTACAAGGTTGATGTCAAAATACCCATAATTTTTGTGAGATTTTGAGCCTTATAGAGCATATATTCTTTTTCATGCTCACGTTATTGAATATGAGTATGTCAACATTGATTTATTATTCTAGAACTTGCCTCGTTTATACATATCGAGACCACACCTATGATTTGATATACAGAGATGATTGAGGCACCTAGGTTTTAACCCACTAACTCCATAAAAGCCTACCTTCACAATTAACCCCTAGTGAACCCCTTTTAATCCTAACAACCCTTTTTATTGACATAACCGTTAATATTAACCCAAAACCCTTTTTTTTTTTATCACCATTCCTTTTGACGACCCTTATATCGAGATTTGATTTGATTAATAGCCTAACTATGTTTTTATTTCAGTAATTTATCCTTTGTTATATATTACTTGATTTGTTCTTAAAAAAAATCGAAGTATATTCATTATTCATAACTAGTTTTGTGATTAAGTGAGCTTATACGTGTGAATTCAAAATATTGAAGAAGAAGCCCACATTATTAGTATCATTAGCTTTTAGTTGATGTAATTACTTTTATTCAATTTATTATTTCTAGTTAGGTATTTTATCAATTCAATCTCGATTCTAACCCTCTAATTCAGCCTTTATCCACACCTTTAACCTAAGCCCCATTACAACCTTGTTAAAGACCTTTTGATTTGTGTATCATCTCATATTATAGTGGTGGAGATTTGATTTTCATGCAAGCCTATGGGATTAACTTTTCATGTTCGACTTTTGAGTGCCTAATTTTGAACCTTAAACACTTTGAGTGGTTTGAGTGAATCTTTAGTAAGGATGTCAACCCTTGTCGATTTTGATTCAAAGGTAATTATTTAGATGAGGGGAAACACCTATGTTTTGTGCTGCAAATGTATGACTTCGACTGTTTGAATCTTTAGGACTCTTTTAGTTGAATTATCCATGTATAAATTATCTCTGAATTATGATGAAACACTATCAATGACTATTATGAATTGAAGGAAGTTCGTTTTAATTATGAGTTCAGAATTTTGCTTGAGGACAAGCAAAAGCTTAAGTGTGGGGGTATTTGATAAACTGAAATAGTAACATATTTTAATCCCACATTTAGCATACTTTTGGATGAATTATCCCTTATTTTATGTAATTTGGTCCTCTTAATCCTTTCTTTTCATGATATATACTCAGGAAAGCACCAGGGGATGAAAAGAACACAAAACGGGCTTAAAACGGGACAAATGGGCCAAAGCATGAAATCGACACGGCTTGGACCAAAGATCACACGGCCGTGCCTCCTTAAAGATCTGGAACACGGCCTGGACCATGATTTAAATGGCCGTCCCCCATTAATGAAGTCTGAACACGGCCTAGCCATGATTCACACGGGCGTGTGCCATGGCCGTACCCCTGCCGCAGCCAAGAGGAGTTTTACTCAGATTTGGATGCTTGGAGGCAAAGAAACACACTCCAAAGTCTAATTAAACCCTCAAATAGGAATTTTACTCAAATTAGGATACTTGGAGGCCAAGTAAGGCATCTCAAAGCTTATATAAACACCCTAGGGGGCAACTTATTCAGGGAGTTCGACAGAAACCCTCTGTCGAGGTGAGCCTAAAGCGATCGTCTAGGGGCATCGTGCTAGGCCAGAGAAGGCAGATTTTTGGGGATTCACTCACGGATAGCCAGTTGATCCATCTCAAGAAGCCAGAATTATACTCAACACGGAGGATCTCCTCTTCAATTCCTTTAAGGTTTTTAGGGATTTCTTATGTTTTGTTTTATCTTTTCTCTTGAGATGTTTTCCTTTATTGTTATGAACTAAACCTTTTGGATACCTGAAGGGGATGAAACCTATGATGAATCTTGTTATTATTTTCTGAATTATATGATAAATACTTAGTTTGTTCTTAATTATGTGAGCTTAATCCAAATTTAATGTGCTTAGGTGGAGGAGGAATAGACCCTGCCTAAGAGTAGATCCAACATAATTAAGTGGAGTTGATCGCACGCCTAGAGATAGGGTGACGAGATTTTTTCAGATTAGGGTGAAACCTAATATGGGAATCCATAGATCGATTTACTGTTATTCTATGGGGTTATTATAAGAGAACGAGAGTTCCACTAATTAACCTAGGGTTAGACGTTATTCGCCTCGAGAGAGGGTTTAATATACGTTAGGGAGTCTTACGGATCAAACTAAGTGAATAAATCGTATGGTTCAGTGTTAGATAACAAGTGAAGTCTAGGTGGATTCTTCCTAGGGTATCATCTAAATCAACTGAGTTTTTCCCAAGTTATTTTCCAAATTCATTCTTCTTTGTCTTAGAGTCTTTAGTTTAGTAGTTAAATAATTTAGATTAATAAACAAACTTCACTTATTGTAGGCTAAATAATAAAAAGAAAGTTAGTATTAGTACTTTTAGTTCCTTTGGGTTTGATAATTCGGTCTTACCTAAGCTATACTACTGTTCGATAGGTGCACTTGCCTCAATCGTTGTCAGAGTTAGCTTTCAGGTTCGATCATTCTTTTTATAAATTTTAAAACTCTGATTCAAAGCGATCACATTGACACATCAATATCCAAATCTGTTTAACGATAAGATTTTCGGGGACAAAAATCCCTAAGGAGGGAGAAGTGTAACAGTCCGGTTTATACCCTGGTTGAAACAGTGGTTTCAAAACCACAAATCTGAATTTGAAAATATTTTAATATTATTTTATGTGCCTTTAATATGTGACTAATCGTGTGTGAAAGCCTCGTATGAAAATTTGATTAATTATGTGTTTAATTTGATAAAAGGGTTAAATTGCATTAAATGCAAATTTGTATGCTATTTGTTAAAGCACCTATGTGTTGTGGCTCTTGAATGTTGTGGCCTTATGAGGCAATTAAACCACTTTTAAGATAGTGGATGGATAAAGGACGATTATGCCCTTAATGTATATTTGTTTCAAATGTTTATGAAAAGGTTAAATAGGTAATTTGATAAAACAAAGGATATTAAACAAAATCAATTAAAAAAGCCATGTTCATCTTTGTTTTATGACCGAATATTAGAAAAAGAAGAAAGGGTTTAGTTTTTTTGACATCCGGCACTTGCTAGCTTTGATTAAGGTATGTTTTGACTTTGGTTTTTGATGATTTTTATGTTTTTAAGATTGTTGCTTAGTCTACTATCAAGCCCATGTTGTAATTTGAAGAATTAATGATGTTTATGAGATGTGCCATTGATGAAATGGTGAGCTTTGTGATGAATATTGGTGTTAAATGAAAGATATGTGTTTAATGAACATGTTTTGTTCTTGAATTTTTGGTGAATTTAGCTAATTAGGGATAAATTACGAAAATAGCATGTTAAGGGACTAAATTGTGAAATAAATGAAATGTATGGATTAATATGATCGTGTGGTGTATTTGGTTAAACATGGGTGTAAGCAAATTAAGTGTAATTTGTGATTTTGTGAATTAGGGACTAAATTGTCCAAATGTGAAAATGTGAGGGCTAATTTGTAAATTGACCTAAATGTGTGTTTTTGGATTGAATTGAATGTATTGGTAAATAAAAGGGTTAAATTTGATTATGTATAGATGAAGAACCGAAGAAAATAGACTTAGATCGCGGGAAAGCAAGAGTAGTCGAATAATCGAATCCGATCGAATATCGAAATCTGAGGTAAGTCGATATACAAATAAATGTATTTGTATTGAATTATATATGTTCATATGACTATTGATAAGGATGAATGCACATGAGATGATGTATACATGAATTCCGAAATAGAATCGACTTAGTGTCAACGTCTGAGAAGTCCCATTTGAACCTAGGAATGGATAAGATAGTATATGTCATGACATAGGTGTCTGATATGTGATATCATGTAAGACCACATCTGGGACATTGGCATTGATTCGAGATTTCGTGTAAGACCATGTATAGGACATTGGCATCGTATTGATTCGTGTAAGACCCTGTCTGGAATAGTGGCATCGATATCTGGATACATGTAAGACCACGTCTGGGACGTTGGCCTTGTACAACTATTTCGATCACTCTGATTATCCTATTAGATTCTAAATGGTTCAACGGGTAAGTCCGAGATACGAATGACTATATGGTTTGCATATCTGTTTCCGGTACGTCTGATAAATACACTTTGTGTGTATAAGAAGGTAAGTATACTCATAAACTTACCTAGATGAATTGTGTATTTGAATATGAGAATGTAAATGAGATACATGAATGGAAAAGCTATGAGCTAACAAGTATATGATGATATACAAGATTGAAAGATGAATGGCTAAGTAAATGTGCCAAGAAGAATTATGGCTATGCAATTGAGCTTTTAGTGAATTCATGTTGATTATATATGTAACACCCCAAACCCGGCCCATTCGTTACGACCGAATTTGAAATGCCTCTGCGGAAAAACGTTTGAAGACTGATTTCACTTTTGGGAAAAACATTAAAAATTTTGTCATTTGAAAACCATGTCCAATTAAAAATTCTAAATAATATAAGCTTGATAGAAATATCCAAATTAAAACTTTATTATAAGCTTTTAAAATATAAGTTGCCAAAATTAAAAGCACTTCCAAATAATAATTTAATGGTCGTCTAGCTTAAACATAATAAAAATGTTCAATCACTTTAATGGGCCTTATTACAATAAACATTTAATCAAAATACTGAAAATATAACTACTTAATTAATTAAGATATCTTTCTGCATGGAAATCTGCTTCTGCATAGCCACCTTTGTATCCACTCCAACCCGGTCCAAAAATCACGATCACCTGCGATGTTTAATAAAAATTGGGTGAGTCATACAGACTCAGTGTGTAACTAGTCCACTGAATTCCACCCACATGTTAACCACATATTAACTCATATATCAGATATCAATTATCAAATTCACATGTTATCGATTTCTGGCTTGGCCCATATTCATATCACATTCATCTAATAGGGTAGTTAACCACATAATTTCCACATACTGGGCTTAGCCCATTTCCACACTGATCCACATTCATATACTGGGCTTTGCCCATTTCCACATTAATCCACATATCATATTGGGCTTGGCCCATTTCCACATATGTTCACATACGAAATCATGCAATTATGAAGCCCAACCCAAACCTAAGGTCCATCCGCTACACACCCCCTTATCCAGCCTACCACACACCAGGGGATTATCAAATCACCCTCTCCTTTTCACTCCAAAGGCAATCACTGCCGTCCACGTGCAATTAAGCACAATAGTCCACAACACGACCTCAGTCAGCGCCAATCCACGATGTAGCCGTAGCTAACACCAAAACCACGATGGGACACATAGTCACTCATCAACCACGATATGGCACATAGTCGATATTAACCACGATGAGGCACATAGCCACTCATCAAGCCACGCGAACTAAATCGCAATTAATCCACAACGTGACCTCGATCCAACGCCAATCCACGATGTAGCTCAAGGCTAACATCAAACCACGCATCTTTCGAAGTACACCCGTACCTTCTTTCATATCATATCCCACCCATGCACATGCCACATAAAATAATGATACAATGTAATGATGCATGAGCATGTTCATCAAGCATATTATCACATATTCATATTAATAATCACATATCATCAGGTTTGGTACTTACAGGATTATCGACATACCCCTTGAGGGTATCCTTATCACAATTTCCACTGCACTAGTTAGCACATTCATAACACATACACATTTCACATACATATCATATACCCGGAAAACGGTGGGTTAATCACACACCTGTCTATTTAGCGAAATCCCAAACTACTCGAATCTAACACGATCTAGAATCCCGAAACTCTTCTTATTCCCGTCGATTTGCTCCTAAGAACCAAAGTCAGAAATCGATCATCACCTAAGCTCATAAAATGGCCTATGGCCGAATATCAATACTTCCTTACCTTGCTTACCAAATCCAAAAAACTACTCCTTGCTCTTGAACCACCGAAATCCCTAAGTGAAACCACATCAAAATCGGCTTAAGCATAAATTCATAGAAAAATAACCCTTGGCGAATACCATACTTGCTTCCCTTAATCACTTTAATTCCAAAAAGGCTCCTTAGTGCTTCCTTGATGAAACGAATCCCGGGAAACTCCCTCAATGCACCTTGACGGTAGCTACACATAAGAGAACATATCACTATGGCCTTAATGGACATTCGGCCCACCTTAGACCCAAGCCCACTATAGATTTTGGTATACTTATGAAGAAGAACTCAAAACCGATTGCTAGGAGAGAACTTACTTACCACTACGCCAGCACCCTTAGAGAAACGACTTCAAGATCCCAAAAAGAAAGAGTTTCGGCACCTTAATGATGAAAAGAGATCACGCCAAAGTGGAGGGATTTATGCTTAGAGGATTCGGCAATAAAGAACAGGGGGGTAGGGGTTTCGGCTTTTGTCAAGTAATGGAAGAAAGAATAGTTCTTGGGGAAGATGATGATTTCGAATGAACAAAGCAAAGAAGAAAAGATACATATGGCTACTTCAACATTCGGTTTTGGCTTCAAAGAAAAGAGAGGAAAAGAGAACCTCTTTTGACTAAAAACTTTCGGTCAAAGAGGAGAATGAAGAAAAGAAATCCCAAGAGCTGATCATCCCTATTTATACTACCCAAATTCGCACACCTATCTCCACTATCAAATCCCAATTTAATCTCTTATTTTATCTCTTAATCACCTATTCAAAATAAATACAATAAATCTACAATTATCCTTTTATCACCATTCAAAATAACTTGAATTAATCCTTACTTATTCAAATAAAATATCACCATAATTATCTTCTATCTACTCATCTAAACTAAATAAAATAAATCAACCTTTTATTCAAAATAAATTGAATAAACCAACATTTATCTTACCTTATAGCCGAATTTCCAATAAATAATAACCAAGCTTATCACCTCCTAAAATAAATAAAATAAAATCTTATTTATCCACTATCTATAGCCAAATATTTAAAAGAAACACAAGGCTTATCCTTACCTTCCAAAGTCCCAAAGTCGTCCATCTCTTCTCCCTTGCCTTGACGTCACATGCAAAAATAAAATAACACACCCATTTGCTACCCCCAGGTTTCGAACATGGGACCTGCTGGAGTCAGCACACGCTACTAGCCACTTTGCTACTAGCTCCTTTGTGACATAAACTCCCCACAATTCCTTTTAAGACCTTCTTCTCCCTTAGCGCCAACTTGGAAAAATAAAAACACGCTTATGCTGCCCACAAGACTCGAACTTGAGCCCTCCTGAAGCTCCCTTTCCCGCAAGCGTCCAAGCCACTTTACCCGGGCACTTTTTGTGATATGCTTCGCCCAAAATTCCTTTTAAGACCTTCTTAGCCACGCTCCTTACTGACGCAAAAATAAATGTCCATTTGCTTCCCACACTGCTCGAACCTCCTACCTTCCTCCCAGCTTATGGCGTCACCTGCCCAAGCCTTAAGTGGCGCCTTGCTGCCACTTTACCAGGCCAACCCTTGTGTCATAAATCCAACACAAATTTTATTAAGGCTTCCTTAGCCCAACTTCCCTTCTTAACTTAAAATCCAATTATTTTCCAAAGCTTCCACCTTCATCCTAGAGTTCTAAAAACCCTTAATACACTTCCAAACACTGCCAAAACCTACTAACTCATGAATTATGCACGAATGCATAACCCCTAATCTAGGATGTTACAATATGTCTTGAATGCTTAAATGTTAAGTTTATTTGTATATGGCTTACTAAGCTTTTGGAAAGCTTACTCTGTTACAGATCGTCAAAGCTACTGAAGGTTCGGGGACCATCGAGGATCGTCATCACACTACTCAAACTTGTTTTGGTACTTTGAAAATGTGTATATAGCTAAATATGGCATGTATAGGCTAGTTATTTAGTGTAAGTTTGAGATTTGAATTTAGCCATGTGATGTGGCTAGTTATGTGTTGGTACTATGCATTTGTGAATATGGTATGATGTTGGTTTTAGCATGATCTTATGACTATGAAATGGACATGTTTATGGTACGCATATGGATGAAATTTTCAGTATGTATGTTTGATCAAAGAAATGGTTATATTAAAGGTAAATGTAGATGAATCATACTTGAATGTATATGTGTTATGGTTATGCAAATTGATAGATAAGTTTGCATGATTTGAGTTGAAATTGGATAAGATGGCATGTTGATCTTTTGACATGATTTTGATTGTCAATTGTGCATGAAATGAGCTGGTATCTTGCTTGTAGGTATGACCCTAGTGTGGGTGGCAATTTTTGGCCTTACAAGTGGCCTGTTTTGCCTACACGGTCATGGCACACGGGCGTGCCTAGTAGCCGTGTGGTTAAATCAGTAGCTAGCCTAATTTTACATGGCTATGGTACACGGACGTGCCTGGTAGCCGTGTGAACAAGTCAGTAGCTAGCCTAGTTATACACGGCCATGGCATACGGGCGTGTCAGGTAGACGTGTGGATAAGTCAGTATACATGCTCTGTTTAGGCACGGCCAGGACACATGGGTGTGTCTGGTAGCCATGGGAGGCACACAACCTACCCACATGGGCGTATGACCTCAGCATTTTTGAAAAAGTTTTAAATTTCCGAGAATTTTCGTATGTGTTCGGTTATTCCCGACCCTTCTCTAAAGCATACTTAAGGTCTCGATGGCCTATCTAAGGGACACTGTGATTGCGATTGATGACTTGTATTATGAAATGTCTATAAAAGTTTCTGATCTGTCTGGTAATGCCTTTAACCCTAACCCGGTGACAGATACGGGTTAGGGGTGTTACACAGTAAAATATTTTAATATTATTTTTCGTGCTTCTGACATGTGAATTAGTTTGTGTAAAATTTCTGTGAGTTAATCTGTCCATTTATATGTTCAATTTGGGGAAAGGATTAAGTTGCATTGAATGCAAATTTGCATGTTTTATGAAAAGACACCTATTTGAGATGGCTTTTAAATGAGGAGTCCTTAAATGGTAAAAAGCCCATTATTTGAGTAAGTGGATGAACATGGTCAAAAATGACCTTATATGATATGTTTTATGCATTTAGAATTTAAGGTTAATTTTGTAAATGGATTAATAACATGATTTTTAATGAAACCAAAAGTATGAAATTAGCTAAGGTCATCATCTTCTTACCGAAAATAAAAAGAAAATAAGGGTTTAAAAGCTTTCACACATTCGGCACTTGCAAGCTTTGATTAAGGTATGTTTTAGCTTCGGTTTTTTATAATTTCTATGTTTTCGTAATCGTTGCTTCATCTACTTCAAAACCCATGTCTTAATTTTGAGAATTGATGATGATTTTGAAATGTGTCTTTGATGAACAAATGAGCTTTGGAACATTTGATGATGAAAAATGGAATATATGTGTTTGATTAGCATTTTTTGTCTTTGAAGTTTTGATGAATTTGAGTAATTTGGTTGTAATTGAGAAAATAATATTTTGAAGGACTAATTTGTGAATTAAAGGAAATGTTTGGATTGATATGAGTATAGTGTGTATTCAGCTAAGCATGGGTATATGATAATTTTATATATTTTGTGATTTTGTGAATTAAGGACTAAAATGTCCAAATGTGAAAATGTGAGGGTTAATTTGCAAATTGCCCTAAATATGTTTTCTTGGATTGAATTGAATGAATTAGTGAATAAATGGATTAAATTCGAATATGTATAGATCAAGAATCGAAGATTGCGGGAAAGCAAAAGTAGTCGAATAACCGAATCTGATCAATTATCCGAATCCGAGGTAAGTTAATATACAAATAAATGTATTTGAATTGACTCATTTGTGAATATATGAAATTTGAATTGCTATGCATAATACTCGAAATGATGAATATATGTGGATTTCGAGAAAGTATCGAGAGATGGTTAATGTCCGAGAAGTCCCGTCTAAACCTAGGAATAGATAGGGTAGTATATGTCATGCCATAGGTGTTCGATATCTGATTACATGTAAGACCACGTCTGGGACGTTACCATTGATTCGAGATTTCGTATAAGACCACGTCTGGGACGTTGGCATCGATATGAGATTTACGTGTAAGACCATGTCTGGGACATTGGCATCGTATTTGATTCGTGTAAGACCGTTGCGGGACAAAGGCATCGATATCGATTATATGTAAGACCCCGTCTGGGACGTTGGCATTGTACGATTATTCTGAGCTTTCTGAGTATCCTATTAGACTCCGAACGGTTCAATGGGCAAATTCGAGAAATGAACGACTATGTGATTTGTATATCTGTTTTAGGTACGTTCGAAAAGTACACTATATGTGTATGAAAGGTAAGTGTCTATATGAACTTACTAAGATGAATTTGTGTATTGAAACGATGAGATAATATGTGAAGATATACTTGAATGAGCCATGTGTATATTTGATATTTGAGTTGAAGAATGTGGTAAACTATGGCTAAGCAAATGAGCCAAAGAATATGTGATGAATTTGCAATGAGATACATTAATATCATTGTATCAATATGGTTATGAGCATTTTATGTTAAGTTTATTTGTATATGGCTTGCTAAGCTTTTGAAAAGCTTACTTTGTGTGTGTTTGTTTTGTTTTATAGATCGTCAAAGCTACTGAAGGCTCGGGACCGTCGAGGATCATCATCACACTACCTAAGCTCATTTTGGTACCTTTTGGAAATGTATATAGCTAAATATGGCATGTATAGGCTAGATATTTTGGTACATATATGAGATGTGTAAATAGCCATGTAATGTGGCTAGATTAAATATTGGTAATATGCATGAGTGAATTTGGTATATGATGCATGATTTGGTATGACTTGATAGCTAATGAAATGGCCAAGGCTATGGTAAGCATATGAATGCATTATGAGTATGTATGTGTGAACAAAGGAATGATTATATGGGAGGTAAATGTAGATGAATCATGCTTGAATGTATATGTGTTTTAGTTGTGCAAATTTGCATGAAAGGAAATGAAGTTGGATGTAAAGATTTGTTGAGTAATTTGACATGTTTTTGAATGTATATGTATATGGTATGTTGCTTGTAGAGATGACCCTAGTGTGGGTGGCAATTTTGGCCTTGCAAGTGGCCTATTTTGCATACACGGCTGTGGCACACGGGCGTGCCTGGTGGTCGTGTGAATAAGTCAGTAGCTAGCCTAATTTTACACGGCCATGGCACACGGACGTGTCTGGTGGCCGTCTGAATAAGTCAGTATACATGCTCTGTTTTGGCACAGCCAGGACACATGGATGTGTCTGGTAGCCGTGTGAGGCACACGGCCTGACTGCACGGGCGTGTGACCTCTGCAGTGTTGAAAAGTTTTAAATTTCTGAGAATTTTCATATGTGTTCGGTTTAGTCCCGACCCTATTCTAAAGCATGTTAAAGGTCTCATTGACCTATTTAAGGGACACTTTGATCTGATTGGTTGAATTCTATTATGAAATGTCTGTAAAAGTTTCTGATTTGTCCGGTAACGCCTGAAGATAGCAATATCTGAATCTGTTTAACGGTAAGATTTTCGGGGACGAAAATCCCTAAGAGGGGAGAATTGTAAAAGTCTGGTTTATACCCTAGTCAGAACAGTGGTTTTGGGACCACAAATCCGAGTCAGTATGTAACAGTCTAGTTTATACCCTAGTCAGAACAGTGTTTTCAAAACCACAAATCTGAATTTAAAAATATTTTAATATTATTTTCTGTGCCTTTAATATGTGACTAAGCGTGTGTGAAAGCCTCGTATGAAAATTTGATTAATTGTGTGTTTAATTTGATAAAAAGGTTAAATTGCATTAAATGCAAATTTGTATGCTCTTTGTTAAAGCACCTATGTGTTGTGGCTCTTGAATGTTGTGGCCTTATGAGGCAATTAAACCACTTTTAAGATAGTGGATGGACAAAGGACAGTTATGCCCTTAATGTATATTTGTTTCAAATGTTTATGAAAAGGTTAAATAGGTAATTTGATAAAACAAAGGATATTAAACAAAATCAATTCAAAAAGCCATGTTCATCTTTGTTTTATGACCGAATATTAGAGAAAGAAGAAAGGGTTTAGTTCTTTTGACATTCGGCACTTGCTAGCTTTGATTAAGGTATGTTTTGACTTTGGTTTTTGATGATTTTTATGTTTTTTAGATTGTTGCTTAGTCTACTATCAAGCCCATGTTGTAATTTGAAGAATTGATGATGTTTATGAGATGTTTCATTGATGAAATGGTGAGCTTTGTGATGAATATTGGTGTTAAATGAAAGATATGTGTTTAATGAACATGTTTTGTTCTTGAATTTTTGGTGAATTTAGCTAATTAGGGCTAAATTACAAAAATATCATGTTGAGGGACTAAATTGTAAAATAAATGAAATGTATGGATTAATATGATCATGGGGTGTATTCGGTTAAACATGGGTGTAAGCAAATTAAGTGTAATTTGTGATTTTATAAATTAGGGACTAAATTGTCCAAATGTGAAAATGTGAGGGCTAATTTGTACATTGCCCTAAATGTGTGTTTTTGGATTGAATTGAATGTATTGGTAAATAAAAGGGCTAAACTTGAATATGTAAAGATCAATAACGGAAGAAAATGGACTTAGATCGCGGGAAAGCGAAAGTAGTCGAATAACCGAATCTGATCGAATATCTGAATCCGAGGTAAGTCGATATACAAATAAATGTATTTGTATTGAATTATATATGTCCATATGACTATTGATAAGGATGAATGCACATGAGATGATGTATACATGAATTTCGAGATAGAATCGACTTAGTGTCAACGTCCGAGAAGTCTCGTTTGAACCTAGGAATAGATAGGATAGTATATGTCATGACATAGGTGTCTGATATGTGATATCATGTAAGACCACGTCTGGGGCGTTGGTATTGATTCGAGATTTCGTGTAAGACCACATTTGGGACGTCGGCATCGATATGAGATTTACATGTAAGACCATGTCTGGGACATTGGCATTGTATTGATTCGTGTAAGACCCTGTCAGGGACAGTGGCATCGATATCTGGATATATGTAAGACCATGTTTGGGACGTTGGCCTTGTACGACTATTCTGATCACTCTGATTATCCTATTAGATTCTGAATGGTTCAACAGGCAAGTCTGAGATACGAATGACTATATGGTTTGCATATCTGTTTCAGGTACGTCTGATAAATACACTTTGTTTGTATAAGAAGGTAAGTATACTCATAAACTTACCTAGATGAATTGTGTATTTGAATATGAGAATGTAAATGTGATACATGAATGGAAAAGCTATGAGCTAACAAGTATATGATGATATACAAGATTGAAAGATGAATGGCTAAGTAAATGTGCCAAGAAGAATTATGGCTATGCAATTGAGCTTTTAGTGAATTCATGTTGATTATATGTCTTGAAATTGGATAAGATGGCATGTTGACCTTTTGACATGATTTTTATTGTCAATTGTGCATGAAATGAGGTGGTATCTTGCTTGTAGGTATGACCCTAGTGTGGGTGACAATTTTTGGCCTTGTAAGTGGCTTGTTTTGCCTACACGGTCATGGCACATGGGCGTGCCTAGTAGCCGTGTGGTTAAATCAGTAGCTAGCCTAGTTTTACACGACTATGGTATACGGACGTGCCTGGTGGCCGTGTGAACAAGTTAGTAGCTAGCCTAGTTATACACGGCCATGGCACACGGGCGTGTCAAGTAGCCGTGTGGATAAGTTAGTATACATGCTCTGTTTATGCACGGCCAGGACACATGGGTGTGTCTGGTAGCCATGGGAGGCACACGGCCTACCCACATGGGCGTGTGACCTCGGCATTTTTGAAAAAGTTTTAAATTTTTGAGAATTTCTGTATGTGTTCAGTTTAGTCCCGACCCTTCTCTAAAGCATACTTAAGGTCTCGATGACCTATCTAAGGGGCACTGTGATTGCGATTGATCACTTGTATTATTAAATGTCTATAAAAGTTTCCGATCTGTCCGGTAATGCCTTTAACCCTAATCTGGCGACGGATACGGGTTAAGGGTGTTACACAGTAAAATATTATTTTTCGTGCTTCTATTATGTGAATTAGTATGTGTAAAATTTTTGTGAGTTAATTTGTCCATTTATATGTTCAATTTGAGGAAAGGATTAAATTGCATTGAATTCAAATTTGCATGTTTTATGAAAAGACACCTATTTAAAAGCTTTCACACTTCGGCACTTGCAAGCTTTGATTAAGGTATGTTTTGGCTTTGGTTTTTTATAATTTCTACGTTTTCGTAATCGTTGCTTCGTCTACTTCAAAACCCATGTCTTAATTTTGAGAATTGATGATGATTTTGAAATGTGTCTTTGATGAACAAATGAGCTTTGGAACATATGATGATGAAAAATGGAATATATGTGTTTGATTAGCATATTTTGTCTTTGATGTTTTGATGAATTTGAGTAATTTGGTTGTAATTGAGAAAATAATATTTTGAAGGACTAATTTGTGAAATAAAGGAAATGTTTGGATTGATATGAGTATAGTGTGTATTCGGCTAAGCATGGGTATATGATAATTTTATGTATTTTGTGATATTGTGAATTAAGGACTAAAATGTCCAAATGTGAAAATGTGAGGGTGAATTTGCAAATTGCCCTAAATATGTGTTCTTGGATTGAATTGAATGAATTAGTGAATAAAAGGATTAAATTCAAATATGTATAGATCAAGAATCGAAGAAAACGAACTTAGATCGCGGGAAAGCGGAAGTAGTCGAATAATTGAATCCAATCAACTATCCGAATCCGAGGTAAGTCAATATACAAATAAATGTATTTGAATTGACTCATTTGTAAATATATGAAATTTGAATTGATATGCATAAAACTCGAAATGATGAATATATGTGGATTCCGAGAAAGTATCGAGAGATGGTTAATGTCTGAGAGGTCCTGTCTGAACCTAGGAATAGATAGGGTAGTATATGTCATGACATAGGTGTTCGATATTTGATGACATGTAAGACCACATCTGGGACGTTGGCGTTGATTTTAGATTTCGCATATGACCACGTCTGGGACGTTGGCATCGATATGAGATTTACGTGTAAGACCATGTCTGGGACATTGGCATCGTATTTGATTCGTGTAAGACCCTATCTGGGACAGTGTCATCAATATCTGATTACAAGTAAGACCACGTATGGGACATTGGCATTGTACGACTATTCCGAGCTTTCTGAGTATCCTATTAGATTCCGAACGGTTCAACGGGCAAATCCGAGAAATGAACGACTATGTGAGTTGTATATCTGTTTCAGGTACGCTCGAAAAGTACACTATATGTGTATGAAAGGTTAGTGTCTATATGAACTTACTAAGATGAATTTATGTATTGAAATGATGAGATAATATGTAAAGATATACTTGAATGAGCCATGTGTATATGTGATATTTGAGTTGAAGAATGTGGTAAACTATGGCTAAGCAAATGAGCCAAAGAATATGTGATGAATTTGCAATGAGATACATTAATATCATTGTATCAATATGGTTATGAGCATTTTATGTTAAGTTTACTTGTATATGGCTTGCTAAGCTTTTGAAAAGCTTACTTTGTGTGTGTTTGTTCTGTTTTATAGATCGTCAAAGCTACTGAAGGCTCGGGACCGTCGAGGATCGTCATCACACTACCTAAGCTCATTTTGGTACCTTTTGGAAATGTATATAGCTAAATATGGCATGTATAGGCTAGATATTTTGGTACATATATGAGATGTGTAAATAGCCATGTAATGTGGCTAGATTAAATATTGGTAATATGCATGAGTGAATTTGGTATATGATGCATGATTTGGTATGACTTGATAGCTAATGAAATGGCCAAGGCTATGGTAAGCATATGAATGCATTATGAGTATGTATGTGTGAACAAAGGAATGATTATATGGGAGGTAAATGTAGATGAATCATGCTTGAATGTATATGTGTTTTAGTTGTGCAAATTTGCATGAAAGGAAATGAAGTTGGATGTAAAGATTTGTTGAGTAATTTGACATGTTTTTGAATTTCAATTATGCGTGAAATGAATTGGTATGTTGCTTGTAGAGATGACCCTAGTGTGGGTGGCAATTTTGGCCTTGCAAGTGGCCTGTTTTGCATACACGGTTGTGGCACGCGGGCGTGCCTGGTGGCCGTGTGAATAAGTCAGTAGCTAGCCTAATTTTACACGGCCATGGCTCACGGGCGTGTCTGGTGGCCGTGTGAATAAGTCAGTATACATGCTATATTTTGGCACGGCCAGGACACATGGGTTCATGCCCGTAGCCGCGAGTGTAAGGTACGGCTTTGATTGCACGGGCGTGTGACCTTTGCAGTGTTGAAAAAGTTTTAAATTTTCGAGAATTTTCATGTGTTAGGTTTAGTCCCGGCCCTATTCTAAAGCATGTTAAAGGTCTCGTTGACCTATTTAAGGGACACTTTGATCTGATTGGTTGAATTCAATTATGAAATGTCTGTAAAAGTTTCCGATCTATCCGGTAACGCCTTTAACCCTAAATTGGCGATGGTTACCGATTAGGGGTGTTACAATTAATTTATTAAATTTTCAAACTCACTCGTCGGATTTAGTGATCCTGAATCACTGTTTCTAACACCACTGAAAATTAGGTTGTTACAACTCTCCCGCCTTTAGGAAATTTCGTCCTTGAAATTTTGTTACCCAAAAATAAATCCGGATACTGTGATCTCATTGACTCCTCTGTTTCTCAGGTTGCCTCCTCCGAACCATGTCGATGCCACAACACTTTAACTAACGATACTCGTTTATTCCGTAATTCTTTAACTTCTAGAGCTAGAATTTTCACTAGTTCTTTTAAGTAAGTCATATCCGGTTGAAGCTCAATTTCAGTATGAGGAATCACGTGTGAAAGATCTGATTCGTACCGTCTCAGCATAGATACAAGAAAAACATTATGAATTTTCTCAAGTTCCAGAGGCAGAGCCAACCGATAAGCTACAGGGCCAATTCTTTCAACTATCTCATACGGTCCGATAAATCTTGGGCTTAGTTTCCCTTTTTTGCCAAACCGTAATACTTTCTTCCACGGTGAAACTTTTAAGAACACTTGATCACCAACCGCATATTCTATATCTCTTCTTTTCAAAAATGCATATGATTTCTGAAGGTCTGAAGCAGCTTTCAAACTGTCCTAAATAATTCAAACTTTTTCTTTGGTTTCTCGAATCAAATCGACTCCAACTAACTTGGATTCAATCAATTCAGACCAATACAATGGATTCTTATATTTTCTTCCATACAGAGCTTCAAATGGTGCCATTTTGATACTAGATTGATAGCTATTACTATATGCAAATTCAGCTAAAGGTAAATACCTTTCCCAACTATCTCCAAACTCGAGTATACAACACCTTAACATGTCTTCTAAAATCTGAATCAATCGTTCTGATTGCCCGTCAGTCTGAGGATAAAATGCTGTGCTGAAATTTAGCTTAGTACCAAGGGCTTCTTGTAGTTTACTCAAAAACCTTAATGTAAATCTCGAATCTCAATCCGAAATAATAGATGTTGGAACCCATGTAACCTTACAATCTCAGACATCTACAATTCTGC
The DNA here is from genome assembly GCA_025698515.1 of Gossypium sturtianum. NCBI lineage: Eukaryota > Viridiplantae > Streptophyta > Magnoliopsida > Malvales > Malvaceae > Gossypium > Gossypium sturtianum. The sequence continues at coordinate 123,244,834 of CM046950.1, forward strand.
TAACTTCCCAAGTGAAAAGTTTGTTCTGACCCGAATAAAATGTGTTGACTTAGTCAATCTATCCACAATCACCCGGATTGAATCTTTCTTTCTCGGAGTCATAGGTAATCCGGATACAAAATCCATCATGACATGCTCCCATTTCCATTCAGGAATCATAATATCTTGTAACAGCATTTGATGTTCTGCTTTCACTTGCTGACAAATCAAATATTTTGATACAAATTCACAGATTTCTCATTTCATACCCGGCCACCAATACATTGTTTTCAAATCACAATACATTTCCGTACTACCCGGTTGAATAGAATACATACTACTATGAGCTTCAGAAAGAATATCATTTTTCAGATCTGAATTATTCAGAGCACAAATACTATTGCGATAGTATAACATACCGCTATCATCAATACTGTACTAAGAACTCAACTTGTCCCGAACCACCTGTCTTTTCAACACTAGTTTCGAATCTTCATCCTGCAACTCTCGAATTCGCTGAAGGAACATAGGTCTTGCTTTCAACTCTACTAATACAGAACCATATTCATTAAGAGACAATTGAGTGTTCATCGCCCGAAGTGCAAACAAAGACAACTTTCGACTGAGTGCATCTGCAACCACATTAGCCTCCCCTGGGTGGTAGTCAATAATCAGATCATAATCCTTTAGTAGCTCTAGCCACCGTCTCTGTCTCAAATTCAGCTCCTTCTGGGTCATCAAATACTTTAAACTCTTATGGTCTGTATACACATAACACTTCTCACCGTATAAGTAGTGTCTCCAAATTTTCAACGCAAAAACGATTGCAACGAACTCAATATCTTGTGTAGGATAATTCATTTCATACAGTTTTAATTACTGAAAAGCATAGGCCACTACTTTTCTCGATTGCATCAATACACAATCCAAACCATTCAGAGACACATCACTATATACAACATACGGCACACCCGATTCTGGTTGAGTTAAAACTGGAGCTTCTGTTAACATTTTCTTCAACTGATCAAAACTCTACTAACACTCATCAAACCAAACAAATTCAACATTCTTCTGTAATAACCAAGTCATCAGCAAACCAATCATCGAAAAGTTCTTTACAAAACGGCGATAATATCCTGTTAAACCCAGAAAACTTTGCACTTCTGTTATATTCTTCAGAATTTTCCAATTCACCACTTCAGATACTTTACTCGGATCCACTCAAATCCCTTCACGTAACACCCCAAACCCGGCCCAAACACTACGACCGAATTTGGTGTGCTACAGAGAAAACATTTCTTTGAAAACTCCTTTAAAACGGTTTAACTTTTTGATAAAAAGTAGTGTCTTGTTTAAAAAAGTTTGAGGTGTATAAAACCCATACTTAGGTTTATTTAAAAATATTTATTAAGTCAAGTTATTATATATTTTAAATGTACCCGATGGCACAATAAAACATTTTGCGTACAACTTGAGAAAACATGTGTACTTATTTTAATTTCATTAAATAATTTAAACAAATCATTCAAACATGTAACATAGTAAAATAATTCTAGGAGGCCTTATTACAACTTGATTAAAATAAAACCAAAAATCGAATAAAATAAACAAGAATTCAAAGTCCATTAAATTCAGATTCCACTGCATGGCCACCTCGAGTCCATCCGGCTCCTCATCCGCAATCTACAAGTCACCTGAAAAATGTTAAAGGAGAAGGTGAGTCACCAAGACTCAATGTGTAACCCTTCCCCGATTTAGTGCAACAACATACAAAATTTATAACAAATTAACATGCACTAAATCATGCACCCAACCTAGCCATCCAAACGCCTTTCTCTACCCTGTGTGGTACCAAATCACTGGTGACATATAGTCACAAAAGCCGTCATATTGTGGTGCCAAACCACTGGTGACTCGAAGTCACAAATCCAATGATGGGGCCAACCCATCGTGTGATACCAAATCACTGGCGTCGATCCCATAATGTCAACTGTGGGGCCAACCCATTGTGGTGCTAAGCCACTGGGACAAGACGCTATGAGGTGCCAAACCTCTGGAGGTGCCAAACCTCTGGTGACCGTAGTCATAATGTGGTACCAAACCATTGGTGTCCAGCCGACACCTAATATCGCCTCCCCCACTCATATATCCCACATCACCCATGATATATATAATGTAATTCATGCCAACATGTATTTAAATCGCATATACCAAATATGCCATGCTTTCCAAAAGCATCAAATAGTAAACTCATACGGACAGGGTCTTACCTGAATCATCGCTTATATCGTTATGGTATTAAATCCAAAGCTACATAAACCAGATTTAGCATACACAAACATTTAGCACAGTTAATTAATCATAAAGTGTGTATGTACACACATGATTCTAGTGATAACTCTAAATCCCCAAAGAGGCAATCGACCACCCTAGCTTTTTTGTCCCTAAATGCCTTTGAATGCTAGCTACCACACACCAAATATTTCTGCTTCCCTAAATCGGCAATCACATGTTAGTAGCCTTCGGCTTTCGGTTACTAAAAGAATAATCTATTAAAAATAGATCCTTACCACCACTTACCAATCGGTTTGACAAAGAATGGAAGATCAGATTTACTGCTTTGAGATCCCGGAGTTCCTCACCAACCGATTGGAGAAAAAGATAGAGGGGAGCTCCTTTGCTTGAGATTCGGCCAACACTGATCAAAAGGAAGAAAAGATTTCGGCTAAAATAGAGAAAAATAATGGTTAAAAGGGAGATAGAGTTTCGGCAAAGAAGAGAGTAGAGGAGATTTTTGGTGTTGAAGCAAAACAAATAGGAGAGAAAGTGTTGATGAAGATTTCAGCTTGAGAGAATGAGAAGGAGAGAGTAGAAGATGAGCAGAGGAATTTCGGCTATGTGCAAGAATGAAGAAAAGAGAAACAAGATGATAGGTATGTGCCTTAAAAAGAATTCGGCACCTCCCCCCCTATGCTTGTCGTCAACTCTTCCATGAAGAGTTCAAATTTCGGCAATCACCTAAAATTCCTCTTGGGCACTAGTTTAAAATTATTCAAAATAATTTGTATACTCAAATGCCTATATTTTCTATTTGCCACTTAATAAAAATTAATCAAATAAAATCTAACAAAAATCCAAATAATATCTTCATTCTCCTTTTTATTATCTCTTATCACCACTTCAATTAAATAATAAAAATAAAAGAAACCATGTGCTCATCAATTTCTTCCAGCCGAATTTTAAAAACAAATTCAGCTTGATCCTTATCCCAATTTGAAGATCCCATGTGCAGGCCAATTCCTTCTCTCCTTTTCACGCCAAAGATTGAAAAATAAAAACCCCAATTGCAGCTCCTTGGTTCGAACCTAGAACCTCACCGCCATGCCCTCTCTTCCAACGCCCTGTGCCACTCTTCCCAATTGACTTTCATGTCATAAAACCCCATCATTTAATTTTAAAGCCTTCCTACTTAAGCCCATCACCGCATATATAAAAATAAAATGCAAAACGCCGCTCAAATGACCATTCGAACTCGCGCCCATCTTCACCTCCAACTCCTAAGTGGCTCACGGTAGCCACTTAGCCAATTAATTCTTTGTGTCATGCTTCTCCCTAAATTTTACTTAACCCCTAACTCACCTAGCTCCTTCTTTAAAACACTTAGAAAGAAATTTTTAGTTCTAAGTCGAGCCTAGCTCTGGTTATTTCTAGACCCTAAAACATGCCAAATGATCCTAGTATTTAATTCTTCAAGCGCACACATGGGAAATTAATTAAATTTTAGACAACCCCTAATTCAAGATGTTACAATTCTACCCCTTAAAAATAATTTCGTCCTCTCGAATTACTTACTATCGTCCAATCGTGCATCCTTAACTCATCACACTACGCTCATCATTATTGCGCACTCGATCTTAAAGAACTATCATACTTTCTCGGACACATTCTCTAAGTTCATAATCCAAGTTCCATACACTTTACTAGCAACATAAGAACGAACTAATGCAACCACAACCAAGACAATTGAGGGTATTCCGAAATAAGAAACTTACCCGTTGTCATATCGGCACATCTTCCTCCTCGCGACGGCCAATCAGATAAACCAACCTTGGTTGCCTCGCCTCTGCACCTTCAAAGAACTCGGCCACGCCTGCTACCATTATTATCATTACCTCTAGGTGCACCTCGACCCCTCTCGTGGTTGGTTGTGGCCATCCCTCCCGAATTGACCACGTCCTTGATCCTCGCCTTGAGTCCTAGCCAACTTCCGCGGACAATCCCTTACCCGGTGCTCCATTGATCCACACTCAAAGCACCCTCTACTTCCACCAAACATTCTCCCAAGTGGGATTTCCCATCTAGCACACTCGAGGTGGCCACCGAGTAGGCTTTGTGGCTCTTTCTGGTTCCCCAAATCTAGCCCTCTTCTCCACATTACTGCCCGATCCAGGCGATCCAAAGCCTCTCTTCTATTTATTCTTTTCGTGATTCTGTCTTACAGACTCCTTCATCCCTTCGACTACCTTAGCCTTTTCCACTAGGACAGAAAACTCACGCTCCTGGCCAGGAGCAATCAAAGAACCTCAAATCATCTCTCAGACCATCCTCGAATCGGACACACCGCTCATGTTCAGTAGCCACGATGCCTCTAGCATATCGACTCAGCCTTAAGAATTCTGCTTCATACTCCGACACAGACTTATTTCCTTGTACCAACCCCAGAAAAGCTTTCCTCTGTGCATCAGTGTAGCTGGTACCCACATACTTCTTCTGATAAGCAGTTTTGAAGTACTCCCAAGTAAGATCATCTGCTATAGCACCATCCCGAACCGTGAGCCACCATTGATATGACTCATCCTTTAGAAGCGACACCGCTCCTTTCAGCTTCTCCTCATTTTTTAGATCGAGGTCGTCCATGATTCTCTCAGTCGATTCTAACCAATATTCCGCCGCACTGGGTGCCACTCCCGACACACCTCGGAATACCTCAGCTCCGTTGGATCGGAGTCGCTCGGGAACAGATTTTCGAGCTCCCATTCCTCCACTAGCCCCAGCCACCATCTCAAGGACTCGCAACACAGCTTGCGATACTGCCTCACCACCATTCTGATCCTGCTCCTCAGCTCCAAAAGTTGGAGGTGGTGGTGGCGGTGGTACCTCATTCTCCGACCCTTGACACGGTCATCCTGCCCCTACCGCGTCCACGACGGCCACGTCCTCTAGAGCTCATTCTAACTATCGCGCTTTAATCTGATTAAGAGATTTTTATGGATTAGTACTTTGTTTCACTTGGTTATTCGCGAAGAAATTTTATGAGGAGAGTTTAATAGAGATTCTTTCGATCAATCAAAGTTTTAAGTCTTCTATCCTAGTTCACACAGAAAACACATCCATTCCCTAATACCTTTCATACCTATTCACTCTTCGGGCATTTCTGTCCGTTTCTATCCTGTGGGTATTTTCGTCATTTTCCTACTGGGTATTTTAAGTAATAAATCAGAGGAATTTTGAAACTTTAATAAATCAAGACATTTTGAAATTTCCCCAAGACTGGAGGGTATTTTCGAAAATTTCGTAAATTAAAGGTATAGCAGAATTTTTGGAAACCAGGGGTATTTTGGTAATTTTGTCAATCAGGGGTAATTTTGTAAATTTTGATAAGCCAAGAATATTTTAAAAAATTTTCCAAAAATAATTTTTCCCTACTATTTAAAAGGAGTATTGTAATGATTTTTAAAATTAGGGTTTTCATAAAACATGGCTAATCCCTTTTGGGTTTTATTTAGTATGTTTAGCCTATGACCGAGTCCTCTTGGTTAGGGTGAACCGAAGCTACGCACCAGGTAGGAATCCCGTGAAGAGGAGGTGAGTCACGAGGACTGCTTAAATACCAAGCTCTTCTGGATCTAATCCTAGACATGCGCACCAGGGTTACCACACCCTAACTCAGCGACATGGTCGTAGGTTTGTTTAATTAGGCTTTTAGAGTCTTATGTCTTTTGCTGGGGTAAACTAGTCCTAGGGTCTAAACACTTATCATACTATCTACGTTCCATACCTACCCTTCTACAGATAATAATTCATAAAGAAGTCGTAAGTACTTACACAGGTGGATTGGTGCCGGAGACTCGCTGCCATGCTGTCTAAAACAAAAACCATTTTCACAAGGCCTACCAAAATATTTTGGGCCTTGGGCCCCCACAACCGAGCTTTGAACCTGGCTCTGATACCAATTTTGTAACACCCCAAACCCGGCCCAAACACTACGACCGAATTTGGTGTGCTACAGAGAAAACATTTCTTTGAAAACTCCTTTAAACTGGTTTAACTTTTTGATAAAAAAGTAGTGTCTTGTTTAAAACAGTTGAGGTGTATAAAACCCATACTTAGGTTTATTTAAAAATATTTATTAAGTCAAGTTATTATATATTTTAAATGTACCCGATGGCACAATAAAACATTTTGTGTACAACTTGAGAAAACATGTGTACTTATTTTAATTTCATTAAATAATTTAAACAAATCATTCAAACAAGTAACATAGTAAAATAATTCTAGGAGGCCTTATTACAACTTGATTAAAATAAAACAAACAATCGAATAAAATAAACAAGAATTCAAAGTCCATTAAATTCAGATTCCACTGCATGGCCACCTCGAGTCCATCCGGCTCCTCATCCGCAATCTACGAGTCACCTGAAAAATGTTAAAGGAGAAGGTGAGTCACCAAGACTCAATGTGTAACCCTTCCCCGATTTAGTGCAACAACATACACAATTTATAACAAATTAACATGCACTAAATCATGCACCCAACCTAGCCATCCAAACGCCTTTCTCTACCCCGTGTGGTACCAAACCACTGGTGGTGCCAAACCACTGGTGACGTATAGTCACAAAATCCGTCATATTGTGGTGCCAAACCACTGGTGACTCGAAGTCACAAATCCAATGATGGGGCCAACCCATCGTGTGATACCAAATCACCGGGCGCCGATCCCATAATGTCAATCGTGGGGCCAACCTTTGTGGTGCTAAGCCACTGGGACAAGACGCTATGAGGTGCCAAACCTCTGGAGGTGCCAAACCTCTGGTGACCGTAGTCACAATGTGGTACCAAACCACTGGTGTCCGTCGACACGAATATCAGTTCCCCCTCCACTCATATATCCCACATCACCCATGATATATATAATGTAATTCATGCCAACATGTATTTAAATTGCATATACCAAATATGCCATGCTTTCCAAAAGCATCAAATAGTAAACTCATACGGACAGGGTCTTACCCGAATCATTGCTTATATCGTTATGGTATTAAATCCAAAGCTACATAAACCAGATTTAGCATACACAAACATTTAGCACAGTTAATTAATCATAAAGTGTGTATGTACACACCTGATTCTAGTGATAACTCTAAATCCCCAAAGAGGCAATCGGCCACCTTAGCTTTTCTGTCCCTAAATGCCTTTGAATGCTAGCTACCACACACCAAATATTTCGCTTCCTAAATCGGTAATCACATGTTAGTAGCCTTGACTTTTGTTTACTAAAAGAATAATCTATTAAAAATAGATCTTTACCACCACTTACCAATCGGTCTGACAAAGAATGGAAGATCAGATTTACTGCTTTGAGATCCAGGAGTTCCTCACCAACCGATTGGAGAAAAAGATAGAGGGGAGCTCCTTTGCTTGAGATTCGGCCAACACTGATCAAAAGGAAGAAAAGAATTCGGCTAAAATAGAGAAAAATAATGGTTAAAAGGAGATAGAGTTTCTCAAAGAAGAGAGAGTAGAGGAGATTTTTGGTGTTGAAGCAAAACAAATAGGAGAGAAAGTGTTGATGAAGATTTCGGCTTGAGAGAATGAGAAGGAGAGAGTAGAAGATGAGCAGAGGAATTTCGGCTATGTGCAAGAATGAAGAAAAGAGAAACAAGATGATAGGTATGTGCCTTAAAAAGAATTCGGCACCTCCCCTATGCTTGCCGTCCACTCTTCCATGAAGAGTTCAAATTTCAAAGAATCACCTAAAATTCCTCTTGGCCACTAGTTTAAAATTATTCAAAATAATTTGAATACTCAAATGCCTATATTTTCTCTTTGCCACTTAATAAAAATTAATCAAATAAAATCTAACAAAAATCCAAATAATATCTTCATTATCCTTTTTATTATCTCTGATCACCTCTTCAATTAAATAATAAAAATAAAAGAAACCATGTGCTCATCAATTTATTCCAGCCGAATTTAAAAAACAAATTCAGCTTGATCCTTATCCCAATTTGAAGATCCCATGTGCAGGCCAATTCCTTCTCTCCCTTTTCACGCCAGCATTGAAAAATAAAAACCCCAATTGCAGCTCCCTTGGTTCGAACCTAGAACCTCACTACCGCAGCCCTCTCTTCCAACGCCCCAGGCCACTCTTCCCAATTGACTTTCATGTCATAAAACCCCATCATTTAATTTTAAAGCCTTTCTACTTAAGCCCATCACCGCATATATAAAAATAAAACGCAAAACGCTGCTCCAGCCATTCGAACCTGCGCCCATCTTCACCTCCAACTCCTAAGTGGCTCACGGTAGCCACTTAGCCAATTAATTCTTTGTGTCATGCTTCTCCCTAAATTTTACTTAACCCCTAACTCACCTAGCTCCTTCTTTAAAACACTTAGAAAGAAATTTTTAATTCTAAGTCAGGGCCTAGCTCGGGGTTATTTCTAGACCCTAAAACATGCCAAATGATCCTAGTATTTAATTCTTCAAGCGCACACATGGGAAATTAATTAAATTTTAGACAACCCCTAATTCAGGATGTTACACTTCAGCTGACACAATATGACCCAGAAATCTGACCTAATGAAGCTAGAATTCACATTTACTGAACTTTGCATACAATTGCTTTTCTCTCAAAGTCTGTAACACAATTCTTAAATGTTGTGCATGTTCAGATTCTGTCTTGGAATAGATTAGTATATCATCAATAAATACAACTACAAATCAATCCAAGTAAGGCTGAAAAATCTGATTCATCAAATCTATAAAAGCAGCAGGAGCATTGGTTAAACCAAAAGGCATTACCAAAAACTCATAATGACCATACCGAGTTCTGAAAGCAATCTTTGGCACATCACATTCTTTAACTTTCAACTGATAATACCCAAATCTGAGATCTATGTTCGAAAATAATACAGTACCTTTCAGCTAGTCAAACAAATCGTCAATACGTGGCAATGGATATTTGTTCTTAATTGTGACCTTGTTCAGCTGTCTGTAGTTAATACACAGTCTCAAAGATCCACCTTTTTTTTAACAAATAAGACAGGTGCACCCCAAGGTGACATACTCAGTCTGATGAACCCTTTGTCTAATAACTCTTGCAACTATGTTTTCAACTCTTTTAACTCGGCAGGTGCCATTCTGTATGGTGTTATGGATCTCGGAGTTATTCCTGAAATCACATCAATTACAAACTCGACTTCACGGTCTGGTGGTAAACCTAGCAATTCCTCAGGAAACATATGAGTAAACTCATTAACAACTGGTAACTATTCTAACTTTGATTCAGAACCCCGAGTATCAAGAATGTAGGCTAAAAATGCTTCATTGCCTTTATGCAATAATCTCTGAGCTGATAAAGTTGAAATAATTCTGACCATTTCTTTTGGATTCCCAGATTCAACAGTAATCATTTCACATGTCTGGTATTTTAGATTAATCCGTTTTTCTCTATAATTCAGTACAGTATCATGCTTCGTCAACCAATCCATTCCCAAAATAACATTAAATTCCTAAAAGGGTAGCAACATCAAATCAGCAGGGAATTCATAGCCTTTTATTTTCAATGGACAATCACGACACACTAGATTAACTACTACACTTTGGCCTATTGGATTAGTGACTTGAACATCATAATCAGTAGGTTCAACAGACAATTTCTTTTCTGATGCTAATGCAGTGCAAACATAAGAATGTGTAGACCCAGGGTCAATCAATGCATATACAGAATCATCAAAAAGATAGAAAGTACCAGCAATTACATCTGGAGTTGTTGCTTCTTCTCTAGCTCGGATAGCATATGTACGTACAGGTGCCCTAGCTTTTGACCGAGCAACAGAATCTCTCATGCCCGAGTGAACAGTCCCGGTAGCACTGCTTTGACCTGATCGTCTACTTCTTTGAGAAGTGGCTAATTTTTTTTCTTTTTGTTCTCCCTCCTCTTTTAACAGTTGAGGAAAATCTCAAATGAAATGATCAGTAGCCCCACACTTGTAACAAGCTCCTGTCTTGCCTCTACATTCACCCGAATGATTTTTCCCACAATATTTGCATCTAGGCCTAGGAGCATTCTGTACACTGCCAACACTAGCTGTAGGTTTAATAGTTACCCCAAATTCTTGCTGAGTTGCCTTATTTTTGTTCGATCGTTCTGGCATTGAAGTGGGTCAATTAGAATCATCTCTAAATTTTTTAGCCGCAAATGCTGAAAATGATCTGGAAGAGCCTCTCTTGTAGGATTCTTTATTCCTTCATCCCATTGCATTTTTCTATTTTACACTTCTTCCATTTTCTGAGCACGATCTGACAGAACAACAAATTCCCATATCTCTGTGCCCCCAATCATCATTCTGATCTCATCATTTAGCCCTTCCTCTAATCGAATACACTTTTCGTCCTCAGTTGGTACAATATCTCAGGCATATTTTCTAAGGTATACAAATTCCCTTTCGTACTCGGCCACGATCGATTACCTTGTCGTAAGTCAAGAAATTTCCTCTTCTTTTTATCCAGATACCTCTTACCAACATATTTCATTTTAAACTCACTCTGGAAAAATTCCCAAGTGATTTTCTCCTCTGGTACCACAGCCTCTATAGTCTCCCACCAATTATAAGCTTCTTCTTTTAATAAGGAAACAACACATCTGATGTAACCATCTGGAGAACAAGCCATTTCTTTAAAACCTCTTACTATATTCTGGAGCCAATACTCAGCTTTAACTGGATCATCATCTGATCTTCCTCAAAATTCCTCAGCCCCAAAATTTCTAAGTTTTTCTATCGGAGTACGCTTACTAGATTCAGTTACCGGAAGAGGTGGAGGAGCAACCAGAGGCTCTATAGATGGTGCAGTAGGGGGAGGAGGTTGCTGAGCCTGATTTCTTTCTTGCATCATCTCATTAAACCATTGGTTCATGAATCCATAGAACATATTTTTGAGTTCTTACTCTTGCATTATAGAAATTGGGGTTTTACTACTTGTCCCTTGTTCAGATGTTTGTACTTTACTATTAGCTTCATCCTGTTCAGCACTTTCAGGTCTATCTGACATCTTTACAATCTATAAGAAAAACAAGGATTAGATCGGATCATACACATCACACCAGCACAGATTTATATGGCATGTATTTTTAGTCACTTTACATGTTACATTCATTTCAAGAATCGGCTAAATCGAAGCTCTGATACCAATAAATGTAATAACCCTAACCCAAATCTGTTACAGGAATAGGGTTACGGAGCATTACCGAACTTTATGTATTAAATACAAACAATTTCATAACCATTAATACACATTTCATAACTCATTCATATAATACTCATATGGTACCTAATATGGACCCTCGAAGCCCAAAATAGGTGTTGGAAGTAATTTGGTACTTGACCGGAGACTCTAAGAATTTTTCTCAAAATGTTAATTTTTTTCTTAGAAACATGGGACACACGCCCATGTGGCCAAGCCGTGTGGCTCACACGGCCAGGAGACACGCCCATGTCTTAGGCCATGTGGGTATTCGATGTTAGACACACGGCCGTGTCCCAGGCCGTGTCCTTACCTGTGTAACTCTTTGACTTGGGCCACACGACCAACCACACACCTGTGTGCTAGGCCTTGTGCTAAAACCTGGGAATTCTGTTTTGAAATTTCATGGTGCAGGGGACACACGGCTAGACTACACGCCCATGTGCATGGCCGTGTGCCACACACGGCTGAGACACATGCCTATGTTCCTGCTCTTGTGGACGAAAATAGGCCATTTTAAGGCCACTTTTCTCACCCTTTATATAATCAATCTGAACACAACATTTAAATACACAAATCTATCCAAACCAAGCAATCCAAGCAATTAAAACTCACGACTTAAACTTATCATTTTATCACAAAACTCATGTACCTAAACTTACCAAAGTAACTTCAATCATTGTTTACTAAAGACTACTACTAAACATATGCATACAAACATATATATATATATATATATATATATGTATCATTCACAACCTTATTTCTAGTTTAACTCATTTCTAGTCCAATCCTATACATGCCATATAAACCATAGGATATATAACATAATCTACCGGAGTAATCTGGATAGTGTGACTAGTTGTGTTGATCCGATCCTCTGAACTCACGTCAATCTACAAGGGACATAAAACACACAAGAGTAAGCTTATAGAAGCTTAGAAAGTTCATAGGCTTTTAAGAATAAATCTTACCGAACCAATTATAATAAAACATTAAATAGAGTATTTCACTAACATTGCCTGCCAATCACAACTTAATTTAATAACATTAATTTGATTGAGCTCAATATCAATAATTTCATAGATTTTTCCATAATAAATCTATATAACACTTACCAATACTCATCAAATTAGAGAACGTCTTCCGGATTTGAGTACATCGTTTTCTTGATGCCGTAGTCCAACTATGGTCTTACACGAATATTTCCATGGCCCTGCCATGGTCTTACACTAGTAGTGTCATAACCCAGTTATGGTCTTATGATCAGGATGCCACAGCCTAGCTAGGGTCTTACACATGTATTTACTGCCATAGTCTAACCATGGTGTTACGCACACGGTGCTATAACCCAGTTATGGTCTTTTCACTAAGATGCCATAGCCCAACTATGGTCTTACATTTAAACATTGCCATGGTCCAACCATGGTCTTATCCGTCAATTCGCCTTTCGTCACTAGACGATCGTACTCAATCTTGCGTTCTACTCAATTTAAACTTTTAATTTGATTTTCATATAATTACGATATTCATAATTCAATAACAAAGATGTAATAATAATACATTATATCATCTCTAATATAATAATTAATCATAAAATTCAACCATATGAACTTACCTGGAGTAGATTGTAGAAGTTGTAAAAATTCAATGACTAATCTGTTTATTTCTCTTTTCCACGTTTATCTTCGAGTTCTTGATCTATAATATAAAATTATTCATTCATCAGCATCTAATTCAATTCTAATTCACTTCACAATTTATGCCCTTCAATTTTTGAATTTACACATTTACCCCAAATTTTACAATTTTTGCAATTTAGTCCCTGATTAATTAACCCATCTATTGAACTATTATTTTCTAAATTAACACTTTATTTAATTATTTTAGGCTACTATACAGCCTTTGATACTCATAATTTCAACACTAAACCCTAATTCTTAACTTTTTCACATTTAGGTCCTAATTTAAATTTCTATTGAAATCACTTAATAAAATCATCACATAACAAAATTAGAGCTTCAAATCCATGTTTATTCATCATAAAATTCTAGCATTCATCCATGGTAACTTTCAAAATCACTCATAGAAAAAAAACTAGTGAATTAAATAGTTGGACCTAATTGCAAAAGTCTTAAAAACACAAAAATTTCAAGAAAAGAACAAAAATTGAACTTACTTGGAGAAAAAATATGAAAATCAGCTTAAGAAACCCTCCTATGGTGTTTTTCTAAAGTTTTAGAAGAAAATTATCTAGAATTCTCATGAAATTTTAATTTTAAAGTTTAATTTTACAAAATTTCCAATTTTACCCCTTGTTCACATTGTTTCCTTACTAATTTCTTTGTCCCTGCCATCCAGCCTATATAATTTTAGGCCCAATTTCTCTTTAAATCCTTCTTATTTATTATTTGAGCTATTTAGTCACAATTTCTTTAATTAGTAAGTTTTGCACCTTTTTCAAACTAGTCCTTTTTATTTAATTCACTATCAAAACGTTAAAACTTCCTGAAGAAACTTTAATATTAACTCAATAACACTCCATAAATATTTTTAAAAATATTTACAGCTCGATTTATAAAATCAAGGTCTCGATACCTTATTTTCAACCTAATTTACCTAATAAATTCTTTTAAATCATAAAATTCACTAATTCAAGCATACTACTAAAATCAGACTTGACTAATAAATATTAATTTTTTAAATTTTCAAACTCACTCGTTAAATTTAGTGATCTCGAATCATTGTTTCCAACACCACTGAAAATTAGGCTGTTACAGCTCTCCCCCCTTTAGGAAATTTCGTCCTTAAAATTTTATTACTTGAGAATAAATTCGGATACTGTGATCTCAATGACTCCTCTGTTTCCCAGGTTGCCTCCTCTGAACCATGTCGATGCTACAACACTTTAATTAATGGTATTCGTTTATTCCAAAATTCTTTAACTTCTCGAGCTAAAATTTTCACCAGTTCATTTGAGTAAGTCATATCCGGTTGAAGCTCAATTTTAGTGTGAAGGATCTGATCTGTACCGTCTCAGCATAGATACATGAAACACATTATGAATTTTCTCAAGTTCCAGAGGCAGAGCCAATCGATAAGCTATAGGGCTAATTCTTTCAACTATCTCATACGGTCCGATAAATCTTAGGCTTAGTTTCCCTTTTCTGCCAAACCGTAATACTTTCTTCCACGGTGAAACTTTTAAGAACATTTGATCACCAACCGCATACACCACAGAAAATTAGGTTGTTACAAATATCATATATTTTATCAGAGTAAATTCCCACACTTGAGTTTGTAAATCTGATGACAACGGCCCCATTTCCAACTTCTAAAGGAATAGATCAAATATTGAATCCATACATATAAACAATTCATACCGTATTAGAACAAGTTATTTTAATGAATAACCCTAAATTTGCAATTTGGTGAAATACTTATGTAATTGTTCATCCAATTGTACTCTTCCAAAAGTGGGGGTATGGATACAGGATTTCAAAAAAGCACTTCATCAAATCCAATAAGCCGAATGGTTAGTATTTTCCTAACCAAATATATATAATAAAATATATACGTAAGAATATCATAAATGGAGGACTGTCCAAATTTACATAATATAGAAGGAAAAAAGGGCTCAACAACTTCCCTCAGAGAGTTGATTACAAAGGAGGATTCACCACTAGACAAAAAATAACATAATATATAAAAAAATAGGAATAGGATGTGAAATAATCCTTTCTTTTGAACAAAATATTAGAATTTAGGGTTTAGAAAAATCAGTTACGAGAAGAGGAAGAGAAAAGAAGAAGAATCAAAGAATTTAGGTGTGGTCAACGTGGCAGTGTGGCGGCGGTGCAGCGATGGTGGTTCGGTGGACTTTAGAGGTGGTGGAAAGGAGGAGAAATGAGGAGGAGTGGTGAAAACAAAAGAAAATTGGAGAAAATAGAGGAGCAAGGAGGAGGGACAGCTAAAGGGAGAGGAAGAAAGAAAAGATGAGAAAAAAATAAAAATAAGTGTCTAGGTGCATGGCCAGCCAATGTATGGTAAAGGAGGGAAAAAGGCAATAGGGGGTACAAAGGCACCAAAAGTGGATCATATGTAATAGCCGTTTTTAGTCAAATCAGAACAGTGGTTTCGGGACCACAAATCTGAGATTGGAAAATTTATTTTATTATTATTTTAATGTTTACAGCATGATAGTATGATTGTGTGAAAATTTCGTTAAAAAATTTTATCGTTTGATTAGTCAATTTGATAAAAAGGACTAAATCGCGTAAAGTGTAAAATGTATGTTCTAATAGCTAAAGGTGTTTATTAGCTATGGTTTTTAAAGTGGAGGTCCTTAAATGGTAATTAAACAATTTGGAATGTGAGTGGACATTTATGGGCATTATTTATGCATGTTTTGATGTTTTAATAAACGGTAAATAGGTAATTGTAAAACAAATTAAGTAAAATAACTAAAAACAAAGTTATAATCCTTATTGTTTTCATCTTCTACCGAAAATCAAGTAAGAAAATAGCCATGGGAGGAGCTTAATATTCGGCCAACTTAATCTAGTGCATGTAAGTTCAATTTTGTTCAATTTTTAATGATTTCTATGTTTTTGAGATCGTTGCAGCTTAGTCTAGTTAGCCTAAGGACTAATTTGCAAAACTGTTAAAGGTTTAGGATGTTGCCATTGATGAATAAGTATGTATTTTAAAGATTGATGATAGATTATGTGTAATAGCCCGATTTTGGGTCTAGTCGGAACAGTGGTTTTGGGACCACAAATCTGACGCAGTAAAATTTATTTTTATTATATTTTTATAGTCTACAGTTTTATGGAATGACTTCGTGAAAATTTCGTTCGAAAAATTTGATGTTTGAGCACCCATTTTAAAAGGACTAAATTGCAAAAGGTGCAAAAATGTGTGTTCTAGAAACTAGAGGTGTCTAATTGCTATGAAATTTCAAATTAGAGGTCCTTAGATGGTAATTAAACCATTATGTCTTAATATGGACAAAAATGGACATGGTTAGGGAAAAATATCAAAGTTTAAGTGAATGGCATTTTGGTCATTTGGTAAATAAAGCCAAAATAACTAAAATAAAAGATGTCATCTTCTTCAATTTCATCCCCATAGCCAAAAATTAGAAGAGGAGACATAGCTAGGGTTTGGCCAAGCTTTCAAGCTCGATTGTAAGTCCGTCCTTGTCCCGTTTTTGATGATTTTACGTTTTTGTGAATGTTGTAACTTGATTTAGCTATTTCAAGGACTAATTTGAAAGAAAATCAAAGTCTAAATTTTTACCCATGTTGAATATTTGTGTATTTTTATGTCTAATGGTAGATTATGTATGTTTGATGATAGATAAACAACTTTTACTAAGTGATTTTTTATGAAAATACCTAAAAAGGACCTATTTATAAAAGTTGTAAATTGTGTGTAAAAATGTGAATAGATGAAAAATGGTGGCTGTTTTAAGTATAGATAAAAGTTGGCAAGGCTTGGATTTTAAAGAAAATTACTATATTTCGTTCTACGAGCCTAGGGACTAAAATGTAAAAAGTTGAAAAGTAAGGGGCAAAAATGTATTTTTTTCCATGAAGTGATTTTTGGGCTGAAATGAATAATGTGATGATTAACTGAAATGAATTTGGTATTATAGATCAAGAAAAACGAGGTTCAGACCTAGATCGGGGGAAAAACAAGGTGTTTGATGATTAGGTCTATTTCTGCTATTTTTTGTACCGAGGTAAGTTCGTATGTAAATAATGCAATGTTATATTTATGTTTTAAATGCTTTGATATTGTATGAATTGTGATTGACTCTTTGGACGTATTTTGACTAAGTTCCGACAAGTGAGAAATCCTGATTGAACCTTAGGAATAGAATAGGATACGAGTGACATGTCACTAGGAACCCATGTGTTTATGTGAACCGGGTGCTGGTCTCGTATGTCCTACCAGTGGCTGGGTATTCCGGCATATGTTGTGGATACCTGACAGCTTGTGTGAGTAGCACTGTATAGCTACGTCTGGACTGACAGCTTGTGTGAGCAGGCCCGTGAATAGCTCAAAAGCGAGTCTATATGTATTATGAGATATCAGGTAGATTTGGCTACATATATGGCACTTATGAGAAAGATTTTTGAGTATCCGTTAATATTCCGAGTGTTCAACGGGAATGTCAAAGTTGTTAAAGGATATGGTTATGTTGCAAGTTGGTACAGATACGTACGTAAAATTTATAAGTGATGAGCTCGATAAGTGATGAACTCTTGGTAAGGTTGTAGTTGAGCAAAGTATGATTATAAGATTTTAATAGCATTTATGTTAACTTACATTATGTAAATCGTATGTTAAATGTGAGATTATGATGCTTATTATTTGCATAGGAACTTACTAAGCTTTATAGCTTACTCCCCTTCCTTTCCCTTATCTTATAGTGTCACCAAGCTAGCTCGGGGATCGGTGATCGTCGTAGATCCATACACACTATCAACAGTTACTTTGGTATCAATGAATTTAACATTTTGAGTTATTGCATGTATATGGGACTTGGTCATTTTGTTATGTGTCATAGTTGATTTGGCTAAATATGTTGGCTTATATTGGTTGAAAGTTCATTTTGTATAAGGCCATTTGAAATTGGCTAATATTGGTATAAGTATGTTCATATGATGATGCCTTTCTTGGATGTGGAAGATTGCATGAATTGAGTTGATAAGTATGTGATGTTTATGTGTGATAGATGTAGCATGTGAATGATGTGTGGATGTCTTTGTTGTGGATGTTTTGGTTGCCTAAGTATGCTATGAATTGTATTGTTGAATTTGGTGTAAGTGTAGGTGTAAATGATGGTGGCAAATGGATTGGTAAATAGCCTTTTTTTTGTCCACACGGGCGTGTGTCTAGGCCGTGTGTGACACACGGTCTGCTCCACAAGCATGTGTTTCAGCCGTGTGTCCCCTGCACCTTAATTGTTGCAAAACAGAATGTCCAGAATATAGCACACGGGCAGAGACACGGGCGTGTGTCTCGACCGTGTGTTCTACACGGCCTTGAACACGTGCATGTGCCCCGGCCGTGTGAAGTTTGCACCTATTTTATGAAAAAATATGAAAATTGAATTGACCACACGGCCTAGCACACGGCCTAGCACAAGTCAGAGAGCACCCTAAATTGAACACATCATGTAGCACGGGCATGTCCCTTGAACCACACGGGCGTGTGACCCCTGTACCCTGAAATTTTTTCTAAGTTTTGTAAAATTTTCTAAATTTCTCAATTTAGTCCCGAACCACTTCCAAAGCATGTTTTGGGCCTCGTAGGCTCGTATAAGGGACTTTATGATTGAATGTGAATGGTTTTAATTTGTAGGAAAATTTATGACTCGAAATTGTACAAATGCATGTGTTATAAGTCCGGTAATGCCTCGAGCCCTGTTCTGGCGTTGAATACGGGTAAATGGTGTTACATTATGAATGTTTGATGATAGTTATACAAGTTTTGTTAAGTGATTTTTAGTGAAAATGCAAATTAGGGATTAAATTGTGAAATGTGGAAACTTTGTGGTTAAAATGTGAAATAAATGAAAAATATGGGTTTCTAGGAACCTAATTGAAATTTTGCTAGCATGGGTTTGAGTGGAATTGCATGAATTTGTGATTTTATGAAATAAGGACTAAATTGTAAAAGTTGTGAAATACTTGGGGCAAAAGTGTAAATGTGCTTTAATGAGTGTTTTGGATTAAATTGAATAGAAAGATTATTGAATAAGCTAAATTTGATTATATATAGATCAAGAAAAGTGAAATTTGGATTTAGATCGGGGGAAAAACAAAGTAATCGACTAATCGACCTATTTCATCATTTTTGTGAACCGAGGTAAGTTTGTAAGATTAATAAGCTTAATGTTATATGTGTTTATATGCTTAAATATGATAATTGTGATATTACGACACTGCAGAATCTATCGACAAAGCATTGACACAGTGAGAATCCTGGCTGAACCTTAGGAATAGATAGGATACTAGTGACATGTCATTAGGGGTTATTGTGATTATGTGATTCGGATGCTGGTCCTGTACGTCCTACCGGTGGCTAAGTATACCTGTAACATCCTGGAAAGGGCCTATGCATTTTCGGTGTAGTTCTACGAAGTGACATGTTTTAGGTACTAAGAATAAATTTTGAATATTTTTGGAAACCCAGAAATGAATGAAAATGAGTTAGAAATGAACATTTTTGGAAACTTGAAAATGTATGGAAATGTTAAGTTTAAAAATGGAAGGTGAACATTTTTGGAAACTAGGAAATGTAAGGAAAATGGAAAGTGAACATTTCTGGAAACTTGGAAATGTAAGAAAATGTCAAGTTTACAGAGCCGAACGAAAATTTTTGGAAACTTAGAAATGACCTAGAAATGACGAGTTTTAAGGTTTAAAAGGGGAAATTAAAGAGGCCTTAAAAGAAAAAGTTTGTGAAATTTGACACACAAACAGGCTTGGAAAAGTGGTCCAAGATGCCACTTAGGGCCTCCGAAATGGCGCCACATGCAAGGTGTTGGGCCAAGGTTCGAGTCACTTGGGAAGCAAATAAAGGAGGTTTTATTTTTGCTTCCAGAAGACTGAGGTGGACGGCACATGGCTATAAATTAGGAGCTTTTATTATTTTATAAATAGTGGATAAATAAGGGATTTATTTATCATTATTTTCAAGAGATAATTGTTGGATTAAATTCTTTTAATTTGAATAAAGAAATAAAGAGGAAAATAAGGGAGAAGTGATGGCCAAGTAAGGGACTTTGAGTTTAATAATTTCGGCTAAGTAAGGATAGTTGCTGAATTATCTTTTATTTTAAGTGATAATTAAAGGATAAAGTTATCGAGATAGAGGAGTGGTGGCCAAGTAAGGGACTCCTTAGATGATAATTTCGGCTATAAAAGGAAGGAAGGAGGGCTACTCATCAATTTGTGCTTCCTCCTTTCTCTGCCCGAATTCTTAGTGCTCTCTTCTCTTCTTTTCTTTCTTTTCTTTTGTCAAGCCGAGATTAAGTAATTATTGGAACCTAGCCGATATTTTCCTCTCCATTAGAAGCCATAGCCGAATCTCCCGAGAATCTAAGCAAGGAAGTAGTCGATCAAGTATTAAGGGATCTCTCGGGTTTCTACAATCATGTCGACTACAAGGAGGAATATTTCGGGATCTAAGGTAAGAAACTATAAGATCCAAAGGTCTTGTTTTAAGTTTTAATGTTAGATTAAACCTAACATGTGATTATAGGAATTTCGACATCCCTAGGAAAGCAAGGATACTTTTCGGGATTTGAGATCACAAAGGAATACAACAAAGTTTTGGGACTTGATTCTTAAGTCAATCGGCAACAAGGTAGGTTTTCAGTATACAAATCCTACTAGGATTTGGTTTTAAAGCCAAAAAGGTTTATTAATGTGTTTAAATGATTGGCCGAATATAGGAGTTAAGGATCTAAATCGGTAGATCGGTTCTTCGGGATTTTAAGGACTTCGTTAAACGAATCAGGTGTGTACCCCACACTAACTTTTAATAAGATTGATGGTAATATGTAAAATATGCATGTTTATAAGAATGTGGCTAAGGTACCATAATATGGTACAAAGTACTCAGGTACGTTTCCTACTTCCACTAGGATTATGAAATATGTTATTTATAACATGTGAAAATTTATAAGAATGAGAATTTAAGTATGATATGCATGATATGAATAATATGGGTCATTCGAGATATATAAAAAAGGGGAAGTGAAGGTGATGACTACGGTCTCACTATCTGAATGTGGTGACTTCGGTCACATTATCTCAATGTGGTAACTTCGTTACATTATTCGAATGTGGTGTCTCATGACACAATTATCTGGTGGCTATGCCACAAATTTTATATGGGCGATGAGCACGTCATTCGCAGCGATCGCCTTTGATGGTGTGTAGCGGATGGATGGTTGACTTAGTAGTCCCCACGGTGTGCAGGTTGGTACGGGGATGTGTAGCGGATGGCACCTAGGTTTGGGTTTGGGTTGCACCATCATTTTTCTCTGTTATATGAATAAGCATTTGATATGAAAATGTATGCCTGATCAATTGAATTTTAGTGTTGTGTACACATTGAGTCTATTGACTCACCCCGTTGTGGGACTATTTTTCAGGTGACGATCAATAATGGACCGGGGTTCGTGGAAGCTTAGGGATGGCCATGCTCGACTTTGAAGTTTATTCAATATGGATATTTAATTTTATTTAAGTATTTTAGAATTTTATTTTGGGATTCTACTTGATGTAATAAGGCCATAAGTTACACTTCTTTACTTTTATTTTTAATTACTATGTTACGAATTATTTTCAATTAAAGTTAAGTAAAATTTATTTCTTTAAAAATAAACCCTAATTGTTTTTTTCATCTTAATTAATTGGACTTTAAAATAAGATCAATGGGTTTTTAACTCAAGCCCAACCCAAAACAATAGTTTTTAAAAATCGCACAAGTTTTCCTCTGGTAATAAAAGAATTTTGTAACCAGACATTACTTAAGAACATACCGATCCGGTCCGGGCTCGTGGGCGGGGTGTGGGTGTTTTAGTTTGGTATCAGAGCCCAGTTTTAAACTCTCGGCCTGTGGGCTAAGGCCCAAAACATTTTCAAATCGAGCCAAGTAAGTTTTTTTTTTGAAAGTATCTTAAGAAATAAGCAGGTTTTCGGCATGGCACCTAAGTCTCCGACCATGATCCACTGTAAGTACCCTAACCATCTGTATGATTATGTGATTTATGAGTTATGGATGGGTAGAAAAAGCATGGAACGTAGAATAGTATGATAGGAACTTGAACCCTAGGACTAGTTTACTCAAACACAAACACATAAGACTTAATACACTAAACAAACCTATGGCTAAGTCACCGAGTTAGGGGTGTGGTAACCTCTGTGCGCATGTCTAGGATTGGATCCTAAGAGCACTGGTATTTAAGCGGTCCTAGTGACTCACCTCTTCTTCGCAGAATCCTGCAGTGCGTAGCTTCGGTTCACCCTAACCCGCAGGGCTCAGTGAGGTGTGGCAACCTCTCATGCGCATGTCTAGGAATGGTTTCGGTGGGAGCTTGGTATTTAAGCAGTCCGCGTGACTCAGCTCCTCTCCACTCGAATCCTGCCTGGTGCGTAGCTTTGGTTCACCTTGACCAAGAGGACTCGGTCATAGGCTAAACACGATAACTAAAACCCGAAGGGAACTAGCCGTGTTTTCTATAAACACAACAAAACCCTAGTTTTAAAACTCTCTTCTAAATTCATGAAAACCATCTTTACAAAATTCTCCAAAAATTTCCGCTTTATGAAATTACAAAAATGCCCTTAGTGGTAAAATTACCAAAATACCCTTGGTTTATAAAATGACCAACTACCCAACAGTTTTGCCAAAATTTCATTATTTTAGAAATGTTCAAAAACCCTAATTTGCAAACTATCAAAAATACCTTGAATTGTGGAAAATTACAAAATTTCCCTAACTTACAAAATTACCAAAATGACCTCGATTTCCAAAATTTTTGCAACATCATCGTTTTGAAAAGAACAATTCACAAAAAGAACCCTCAAAGTCTTACAACTTTTAAAATATCCCTGATTTGTTAATTTTTACAAATGTGCCCCGGTTTGCGAAAAGTTACCAAAATACCACTGAGGTCAAAAATTATCGAAATACCCCCGGATTTCAAAATTTTTTCCAAATTACTCCGGGACTTTGAAATTACCAAAATACTTTTTGACAAAATCACCAAGGAACTTTTCCTTTTGAAAAATTACGAAAATGCCCCTGTAGGACAAATTACGAAAATACCCCTGGTAGTGGAAAAACAATAACAATGAAAACTACAACCTTTCTCTGAATGAACGAGAGTTCATAATTGTTTGATGGATGAATGAATGGAAATATTGTGTGCATACGAAAGAACCACTCCTAAAACTCTTTTCATAAATTCCTTCGCGAGTAATCAAGTGAAACAGAAGCACTAACTCATAAAACTTCTGAATCAGATTTTGACGTTAGAAATGAGCTCTAGAGGACATGGTCATCATGGACAAGGTAGAGGAAGGATGACTGTGTCAGAACCCGTTAGATCGGGTCAAGGGTCTGACAATGAGGTACCACCGCCACCACCACCCCCAGTTGTTAATGTTGAGCGCGACAAACTCGACGGGGATGATCTTTGTGTCGCAGTCGTCTTTGCGAGTTTTGGAGTTGGTGGCTGGTGTAGGAGGAAATTCGAGAAATCGAAAGTCTGTGCCTGAATGGCTCCGAGCTAATGGAGCAGTAATGTTTCGTGGAGTGTCTGGAGTAGCACCCAAAGATACCGAAGCATCGGTTGGAAGCGACGGAGCGCATAATGGATGAGCTTGATCCGATCCCGAGGAGAAGTTGAAAGGATGGTGGCATTGTTACGCCGATGAAGCGTATCAATGGTGGTTAATCGTCGGGATGGTACCACGGTGAGGATCCGACACGGGAGTATGTTAAGGAAGCATTTCGGAAGAAATATGTGGGAACCAGTATACGAGATGAGCAAAGGAAGGCTTTTCTGGGCCGGTTCAAGGGAACAAGTCTGTGGCGGAGTATGAGGTGAATTCTCGAGGTTGAGTCGCTATGCTCGAGGAGTAGTGGCAATCGAGCATGAGCGCTGTGTCCGTTTTGAGGACGGACTAAGAGACGATCTGAGATCGCTGATAGCCCCGCATCAGGAGCGAGAGTTCTCTGCTTTGGTAGAAAAGGCCAAGGTGGCTGAGGGAATCAAGGATTCTACCAAGCAGGCGGTGGATAGGAATAAGCCCAAAAGAGGTTTTGGACCATCTGGAAATGTTCATAAGAGGCCTAGAGTTGATGGGCCGCGAAATCAGCAAGCTGGTACAGGATGGCAGTATCGTCCTTGTGAGCATTGTGGAAAGAAGCACTTAGGGGAGTGCTGGAAAAAAATGGGAGGATGTTTTCGATGTGAGTCCAAGGACCATATGCTCAAGGATTGTCCCAAGAAACCGTGAGAGTCGACAGGCAGCTCAGACTGTTAGTCAGGCTGGTAGAGGCGGACAGCAGCCTCAACGGGGTCGTGGTTCGGGCAACAGAGGTAATGGAGCTGGCAGAGGCCGTGGAACACAGGGCCGAGGTGCTACTAATACTGAGGCAAGGCAACCGGGTTTGGTTTATGCGGTTCACCGGAGGGAGGATGGTGGCGCACGGATGTTATAACCTGACGTTCTTTATTTTTGACAGGCCTTATTATGCCTTAATTGATGTGGGCTCGACCGATTCCTATGTTGCATGTAGTGTACCGGAAACACTAGGCCTAGACTCAACCTTCCGATAGGCGGATGATCGTAGTAAGCCCATTAGGCCAAATCGTAGTGGTAGATAAGATCTTTCTGAATGTACCCTAGAGATTCAGGAGTGAACTTTCAGTGACTTAATGGAGTTACCCTTCGGAGAGTTTGAACTTATACTCGGAATGGACTGGCTAATAGAACACCGAGCCATGTTGGATTGTGCAGCTAAACAAATGAAACTAAGGACTCCGGAGGATGAAGTAGTAGTAATGATCGGAGAAAGGAGAAATTTCTTGTCCAATGTAGTTTTAGCGTTAAAGGTCGAGAAAATGGTTAAAAAGGGTGCAAGGCGTTCTTAGCCTTTGTAAGTGCGCGGGTGGAAAGGAAGAAGGTGTCGTGAGTTAAAACGGTGAAAGACTTTGAAGATGTATTTTCGAAGAATTACCGTGAATACCCTCGGATAGGGAGGTGGAGTTTGGAATAGACTTACTACCGGAAGCAACTCATGTGTCAATCGCTCCATACCGAATGGCGCCAAAGGAGTTAGTTGAGCTCAAGGCTCAAATCCAAGAGTTGTTGGATCGTGGGTTCATACGACCCAAAGTGTGTCTCCATGGGGAGCACCAGTTACTTTGTAAGAAGAAGAAGGACGAACTATGCGTATGTGTGCATAGATTACCACAATTGAACAAGTGACCATCAAGAACAAGTATCCTTTGCCAAGGATCGATGACTTGTTCGATCACCTGAAGAGGGCGCGCATATTCTCAAAGAAAGACTTAAGGTCGGGATATCACCGGTTGAAGGTGAAGAAGGCGGATATCCATAAGACCGCTTTTAGGACAAGATACGCCATTTTGAGTTTGTGGTGATGCCGTTTGATTGACGAACGCTCCAAAGAATTCATGGATATGATGAACCGGGTTGTCCAACCATACTTAGATAGGTTTGTCGTTGTGTTCATCGATGATATTTTGGTGTATTCCAAGTCGGAAGAGGAGCATGATGAGCATCTCCGAGTTGTGTTACAAGTGTTAAGGGAGAAGAAGCTTTATTCCAAATTCAGCAAGTGTGAATTTTGGCTTGAGGAGGTGGCATTTTTAGGACATGTGGTATCCGCAGAGGGAATAAGAGTGGACCCTAGGAAGATTGAAGCAGTGTTGGATTAGAAACCACCTAGGTCCGTGGCTGAAATTCGAAGTTTCTTAGGTTTGGCAGGCTATTACAGAAGGTTCGTGCAAGGGTTCTCATCAATAGCCGCGCCTTTGAAAAAGTTGCTAAGGAAGGAAGTACCCTTTGAATGGACAGATAAGCAACAAGAGAGCTTTGAAAAGCTTAAGAAGGTGTTAACGGAAGCTCCAGTGCTAGTTCAGCCGGAGGCAGGCAAGGATTTTGTGGTGTATTGTGACGCTTCGCATACGGGATTAGGATGTGTGCTAATGCAAGATGGAAAATTAGTCGCGTATGCGTCTCGGCAACTAAGGCCTCATGAGGTTAACTACCCAACTCATGACTTAGAGTTGGCAGCAGTGGTTTTCGCGCTTAAGGTTTGGAGGCACTACCTCTATGGAGAAAGGTCAGTGATCTACACAGACCACAAGAGCCTTAAGAATCTGTTGACTCAGAAGGAGTTGAACTTGAGGCAACGAAGGTGGGTGGAGTTGTTGAAGGACTACGACGCTCGATAGAATATCATCCGGCAAGGCGAATGTGGTAGCCGATGCCCTAAGTCGAGAAGGTTGTGTCGATCTAAGGGCTATGTTCGCTCACTTGAGTTTATATGATGATGGAAGCTTTGTTGGCGGGAATTACAAATCAAGCCCACATGGTGAATGAGGTGAAAAGGGACACGTTGGTGATAAGGACCTAAGTGCTAAGTTTCAACAAGTACAGAACGGAGAATTAAAGGACTATGGCGTCAATGATGAAGGAGTATTGTGCTACAAGGGTAAAGTCTGTATGCCGAGAGACGAGGAGTTAAGACAAAGGATTCTTCTGGAGGCGCATAGTAGCCCTTATGCTATGCATCCCGAGGCGATGGCATCTGAGAGATCTAAGGGAACAACTTTGGTGGTCTGATCTTAAACGGGAAGTTACTGAATTTGTGGGGAAATGTTTGACGTGTCAGCAAGTTAAGGCTAAACACCAAGTTCCATCGGGATTGCTTCAACCAATCGAGATTCTGCAATGGAAGTGGGAGAAAATTACCATGGATTTCGTTAGTGGGCTTCCCCTTACGCCTACTAAGAAGGACTCGGTATGGGTAATAGTGGACCGTTTGACCAAGTCCGCGCATTTCATTCCGGTAAGAGTAGACTATTCTCTTCAGAAGTTGGCCAAGTTATATGTGCCGGGAATTGTGAGGTTACATGGAGTACCGCTATCGATCATCTCCGATAGAGACCCAAGGTTCACGTCTCGGTTCTGGAGGGCACTTCATCAAGCTTTAGGCACTAAGTTGGACTTCACTACGGCTTTTCATCCACAATCGACGGCAATCAACGCAGAGTTATACAAGTGTTGGAGGATATGTTGAGAGGTCAGTGATGGATTTTTGAGGAAGTTGGGAAGACTATTTGCCTTTAGCCGAGTTCGCCTACAACAACAACTATCGTTTAGCATTCGGATGGCACCATATGAAGCATTGTATGGTCGGAAGTGTCGAACTCCTACTTGTTGGATCGAAGTTAGGAGAACATCGAGTTTTGGGTCCGAGTTAGTGGCCAAAAATCAAGAAGAAGGTTGAGATGATTTGAGCACGGTTAAAGGAAGCCTCGATAGGCGTAAGTCGTCGCAGACCTTAAAGCGGAAGGAAATAGAGTTTGAAGTGGGAGACCAAGTGTTTCGAAAGTATCGCCTTGGAAAAAGGTAATGAGGTTCGGTCGCAAGGGAAGTTAAGCCCAAGGTTTATAGGGCCCTATCGAGTCTCGAAGCGAGTTGGAGCGATGGCATACCAATTGGAGTTGCCACGAGTTGCGGCGATGCATGACGTATTCCATGTATCCATGCTACGTCGTTACCGATCGGATCCGTCTCATTTGGTACCGTCAAGAAGTAGAGCTAAGGCCGGACTTATCCTACGAGGAAGAGCCGATTCGGATATTGGAACGTGATGTGAAAGTGCTACGGAGGAAGTCAGTTCCTCTAGTCAAAGTGTTATGGCGCAACCATGGATCGGAGGAAGCTTCGTGGGAACCAGAAGAGACGATGCGACAGCAATACCCTCAATTATTTTAGTTAGGAAATTTCGAGGATGAAATTTTTTTAAGGGGGGTAGAACTGTAACATCCTGGAAAGGGCCTATGCATTTTCGGTGTAGTTCTACGAAGTGACATGTTTTAGGTAATAAGAATAAATTTTGAATATTTTTGGAAACCCGGAAATGAATGAAAATGAGTTAGAAATGAACATTTTGGGAAACCTGAAAATGTATGGAAATGTTAAGTTTAAAAATGGAAGGTGAACATTTTTGGAAACTAGGAAATGTAAGGAAAATGGAAAGTGAACATTTCTGGAAACTTGGAAATGTAAGAAAATGTCAAGTTTACAGAGCCGAACAAAAATTTTTGGAAACTTAGAAATGACCTAGAAATGACGAGTTTTAAGGTTTAAAAGGGGAATTTAAGGAGGCCTTAAAAGAAAAAGTTTGTGAAATTTGACACACAAACAGGCTTGGAAAAGTGGTCTGAAGATGCCACTTAGGGCCTCTGGAAATGGCGCCACATGCAAGGTGTTGGGCCAAGGTTCGAGTCACTTGGGAAGCAAATAAAGGAGGTTTTATTTTTGCTTCCAGAAGACTGAGGTGGACGGCACATGGCTATAAATTAGGAGCTTTTATTATTTTATAAATAGTGGATAAATAAGGGATTTATTTATCATTATTTTCAAGAGATAATTGTTGGATTAAATTCTTTTAATTTGAATAAAGAAATAAAGAGGAAAATAAGGGAGAAGTGATGGCCAAGTAAGGGACTTTGAGTTTAATAATTTCGGCTAAGTAAGGATAGTTGCTTTGAATTATCTTTTATTTTAAGTGATAATTAAAGGATAAAGTTATCGATAGAGGAGTGGTGGCCAAGTAAGGGACTCTTTAGATGATAATTTCGGCTATAAAAGGAAGGAAGGAGGGCTACTCATCAATTTGTGCTTCCCTTTCTTTCTCTTAATTCTTAGTGCTCTCTTCTCTTCTTTTCTTTCTTTTCTTTTGTCAAGTCGAGATTAAGTAATTGTTGGAACCTAGCCGAATATTTTCCTCTCCATTAGAAGCCATAGCCGAATCTCCCTGAGAATCTAAGCAAGGAAGTAGTCGACTGAAGTATTAAGGGGATCTCTCGGGTTTCTACAACCGCTCGACTACAAGGAGGAATATTTCGGGATCTAAGGTAAGAAACTATAAGATCCAAAGGTCTTGTTTTAAGTTTTAATGTTAGATTAATCCTAACATGTGATTATAGGAATTTCGACATCCCTAGGAAAGCAAGGATACTTTTCGGGATTTGAGATCACAAAGGAATACAACAAAGTTTTAGGACTTGATTCTTAAGTCAATCGGCAACAAGGTAGGTTTTGAGTATACAAATCCTACTAGGATTTGGTTTTAAAGCCAAAAATGTTTATTAATGTGTTTAAATGATTGGCCGAATATTGGAGTTAAGGATCTAAATCGATGAGATCGGTTCTTCAGATTTTAAGGACTTCGTTAAGCGAATCGTGTGTGTACCCCACACTAACTTTTAATAAGATTGATGGTAATATGTAAAATATGCATGTTTATAAGAATGTGGCTAAGGTACCATAATATGGTACAAAGTACTAGTCGTTTCCTACTTCCACTAGGATTATGAAATATGTTATTTATAACATGTGAAAATTTATAAGAATGAGAATTTAAGTATGATATGCATGATATGAATAATATGGGTCATTCGGGATATATGAAAAAGGGGAAGTGAAGGTGATGACTACGGTCTCACTATCCGAATGTGGTGACTTCGGTCACATTATCCGAATGTGGTAACTTTGATTACATTATCTCGAATGTGGTGTCTCATGACACAATTATCCGTGGCTATGCCACAAATTTTATATGGGCGATGAGCACGTCGATCGCAAATGATCGCCGATGGTGTGTAGCGGATGGAGGGTTGACTTAGTAGTCCCCACGGTGTGCGAGTTGGTACGGGGATGTGTAGCGGATGGCACCTAGGTTTGGGTTTGGGTTGCACCATCATTTTTCTCTGTTATATGAATAAGCATTTGATATGAAAATGTATGTCTGATCTATTAAATTTTAGTGTTGTGTACACATTGAGTCTAAGTTGACTCACCCTGTTGTGGGACTATTTTTCAGTGACGATCAATAATGGACCTGGGTTAGGCGGAAGCTTAGGGATGGCCATGCTCAGCTTGAAGTTTATTCAATATGGATATTTAATTTTATTTAAGTATTTTAGAATTTTATTTTGGGATTCTACTTGATGTAATAAGGCCATAAGTTACACTTCTTTACTTTTATTTTTAATTACTATGTTACGAATTATTTTCAATTAAAGTTAAGTAAAATTTATTTCTTTAAAAATAAACCCTAATTGTTTTTTTCATCTTAATTAATTGGACTTTAAAATAAGATCAATGGGTTTTTAACTCAAGCCCAACCCAAAACAATAGTTTTTAAAAATCGCACAAGTTTTCCTCTGGTAATAAAAGAATTTTGTAACCAGATTACTTAAGGAACATACCAGATCCGGTCCAGGCTCGTGGGCCGGGTGTGGGGTGTTTCAATACCAGCATGTGTTACGGTTACTTGATAGCTTGTATGAGCAGCACCGTGTTGCTACGTCTTGACTGACAGCTTGTGTAAGCAGGCCTGTTGATAGCTCGAGAGTGAGCATATATGTGATATGAGACTAAGATAGCTTTTGCTATGTACGTGGCACTTCGGTGTGAGATTCTCGAGTATTCGATATTATTCTGAATGGTTCAACAGGAAAAGATGATGGTACGAAGATGTAAGCAATGATACGAATCATTTCAGGTACTCGTGATAAGTTTGGCAAGTAAGTGATAGTTGATAAGTTCATATGAGAAGTAAGTGAAAGTTGATGAATTTATACATGATACATAGAATTATGAAAATGTGCAAATTGTTGAATTGAATGTATTACTTATATTTAGTCATGTTATTTAAATTGTGAATGAATTGGCAAATTATACTTATTAATCATATGAACTTACTATGCTTTAAAGCTTACTCTGTTTATTTTATTGTTTTTTATAGTGATTTCAAAGCTAGCTCGGATTCGAGGATCGTCGGAGACTTCATCACACTATCAAGCTATCATTTTGGTACTTTTGAATCTATGTTTTGGAATATATGGCATGTATAGGAACTTTGGTCACTTTGGTATATAAGTTGATGATGAATTTAGCCATTAGAATTGGCTTGTAAATGTTTAAAGTTTGGTCTTTGATAAACCGTAATAGTAACATATTTTAATCCCACATTTAGCATGCTTTTGGATGGTTTATCCCTTGAATTATGGAATTTGGTGCTCTTAATCCTTTAATTTCATGTTTTATACTCAGGAGAGCATAGGAGGATGAAAAAAATGAGAAACGGGCTTAAAACGGGCCAAATAGGCCAAAGAGAGAAATCGACACGGCCTGGGGTTTCACCACACGGTCGTGCCCTTTTAGCAGGCTCAAACACGGCCTACAACTCGACTTACACGGGCCTGTGCCATGGGCGTGTCCCTGCCGTTGAAAAGAAGAATTTTATTCGGATTAGGATACTTAGAGGCAAAGAAACACATTCCAAAATCCTATATAAACACCCTAAAGGCCAACCTTTAGGGGGAGTCCAGCTAGGCCAAGGAGCCAAGCCGAAGAGGTTAGAATCGTGGGATTTACTCGAAGAAAGCCAGTTGATTCATCTCAAGAAGCCGGAGTCATACTTAAGACGGAAGATCTTCTCTTCAATTCCTTCAGGGGGTTTAGGGTTTTTCTTATGTTTTGTTTTATCTTTTCCTTTGAGATGTATATTTTTATGATTATGAACTAAACCCTCAGATACCTGAGGGGGATGAAACCTAAGACGGATCTTGTTATTGTTTTCTGAGCTATATGATAAATACTTGATTTGTTCTTAATTATGTGTTCTTAATTCTTGTTTTGATATTTCAGGATATTGATTCAAGTATTGATGTGATTAGGCAGAGGAGGAATAGACCCTGCCTAAGAGTAGATCTAGCATAGTTAAGCGGAGTTGCTCGCGCGCCTAGAGATAGGGTGACGAAAATCTACCGGATTAGGGTCAAACCTAATATGGGAGTCCATAGATCGAGTTAATGCAATTCTATGGGTTTTAATTAGAAAGTTATTTCAATTAATCAACCTAGGGTTAGACGTTAGTAGCCTCGAGAGAGGTATTAATATAAATTAGGGAATCCTACGGATCAAGTCAAGTGAATAAATCGTCTAGTTCAGAGTTAGATAACAAGTGAAGTCTAGGTGGATTCTTCCTTGGGTATTGTCTTAATCAATTGGTTTTTCCCACAAGTATTTCCCCAATTCATTCTCTTTGTCTTAGCGTCTTTAGCTTAGTAGTTAGTTAATTTTAAATTAAACAATAATTCACTTCAATTCTTAGGCTAAATAATAGAAAGAAAGTTAGTATTAGTACTTTTGGTTTCTTTGGGTTCGACATTCTGGTCTTGCCACTAAACTATACTACTATTCGATAGGTGCGCTTGCCTCAATCGTTGTCACCGTTAGTTTCTAGGCTAGATCATTCATTATATAAATTTTAAGACTCTGACATAACGATCAGTCTTGTATATATAACCATGAATGTTGGCTTAAATTGTTGTTTTGGTTGTGTATATACATATGTGTGTATTGTTTATGTTTTGAGTTCTATTAATGGTTATATAATGCTTGTGGATTATAGATATTGTGGATGTCAAATGTTTGATTTTTGAGAAGTTGTATGTTTGTGGAATTGATGCATAATGAAGCATGTTTGAAAGAGTCTAAATAGTTGATTTGTGTGTGTGAATTTGGTATAAATGGAATGGCTTATTTTATGACTTGTGTGTAATGTGGATAAAGGTATAAAATTTGCTTGAATTATGCTTGATTGAGGTTGATTGAATGCTTATTATATACTATGTTTTGTGCCATTTGAGTTTGGTGTAGGTACATACAATTTGGGTGACAAATTGGCTTGGTAAATAGCTTATTTTTGTCCACAAAGGCAGAGACACGGGCGCGTGTCTTAGCCGTGTGTGCCACACGGTTATGTTGCACGACCATGTGTCTCATGGTGTTGAAATTGAAACCAAGTCAGTATGCTCCACACGGCCTCACACACGGGCGTGTGACTTGGTCGTGTGGCATAAGTCAGTATACCCTACAGGTTTGGCACGGCCTAGCACACGGCCTGATACACGGGCGTGTGTGGCCATTTTTAGGGCACACAGGCTAGCCACACGAGCGTGTGTGTTGGCCGTGTGACCCAAGTCAGAGAGTTACACCGGGTCGGACACGGGCTGGGACACGGCTATGTGCTCTCATTTCGAATGTCCACACTGCCTGCGACACGTACGTGTCACACGGCCGGACCACATGAGCGCGTGTCCCCTGTTTGCGAAAAATTTTTCTAAGTGTTTCGAAAGTTTCAAAAGTTGTTGGTTCAGTCCCGAACCACCCCGAATGCATGTTTTTGGGCCTCGTAGGCTCGTATTAGGGACGACATGAATGTTGTTGATTGATAATTATATAAAAATTTAAAATGTATGTGTAATTGTATAATATGTTCGGTACTGCTCCGTAACCCTATTTCGACATTGAATACAATGAGGGGTGTTACATCATAGGAGTAAAAAGGGAGATAACTAAGGTAAGTTGACTATAAAGAAAAGGAAAGGAATCCTTTCCTACAAGGCAAGTGAGATGGATGACACAAGGTGGGTTGACCACTTGATTTGTCAAAAAAATTAAATAAAAAATGTGGGAGCGTGGGGGCTTGAGAATGATACCTTTTGGAAACAAATCACACATTTAGCCACTAAGCCATTTAATTCCTTGTGTCATAAAGAAACGCGAATGGTTAGTATTTTCCTAACTGAATATATATAAACATATACTAAAGAATATCGTAAACAAAGGATCGTCCAAACTTACATAATATCGAAGGAAAAAGGGGCTCAACAACTTCCCTTGGAGAGTTAATTAGAGTGGAGGATTTACCATTAGATAGAAAAATAATATAATATATAAAAAAGTTTAGAAATAGGATGTGAAATAATCGTTTCTTATGAAAAAAATATTAAAATTTAGGGATTAGAGAAATTAGTTACGAGAAGAGGAAGAGAAAAGAAGAAGAATCAAAGTGTGATCAACGCGGCGGTGCGATAATGGTGGTTCGGTGGTGGTTTGGTGGCCTTTAGAGGTGGAGGAAATGAAGAGAAATGAGGAGGAGTGGTAAAAAAAAAGAAAATAGTAGAAAATAGAGGAGCAAGGATGGGTGGCTAAAATGAGAGGAGAATAGAAAATATGAAAAAAAATCAAAATAAAAGTTTATCTAGGTGCATGGCTGACCAAGGTATGGTAAGGGATGGAAAAAGCCAATAAGGGGGACAAAGGCACCAAAACTAGATCATGGGAGTGAAAATGGGGGCTAAGTAAGTTAAGTTGACTAGAAAGAAAAAGAAAGGAATCCTTGCCCACAAGGCAAGTGAGGTGGACGACACAAGGGGGATTGACCAATTGAATTTGTTAAAAAAATTAAATAAAAAATGTGGGAGTCTAGAGGCTTGAACATGAAACCTTTTGGAAACAAATCACACACTTAATCACTAAGCCATTTAATTCCTTGTGTCATAAACTAACGCGATAAAATAAATAAAATATGAGGCGTGACAACTCTACCCCCTTAAAATAAATTTTGTCCTCGAAATTAACTTGGAATGGTCAATGCCGTAACATAGGGAGAAAAATGGAGAAATCAAGAGTTTGCCTTTGATATCGCAACATAGCCTAAGGGTGTCGCGGCATACCTCTGAATATATTCCAAGAGGAGTATACTGACTCCTTTGTCGTGACACAGGTCCTGGTGTGTCGTGACAATGACTCTGGATGGAAATTAACACGAGCTAGGGGGCGTTTTCGTCTGCACAATCAAACTTAAAGCTCGGGAACGTCAGCTAACCTATGGTTCAGGATGACGACCACCTGAAATCTATAAATATGCTCATTTGTCACATGTTATGGACACCTATTACTTAGTTTAGAATCCTGCTTTTAATTTTAGTTTAGCTTTTCTTTCTTTTTAGGTTCTAGATTTATTTTCAAGTTGTTCTTTGTTTATCTCGAGAGATCTGATTTGTGGAATACAATCAAACTTATGGATTCACTTCATTTTTAATACAAACCATGCATTTTCTTAAACTCTATACTTTCAATTCATTTATCATGCTTGTTTTCTATATCAATTCTATATTGTTTGTGAAAACTATGAGAAACTAATCCCTCTATGGGGGATTAAAGAGTGGAGGTATGATCTATTAACTGTTTTGTAGGGTTACTCAACGGATCAACTGTTCAGGAAAGGAATAACCTAAAACCCTAGGTCTGACAACTCTCAGAAGTCATCAAGGTGGGAATTAACCCAAAATTGGTATGGCCTATCCGTGAACACCTTCACCCCAAGCCATTCTAGACTGTGAGGTCAAAAGATAAGTTGTCCTCGTCGACTAGTTATTTGAGTGGAAGATCAAAAGATCTTCCTGGGACAGCGACTAGTTGATTGATGAGGAACCAGAAGTGACAGTTGATGGGGATTACCGAAGCGAGCTAATCTCCCATAATTAGATTTGATTTATTCTATTTTTTGATCTCTTGATTTTTATTTCTTTCCTTATTGTATTTATTATTTCTTAAAAACTCATTTTATTATGTTTTCTTACTATAACTGATTTAGAGTACTAATTAGATATTTTAGTTTTTAGGTTAAAATTGATATAGCACTAGCCTCCCTTGGGTACGATCATCGGAGTACTCACTTACTCCTTTGTAACTATATGAGAATTAGACTTGTATACTTGTGGATACCGCCTCATCGATATATCTTTTACTGCAGTATTCACACTCTGGACGTTAGTACGTCCGGAGGTGGTCAAGTTGTTAGCGCCATTGTCGTGGAGGAAACGTCACTAGTTTGATTTTAATTTTTGCACTTCAAAAAGACTAATTAGAAAATTTTTAGGTTATTGATACGAATTTTAATTTATTCAACTAGCTAACTTCACTATTACTTATCTATTCTTCTTAAGCAGACCTTATTGCACATTCTGAATTAGGACTACAACTATAGCAACTAAAGGAGACCGGTCGACAAAAGAATGAAGAATTTCGATTATATGTGGTCAGATTAAGACTTAGATTATGATGCTGATATTTACAAAGAGTGGGTCTACGAGGACTGGGAGATATAGGAGAACCAACGATTATTAATGCTTGAATTAAGTCAAATACGAGGGGAGACCTCAAATTTTCCCCAAGAAGATAAAAAAGAGCCAAATATTAGTATATTTTCAGAAAGGCATCAAGATGTGTCAAGTCCAGAACTGAGCGAGGGAGAGAATACCATTATAGATGCTTGCACAGGAAGGGAACTCCTAGACTACTATTCGTCTCAATAGACAGAAGAATATCTAGATAAATTGAAAGAAACAGCAGCAAGAGGAAGTATAGAGCTAGTAGTGTAACACCCCTAACCTGAATTTGTCACCGGAATAGGGTTACAGACCATTACCGTAAAAACATAACTCAAATCATTCATTTTCAACATTTCATAATCATTGAAAAATCCAATCAAACACATGCATAACGTCCCTAATTCAAGCCCTCGAGGCCTTAGAAACACATTAGAAATGATTCAGGACTAAATCGAGAACATTTAAAACTTCATGGAAAAAGATGGAAAAATTCACACTGTAGGGGTCACACGGCCGTGTGGCTAACACGACTGAGACACACGCCCGTGTCTCAGGCCGTGTGGACATTCGAAGTAGGGACACACGGCCGTGTCCCAACCCATGTCCATGCCCATGTAACTCTCTGACTTGGGTCACACGGCCAAGCCACACGCCCGTGTGCTAGGCCATGTAACTCTCGAAATGCAACCTTTAAAAACCTACAGGGGACACATTGCTGAGACACACGCCCGTGTCTTAGGCCGTGTGGACAAGAAATAGGCCAATTTCAAGTCATTCCTTTCACCCATTTCAAGCTCACACCTACAAGACATTTGCACATATAATCAAGCTTTTAAACATACCAAAGCATGCATATTAAGACCAATATATTAGGTCATTTATCCTTACAACCAATATGCCATATAGGCACCTCAAATGCAAACATACAATTTATCTAAACATGTATATATACTTAACACATTCCATTCATCAACACTTAATTCATTTTCCATTTCAAAACTCATCATAGATTGACCACATTTATACTATTACAATTAGTTCATATTTACCTAAAAGCATAACTCCGCTTAGACTTCTATAAACATACCAAACATGGTCATTCCAAACATACCTAAACATGTGCATGTTTAAGCATACCATACTTGGCTTATACCATGTCAATATAACTTATAATTTCAATCATTATTTTCATGCATCTCAAATACACATATACCTAACTTAAATATATATATGACCATAACTCATCCATATATATATTTAGCTTAATTTCATATCAAGTTATACCATAATTGACCACAAGCCAAACTCACATTCAAACATACCAAATGGGTCATAATTCAATCAATTATACTTGACTAATAAACTTTATAGAAAAAACATAAATCTATGTCAATGCCATAAGATTCATAAATCGATATGATCATCAACTCTCAAATGAGTAAGTTCACTAAAGTCGCATATATTTATCATTCATAACATGATAGGATTTTATGGGACGTAATGTATAATCATCAACCTTTCTATAAGATTATACACCTTTTAATGTACTTACTTTCCATTCCATTTCCAATGCTTATCATAAGCCTAAATGACATTATCAATTCCCGACTTAGTGTAATTATCCATGATATAGGTATATCCAT
Source organism: Gossypium sturtianum (assembly GCA_025698515.1). Classification (NCBI taxonomy): domain Eukaryota; kingdom Viridiplantae; phylum Streptophyta; class Magnoliopsida; order Malvales; family Malvaceae; genus Gossypium; species Gossypium sturtianum. The sequence continues at coordinate 123,282,811 of CM046950.1, forward strand.
CCATAGCATACATAAATTTCTCACAAATAAGTACATCTTTCAACTTATTATTCATTTTTCATCATATTTATTTTCAACTATGAATTTACCATTTCATTACCTTTCCTCACTCGTTTCATATGCATAACACACAAGATATAAGCATAACATCAACCATGATTACAAGTTAGTGTATTAAAACATAGCACTTTTGGAATCAACTTCATGATAAACCATTTCATAAGAAATTACATACTTTGCTTTATACCACCTTTTCATGTACATAAGCATATTACCCATTGAACACTTACGGTTTCAATGTATTTCATTAAGGCTAAGCATGATATAATCCATTCATAAGCTTGGTACAAGCCTAAGCACATCAATAGCACATGTCAGTTCATTTAAACAAAATTTGTATGAATTTAACATGGATAGCCTTTATACCTGAGCATGATTCAATTGAATTTATCATCCATCATAACATAACATGTTTTCCTTGTAGCTCACCATTTTAATGTATTTCATACATGCATGTTTTGGTTCGTATAGAACACTTACCATTTCCTTGTAAATTCATGCCCATTGAACCGATTAGAATACCGTTGGATATGCGGGATAGCTCATACAAAGTGTGCTAAACATATAACCATAGTCTGTCCTTTCCTTTACATAAATGCTCACACGAGCTATGAAATGGACGTGCTCACACAAGCTGTGGGTCAGAACATAGCTACACGGTGCTGCTTCATAAGCTATCGAGGTTTGCAACAAATGTCGAAACTCAGCCACCAGTAGGACATTCAAGACCAGCACCTGAAACATGTAAACCCTAATGACATGTCACTTGTATCCTACGTATTCCTAAGGTTCAAACGAGGCTAGATTGTCGTTGTACGTCGTTGGATTTCCATCGTCTCATGGCATGATATATTTCATAATAACATATATACATTGATTCTTTTACATTAAAATAACACATCAAACATTCAATTTAACCAACATTTACATAATTATAGTTCACATGAACTTACCTGGCTAAATTGCAAAAACATTAAAGTATAGGGGCTTTTTGGTAGCTTTCCATAATCCTTGACTTTCCACTCGATCTTGATCTAAATTAGTAATTTTATTCAATCTATTAATTTAGATTGTAAAACAATATATTTTATGCAATTTAGTCATTTTTGACATTTTTAAAAAATTACCCCTAAAATTTTACTTTTATTCAATTTAGTCCCTGAGCCTAAAACAAACAAATTAACCATTTTTATTGAAATTAAACACTAGCCGAATATTCATAGCCTCCATTTCAGCCCATTTTTGCAATAATTTCACAACAAATCCTTGTATTTTTACTAATTCAACAAATTAGTCCCTAATTGATAAATTCATCAAAAATCACTTAACAAAATACTTTTAAATAACAACCAATATCTCAAATTCATCATTTAACATAAAAAAATCACTAGATTCATTAATGGCAACATTCAAAATCTTTAACAGTTTCAAAATTGAAGGTATGGGCTAGCTGGACCTAGTTGCAATGATCTCCAAAACCTAAAAATTATTAGAAACGAATAGCTTAGGGACTTACATGCAAAGAAACATGGTCAGCCGAGCTTCAAAATCTCCCATGGTGGTTCAGTGAAGAAAAAAACCAAATGGGGAAGAAAACTATTATGTTTTCTTTATTTTATTAACCTTTTATTTTATTTTATTAATAAAATAACATATAAAACATTATAATTAAAAGAAATTCAAGCATCCAACCGTCCCATTATCTTTAGGATGGCTAATTTACTCAATAAGGCCATCCAATTATAACTCTTTAATCAATTAACACCTTTAAACTAATAGCAATTGACTTTTTCAACTTTTACAATTTAGTCCTTTTCGCTTAATTAACTATCGAAACGTTAAAATTTTTCAACGAAACCTTAATACCACCTTAATGACATTTCGTAAATATTTATAAAAATATTTACGACTCGGTTTATAGAAACGAGGTCTCGATACCTCATTTTCTAAAACCACTTGACCTTAGGGTCTTACCACTTGAGCTTAATTAATCATTCGAATAGCATAAATTATCGAATCAAAAACCTTTTTAAAATCATATTGAACTCATAAAAATTAAATAATAATATTTACGAACTTACTCGTCAGATTTAGTTGCCTCGAATCCACTAATTTTGATACCACAAAAAACAGGCTGTTACAAGTAGAGCGAATGGCAAGTGAATAGAAGAATGAGATAGGCATTGAACTCACTGTCTTAGAAATTTTGGGTTCTTCCAATAAGGCTAAAACATAAGAATGACATAACGCAGACCCACCAATAAAGACAATGAAAATAATGGCTAACTTAGTGGAGGAATGTCTAACGATTTAGGAATTCCAAATGCAAAATTAAAAGAAACTAACAGCCCCAGATGATAAGCCTGAATTGACTATCCTTTGCATGTCTTTAGTTCTAAACCAAACACCCCAGAAGTTCAATGATTTAGGAATTTTTAGATACTAAAACAAATTCGAAAAATATATATTGACAGGACTTATGATCACATTGCAGGTCTCAATCAAACTGGACAGTTTATGAGTATAGGCATTAAACTGTGAGCCCCACGAAAGTTTCAATTCTTTCAAGAACCATTCAAGAAGATTATCTGTAGCCAAATGGACAAAGTCAAAAGCCTGCAGAATTAGAATCTAGGTGGTGGTGTACAAGATTCTTTCCTAATCATCACCTCGAAAGGTACTACTAAAAAGTTATTCATGATCGATGAGATGGACCGAAACACAATGAATGACAAGTATGAACCACCACTCTCAACCTTGTTACAAAGCAAGAACGTAAAGAAAAAACTAAAGTGGTTTAGTGATTTAGTAGTCCTATAAGTAATTCATAGTTATGGTCTGCGGAAAGAATTGTTGGTGGTTAAGGCAAGCCGAAAAGGCAAGTTCAGAGAGAGACAATTACAGAAAAATAGAATGGCACAAGGGTTGTTGGATCAATACAGACAGAAACAATTTTCAAGGGGCACCTTGATGTATATTAACTGAGTTGACGAATGAGTCTGGCAGCAAGACCTGACATTTTTACGTAAATCTCTAACTAACTGTACAAAATTGTATATTTGCTAACTAATTAATTAAAATATTATAGGAAGATCAAAGATAGGGCTAACAGACATTTGAAGCACTCTGAAGATTGGAAACTTGGGAAAACAGTGTCAATGTCGTGAAACGGACACTTCGTGTCGCAACACCGTGGTCAATAGCAGAGAATTACAAAAATCGTATCAACGTCACGACATGGAAGATAATTTCCAAGAATTTCAAAACTGAAGGGTGTGCTGGGACATCGAACCCTGGTGTCACGATGTGAGCAATCCATTAGTGATGCCATGACACAAAACCCTTGTGTCGTGACATCGCTGCAAACTTCTACAGGGTTGACAAGACTTGTAACAACCCATTTTTATTCAAATCAGAATAGTGGTTTTAGGCCACAAATCTAAGGTTAAAATATTTATTTTATTATTATTTTAATGTCTACGGCACGCAAAAATGATTGTGTGAAAATTTCGTTAAGAAATTTTGTCATTTGAGTGCTTAATTTGATTAAAATGACTAAATCACATAAAGTACAAAAGTGTTGTTCTATTAGTTAAAGGTATCAAATGCCTATGAAATTATATAGTGGAAGTCCTTATGTGGTAACTATACCATTTTAATTATGAGTGGACAATTATGGGCATATATTAAGTGATTTTTAATGTTTTTAAACATGGTTAATATAGGAATTTATGAAATAACATAGTAAAATAATAACATAATGCATAAGGTTATCATCTTTCTTAGTTTCTCCACTGAAAATTAAAGGAGAAAAAGCCATTAATGGAGCTTGAAGGTTTGGCTATGTATTAAGCTTGCATGTAAGTCCAATTTTGTCTCGTTCTTAATGAATTCTATGTTTTTGTTATTGTTGCAACTAGGTCTAGCTAGCCCAGGGACTATTTTGCAAAATTGTTAAAGATTTTGAATGTTCCATTGACGAATACATGAGTATTTTGATGTTTGATGATGGATTATGAATGTTTGTTGATAGTTAAATAAGTTTTGTAAAGTGATTTTTGAGAAAAATTACAAATAGGGATTAAATTGAGAAATGTGAAAAGTTTGTGGGTAAATTGTGAAATAAATGGAAAATATGGGCTGATAAGTGTACTAAGAAAATTTGGCTAGCATGGGTTGGTATTACATTGCAGGAATTTGTGTTTTTATGAAATAAGGACTAAATTGTAAAAATGTGAAACATTAGGGGTAAATGTGTAAAAGTGCTTTAAAGTGTGTTTTGGACTAAATTTAATAGAGAGATACTTAAATAAGTTAATTTTTGTTACATATAGATCAAGAAAAGCGAAACTCGGATCTAGATCGGGGGAAAAATAAAGTTATCGACTAATCGACCTGTTTCGTCATTTTTTACATCCGAGGTAAGTTCATATGTAATAAGCATTGTTATAATTATGCTTTAAATGCTTTGATATTGCATAAATTGTGTATACGAGACTAAAATCATGTTCGATGATGATTCGACTAATTATGGGCCCTTAGTGTGCGAAATCGAGATAGTTTTGGCTATATATATATTTGCATTTAGTGTGAGAGATCGAGATAGCTTCGGCTATATATATATTGGCACTTAGTGTGCGAGATTGATATAGCTTTGGCTATTTATTTGACACTAAGTGTGCAAGTTTTCTGACTATCCAAAAATATTCCGAATGGTTCAACGGGTACGTCAAAGATGTGAATGAGTATGAGTTTTATACGAATGGTATAGGTATATACGTGAATTGTACAAGCATTGAAATAAGGAGATTATGAAAGTGATAACTAATTTTGTGAATGAAATTGTTATAGGATGATAATTCCATATTTGAATTGTATATTATGTTTTATTTGTTTAAATTGTGCACATTTGGTAAGTTGATTTTAAATGCTATACGAACTTACTAAGCTATAAAGCTTACTTTCTGCATTTCTCTGTGTTTTATAGTGATTTCAAATCTAGCTCAGATTCGAGGACCGCTGAAGATCTCTTCACACTATCCAACTATCACTTGGTACCTTTGAAATAAAGTTTTGGGTCATATGGCATGTATAGGGACTTTGGTCATATTGGTTATGTTTTGGTAGTGAATTTTACCAATTGAGTTGGCTTGTGATTTGTTATGTTTTGGTTTATATATATGGCCATGAAAGTTGGTTTAATTTGGTTGTTTTTGATGTATATGTATATATGTGAAAATGGCCTATGATGTGGTTCATAATTGTTTGCAAATGGTTTTTGGTAGTTTAGCGTTTGAGGTAGCTAATGGTTGGAAATGGTTATTGTATGTTTTTTTATTTTAGGCAAGGTAAAATGTTTGGTTTAAATAATGCATATAGATGTTTTGTGAATTTGGAATTGGTATGATTTGAATGAGTAAAACATGAGATTATAAGCGTGTTAGTTGTTGGTATTGAAATGGTATGTTTTAGCCTTGATTGTGGTTGAATTCGATGCCCACTTATGCTATGAATGAATACCATTTGAATGGTGTAGGTTTGTGCAAATTGGGGTGGCAAGATGGCTTGGTAAATAGCCTATTTTTGTCCACACGGGCAGAAACACGGGCGTGTGTCTCAGCCGTGTGTGACACACGGTCAGGTTACATGGCCATGTGTCCCCTGGTGTTGATTTTGAAATCAAGTCAGTATGTTCCACACGGTCTTACACACGGGCATGTGACCTAGCCATGTGGCATAAGTCAGTATACCCTACAGGTTTGGCACGGCTTAGCACACGGCCTGGCACACGGGCGTGTATGGCCATTCTTAGGGCACACGGGCTAGCCACACAGCATGTGTGTTGGCCTTGTGACCCAAGTCAGAGAGTTACGCGGGGTCAAACACGAGCTGGTACACGACCATGATCTTCCATTTTGAATGTCTACACGGCCTGTGAGACGGGCGTGTCTGTTTTCCGTGTGAGACACACGGGCATGTGTCCCTTGTTTTTTAGAAAATTTTCTAAGTTTTTAAAAAGTTCCAAAGTTATCGGTTTAGTCCCGAAACACTCCCAATGCATGTTTAGGGCCTCGAAGGCTCGTATTAGGGATGATATGTATGTGTTGATCTATATTTGAATGAAATTTGGAAATGTATAAGTAAATGTATGTGTAAATATGTTATAAGTCTGGTAATGCTCTGAAACCCTATTCTAGCATTGAATACGAGTGAGGGGTGTTATATTTATTGGTATCAGAGCTACGGTTTAGTCGATTTTAGGACTAACGTAGCGTGTGTGAGAGTCTAGCTATACATTCCATATATAACCAAAACTCGGCTTTCTCGGCGTCGTCATCACTAGTAGCCCTGAACTCTTCAGCCCCATATTTACAGATTTTTTTGACTGGAGGCTTGTTCCACAGATTCAAATTCATAACCAGAGGCACAACTGAAGTCTGAGGGGGATTAGGCGGGGGCGGAGGTTGTGAAACAGTCGGATTATTTCTTACAAACTGAGTGAACCACTCACTCATCATTTGGAAGAAAGCTTGTTTAGCTTCTCCCTCTTGACCGCTAGTAGCCGGTCTAGTATCAGATGGCGCTGTCCCTTGAGCGGGAGCAGGCGCATTGCTTTCAACATCGTTAGCTACGGCTCTTTCAGGATCCATTACTATATGATAAACACATTTAACACGTCAGGATTCATCACACTATTACAGTTTAGATATATGGCATGTATAGCTAGACTCTCACACGCTACGTTAGTCCGAGAATCGACTAAACTGTAACTCTGATACCAACCTAATGTAACACCCCTAACCCGTAACAATCACCGGATTAGGGTTAAAGGGGTATTACCGGACCTGACAGAAACATTCGCATTCATTTCATTACTCAACGAATCAAATCAAAGAGTCCCTTATTTAGGTCAACGAGACCTTAGGCATGCTTTAGAATAGGGTCGGGACAAAACTGAACACATATGGAAATTCTCAAAAATTTAAATTTTTTCTAAATTCTGAGGTCACACGCCTTTGTGTGGTAGGCCGTGTGCCTCCCACGACTCTTTCACACGCCCGCGTGTCTAAGCCGGTGTCAAACAGGGCATACATATCGACTTGTCCACACAGCCATGGACACGCCTGCAGCCTCACCCGTGGTCGAGCGACTTGCACCACGGCGGCCAGTGCACGCCGCGTGTGTCCAGCCCGTGGTCAAGCCTGACTTGGTATGAAATATAACCACGAGGGACACGGTCAAGCCAAAGGCCCGTGTGCTCAACCGTGTGGGCAATTATAGGCCATTTTCAAGGCCAAAATGCCACCCACACTTGGGTCATCCCAACAAGCATCATTTCATAAAAAATTGACAACCAAAAACATGTCAAATGATCAACATATCATCCCATTCAATCTCATTACTAAACATGCCAACTTGTGTATCAATTTGCACATCTAAATCACATGTAAAACCAAGCATAAATCATCCACATCTTACCATTCATATAACCATTTCATTGTTCAAACATATATACTCAAATTGCATCAACATGCTTACCATTACCTTGACCATTCCACAACCATGGAATCATACCAAAGCCAAACATCATATAGCATGACTCTTCATTCATTACACAACCATTAAATTAGCCATATCACATGGCTATATACACATGTCTCAAACATACTCCAAAATAACTAGCCTATACATGCCATATTTAGTTACATACATATTCAATAGTACCAAAGTTGAGTTTGATAGTGTGGTGATGATCCTCGACGGTCCCCAAGCCCTCAGTAGCATTGACGATCTACAAAATAGAGCAAACACACACAAAGTAAGCTTTCCAAAAGCTTAGTAAGCCATATACAAATTAATTTAACATATAATCATTCATAAATATAGTTTTTAAAATTCATTAACATATCTTCAATTCAAACACATAGATAATCTCTTTGGTTCACTTGGTTTGCCATTGCTTAACAATACATCATATCGCAAGCATCTCATTTGCTCATATCTCAATCATACATATATCTCAAATGTTCCTTTGCATCAATGCACATACTTACTCACCTTTCATGCTTATACAAAGCATACATATCAACGTACCTGAAACAGATATACAACTCACATAGTAATTCTTTTCTCAGACTTGCCCGTTGAACCGTTCGGAATCTAATAGGTTACTAGGTATGCTCAGAATAATCGTACAATGCCAACGTCCCAGACGTGGTCTTACATGTAACCAGATATCAATGCCACTGTCCCAGACAGGGTCTTACACGAATCAATACGATGCAAATGTCCCAGACATGGTTTTACACGTAAATCTCATATCGATGCCAACGTCCCAGACGTGGTCTTACACGAAATATCGAATCAATGCCAACGTCCCAGACGTGGACTTACATGATATCTCATTTCGGAACCTATGTCATGACATACGTCATCCTATCTATTCCTAAGTTCGTACGGGACTTCTCAGACCTTGATAACTTGTCGACATATCCTTGGATTTCATATACAATCCATTTTTTGAGCATTTACCATACAATATATATCTCATTGATACATAAATAATTCAATTCAAATATGCTTATTTGTATATCGACTTACCTCGTACGGAAGGAACGGAGATAAACGGCTATTCAATAACTTTCTATTTCCCGCGATCTAAGTTCGTTTTCTTCGGTTCTTAATCTATACATATTCAAATTTAACTCATTTATTCACTACTTTATTTAACTCAATCCATAAACACATATTTAGGGCAATTTACAAATTAGCCTTCACCTTTTCACATTTTCACATTTTAGTCCTTATTTCACAAAATCACAATATACACCAAATTTGCTTATACCCATGCTTGGCCGAATATAGCCCATGATCATATCAATCCATAAATTTCATTTATTTCACAATTTAGTCCCTCAAAATATTATTTTCTCAATTAAGCATAATTTACTCAAATTCATCAAAACTCCAAAGACAAAACTTGTTAATCAAACACATATCTTTCATTTTTCACCATCAAACATCACAAAAATCATGTGTTCATCAATGACACATTTCAAAATATTCATCAATTCACAAAATTAAGACATGGGTTTTGAAGCACACAAAGCAACGATCACGAAAACGTAGAAATTATCAAAAACCGAGTCAAAATCATACCTTAATTAATCTTTAAAGTAGCCGAATATGCAAAGCTTAAAACCATTGCTTTCTTTTTCTTACTTTCGGTCATAAAACAAAAGATGAACATGGCTTTCAATTGGTTTTGTTTAATAATAAATACATTATTATTCATTTACTAAATTAACCTTTCATTAAACATATAAAACATATTTATATAATAAGGTTATTTTGTCATTTAACCAACCACTTACTAAATAGTCGATTAATTTCCTCATAAGGCCTCCACATTTAAAAGCCACATCAATTTACAAGGACTAAATTGTAAAAATGTGAAACATTAGGGGAAAATGTGTAAAAGTGCTTTAAAGTGTGTTTTGGACTAAATTGAATAGAGAGATAATTAAATAAGTTAATTTTTGTTACATATAGATCAAGAAAAGTGAAACTTGGATCTAGATCGGGGGAAAAATAAAGTTATCGACTAATTGACATGTTTCGTCATTTTTACATCCGAGGTAAGTTCGTATGTAATAAGCATTGTTATAATTATGCTTTAAATGCTTTGATATTGCATAAATTATGTATACGAGACTACAATCGTGTTCGACGATGATTCAGCTAATTATGGGCACTTAGTGTGCAAAATCGAGATAGCTTCGGCTATATATATATTTGCACTTAGTGTGCGAGATTGAGATAGCTTCGGCTATATATATATTGGCACTTATTGTGCGAGATTGATACTGCTTCAGCTATTTATTTGGCACTAAGTGTGTGAGTTTTTTGAATATCTAAAAATATTCTGAATGGTTCAACAGGTACGTCAAAGATGTGGATGAGTATGAGTTTGATACGGAATGGTACAGATATGTATGTGAACTGTACAAGCATTCAAATAAGGAGATTACGAAAGTGATAACTAATTTTGTGAATGAAATTGTGATAGGATGATAATTCCATATGTGAATTGTATATTATGTTTTATTTGTTTAAATTGTGCACATTTGGTAAGTTGATCTTAAATTCTATACAAACTTACTAAGCTATAAAGCTTACTTTGTGTATTTCTCTGTGTTTTATAGTGATTTCAAAGCTAGCTCGGATTTGGGGACTGTCGGAGATCGCTTCACACTATCTAAATATCACATGGTACCTTTGAAATAAAGTTTTGGGTCATATGTTATGTATTGGGACTTTGGTCATATTGGTTATGTTTTGGTAGTGAATTTTACCAATTGAGTTGGCTTGTGATTTGTTATGTTTTGGTTTATATATATGGCCATGAAAGTTTGTTTAATTTGGTTGTTTTTTATGTATATGTATATATGTGAAAATGGCCTATGATGTGGTTCATAATTGTTTACAAATGGTTTGTGGTAGTTTAGCATTTAAGGTAGCTGATGGTTGGAAATGGTTATTGTATGTTTATGATTTTAGACAAGGTAAAATGTTTGGTTGAAATAATGCATATAGATGTTTTGTGAATTTGGAATTGGTATGATTTGGATGAGTAAAACATGAGATTATAAGCATATTAGTTGTTGGTATTGAAATGGTATGTTTTACCCTTGATTGTGGTAAAATTGGATGCCCACTTATGCTATGAATGAATACCATTGGAATGGTGTAGGTGTGTGCAAATTGGGGTGGCAAGATGGCTTGGTAAATAGCCTATTTTTGTCCACACGGGCGTGTGTCTCAGCCGTGTGTGACACATGGTCAAGTTACATAGCCGTGTGTCCCCTGGTGTTGATTTTGAAATCAAGTTAGTATGCTCCACACGGTCTCAAACACGGGCGTGTGACCTGACCGTGTGGAATAAGTCAGTATACCCTATAAGTTTGGCATGGCCTAGCACACAGCCTGGCACACAGGCGTATACGGCCATTTTTAGGGTACACGGGCGTGTGTGTTGGCCGTGTAACCCAAGTCAGAGAGTTACACGGGGTCGGACAAGGGCTGGTACACGGTCATGTGCTTCCATTTCGAATGTCCACACGGCCTGTGACACGGGTGTGTCTGTTTTCCTGTGAGACACGGGCGGGCCACACGGGCGTATGTCCCCTGTTTTTGAGAAAATTTTCTATGTGTTTAAAAAGTTTCCAAAGTTTTCGGTTTAGTCCCGAAATGTAACAGCCTGATTTAGGGCCTAGTCGGAATAGTGGTGCGAGACCACAGATCTGAAGTAGAAATATATGTTTTAATGATTTTTATAAGGCTTATGAGATGCTTGCATGATTGTGTGAAAATTTCATGAAGAAATTTTATTAATTAGTGAATAAATTGTCCATTAGGATTAAATTGCAAAGATTAGAAAATATGAGATTCTAGAAGATTTGAGTATGAAATAACATTTCAAAAATTATTAGAGGTCCTTGTTTAGCAATTAGACCATTATATATTAAGATGGACAAAAATAGACATGGGAAGGAAAAATCTCAAGAAAGGATCATTAAGGGCATTTTTTCCATTTGGTAAATAAAAGATTAAAAAGGGAAAAAGAAGTCAAAAATGGTGTCCATATTCTTCCCTAAGTGTCGAAATTTCAAGGAGCCATAGCTAGGGTTTTGTTCAACTTCCAAGCTTGATAGTAAGTGCATCCTAGCCCCGTTTTTAATGTTCTTTGTATTTTTGAGATCCTCGTAGCTAGGTTAAGCTATTTCTAGCTATATTTTGAGCTAGGGTTTATGTTCAAAAATTTTCCCATGTATGACATGCATGTATTTTGATGTTTTATGGAAGAATATGAAAGTTTGATGTATGATAAACACTTTTTTCTAAGTGATTTTCATGAAAAATGCATAAAAGGACCAAATTGTAAAAGTTGTAGAAATGGTCATACATGAGTGAAATAGTGGAAATTGAATGTTGTTATAGTTGAGAATATGATTCGACTAGGCTTGAAATGCAATAAAGTTGAATGAAAATCATTTTACGAGCCTAGTGGCAAAAGTGTAATTAAGATAAGGTTTAGGGGCAAAAATGTATTTTTTGCCAAAGTATGAAATATGAGTCAATTTAGTTAATGTAAGTATTAAACAAGTTAAATTGTTATTGTAGATCAAGAAACACGAAGCCCAGAACGAAACCGAGGCAAAAACAAAGTCATGGACTAAATTGCACCTCTACACATATTTTGGAGTATCGAGGTAAGTTTGTATGAATTTAAGCTATATATACTTTTATGATTAAATTACTTACTATGTTGTATAATGTACATTATTTTCATGAAGTTGATTAACAATGCCTAATAAAAAATTCAATGAGAACAAGTAAGTGGAAGTCTCGATTGAAGATTCGGAATAACGAGGATACCTAGATGACAACATGAGATAAGGAAAGCCCGTGTAAGACCTTGTCTGGGACATGGCATCGGCACTCAAGGAATGTAGGTCCCGTATCAGACCATGTCTGGGACATGGCATCGGCACCGAACGTAGATCCTGTATAAGACCACTAGGACATGGCATCAGCATCGAATAAGGAAGGTCTCGTATAAGACCATTTTTGGGACATGGCATCGACACCATTTAAGGAAGGTCTCGTGTAAGACCATGTCTGGGACATGGCATCGACACCATTTAAGGAAGGTCTCGTAACATCCTGTCTTTTCACCGCTCCGTGGGTAGTCCTATGCATAGTACTAATATACTATAGCCCGGAAAATCAAAGTGAAACAAGAAAAAATTTAATCCGTACTATTTTTTCCAGTTATTTTTAGTCTTACCTTGCATCACATCATAGGTAAGGCAAAGCGCTTTCTTTTAAGAATGTATCTGGTTCTATCTTTCTTTCGTTAGCACCTTTTTCTAAAAGTGATTGTAGTAATTGAGGTTTTATACTTTTAGGAATAGCTCTCTCATATTGAGAAATTTTTTCTAATGGCATTCGATCACAGAATCCATTGACAGCGGGCGTGTGCCCTGGCTGTGTGCTCTTTAGGGTTTGATGACATCATAAACAAAGAGCTCCACGGGTGGAGGACACGGGCGTGTCTAGGCCGTGTGAAGGACACAGGTTATAGACACGGGCGTGTGCCCAGTCGTGTGAAAATGCCTGTAGGTTCGAAAAGAAAATAAATCCCACATGGGCTAGGGACATGGGCGTGTGAGACCACACGGCCTGCCCACACGAGCGTGTTCCATGTCATACGGGCGTGTGACCCCTATTTGAGTAAAATTTTCTAAGAAAGCAAAAGTTTTCAGTTGAACTCCGAAACCTTTCGGAAGTAAGTTTAAGGCCTCGTAGGCCCAAAATATGTATGTTAGGTTTGAAAAGGAAAAGTTTAAAGTTGGAACAAAATTTAATAGCCCGATAATGCATATTCAAATAAGGTTAAGTACAGCAATGCCTCGTATCATGTCCTGGTGTCAGACATGGATAAGGGGTGTTACACGAAACACTACCAATGCATGTTTAGGGCCTTGAAGGCTCGTATTAGGGACGATATGTATGTGTTGATCTATATTTGAATGAAATTTTGAAATGTATGAGTAAATGTATGTGCAAATGTGTTATAAGTTCGGTAATGCTCTGAAACCCTATTCTGGCGTTGAATACGGGTGAGGGGTGTTACAAAACCCATTCATGCAACTTGATTATATAACTCTTAATTTACCCAGCTTTTAACCCTTAAAACCCTACTTTTAATCCCAAATGACTTAAACTCACACTCTTAACCCCTTTTAGCATTAAACCTCAAAAATCCAAAACCCCTCTTCCAACCTAAAACCCTAAACTATACCAATCCCTATTGTTACTCCTAAGGATTCTAGTAGGAAAAGTTTCACCAATCACTCGGAGACATAATAGAAGCATTTTCAAAAGAGGTTAAGGTTAAGTAATACCTTACTTGTTTTACTGATCCATTGAATTCATGTTTTCTCTTTACCCGTTTTCAAATCATTGAAAATGCTCCTAGGAAGAGCAAGAAGGCTACGGTCTCAGAAACACCGGATGTTTCGGACCCTATAAGGTTTCATCATTTAAATGTTGAAAAATATTTTTCTCGAGTCATAGGGGAGACCTTTAATATAGGAATGAGGGTTTGAACCCTCTATGGTCCATTGCAAAGAAATGTGAACTTTAGTCTGATACCATCATTGGGAGCGATTCTGTATCACTCCTAAAAAAACGCAGTTATTCCTGTAGCTCATGAATTTAATGCTTCTCTTAAGCACCAGATAGTTCTAGATAGAACCGGGGTATATGTGACTACTGTCACAGTTTGAGGGATAGAAGCTCCCTTATTCACAATGCAATATGTGATTTTTATGACGCTCTATACTATGAAAGTGATTTTCGTAATAGTACTAATTTGGATAAATCTAGAAATATTGATATGGAGAGTGTTATAAAATATTTAACTCAGGGTAAGGGTACTTGGAACTATAGACCAGATATTGCGTTCCCAACAGATTTTAACCAGGCTATAATGTTTCCTGTAGCAAAGATGTGGATGCAATTCATAGGTACTAGAATTACACCTGCATTGAATGTTTATAATGTTAATACTTTCCGAGCTATTATTTTGTAGTGAAAGCAGGTATGCATAGGAAGATGTATCATTCGAGAGAAGAAACACTACGTGATTGGGAAAAAAGCCAAACTTTTCTTTCCTCACCTCGTAACTGCACTGTGTCAAAAGGCAGGATTTCGGATGAGCGAAAATGAGCAATTTATGAAGCTTACAAAAAGTGTAATTGGTATTTTTTTGTATATCCAATATATTGAGCTCCAAAAAAAATAAATCACCGAGTGGAACAAGAGAAGGATAGAGAAAATGGACATTCCAACATCACTTAAACAAAAGAAGCAATGAATGAGAAGAAGAGCAAGTGGAAGTGTTGAGGAGAAATGTAACACCCTTAACCCGTATCCGTCCCAACTACATACTTATCGTTTCATTTCCTTTTCTTACCCATTTCGTATGCATAGTACAAGCATAATCATAAACATCAATCATATCCAAAAGCTTGGCATAAGCCCTAGCACATCAACAACACATGTTAGTTCATTTAAACATGATTCATATGAACTTGACATGGATAACCATTATACTTGAGTATGATTCAATTGGATTTATCATCCATCACAACATATCATGTTTTTCCATGTATCACCATTCCATTGAGTTTCATATAAACATGTATTAGTTCTTATTGAACACTTAACATTTCATTTGCATACACATAAGACATAAACATAACAGTAACCATAACCACAAGCTAGTGATTAAACACATAACTTAGCAATATCATGCATAGTAAGATACGGGTACATAACATAGCATCTGTAACACCCCAAACCCGGCCTCGATGTTATGACCGGATCTGACGTGCCACATCAAAGTGACGTTTGTAAATCGATAAGTTCAAAAAACTCAATACGAAACGTTTATTCTCTTTGAGACTTGTAGGATTGTTATTTCATAACACCTCATTACCTTACTAAACACATCATTTACTAACCAGAATTAAATATCGCGGAAGTTCAATTGAGTT
Source organism: Gossypium sturtianum (assembly GCA_025698515.1). NCBI lineage: Eukaryota > Viridiplantae > Streptophyta > Magnoliopsida > Malvales > Malvaceae > Gossypium > Gossypium sturtianum. Next base: position 123,298,497 of record CM046950.1, read on the forward strand.
GTAAATTTTCCTTTTAAGGTTTGAAAATCGTAATATCCTTCAAAAACTGTTGTCGTTTTAAAACTCGCGTTTCCTAGTCTAGCAGGTAGTAAGGAAAATAAAATACCAATTTAAAGTTAAAAATCCCAAATGGCCTTATTACAGAATCATTAGCCCAATATATTAAAACTAATTTAAATGAAATAACTAAGTTTACGAGTAAAACATGTCGAGCGTGTGGCCACACCTCGAGTCCCTCGCGGCTCAAAATCGCCTAAGACCGGGGATTACCCGCATACGCTTAAGGAAAAAGGGGTGAGTTACGAGAACTCGCAGGTAATCCTCATTACGGTAATGATGCGGGCCTAAGCCCTAATCGATGCTGATGCGGGCCTAGGCCCTATTCGATGAATGTGCGGGCCTAAGCCCTATTCATGATCGAGTGTGCCAAGCCCAAAACATATCAATGCAATACAGAAATGTAACCCAACCCAGTCCAGCTAACACACCACCCGTACCAACCAACACACCTTGTGGGGACCAAGTCAACCCACCCAGCCAGCACACCAATAACGCAGTCTAGCTGCTAATAATAACGCAACAAAGCTGCCATTAACAGTAAACGTGGCTGAGCCACCATAATCAGTTTACGTGGCAAAGCCACTAAACTAGTATAACGTGGCATAGCCACCAGTACAGTACTTCCTCCAACTACAAAACCTAACCCAATGCAACATGTCGTGTCATATATAATCCATGTACAAAACCTAACCCAATACAACATGTCGTGTCATATATAATCCATGTATGCAATATATCACAATCATAATAAATCATACAGATTCACATACATCACTAGAACTACCACTAGGGGTACAACGGTCATCTGGTCAGTTGGGGTAAAACAAAAATTTACCCCTCGGGGGTATTTCGGTAATTTTACCCAACGAGGGTATCTCGATAATTTCAGTAGTTCCACCCCTTGAGGGTATTCCAGTAATTTCAGTATTTCTTCCCCTTGAGGGTATTTCAGTAATTTCAGACATCTAACGGCCTTGTCAGAGGCCTATTGTCGCCTCGAGCGACACAGATGCCTTTTCAGGTCAAAACGGTGAAATTGGGCCGAAAGCCCAATTCTCGACCCAAGCGGGCCCATACGTTCGTGTGGCCCATCCGGCCCATTTTTAGTCACGGTTCTACGAACCTAGCAGCCACATCTATTATCCGGCACTTACGATGGATTTTGCCCCTGTGGGCCCATTAGCCCAATGGGCCCATTAGCCCAATGGGCCTACTTCGACCCAACAAGGCCCACTACGGCCTAAGCCCACGAGAAAGTTCGCGATACTCCCAACGGTCTATCGCCAACGTTTGTTGCTCGGTTTATCTCTATGAGCACTCACATGCTCGAGTGATCTCGGATGCCGAAGTCTCGGCTTATCGGTTTTTCGGCTTTAGTAGACTCACAGCTCATCAGGGTGTGAATACAAACCTCCATTCATCACATTATCAGATCTAAAGTGGTGTACGATTACACACCTTGATTACGAACGTGCCACCAATCCCTTAGCACCGATCCTACATTAGACAAGATCAAAAGTTAGTCAATCAGTCAAGGGGGTTATCCCCCCAAACACAACAAAACCGAAACCCCATTAACACCTACCTTGTTTCACCGAGTTTTGCTAAGTTCTTTCCAAATTTCAATGAAGATTAAGAATCCCTGAAGATATCCTGTGTTACAATGCACCCTTATTAAAAGAGTTTGTATACAAATGTGGTTAACATCCACCCTTGACAAATACCAAACCCCCTAGGCAAAATCGGTCCTCAAACCAAACACAAAGCGCGAATACTTACTTGCTCAAGGACTCCGAGTAATGCTTCGAATGCTCCCGGACGCTTGCCCCTTTTAACTCCTCGAGAGAACTTAAATACCATACAACATTAGTCCAAGTAAGAAGGGAAGATTCGGTACAGAAGAGGGAAGAACCGTACTACCCAACAATTGACTAAAAGAAAGTCAATACTACTTACTTTTTCAATTCGGCAAGAACAGTTTTCTTCTAGCAACAGGAATAGACGACCCCGGAGATGAAAGTACACTAGAAGGGAATGAAGGGGTTAGTATCGGCTTAAACAACTTGAAGAACAAAAGATGGAGTGTTGAGAACAAGGGGGAGAATAGGTTCGGCTATCCTGAAGAGAATAGAATGGAAGATGAGAGGGAAAAGAGTGTTGAATTCGGCCAAGGAGTCTAAAGAAAGAAAAAAGGTGTAGGCAGAGAGTGGGCAGCAGTTGGAGAAATAATGGACGAGCAAAAGACCCGAATGGTAACAACGTTGCACAAAACATCTCTACCGAAAGGAAATACCGAGATGAGCAAAAGAAAACCCGAAAGGTAAAGAAAAGATTTTCGATTTCTACCTACACACAATGTTGCCGAAATGCTCCCAAATGCCACACCTCTAGCCGAATTTATCACTTAGCCACACTCCCAAATTCAGCCAACACTCCCACACACATCACTTCCTTGATTTTCTCCACCAAAGTCTCCTAGAATAGCTCCCCACCTTTCGTTTGAAATATTTGACCAAGTCCTCAACCTTCCTTGTAGAGTTTAGTCCAAACTCTACTTCTTCCTCTCCCATAGCATAAAATAAAAGTCCCCAATTGCTACTTGTGGGATTCGAACCCCACTGCCCCATGCTACTTCAGTGACGCTACAGCCACAAGTCTAATGCTCATCTTGTGACATCGAAACGCACCCAAATGCACTTAAGTCCTACTGCTAACAGCACCCTCCTCTTAAGGGCCAAAAACTAAAATTTTCCCAAAGCTCAGACTCGAACCCAGACCTCCTTAGAACCCCTAAATACACTCAAATAGCTAGCCGTTAAATTTTTAAACAAAAATTACAGCCCCTAAATTTTGGGATGTTACAACTCTACCCCCCTTAAAGAAATTTTGGCCCCGAAATTTACCTGATCAGAAGAGGTGAGGGTATTGTTTTCGCATCGCCTCTTCAGGCTCCCACGTGGCTTCCTCTGAACTGGTATTACACCACAGCACCTTGACTAACAGAACAGATTTCCTCCTCAGCACCTTAACATCACGATCCAATATCTACAACGGTTCTTCCTCAAAGGTCAGATCAGGTCTAACCTCAACCTCCTCCACCGGCACTATATGAGAGGGATCAGAACGGTATCGTCTTAGCATAGAGACATGGAACACATCATGTATACAATTTAACTCAAGAGGATGCTCCAGCTGATAGGCGACTGGTCCCACACGTTTTAATATCCGATAAGGTCCGATGAATCTAGGGCTCAGCTTGCCTTTTCGCCCAAATCTCAGAATCTTCTTCCATGGTGAGACCTTTAAGAAGACATACTCTCCCACTGCGTACTCAATCTCTTTACGCTTTAAGTTAGTGCATGACTTCTGCCTATCAGATGCTTCTTTTAACCGATCACGAATAAACTTTACCTTTTCCTCAGTTTCAGAAACTAATTTTGGTCCCAACATTCGCCGCTCACCTAATTCTGTCCAACAAGTAGGAGTACGACACCTACGACCATATAACGCCTCGTACGGTGCCATCTGAATGCTGGATTGATAGCTATTGTTATAAGTGAATTCTGCTAATGGCAAATAGTCTTCCCAACTGCCTTTGAAATCAATTACATAGCTTCTTAACATGTCTTCCAAAATCTGTATTACTCTCTCCGACTGACCATCAGTCTCGAGGATGAAATGCCGTGCTGAAATCTAACCTTGTACCCAAAGCTTCATGTAACACTCTCCAGAACCGCGATGTGAATCTAGGGTCCCTGTCTGAAATGATAGACACTGGTACCCCATGCAACCTCACAATCTCAGCCACATACAACGTGGCCAACTTCTGCAACGAGTAATCAGTGCGAACCGGTATAAAGTGGGCGGACTTAGTCAGTTGATCGACAATAACCCACACCGATCTTTCTTAGTAGACGTCAGGGGTAGCCCACTAACAAAATCCATGGTTATCCTCTCCCACTTCCAAAGTGGAATTTTAACAGGTTGCAGTAATCCAGAAGGCGGTTGATGCTCAGCCTTCACTTGCTGGCATGTCAGACACTTCCCTACAAAATCGGTAACCTCACGCTTAAGCCCTGGCCACCAATATAGTTCACGCAGGTCTCAGTATAACTTGTTCCCACCAGGATGCATAGTGTACGGGCTACTATGCACCTCCCGCAGTATAGACTGCCTTAAATCAAAATCCCTCGGTACACAGACTCTCCCACGGAAGCATAACACCCCCTCACTATTCAGCCCAAAGTCTACAGTCTCTCCCATCTTCACCAGCCGGAAACGAGGAATCAACGATTCATCTAGCAATGGCTTCTCCATAATTTGATCAATCCAAGTCGGTTTTACTTGAAGTTCAACTAATAGACTACCATCCTCAAACAGTCTGAGACGAGCAAACATTGATCTTAGATCAGATACAACCTTACGGCTCAATGCATCCGCTACTACGTTAGCTTTTCCCGGATGGTACTCAATCGAGAAATCATAATCCTTAAGCAACTCTATCCATCTTCATTGTCTAAGATTCAACTCCTTCTGAGTAAGGAGGTACTTGAGGCTTTTATGGTCGGTATAAATGGTCGACTTCTCTCCATACAAGTAGTGTCTCCAAATCTTCAGTGCGAATACCACCGCAGCTAATTCCAAGTCATGAGTGGGGTAATTCACCTCGTGCGGCCTAAGCTGACGAGACGCATACGCCACCACCTTACCCTCTTGCATCAGCACACAACCCAAACCAGTGTGCGACGCATCAAAGTAGACTAAGAATTCCTTTCTAGGCTCTGGCTGTATTAATACCAGGGCTTCAGTTAGAACCTTCTTCAGCTTCTTAAAACTCTCTTGCTGTTTATCAGTCCAATTGAACGGTACCCCTTTACGCAGTAACTTAGTTAGGGGTGCAGCAATCAGTGAGAACCCCTCAACGAACCGTCTGTAATACCCAGCCAGACCCAGAAAACTTTGAATCTCAGATATAGTCATTGGTGGTTTCCAGTCCAATACGGCCTCAATTTTCTGAGGATCAACCCTAATCCCCACGGCAGACACTACATGCCCCAGAAATGTCACCTTCCGCAGCCAAAACTCGCACTTGCTGTGTAACACCCCCTTACCTGTGTTCTATGCCAAAACCGGGTCCGAGGCATTACCGGACTTAGTCCACTTTAGTCCCAACTTGACAACTCTCAATAGCTACCACAACTACCTCATTAAGGACCTACGAGGCCTTAAACATACATACGAGAGCTTTCGAGGCTCTACCGAAACTTTATCGATCTTAAAATTTCTTTCACTCAGACAAGGGTCACACGCCCATATGGAATGGGACAAGCCCGTGTGCCCTCAAGAAATGCCCGTGTCTTCCACCCGTGGTCGACACTGACTAAATTCACACGGCCTGGACACGCCCGTGTTCTCCATCCGTGGTGAACACTGACCACTTTACATAGCTTAGGCACACGTCCGTGTGGCTAGCCCGTGGTCTATTCTGACTTAAAATGCTAACATGCAGGGGACAGACGGCCAAGTCACACGCCCATGGGCTGACCGTGTGTCACACATGGCCTAGACACACGCCCCTGTGTATACCCACATGGACAAGAACAAAGCTATTTGCCAAGCCCTTCTCACCCCTCTAGTTCACATAACATGTATTCATTCAATACATCATTAACAATTCATGCTTTGAAATATAAACTCACATAGATAACTACATCCTTTCATATAATAAGGTAAGCCATCATCCATGGCATTATACAAAATATTAAATCCATCAAAAGGGCCAGCACACCATTGTTCAATACAACAAAATAACTAACTTGTCTAGCCTCTATACATGCCATATACAAAACACTGAGTCTAAATGTACCGAAGTGAACTGATAGCGTGGGCGATCTTCTGAGTAATCCGCTTATCTCGATTTCAACCCTCTTTATCTATAAGATAAGGGAAAAGAAAGGGGAGTAAGCATTAAGCTTAGTAAGTTACATATAAACAATTTGCATCATAGTATGAGCTAAACAACAATTAGCATTATACTGAACAAACATAATTCTCATCCACGATCAAGCTTACTCATTCTATCCCTTACCACATTTCTACCATATCACAAGTCAAGTGCTTTCATTCATTCATTTGCACACCTGTACTCAACACCACAATTACACATAACACAACACATCGTGATTTCTCACTAATCCAACCACACAGCTATGTCACTCGGTGGTTTCGCACTTAGCCCACCACAATCAGTTAATAGGGTAGTATCGCACTTAGCCTACCCCAATCAGATAACAGGGTAGTATCGCACATAGCCTACCAAAAAGGGTAATTATAGTGGTTTCGCACATAGCCCACTAAATAATATACTTAACGATAGCATCACACACAGCCCATCGTCATTAAGTATTAAGGTGGTTTCGCACTTAGCCCACCATCAAGTATTATCACTACACATTCACCTATCTACTTTGTAATTCATACATCTATTCACAATAACTACCACATTCAATCCACTTGAACCATATAGGTTCTCAATCATGCTACACACTAATTATCATTATCAATGTCCATACATGTATAAATGCATTGTTTACGCATAAACTTACCTCGGTATTCAAAAAGTTTGAAAGCTTGCAATTTAGTCTACGACCTTGCTCTTGCCTCGGTTTCGATTCAGGCTTCATTTTTCTTGATCTATAATGATAAATAAACTCATTCAATATACACATTGACTAAATTGACTCTTATCTCATACTTTTGAAAAATTACTAATTTGCCCCTAAACTTTCTCCTATTTACACTTTTGCCCCAAGGCTCGTAAAGTGATTTTCATTCAACTTTCTAGCATTTCATGCTTAGCTGATTCATTATCCCAACTATAGCAACCTTAATTCTCACTAAATCACTCATGTATGCCAAATTTCAAGACTTTTACAAACTAGTCCTTACATGCCTTTTTCATGGATTTCACTTAGAAAAAGATGTTTATACTACATCAAGCTCTCATAATCTTCCATACAACATCAAAATACATGCAAGTCATACATGGGAAATTTTTTAACATGAATCCTAGCTCAACTTATAGCTAAAAATAGCTAATTCAAGTTACGAGGACTTCAAAAATACGAAGAATATTGAAAACGGGGCTAGGATGCACTTACTAGCAAGCTTGAGAAATTGAAGAACCCTAGCTATGGCTTCCTTGAAAATTTCAGCAATAAGGGGAAGAAGATGAACAAAATTTTGACTTATTTCATCCTTTTTAATCATTTATTTGATAAATGACCAAAATGCCCTTTTTGCCAAACTTCCAAATTTTACCCACTCATGCCCATTTTTGTCCAAAAATTAGAATTTGGGAAAATTGCTATTTAAAGACCTCCAATCATTAATCCAAAGCTATTTCATACAAAAAGCTTCTAGAATCTCACATTTTGCAACATTTGCAATTTAGTCCTACAAGACAATTCAATCACAATTTAACAAAATTGCTTTATGAAACTTTCATATGATCATGCAAACATATCATAAACCTTAAAACTCATGTTTTTACTTCAAATTTGTGGTCTCGTACCACTATTCCAACTAGGCCCTAAATCGAGATGTTACAACTCTTCCCCCTTTAGAGATTTTCGCCATCGAAAATCTTACCAGTAAATAGGTTTGGATATTGCTCCCTCATGGCTTCCTCTGGTTCCCATGTAGCTTCTTCTACACCATGTTTTTGCCATAACACTTTCACTAGAGCTATGTCCTTATTCCTCAACTGCTTCACTTCTCGAGCCAAGACTTTAATCGGCTCTTCCTCATAAGACATATCCGGTCGTATCTCAATTTCCGTTGAAGGAATCACATGCGAAGGATCGGAGCGATATCGACGCAACATCGACACATGGAACACATTATGAATCTTCTCTAAATCCACCGGCAAGGCCAAACGATAAGCCACTAGCCCAATTCTGTCTGTAACCTCATACGGCCCTATGAATCACGGACTCAATTTCCCTTTTCGTCCAAATCTCAAGATTTTCTTCCACGGGGACACTTTCAAAAACATCTTGTCGCCCACTTTAAACTCAATTTCTTTTCTTTTCAAGTCTGCATATGTAACATCCCAAAATTTGAGTATTATTTGTGTTGGCTCGGGTATGAATTTTGTGTGTTAGCATAGTCTTGTGAAGGCTTGATTTTATTTAGGAAGCTAGAATAATTTTTAGTATGGTTTATTTAATGAAGTGGATTAAGTGAGCTTAGCACTTAAGTTAATTTAAGTGTTAAATTAAAGCATAAGAGGAGTAAGTGGCAAGTTGGTTAAGGAGCTTGAAAGGTGGCTTGAGGTTAGAGGTTCGAGTATCATGGAAAACATTTTTTTTGAAGACTTTATTTTTGTTCTAGCATTGATGGTCGGTCAACCTATGTTTATGATAGGTTGGACTATTTCTTTTGGTAAGTTGAATTTTGTTTAAGGAAAGCATGATGTTGGGGATAAAAATCTTGAAGTTATGGTATTAAGAGGGGACAAAAGGCATGGAATATGGAGGATGTTTTGGAAAGTAATCCTAGGCCTTTAGTGGATGAATGTGGACGGCATGGGTGTCTAGGGGGGTGGCCGAATTTTGTAAGTAGCTTTGGGGGGAATAGTTGGTCAATTTTTTCCTTTTGAACATCTTTTGCATTTTTGTTTTCCCTCTCCAAAACACTCTCTTTGGCCGAATGTTATTGTGCATTTTGGTGCAATTTTTGCTTTTGGTTTTAGCCTTATTTTGTGTGAACCAAATACCATTTCTCTTCTTTCAATTGTCCTCTTGAAACCGAAACAACATTGGAACTTTTGTGCACTTTTCTTCTTTGGCAAAATAGTGTTTGGCCAGAACCTCTCTCTCCCACATCTCTCTTTTCTTCATTTGACTTTTGTTTAATCACATTTTCTTTCATCCTCTCTTGGCCGAATCTTTACCCATCTCAAATTCCATTTCTTTTTCTTTCACTCAAAGTTTAAACATCCATTACCATTCTATTTCTCTTTTCTTTTCACTTCACCATAGCCGAATTTTTCTACTTCCTTTTAGTATTTTTTTGGCCGAATATTCAAGGGTAGGACTTCATTTGATTTCTTCAATCGGTTTTGGTAATAGGTAAGTGTTCATGGCGATTTTATTATTATTTCTTTTCTCTTTTCTAAGTCATTTTCTTGTGGACAAAAGCCGAATCTTTGGGCATTGTTAGCAAGGTTCTAACCATTATAGGAATCGATTATTCATTTAGGCTTTTTGGGACTTGGAAGCAATCGATCTAAGTTTTCTCTAGCGATCAAAGGTTGGTAAGTCAAGTGGTAAGAAATCTTGTCGATTCATTATTCTTTCTCGGATGTAAAGCCAAAGGCTATGGTGGATAAGGATTGTGGTTGGCGAATGGTCTAGTAGTAATGATTTAAGTATTGGCCGAATGTAAGGGCAAGGTGATCTAGTGCGGTAGAGCGGATCTTTGGATTTTAGTATTGCGTTGGTGAAAGGTGTGTATCTTACACACTTTATAACTTGGTTTATATATGTATATTTGTGTGTTATAACTAATCATATTATGAAAGTGGGTAAATCGATGAGATCTCGGATATGATACCATGATGGTATGAATGAGGATTCGGGTAAGTCCGTTCCAATATGTTGTTAATACATGTGGATTGTAATTATGATCTACGATTTATGATATATTCGTTATGAGATACATATCAAAGTTTATTGACATGATTTGTTTATCTATTGCATTGGTATGGGCAATATGAGAGGAGGGGAAGATTGATTCGTGTCTTCGGACACCGTGAGGTTTGGTACCTCCAGGTGATTCGGTATCACATTCGTGTCTTCTGACACGGAGGTTTGGCACCTCATAGCGACTTGTCCCTGTGGTTAATACCACCGTGGGTTGGCCCCACTTTTGAGATATGGGATCGTCTGCCAGTGATTTGGTATCACACGTGGGTTGGCCCCACAACTTGATGATTCGTGTCTTCGGACACCAGTGGTTTGGCACCACCAGTGATTTGGTATCACATTCGTGTCTTCGGACACCATGAGGTTTGGCACCTCATAGCGACTTGTCCCTGTGGTTAATTCCACCGTGGGTTGGCCCCACTTTTGAGATATGGGATCGTCTGCCAGTGATTTGGTATCACACGTGGGTTGGCCCCACAGATGGATTATTCGTGACTACGGTCACCAGTGATTTGGTATCACATTTGTGTCTTTGGACACCAGTGGTTTGGCACCACCAGTGGTTTGGTACCACACGGGGTAGAAAAGGAGTTATGGATGGCTAGGTTGGGTGCATTATACATATATGTTGCTTTGTTATAATTTGTGTAAGTATGTGGTATTTACTCGGGAGAGGGAATATGCACTGAGTCTTGGTGACTCACCTTCTCCCTTATCTTTTCAGGTTATTCGTGAGATCGCGGATATGGAGCGGGATGAACTCGAGGAGGCCTTGCAATAAAGTTTGGTTTTACATGAACTTCCATTTGGGTACTTTATTTTAATTTGGTTTTCATATTTTATGGATTTGTAATAAGGCCTGTTTAATTATGTTTTGGATTATTTATATGCTTTGGGATTTTATTTTGTTTTAAACATGTTTAAGTATGTCACTTGATTAATTTAATAATTGAGCTCAAAGTTTTCTAAACTAAAAACTCGCAATGGTTTTAAAAATCTTACTATCAGGTAATATGAATAGTTCGATAAAAAAAAATTACAAGTTAAGTGTTTTCAACAAATTAAGTGATTTCCAAAATTCAGGTTTCTATACTCAATTGCAAACGGATTTTCAAAGTGATATTTCAAATTTTCTTAAAAAGATATAAATGTTTTCTTATCTATGATTTATTCACTTATTTTAAAGTTTTATGTAATTCAAAGTAAATCTCAGTTTTAACTTATTTCCGACAAATAAAGAATTTCAAAGAGTTTTTAACAAAATTTAATTGTTAATTCGATTCTTTCAAAAATATTTTCCTTAGTGACATACCAGATTCGGTCATGGCGTATTGACCGGTTTGGGGTGTTACAAATTGATATCGAGCTAAGTTCAAAAACTTCATTACTGTGGGCAGAGGCCTAAAATGTTTTAAAGAATGGATTTTAAAATGTTTTGTTGAAAATTATATGGTTGGAAAGGCATGGCCTCGAGTCTCCGACATCGATCCGCAATGGTAAGTACATCAAACCGTTGATTTTGATGATATGATATGATGATGTTGGCATGACTGTATAGTAGTAGGAATTACTCCGGAGACCCAAAACAATAGGATGAATGTACTCGCGAAACAACCTCTTATTAAAACTTTTCATAAAATTGTGCTTTAAAGAAAGTGGAATAATGACTAATGCATAACGCTTTTTAATCAGATAAGTCGAGACTTTAGACATGAGTACTCGTGGTCGAGGTCGTATGATTTATGGACGCGGTCGGGGTAGGATGGTCGTGTATGCGAGCCGGTGAGGAGGTCCTGGTCAAGGATCCGAAATGAGGTACCATTACCCCCACCACCAGCAGTTGGAGTTGAACAACAGGATCAAACGAGGGATGACGCAGTGTCTTAGGGGATGCTGCGAGTTCTTGAGAGGGTAGCTGGAATAGGTGGAGGCGCGGGAATTCGGAAATTCGTATCTGAGCGACTTTGAGCCAATAGAGCTGAGGTATTTCGAGGTGTTTCAGGCGTGGCTCCTAGTGCGGCTGAATATTAGCTAGAGGTGACGGAGCGAATCATGGATGATTTGGATCTGAATACCGAGGAAAAGCTGAAAGGGATCGTATCGCTTCTTCGGGATGAGTCATATCAGTGGTGGCTCACAGTACAGAATGGTGCTGCAGCGGAGGATCTCACTTGGGATTATTTCAAGGCAGCGTATCAACGGAAATACGTTGGGTCTAATTACATTGATGTGCAGCGTAAGGCATTTCTGAGTTTGATCCAAGGTAGTAAGTCTGTGTCAGAGTATGAGGCAGAATTTTTAAGACTGAGCCGGTATGCTGGAGGTATTGTGGCATCGGAGCACGAGCGATGTGTTCGATTCGAAGATGGTTTGAGGGACGAGCTGAGATTGTTGATTGCTCCACATCAGGAGCGAGAGTTTGCTGCTTTGGTTGAAAAGGATAAGATAGCCGAAGGAATCAAGGAATCTGCAAGGCAGAGTTACGACCGGAACAAGCATAAAAGAGGTTACGGATCATCGAGATCACCGGTAATTCTCAAAGAGGGCTAGGCAAAGTGGGCCGAATCGATCACCGGAGGCACATTCTTCGCTAATTAGGGACGATGCAGTGTAACCAATGTGGGAAATATCATTGGGGCGAATGTTGGACCGGAGGAAAGGATGTTTCGAGTGTGGCTCATTGGATCATCGTGTGAGAGACCGTCCACGTAAGCTAGCCGAGAATCGATCGGAGGGTCAAGGTCGTGCTCGGTTCGAGAAATGAGGGACCGCCACCACATAAGGTCGTGGTAATGGTAGAGGAGGTAATGGTTCAGTCGAGGTCAAGGAGCATATGGCGAGGTGTCGGCAACACCGAGGCAAGACAACCTAGTTTGGTGTATGCGTGAGGCCGAGAGGAGGCGGCACGCACTGCACGCGTCATAACCGATGACGTTCTTAATCTTTGGTGAACCATATCTTTGCTTGATAGATGTGGGTTCGACACATTCGTATGTTGCCAGTAACATAGTAGAGACCATGAGCTTAGTTTCAGAGAGCTTCTAGGAGGATGACCGTACTTAGCCCTCTAGGTCACTCTGTAGAAGTAAATAAGCTGTATAGAGATGTACCCCTAGAACTCCAAGGGGTAGCGTTCGTAGCTGATCTGATGGAATTGCCATTTGAGGAGTTCGATCTGATACTTGGGATGGACTGGTTAGCCAAGTACCAAGCAAGTTTGGATTGCGCTGCTAAGCGCATGGTTTTGAAGTCAGTTGAGGGCGAAGAGGTGGTCATGATAGGTAATAGAAGAGATTATCTATCCAACGTGGTATCTGCGTTGAAAGCTGTGAAGTTGGTTAGGAAGGGCTGTGAGGCATTCGTGGTCCATGTGTGTGCGTTGGAGGCTAAGGAGTCTAATGTGGGGAATGTCCTCACGATAAAGGAATATGTTGACGTATTTCCTGAAGAACTTCCGGGACTACCTCCGGACCGTGAAGTTGAATTTGGTATAGATGTTATTGCTTAACAGCGCCGCGGTGTCTATAGCTCCGTATAGGATGGCACCGAAGGAATTGATGGAATTAAAGGCTCAGATTCAGGAGTTGTTGGATCGAGGTTTCATTCGACCAAGTGTTTCGCCATGGGGAGCGCCGGTACTTTTTGTCAAGAAGAAAGATGGTACGATGCGGATGTGTATAGACTACCGCCAGTTGAATAAGCTGACGATCAAAAACAAGTATCCTTTGCCGAGGATAAATGACTTGTTTGATCGGCTTAAGAAAAGTGCGATTTTCTCCAAGATTGATTTAAGGTCCGGATATCATCATTAAAAGGTGAAAGAGGCTGATATCCATAAGACGGCATTTCGTACTCGGTATGGGCACTACGAGTTTCTGATGATGCCGTTTGGGTTGACTAACGCGCCGGCTGCATTTATGGATATGATGAATCGGGTATTCCAGCAGTTTTTGGATCAGTTTGTTGTGGTATTTATAGACGATATTTTGGTATACTCAAAGTCGAGGAGGAGCATGATGCACATTTGCGAGTAGTGTTGCGATTCCGAGGAAAAGCGGTTATACGCCAAATTTGGTAAGTGCACAGACTCGGCTTAGGAGGTGACTTTCTTGGGTCACGTAGTATCACCGAGGGATTAGAGTGGATCCTCGAAAGATTGAAGCGAAGATTGGATTGGAAGCCGCCTAAGTCGGTGGTGAGATTCGGAGTTTTCTAGGTCCAGCGGTATTACCGAAGATTTGTAGAAGGATTTTCTTTGATAGCAGCACCTATGACCAAGTTATTGAGGAAAGGAGTTCCATTTGTGTGGACCGAGAAGCGACAAGGAAGTTTAGACAAGTTGAAGAAGATTACGATGAAGCTCAGATTTTGATTCAACTTTGAGGGCAAGGAATTCACGGTTTCTTCGTGATGCATCACATCTTGGTTTTGGGATGTGTCTTGATCAGGAAGGGAAGGTAGTGGCTTATGCATCTCGGCAGATTGAGACCACATGAGGTTAATTATCCGACGCATGACTTGGAATTAGGCTGCTTGTGGTTTTTGCTTTAAAGATATGGAGACACTATTTGTATGGAGAGATGTCGATAGTCTACACGGATCACAAGAGTCTTAAGTACCTTTTGACTCGAAAGGACTTGAACTTGAGGCGTAGATGGATCGAGTTGTTGAAGGACTACGATCGTTCGATCGAATATCATCCCAACAAGGCTAACGTGGTGGCGACGCGTTGAGCCGTAAGGTTATATCGGATTTAAGATTGATGTTTGCTCGTCTTAGCTTATATGACGATGGGAGTCTTTTTAGGTGAACTACAAGTCAAGCCGACTTGGTTAGAGCAAATCAAGGAGAAGCGGTTAGAGGATGATGGTTTAAATGATCGGAGGTTGCGATTCGAATGGAGGTTTAGAGGAATATAGTTTGTCCAAATGATGGAGTAATGTGTTTTAAAGGGAGAGCTTGTATGCCGAAGGATGTTGAGTTGAGGCAAAGGATTCTTGGGATGCACATAACACCCCATATGCTATGCATCCCGGAGAAAGCAAGATGTATCGGGATTTAAGAGAGCGATTTTGGTGGCAGTGCGCGTGAGGTAACGAGTTTGTGGGTAAATGTCGACGTGTAAGCGAGTCAAGGCGGAGCATCGATTACCGTGCAGGTTACTTCACCGGTGAAGATTCCACGATGGAAGTGGGAAAGGATCACTATGGACTTTGTCGGTGGATTACCTTTTACGCCTAGTAAGAAGGATTCGGTTTGGGTGATTGTGGATCGTCTGACTAAGTCGACTCATTTCATTCCGGTAAGGATGGATTATTCGCTTCAGAGGTTAGCTAAGTTGTATGTAGCGGAGATAGTGAGGTTGTACGGTGTGCCAGTGTCGATCATCTCAGATAGAGATCCTAGATTTACATCGAGGTTTTGGAGAGCGTTACATTAGGCTTTGGGTACGCGGTTGGATTTTAGTACCGCATTTCATCCATAGTCTGACGGGCAGTCGGAAAGGGTTATTCAGATTTTAGAAGATATTTTGAGAGGATGTGTTTTGGACTTCAGAGGCAGCTGGGAAGAGTTTTTACCATTAGCTGAGTTCGCATACAACAATAGTTACCAAGCAAGCATTAAGATGGCACCATATGAGGCGTTGTATGGTAGGAGGTGTCGCACGCCTACATGTTGGACCGAGTTGGGTGGCGTCGGATGTTAGGACCAGAGTTGGTTGCGAGACCGAGGATAAGGTTAAGGCGATTCGGGCTCGTCTCAAGGAAGCTTCCGATAGGCGTAAGTCATATGCAGATCTCAAGCGGAGGATATAGAGTTTGCCGTGGGTGACAAAGTTTTTTTCGAAGGTCTCGCCATGGAAGAAAGTGTTAAGATTTGGGAGAAAAGGCAAGTTAAGTCCAAGGTTCATTGGACCGTATAAGGTGTTGAGACGAGTGGGACCGGTAGCCTATCACCGAGTTGCCATCGAGTGAGTCGATTCACGATGTGTTCCATGTCTCCATGCTTAGACGCTTCTCGTTACGATCCATCGCATGTTGTGGCGATGGAGGAAATAGAGGTGAGTCGGATCGATGATAGAAGAAGAACTCATGCGGATCTTAGATCGAGATGTGAAAGTTTTGCGTGGGAAGACAGTTCCCTTTAGTGAAGGTTTTATGGTGGAATCATGGCGTGGAGGAAGCTACGTGGGAACCAGAGGATGTAATGAGGCGTGATATCCTCAACTCTTTTGATCGAGGTAATTTCGAGGATGAAATTTTCTTAAGGGGGTAGAATTGTAACATCCCAAAATTTGAGTATTATTTGTGTTGGCTCGGGTATGAATTTTGTGTGTTAGCATAGTCTTGTGAAGGCTTGATTTTATTTAGGAAGCTAGAATAATTTTTAGTATGGTTTATTTAATGAAGTGGATTAAGTGAGCTTAGCACTTAAGTTAATTTAAGTGTTAAATTAAAGCATAAGAGGAGTAAGTGGCAAGTTGGTTAAGGAGCTTGAAAGGTGGCTTGAGGTTAGAGGTTCAAGTATCATGGAAAACATTTTTTTTGAAGACTTTATTTTTGTTCTAGCATTGATGGTCGGTCAACCTATGTTTATGATAGGTTGGACTATTTCTTTTGGTAAGTTGAATTTTGTTTAAGGAAAGCATGATGTTGGGGATAAGAATCTTGAAGTTATGGTATTAAGAGGGGACAAAAGGCATGGAATATGGAGGATGTTTTGGAAAGTAATCCTAGGCCTTTAGTGGATGAATGTGGACGGCATGGGTGTCTAGGGGTGGCGAATTTTGTAAGTAGCTTTGGGGGGGAATAGTTGGTCAATTTTTGCCTTTTGAACATCTTTTTGCATTTTTGTTTTCCCTCTCCAAAAACACTCTCTTTGGCCGAATGTTATTGTGCATTTTGGTGCAATTTTTGCTTTTGGTTTTAGCCTTATTTTGTGTGAACCAAATACCATTTTTCTTCTTTCAATTGTCCTCTTGAAACTGAAACAACATTGGAACTTTTGTGCACTTTTCTTCTTTGGCAAAATAGTGTTTGGCCGAACCTCTCTCTCCCACATCTCTCTTTTCTTCATTTGACTTTTGTTTAATCACATTTTCTTTCATCCTCTCTTGGCCGAATCTTTACCCATCTCAAATTCCATTTCTTTTTCTTTCATTCAAAGTTTAAACATCCATTACCATTCTATTTCTCTTTTCTTTTTCACTTCACCATAGCCGAATTTTTCTACTTCCTTTTAGTATTTTTTTTGGCCGAATCTTCAAGGGTAGGACTTCATTTGATTTCTTCAATCGTTTTTGGTAATAGGTAAGTGTTCATGGCCGATTTTATTATTATTTCTTTTCTCTTTTCTAAGTCATTTTCTTGTGGACAAAAGCCGAATCTTTGGGCATTGTTAGCAAGGTTCTAACCATTATAGGAATCGATTATTCATTTAGGCTTTTTGGGACTTCGGAAGCAATCAATCTAAGTTTTCTCTAGCGATCAAAGGTTGGTAAGTCAAGTGGTAAGAAATCTTGTCGATTCATTATTCTTTAATGGATGTAAAGCCAAAGGCTATGGTGGATAAGGATTGTGGTTGGCCGAATGGTCTATAGTAATGATTTAAATATTGGCCGAATGTAGGGGCAAGGTGATCTAGTGCGGTAGAGCGGATCTTTGGATTTTAGTATTGCGTTGGTGAAAGGTGTGTATCTTACACACTTTATAACTTGGTTTATATATGTATATTTGTGTGTTATAACTAATCATATTATGAAAGTGGGTAAATCGATGAGATCTGGATATGATACCATGATGGTATGAATGAGGATTCGGGTAAGTCCGTTCCAATATGTTGTTAATACATGTGGATTGTAATTATGATCTACGATTTATGATATATTCGTTATGAGATACATATCAAAGTTTATTGACATGATTTGTTTATCTATTGCATTGGTATGGGCAATATGAGAGGAGGGGGAAGATTGATTCGTGTCTTCGGACACCAGAGGTTTGGTACCTCTAGTGATTCGGTATCACATTCGTGTCTTCGGACACCAGAGGTTTGGCACCTCATAGCGACTTGTCCCTGTGGTTAATACCACCGTGGGTTGGCCCCACTTTTGAGATATGGGATCGTCTGCCAGTGATTTGGTATCACACGTGGGTTGGCCCCACAACTTGATGATTCCTGTCTTCGGACACCAGTGGTTTGGCACCACCAGTGATTTGGTATCACATTCGTGTCTTCGGACACCAGAGGTTTGGCACCTCATAGCGACTTGTCCCTGTGGTTAATTCCACCGTGGGTTGGCCCCACTTTTGAGATATGGGATCGTCTGCGGTGATTTGGTATCACACGTGGGTTGGCCCCACAGATGGATTATTCGTGACTACGGTCACCGGTGATTTGGTATCACATTTGTGTCTTTGGACACCAGTGGTTTGGCACCACCAAAGTGGTTTGGTACCACACGGGGGTAGAAAACGAGTTATGGATGGCTAGGTTGGGTGCATTATACATATATGTTGCTTTGTTATAATTTGTGTAAGTATGTGGTATTTACTCGGGAGAGGGAATATGCACTCGAGTCTTGGTGACTCACCTTCTCCTTATCTTTTCAGGGTGATTCGTGAGATCGCGGATATGGAGCCGGATGAACTCGAGGAGGCCATGCAATAAAGTTTTTTTACATGAACTTCCATTTGGGTACTTTATTTTAATTTGGTTTTCATATTTTATGGATTTGTAATAAGGCACATTTAATTATGTTTTGGATTATTTATATGCTTTGGGATTTTATTTTGTTTTAAACATGTTTAAGTATGTCACTTGATTAATTTAATAATTGAGCTCAAAGTTTTCTAAACTAAAAACTTGCAATGGTTTTAAAAATCTTACCATCGGGTAATATGAATAGTTTGATAAAAAAAATTACAAGTTAAGTGTTTTCAACAAATTAAGTGATTTCCAAAATTCAGGTTTCTATACTCAATTGCAAACGGATTTTCAAAGTGATATTTCAAATTTTCTTAAAAAGATATAAATGTTTTCTTATCTATGATTTATTCACTTATTTTAAAGTTTTATGTAATTCAAAGTAAATCTCGTTTTAACTTATTTTAAACAAATAAAGAATTTCAAAGAGTTTTTAACAAAATTTAATTGTTAATTCGATTCTTTCAAAAATATTTTCCTTAGTGACATACCAGATTCGGTCGTGGTGTATTGACCGGGTTTGGGGTGTTACAGCATAAGACTTTTTTCGGTTCGAAGTAGCTTTCAGACTATTACGGATCACTTTCACTTTCTCCTCGGTCTCTTTTACTAGATCGACCCCATGAATTTGCTTCTCACTAAGCTCGGTCCAATACAAAGGAGTTCGACACATACGACCATACAAGGCTTCATACGGTGCCATCTGTATACTCGAATGATAATTGTTGTTGTAAGCAAATTTGACCAAAGGTAGATATCTCTCCCAACTACCTTCGAATTCTAACACGCAGCATCGGAGCATATCTTCGAGAACTTGAATTACTCTTTCAGAATGACCATCAGTTTGCGGATGGAACGCAGTACTGAAATTTAACCTTGTGCCCAAGGCCTCTTGTAATTTCTTCCAAAACCTCGAAGTAAATCTCGAATCTCTATCTGATATTATAGATACAGGCACTCCATGTAATCTTACCACTTTCGCAATATACAATTCGGCTAATTTATCCAGTGAATAATCAACACGTACTGGAATAAAGTGAGTCGACTTTGTTAGTTTATCCACGACAACCCACACAGCATCTTTCTTTTTCGGAGTCATGGGTAACCCCGTCACAAAATCCATGGTAATCCAGTCCCACTTCTATTCGGGAACAATTACTGGCTGAAGCAATCCCGAAGGCACTTGATGTTCAACTTTCACTTGCTGACAAACCAGACATTTTGTCAAAAACTCCGAGATGTCTCTTTTCATACCCGACCACCAATAAAATTTCCTCAGATCGTTGTACATTTTCGTATTGCCCAGGTGTACTGATAAATAAGCACTATGTGCTTCATTCAATATCTTCCGAATCAACTCATTATCTCTGGGTACACAAACTCTGTCATGGAACATTAAACAACCATCCGAACTAATCCGCAAATTAGAAACATCTCCCGATTCACACTTAGCTCTCTTAGCTTGCATCTCGTCGTCATTCTTTTGAGCTTCACATATCTGTTGAACAAATAGTGGCTTAGCTCTCAACTCTGCCAATATAGCACCATCGTTAGACAATGCTAAACTCGCGCTCATAGCTTTCAAAGCATACATGGATTTCCTACTCAGGGCATCCGCAACCACATTCGCTTTTCCTGAATTATAATCAATGACCAACTCATAGTCCTTCAATAACTCAAGCCATCGCCGTTGTCGCAAATTCAAATCCTTTTGATCCATCAAATACTTCAAACTCTTGTGATCCGTAAAGATTCGACACTTCTCACCATATAAGTAATGTCGCCAAATCTTTAATGCGAAAACAAGCGCAACCAACTCCAAATCATGAGTTGGATAATTTTTCTCGTGCGGCTTTAGCTGCCTCGAGGCGTAGGTGACTACTTTACCCTCTTGCATCAACACACAACCGATACCATTTAATGACGCATCACTGAAGACCACATACTCCTTCCCCGATTCTGGTTGAACCAAAACCAGCGCCTCAGTCAATAATGTTTTTAACCTCTCAAAACTTTGTTGACATATCTCAGTCCATTCAAACTTAACATCCTTGTGTAACAGTTTTGTCATCGGGGTAGCAATCATGGAAAACCCCTTTACGAACCATCTGTAGTATCCTACTAAACCCAAAAAGCTTCTGACTTTCGATACGTTCCTCGGCGGTTTCCAATCCACAATAGCCAAAATCTTACTCGGATCAACTCTAATACCATCTTCCGACACGATATGTCCTAGGAATCCGACCTCTCGGAGCCAAAACTCACTCTTGCTAAATTTAGCATACAACTGCTTATCTCTTAAGGTCTGTAAGACAATTCTCAAATGTTCCACATGATCACTCTCATCCAGAGAATAGATCAATATGTCGTCAATGAAGACAACAACAAACTTGTCCAAATACAGTCGGAATACACGGTTCATCAAATCCATAAAAATCGCAGGAGCATTCGTTAAACCGAATGACATGACCAGAAACTCAAAATGGCCATACCTCGTCCGAAACGCAGTTTTCAACACATCTTGTTCCTTCACTCTCAACTGGTAATAACCAGACCTCAAATCTATCTTGGAGAATACTGTAGCTCCTTTCAGTTGGTCAAATAGGTCATCTATCCTTGGTAAAGGATACCTATTTTCACCGTCACCTTGTTGAGTTGTCTGTAGTCTATGCACAATCTCATCGACCCATCTTTCTTCTTCACAAATAGTACTGGAGCACCCCACGGCAAGTACCTCGGCCTTGCAAAGCCCTTATCCGTCAACTCTTGCAATTGAACTTTCAGTTCCTTCAGTTCTAAAGGTGCCATCCTATACGGAGCAATCGAAATAGGTGCCGTTCCCGGAACTAACTCAATCCCAAACTCAACCTCTCTAACTGGAGGTAATCCGGGTAACTCTTCCAGGAATACATCCGGATACTCACATACCACCGGTACTGTTTCAATTTTCACCTCAGACTCTTGAGTATTCAATACAAAAGCTAGATAGGACTCACATCCCTTCCTCAAGCATTTCTCGGCCACTAAGGAAGAAATCATCACCGGTAGACTATCCGATCCACCTGATTCAACCCGAATAACATCTCCCCTTTCACATTTTAATTCAATAACTTTGCTACCACAGTTCACTAAAGCACTACGGGTAGTCAACTAATCCATACCAAGAATCAAATCAAATTCATCAAACGGCAACAACATAAGGTTTGCCAGAAAACAATAACCCCTAATTATCAAAGGACAATTCTTACACACCTTGTCAACTAACACATGATTACCTAACGGGTTTGACACCTTAACCACAATTTCTGTAGACTTAACGGTCATACTAAAACTAGATGCCAGTCTCATGCAAATATAGGAATGGGTAGACCCTGGGTCAATTAAAGCAATAACAGAGGTGTCATGAAGAGAAAAAGTACCCGTTATTACATCCAGAGATGATGCCTCCTCGCGAGCGCGAATGGCATCGGTCCTTGCAGGCGCTCGACCCTCCGGTCTCACAACAGAATCTCGTGACGCACCTCTACCACTAGTCCCCCCTCCCGGGTTCTTTGGTGGTCTACCCCTTGCAGACACATTACTGGATCTTATCTCTTGCTTCTTTTCCTTGTCATCCCTCTCGGGGCAATTTTGGATGAAATGGTTGGGGGAACCACACCTATAAAAATTTTGATTGTTTCCCCAACACTCTCCAGTGTGATATCTACCCCAACTTGGACACTCCGGTTTAGTTTTAGGATAACCCACACTTTCCATCGAGGTGGCTTGAACTCTTGAACCCGAACGAGTGTTGCCTTGATCTCAGTGTGAATATCCAACTGATACAGTCGTCCGAGGATTTGCCTCCTTGGATCTTTTCGACTGAGCTTGGTACGATTTACTCATCGGTCATTTTCTCGCATCTCGGGCCTCACTCATCGCCCTCCTCTTTTTCTTACTTAGTTCTTCGGCCTTACTTGCCCTATCGACTAACACTACAAACTCTTTCAACTCCAAAATACCAACTAGGAGTTTAATATCCTTATTCAGCCCATCCTCGAACCTCTTACACAAAATAGTTTCCGTCGACACACATTCTTACGCATACTTGCTAAGCCTAACGAATTCACGCTCATACTCCGCCACAGTCATTCCTCCTTGCTTTAACTCAAGGAATTCCTTCTGTTTCTAATCAGTAAATCGCTGACTTATGTACTTTTTTCGGAACTCTTCTAGAAAGAAGTCCCACGTCACCCTCTACTTCGGAACCACTGATGTCAATGTTTTCCACCAATGATATGCTGAGTCCCTCAGCAAGGACACGGCACACTTTAAGTTCTCCTAACGTGTATAGGAGAGTTCATCAAATACCCTCATTGAGTTCTCTAGCCAGAACTCCGCCCTCTCAGGGTCATCATCTATCTTAGCCCTAAACTCTTCAGCCCCTTGCTTCCGGATCTTATCTACCGAGGGCTTCGTTACCCTCACCACTTCTATACCTTGAGGAGCCACTGGAACTGGCTGAGGTATAGGAGGAGGTGGAGGAGGTTGAGCATTAGGGTTTGCTCGAACATACTCCGAGTACCAGTTACTCATCATCTGGAGAAAGGCTTCCCGAGCCTCGTCTCCTTGACCCCTAGTCTCGGGTCCACTCTGGAAAGGCATGGTTCCTTGCGCAGGAGCCGACGCATTACTAGCTGCTTCATCAGTAGTCGATTGACCGGGATCCATATACTATATAAAACAAAGTTTAAAAATCATCAGAAGCCACCACACTATCATTGTACACTTATGGCATGTATAGCTAGACTCTTACACCCACTACGGTAGTCCTAGAACCGACTAAACCATAGCTCTGATACCACTAAATGTAACACCCCCTTAACTGTGTTCTACGCCAAAACCGGGTCTGAAGCATTATCGGGCTTAATCCACTTTAGTCCCAACTTGACAACTCTCAATAGCTACCACAACTACCTCATTAAGGACCTACGAGGTCTTAAACATACATACAAGAGCTTCTGAGGCTCAACCGAAACTTTATCGATCTTAAAATTTCTTTCACTTAGATAAGGGTCACACGCCCATGTGGAATGGGACACGCCCGTATGCCCTCAAGACATGCCTGTGTCTTCCACCCGTGGTCGACACTGACTAAATTCACACGGCCTGGACACGCCCGTGTTCTCCATCTGTGGTGAACACTGACTACTTTACACGGCCTAGGCACACGCCCGTGTGGCTAGCCCGTGGTCTATTCTGACTTAAAATGCTAACATACAGGGGACACACGGCCAAGTCACACGCCCATAGGCTGACCGTGTGTCACACATGGCCTAGACACACGCCCGTGTGTCTACCCACATGGACAAGAACAAAGCTATTTGCCAAGCCCTTCTCACCCCTCTAGTTTACATAACATGTATTCATTCAATACATCATTAACAATTCATGCTTTGAAATATAAACTCACATAGATAACTACATCCTTTCATATAATAAGGTGAGCCATCATCCATGGCATTATACAAAATATTCTATCCATCAAAAGGGCCAACACACCCTTGTTCAATACAACAAAATAACTAACTTGTCTAGCCTCTATACATGCCATATACAAAACACAGAGTCTAAATGTACCGAAGTGAGCTGATAGCATGGGCGATCTTCTGATTAATCCGCTTATCTCGATTTCAACCCTCTTTATCTATAAGATAAGGGAAAAAAAAGGGGAGTAAGAATTAAGCTTAGTAAGTTTACATATAAACAATTTGCATCATAGTATGAGCTAAACAACAATTAGCATTATACTAAACAAACATAATTCTCATCCACGATCAAGCTTACTCATTCTATCCCTTACCACATTTCCACCATATCACAAGTCAAGTGCTTTCATTCATTCATTTGCACACCTGTACTCAACACCACAATTACACATAACACAACACATCGTGATTTCTCACTAATCCAACCACACAGCTAAGTCACTCGGTGGTTTCGTACTTAGCCCACCACAATCAGTTAACAGGGTAGTATCGCACTTAGCCTACCACAATCAGATAACAGGGTAGTATCGCACATAACCTACCAAAAAAGGTAATTATAGTGGTTTTGCACATAGCCCACTAAATAATATACTTATAGATATAATTGCACGCAGCCCATCATCGTTAAGTATTAAGGTGGTTACGCACTTAGCCCACCATCAAGTATTATCACTACACATTCACCTATCTACTTTGTAATTCATACATCTATTCACAATAACTACCGCATTCAATCCGCTTGAACCATATAGGTTCTCAATCATGCTACACACTAATTAGCATTATCAATGTACGTACATGTATAAATGCATTGTTTACACATAAACTTACCTCGGTATTCAAAAAGTATGAAAGCGTGTAATTTAGTCCACGACCTTGCTCTTGCCTCGATTTCGATCTGGGCTTCATTTTTCTTGATCTATAATGATAAATCAACTCATTCAATATACACATTGACTAAATTGACTCTTATCTCATACTTTTGAAAAATTACTAATTTGCCCCTAAACTTTCTCCTATTTACACTTTTGCCCCAAGGCTCGTAAAGTGATTTTCATTCAACTTTCTAGCATTTCATGCTTAGCTGATTCATTATCTCAACTATAGCAACCTTCAATTCTCACTAAATCACTAATGTATGACAAATTTCAAGACTTTTACAAACTAGTCCTTACATGCCTTTTTCATGGATTTCACTTAGAAAAAGATGTTTATACTACATCAAGCTCTCATAATCTTCGATACAACATCAAAATACATGCATGTCATACATGGGGAATTTTTTAACATGAATCCTAGCTCAACTTATAGCTAAAAATAGCTAATTCAAGTTACGAGGACTTCAAAAATACGAAGAATATTGAAAACGGGGCTAGGATGCACTTACTAGCAAGCTTGAGAAATTAAAGAACCCTAGCTATGGCTTCCTTGAAAATTTCGGCAATAAGGGGAAGAAGATGAACAAAATTTTGACTTATTTCATCCTTTTTAATCATTTATTTGATAAATAACCAAAATGCCCTTTTTGCCAAACTTCCAAATTTTACCTACTCATGCCCATTTTTGTCCAAAAATTAGAATTTGGGCAAATTGCTATTTAAAGACCTCCAATCATTAATCCAAAGCTATTTCATACAAAAAGCTTCTAGAATCTCACATTTTTCAACTTTTGCAATTTAGTCCTACAAGACAATTCAATCACAATTTGACAAAATTTCTTTATGAAACTTTCATATGATCATGCAAACATATCATAAACTTTAAAACTCATGTTTTTACTTTGGATTTGTGGTCTCGCACCACTATTCCGACTAGGCCCTAAATCGGTATGTTACATGCTGAACTTGGCATAAAGCTGTTTTTTTCTTAGTATCTGCAGAACAATCCGGAGGTGCGAATCATGATCCTCCTCGGTTTTCGAATACACCAGGCTGTCGTCTATTAACACCACTATGAACCGGTCCAGATAGGGTTGGAATACCCGGTTCATCATATCCATGAAAGCAGTTGGTGCATTCGTCAACCCAAATGGCCTGACCAGGAACTCGTAATGTCCATAACGAGTCCTGAATGTAGTATTGTACACATCCGCTTCCTTAACCCTTAGTTGATGGTACCCCGATCTAAGATCTATCTTGGAGAAAACCGAAGCTCTTCGCAGTTGATCAAACAGATCGTCTATCCTTGGTAATGGGTACTTGTTCTTAATCGTCAGTTTATTCAATTGGCGATAATCAATACACATACGCATGGACCCATCCTTCTTCTTCACGAACAATACTGGTGCTCCCCACGGAGACACACTCGGTCGGATGAATCCTCGGTCCAACAGCTCTTGGATCTGAGCCTTTAACTCGGGTAAAATACCCAAATATACCAAAAAAAACAAAATTTACGGAAAAGGGCCAGTTTCTTGAAAATTTACGGAAAATGGCCATTTCCCCACAAAACGCGTCCACGTCAGCACGTTTTGTGGGGATAAACCAGGAAAGCGCGTCCCCAGGGGCGCGCTTTAGCCCTGGAACATTCAAAATTTTTACAATTATTAATCACATTTGAATATTATATAAATAATTTAAGCAATCGGGCTCGAATCCTTATAACAACTCTCGTGTTTAATACAAATAATTAGTGGATCTAAATTTTAAAATATATATATATTAATTCGAGTATGAATTTTACAATTATTAACCACGTCTGATCAATCCATTGAATATTCAATTTAATTTAAAATCTACATATTCATGGGTTAAATTTAGAGAATAATTTTTTGTTATCTTTGAACCAGCCTAAATTTAAATATTTTTAAAATATATAAACATTAGCGTAAAAATATCTTTTTAATATTTTGTTATTTTTAAATAATAAAATGTACTATTTAAATAGTTTTAATTTAAGTTGCGATTACATCCAACACGATCCATCACCATCTCTAATATAAAATAATGGATTTAAATTTGCCAAAATCCAGAAAGTTCTACCAGATCTTAAAATTCTAACAAATAGGTCCTATGAAATCTTATTTATTTAATATTAATTTTCAACATTATTCTAGATCACAAATTAATTTAAGTGGGTCCAAATGCAACTATTTTACTAATTATGACAAAAGAAAATAAATAAATAAATAAAAACATCTTATTTTATTAAATATATTAAAACTAAATTACAAAAAAATAAAAAATAAAAAACAACATCTTATTTATTAAATATATTAAAACTAAATTACAATAAAATAAAAAATAAAAAACAAATTCTTATTTTATTACATATATTAAAATTAAATTACAATAAAAAAAATTAAACAATTTCTATTTTATTAAAGATATTAAAATTAAATTACAATAAAAAATTAAACAACTATTATTTTATTAAATATATTAAAACTAAATTACAAAAAATAAAAAATAAAAAATAACTTTTTATTTTATTAAATAAATGCAAATTAAATTACATAAAAAAAATAAACAACTTCTATTTTAGTGAAGATATTAAAATTAAATTACAAACACAAATAAAAAACAACTTTTATTTTATTAAAAAAATAAAAAAAATTATTACAATTTAAAAAATAATAAAGTCCATCCGAATCAATGTTGATGCCGGTCGGAATCAGTGCCACACGGGGGTGGTCGGCGGTTACGCACTGGATTCCTCCTTCTAGCTTCCGGCGGGAGTCGTAGAACCTCAGGCGGGGATTTCGGTTCCTCCGGCAGTGGGTCTGGTTGTGGGTGTTGCGAGGATGACCCACCTTGATAAAATAATGACCCCAGAGGTGTTTGCATAAACCACGACGGGGGTGTCTGAATCCCGTATGGCGAAGGAGACTGGTAAAAAGAAGTGCTCCCCGATGGTGCCTCCTGTGATCCCTCACGCGACAACGGCCTCAAGATCGGCTGGCCAGTCGGAGTAGTCGGGAACGGACTCGAACCCGGCCATGTATTCCAACCTGGGGTGGGACTGGGAAAAGGAAACATATATGGGTTAGGATACATATATGGGCTAGGGTACGCACCTGGCATAAAGGCTAAAGGCTGTGATGTCGGTGTCGTCGACTGAACTGATGGGCCCGGTGACTGTGTGGGCGCTGTTGATGGGCCCGGTGATTGTGTCGGCATTGTTGATGGCTCTGTCTCATCACCCCTTCTCCTTGGATTTAAAGGGCCCCGACATTCCCTTTATTGACGAAGTTGACGTCGCCTCTCTTCTTCCGACAACAAATACGGTTTACCATGGATCCTAAACCATGGCATGTATTCTGGCACGCACGCTAACTCAGGAACGATGATCGGTTCTCGGATAGGTAAATAGTCATACCGATTCTCCCATATCTCGATATATGCTGACCAAAATCTTGGCCAATCCGTGTGCAACTGCCGTAAGTCCACTTTGTGCTCATCATCGAGCACCTCAGGTGGTACGGGAATCGGTTGCCGGAATCCAAATTATCACAGAACCCGATCTAACTGGTGCATCTCCACGGTCTCATAGTTGATCAATGGGACCTTCACGTGCCAAATGTTTGAATTTTACAAGAACTCCTCCGGAATTACTGCCCGAATTGCCGGATCCTCGTACGGTGTCCATTGAAACTATATTAACATTACCAAAATATTAGTTATATACATAATACTAAACACTAAATATGAAATACTAAATTATAAATACGAAATTTGAAACTTACTTGTGATTCTGACCGTTGGTCCAATAGAAGCTAAATATCTTCAAGCGAGGTAGGTATTCCAGCATAACTCGCCGAATGGTTCCACCTAATTAAATAGATTTTTATCATACAATTATATTATAAATCTACGTAATAATTGTAAAATATAACATTAAATTTACCTCGTTATCAGTGGGAATGAATATGGGTGGTCGAGTCGAGGACGTAAAAATGGAAATCAAAATCGTGCCCATGATCGCGGTAGTGATAGGCAACCTCGATTTTAAGCTTTACTCGGCGTGCGTCGCCGCACATCTCCCGATACAACCGATAGCACGGCGGACCCCAACTCAATTCACCGGCTGCTCTAAAATCAACAAGTTTCAGTAGCCATCTCAAGTGTACGAGGTTTCTAGACAGGTCCGGCATCAGATAACCTCTAATTATCTCAAGAATGTATGTCCGAGCATACCGTATTCTTTCTATTTCGGTCGAACCATCATTCGGCTCCGGGAATGTGTCTCGTAACCAGGCCATCTCGATCCGACCTCCATGAATGTTATCTGAAATGGCACCCAGAAGCTTTTAGCATACGGCCATCTAATCGGTAGAAGTTGCGGACCCAGTGACTATCGACCTGTCCACCGGCAATCCCAACTGCAACTGCACATCTTCCAGAGTGATGGTACACTCTCCGCATGGAAGATGGAAAGTGTGCATCTCGGGTCCCCACCTCTCTATCAACGCACTGATCAAGGTCTGCTCCAACTTGAACCCCCGGCCTATTGTGGCCACGTGCCAAAAACCCGCTTCCCGCAGGTAATTCTCGATCAATGGCGATGGGGGACCATGCATATTGCGAATATAACATTGCAACACCCGATCTACAATTTGTCGTTTTAAAAATTATAAAATAAAAATTAATTAAAATTGCATAAACCTAAAAAATATTAAATAATATTGAAAAATTAAAATTAAAACTTACCATTTGCATTTGATCGACGGAGATGTGCTTGTTGTCTAGACGAATTAATTCCCCAGCCATTGGTAATACAATCGAAAAATTTAAAAGTTTCAAAAAAAATATATTAAAAAAATTTAAAAAAGCGCTTTTTTGTAAATATTAAAGGACTATTTCGAAATTTCAGAGGAAGTTTCAAGGACTTAAAGAGAAATTTGAGAGGAATTTGAGAGAAGAATGAGTAAGGACTAAAGTGTGAAAAAAATAAAAGGGTTGGGGGGTTTTTATAGGTTTATTTTTTGACCGTTGGAGGCCCAACGGTCAAAAACAATTTTGACCGTTGCAGGGACGCGCTTTCCTGGTTTATCCCCTCAAAATGCGCTGACGTGGACGCGTTTTGTGGGGAAATGGCCATTTTCCGTAAATTTTCAAGAAACCGGCCCTTTTCCGTAAATTTTGTTTTTTTTGGTATATTTGGGTATTTTACCCCTTTAACTCTACCAACTCCTTCGGCGCCATCCTATAAGGGGCGATGGACACCAAAGTCGTCCCAAGTAGAAGCTTAATTCCGAATTTGACCTAACGATTTAGAGGCAACCCCGGAAGCTCTTCAGGAAATACATCTAGAAACTCCTTTATAGTTCTGACATTCTCAACAGATGAACTCACGGATTCAGAAATGCTGACATAAGCTAAGAATGTCTCGCAACCCTTGCGAATCAGTTTCTCGGCCTTTAGTGTTGAGATTACATAAGATAAATAATCTCTCCGCTCCCTTATCACAATGACCTCCTCATCCTCCGAAAACTTCAGTACCATCTGCTTAGCAGCGCAATCCAAATTCGCACGGTGCTTCACTAACCAATCCACGCCCAAAATGAGATCAAATTTGCCAAACGGCAGTTCCATCAAATCCACCAGAAGGACAACCCCTTGGACTTCTAGGGGCACATCTCTAAATAGTTTATTCACTCTAACCGACTGTCCCAGTGGACTAATCACCGACATTTCCCTATCAGTAATTTCGAACTGTATGTCCAATGTTCCAGACACAGTACATGCAACATACGAGTGCGTAGACCCAATATCAATTAAAGCAGTATATGGTACATTATGAATGAGGAACGTACCATTATGACATCAGGAGCGTCGCCATCCTCTCGGCGTCGAGCAGCATAGACCAACGCTGACCGTCTCGCCTCTGTGTTACCGGCACCTCTACCCGGTGCTCCACGACCTCGTCCCAGACCATTTCCCCCTCTGGCTGGACCACGGCCTCTCGATGGCTGCTGACCACCTCTCCCTGGCTGAACATAACCCCGACCTACAGCTTCCATCTGAACAGACCTCTGAGTACAGTCTCTAACCTGGTGATCCCTAGACCCACATTTGAAGCACGCCCTCGATCTTTTCCAACACTCTCCCAGATGAGATCTCCCACACTCAGCGCAAGGCTGTAGTCTGACAGCAACAATATAAACCCCAGCTTGGGCTGGCCCATCAAACATTGGCCTCTTCTTAGGCCCACTAGAAGAACTTGAGGGCCCAAAATTCCTCTTACTTCTGCCCCTATCTTGCTCACGGTTCTGATGCTAAGAGCGTTTCACATCCTCGGTAATCTTTGCCTTCTCAACCAGGGCAGCAAAATATCTTTCCCTCTGCGGGGCTATCAATACCCGCAACTCATCCTGGAGACCATCCTCGAAACGCACGCAACGCTCATACTCAGTTGCGACTATACCCTAAGCATACCGGCTCAACCGCAGAAACTCTGCCTCATACTCTGCTACAGACTTATTCCCCTGGATCAGACCCAGAAATTCCTTCCTCCGGGCATCCACATAACTTGCCCCAACATATTTTCCTTAGAAGGCCGTCTTAAAGAAGTCCCATGTCAAACGATCGGCCTGCGTGCCTTCCCTCACGGTGAGCCACCATTGATACGCCTCATCTCGCAGTAAAGACACTGCTCCTTTCAATTTTTGCTCCACCGTACAATTGAGATCATCCATTATTCGCTCGACAGCTTCCAACCAATATTCTGCCACGTTCGGAGCTACACCAGAGATGCCCCTAAAAATTTCCACCCCATTCGACCGGAGTCGTTCAGAGATTGACCATCGGCCCACTGACCCAGTACTTGCTCCAGCAACCCTTTCCAGAACCCGCAACATCGCTTGGGACAGAGCATCATCCCCACCGGCTCGGTCATGAGACTCCGTCTCAGTCACTGGTGAGGCTGGTGCTTCCCTATCAGGCATGTGTCCTGATGCTGACGACCCAGCCCTAGCACCTCGGCCTCTACCACGCCACGCGTACCCATTCCGCGACCTCTTGTGCTCATATCGATGTAGCGTATTTATCTAATTTAAGAGTTTTATGCATCAGCTTATAATTTTCATAATTAACAGATATTTTATGAAGAACAGTAATTAGGGTTGTTTTCGCAGATCAAATTTTTACTACAGTTTTCAGTCTCCTATAGTCTCAGTTTCTCTAACTAAGGAGTTTGAGTATACTACTACTATCCCTAGTAGTTTCTCAGTATAGCCATTTCAGTATACGATAGAGTACAGTGTCAGAGAACTTACAGATTTGGTGCCAGAGACTCGGTGTGCCACACTTTCGGTAATGACATTACTTTCCAAACCAACATTTAAACAGATCAGAAAATTTTCAAAACCCATTCCATAGTCGAGCTTTGCAACCTGGCTCAGATACCACAAAATGTAACACCCCAAACCCGGCCTCGACGTTATGATCGGATCTGACGTGCCACATCAAAGTGACGTTTGTAAACCAGTAAGTTCGAAAAACTCAATACCAAACGTTTATTCTCTTTGAGACTTGTAGGATTGTTATTTCATAACACCTCATTACCTTATTAAACACATCATTTACTAACCAGAATAAAATATCGCGGAAGTTCAATTGAGTTGTAAATTTTCCTTTTAAGGTTTGAAAATCGTAATATCCTTTAAAAACCATTGTCATTTTAAAACTCGCATTTCCTAGTCTAGCAGGTAGTAATGAAAAGAAAATACCAATTTAAAGTTAAAAATCCCAAATGGCCTTATTACATCATCATTAGCCCAATATATTAAAACTAATTTATATGAAATAACTAAGTTTACGAGTAAAACATGTCAAGCGTGTGGCCACCTCCGAGTCCCTCGCGGCTCCAAATCGTCTAAGACTGGGGATTACCTGTACAGTTAAGGAAAAAGGGGGTGAGTTACGAGAACTAAGTGTGTAATCCCTCATTACAGATAACTGATGCAGGCCTAAGCCCTATTCGATGAATGATCGGCCTAAGCCCTATTCAAGATGTCAGAGTGGGCCAAAGCCCAAAAACATATCAATGCAACACAGAAATGTAACCCAACCCAGTCCAGCCAACACACCACCCGTACTAACCAACACACCTTGTGGGGACCAAGTCAACCCACCCAGCCAGCACACCAATAACGTAGTCTAGCTACTAATAATAACGCAACAAAGCCGCGATGCACGTGATGGCGTGGTGAGCCACCAGAATCAGTTTACGTGGCAAAGCCACTAAATCAGTATAACGTGGCATAGCCACCAGTACAGTACTTCCTCCAAATACAAAACCCAACCCAATGCAACATGTCGTGTCATATATAATCCATGTATGCAATATATCACAATCATAATAAATCATACAGATTCACATACATCACTAGAACTACCACTAGGGGTATAACGGTCATCTGGTCAGTTGGGGTAAAACGGTAATTTACCCCTCGGGGGTATTCCAGTAATTTTACCCAACGAGGGTATCTCGGTAATTTCAGTAGTTCCACCTCTTGAGGGTATTCCAGTAATTTTAGTATTTCTACCCCTTGAGGGTATTTTAGTAATTTCAGACATCTAACGGCCTTTCCAGAGGCCTACTGTTGCCTCGAGTGACACAAATACCCTTTCTGGTCAAAACGGTGAAATTGGGCCGAAAGCCCAATTCTCGGCCCAAGCGAGCCCACACGCTCGTGTGGCCTATCCGGTATATTTTTGGTCACGGTTCTTTGAACCTAGCAGGGACATCTATTATCCGGCACTTACCATGGATTTCGCCCCTATGGGCCCATTAGCCCAATGGGCCCACTTCGGCCCAACAAGGCCCACTACGGCCTAAGCCCACGAGAAAGTTTGCGGTACTCCCAACAGTCTATCGCCAATGTTTGTGGCTTGGTTTATCTCTACGAGCACTCGCATGCTCGAGTGATCTCGAATGCCGAAGTCTCGGCTTATCGGTTTTTCGGCTTTAGCCGACTCACAGTTCATCAGGGTGTGAATACACACCTCCATTCATCGCATTATCAGATCTAAAGTGGTGTACGATTACACACCTTGATTACAAACGTGCCACCAATCCCTTAGCACCGATCCTACGTTAGACAAGATCAACAGTTAGTCAATCGGTCAAGGGGGTTATCCTCCCAAACACAACAAAACCAAAACCCCATTAACACCTACCTTGTTTCACCGAGTTTTGCTAAGTTCTTTCCGAATTTCAGTGAAGATTAAGAATCCTTGAAGATATCCTATGTTACAATGCACCCTTATTAAAAGAGTTTGTATACAAATGTTGTTAACATCCACCCTTGACAAATACCAAACCCCCTAGGCAAAATCGGTCCTCAAACCAAACACAAAGCGCGAATACTTACTTGCTCAAGGACTCTGAGTAATGCTTCGAATGCTCTCGGACGCTTGCCCCTTTTCACTCCTCGAGAGAACCTAAATACCATACAACATTAGTCCAAGGAATAAGGGAAGATTCAGTACAGAAGAGGGAAGAACCATACTACCCAACCATTGACTAAAAGAAAGTCAATACTACTTACTTTTTCAATTCGGCGAGAACAGTTTTCTTCTAGCAACGAGAATAGATGACTCTAGAGATGAAAGTACACTAGAAGGGAAAGAAGGGGTTAGTTTCGGCTTAAATAACTTGAAGAACAAAAGATGGACTGTTGAGAACAAGTGGGAGAATAGGTTCGGCTATCCTGAAGAGAATAGAATTGAAGATGAGAGGGAAAAGAGTGTCGAATTCGGCCAAGGAGTCTAAAGAAAGAAAAAAGGTGTAGGCAGAGACTGGGCAACAGTTGGTGAAATAATGGACGAGAAAAAGACCCGAATGGTAACAACGTTGCACAAAACGCCTCTACCAAAAGGAAATACCAAGATGAGCAAAAGAAAACCCGAAAGGCAAAGAAAAGATTTTCGGTTTCTACCTACACACAATGTTGCCAAAATGCTCCCAAATGCCACCCCTCTAGTCGAATTTCTCACTTAGCCACACTCCCAAATTCGACCAACACTCCCACACACATCACTTCCTTGATTTTCTCCACCAAAGTCTCCTAGAATAGCTCCCCACCTTTCGTTTGAAATATTTGACCAAGTCCTCAACCTTCCTTGTAGAGTTTGATCCAAACTCTACTTCTTCCTCTCCCATAGCATAAAATAAAAGTCCCCAATTGCTACTTGTGGGATTCAAACCCCACTCCCCCATGCTACTTCAGTGACGCCACAGCCACAAGTCACATGCTCATCTTGTAACATCTAAACGCACACAAATGTACTTAAGTCCTACTACTAACAGCCCCCTCCTCTTAAGGGCCAAAAACTAAAATTTTCCCAAAGCTCAGACTCGAACCCAGGCCTCCTTAGAACCCCTAAATACACTCAAATAGCTAGCCGTTCAAGTACAATATGAATTTTAAACAAAAATTACAGCCCCTAAATTTTGGGACGTTACAGCATCACTTATATCATACCTTTCATAAACATGAAAATTCATATCATACCTTTCATAAACATGAAAATTCATACTTTGATCATTGGTACATCATACCTTTCCATATTTGTCATAGTGAAGTCAATCAAAACCCTTACCGGAGCTCACACAAAGTGTGCTAAACGATGGTCGTAACCATCCCTTTTCATATTCGATAGTCGAAACCATCCCTTTTCATTAATCGATGGTCATCACCATCCCTTTTCATAGTTGATGGTCCTCACCATCCCTTTTCATAATCGATAGCTGAAGCTATCCCTTTTCATAATCGA
This sequence comes from Gossypium sturtianum, assembly GCA_025698515.1. Taxonomy (NCBI): domain Eukaryota; kingdom Viridiplantae; phylum Streptophyta; class Magnoliopsida; order Malvales; family Malvaceae; genus Gossypium; species Gossypium sturtianum. The sequence goes on from CM046950.1 coordinate 123,334,221, forward strand.
TATTCGAAGCTATCCCGTTTTATTTTCGATAGTCATCACCATCCCTTTTCATAATCGATAGTAGAAGCCATCCCTTTTCATAATCGATGATCGCCGATACGCCGTTGGATTTTTCTACCGAGAAATAATTTGATATTATAAAATGATAGCATTTAAAACATAATTTAAAATGCTATTTAAACGTACGAACTTACCTGGCTAAATTGCAGAAATGTCAAAGTATAGGGGCATTTTGGTAATATTTCATTCTCCTCGATTTTCCACCTGCTCTTGATCTAAATTAATAATTTCATTCAATCTATTAATTTATATAGTAAAACAATGTATTTTATACAAATTAGTCATTTTTTACATTTTTACAAAATTACCCCTAACATTTTACTTTTATTCAATTTAGTCCCTGAGCCTAAAACATGCAAATTAACCATTTTTATTGAAATTTTACACTAGCCGAATATTCATGGCCTTTGTTTCAACCCATTTTTGCAACAATTTCACATCAAATCCTTGTACTTTTATTATTTTAGCAATTTAGTCCCTAATCGATAAATTCATCAAAAATCACTTAACAAAATACTTTTAAATAATAACTAATATTTTAATTTCATCATTTAACATTAAAAATCACTAAATTCATCAATCGCAACATTCAAAATCTTTAACAGTTTCAAAATCGAAGGTACGGGCTAGCTGAACCTAGTTGCATCGATCTTAAAAACATAAAAATTATTAGAAATCGATAAATAAATCACTTACATGCACCCATTTTTGTTTGGCTGAAGCTTGGAGATTCTCCCTTTCTTTATCCATGGTGACATTCGATGTTTAAAGAAGAATGAAGAAACAAATCATAATTTTCATCTTTAATTTAATTATAATACTTATTTTTAATTATTTTAACCTTTATACATAAATAAAACCAAAACTTTAAAGTTCCCTTGCCATCCCACTATCTTTAGGATGGTTAATTTACTCAATAAGGCCATCCAATTATAATTATTTAATCAATTAACACCTTTAAACTAATAGTGATTGGCTTTTTCAACTTTTACAATTTAGTCCTTTTTAATTAATTAACTATCGAAACGTTAAAATTTTTCAATAAAAACTTTAATACCACCTTAATGAAACTCCGTAAATATTTATAAAAATATTTACGGCTCGGTTTATAGAAATGATGCCCTGATACCTCATTTTCTAAAACCACTTAACCTTAGGGTTTTACCACTTGAACTTAATAAATCGCTTATATAACATAAATTATCAAATCAAAAACCTTTTTAAAATCACATTTGACACTTAAATATTAAATAATAATATTTATGAACTTACTCAACGGATTTGGTGGCCCCGAAACCACTGTTTCTGACACCACTAAAAAATGGACTGTTACAACTTCCCCCTTACGAAAATTTTGTCCTAGAAATTTCTCACCTGATGAAAGTCATCACATCAAATCTTTTTGTCATCTTCTTAATGGTAATCCACAAATAAATCATTTATAACTCAATTCAATTTTGAACTTGTATTAGAACTCATATTAAAACTTGATACTATATCAGAATTTAACTAAACAGCTATGATGTTCTCCTGCCATAACTTTATCATTAGTAGTATAACTATCGAGAAATTCCCTAATGATCGTCTGACGAAACATAACCAAGAAACACAGATTATCAAACTCTAACTAATGCTTCTGACATGTTTGCATCTGTAACTTTCAACTGATATTTGTTCCTCTTACATGGGAAGTGTCAAGCAATAACGTTTAACACAAGTGCAACAACTTCAACTATCGAGACGACTTTAACTCATAATGACATTTCCTAGTTATAGCTGATCTAATAGATATATTTTTGTATCATGTCTTCTAGAATATGAATCCCTCATTCTGATTGTCTGTCAATTTACTCGTGAATGCACAAAATTTATTCCCGGACATGGTAATAAACTCAAATGCATATAACTCAATAACTTTTCAATGAACATCCCGCTCTGATTAAAACAACTGAGTCGATTTTATCTATAGGATAATATCATTTCAAAATAATCCCTTCTTCTAGTTCTCAAGACAACCCAGACATACAATCTATCATAATTCCCTCAAAATACTAGTCAAGAATCTTTACAAACTGCATTAGCCCAAACGAAACATAATATCCCGTTTTAACTCGTTGACATAAATCGAGATTACCTGAGGAATGAGAACCAATATGCAAAGTTAAGTTTGATCTTCCACATCTATAGTTTTTCTGATGCCTACCCCTTCATGAAAGCTAGAAATAGGATATATAATAAAGCTGTTTCAATTATTAACATCAAAGCTTTGAACCATACCGGAGCCATAACCATTAGATGAATTAAAACCATAGTGCTATAATAAGACCGACTTTTCAACCATGTAGATAGAATAATACCTAAACATCAATAGTATACTCCGAAATAAAATAGAAAAACTGAATGTAGTTCCAGTAACAACTTGTGCAATAATACAACCTCTATAAATCTGAGATCTTTATCACCGTGCTCCCATGATCAGACCAGGAATAATAAATGTAATAGATGTAATTTCCTTCGGCCAATGAACATCATTTATAGGTGAACCATGTTTGATAGAATAAACAATAAGAACGAGAAAAGAACTAAGATAATGAAATCTAAGATGTGGAGCTCTACTGAATCTCCAAGAATACAACCCATATTTAATGATAAAGAGATTGATGATACCTCAAAGAAAATCTAGAAGAAAAATATCGCTCATGCACTCTGGAACCAGTTGTGACAGAGACAACATAAATTGTATATATATAATTCAAAATATCAACCAGTAGAAGAAATAGAATAACATCATAAGTCTATCGTTGAATCTTCTACCAAACATAATAAAATAAAATGCCAAATAAAAATAGAGTAATACCAATCAAAATCAACCAGACTAACAATACCTCTGTCTAACGTTATGATTAGCCAGCCTTTCTATATGATAAGAATCACAACCGAAAATGAACAGTTGTATATATCTCTGAAAACAAAAGAACATATAGAATACCCAGAGGGGATCGCTGTAAGATACTCGACCATAACAGCTACATTCAGATATATTTGCAGTTCAAACACTATCCCACTGACTACTAAAGTCATCGAGGATCTCATATTATCCCGTTTCACTGAGGAAATTAATTCACAAGAAATCCCAATTAACTCGTTTGTTAGATACCATACCGGAATAAGTCAATTACCTATGATTAACTTATTCTTTAACAGAGACGTTGCGTATCCCAGATGATCTTCAAAAAATCTAATATCTCTTTTAGAATCGTCTTTATTTGCTAACCAATTCTAGACTTTGATCACATTATTACTAATTCCATCGTTGAATTCTGTTGTATAAGACTTTGAGGGTGAGGGGGCGGAGATCGTAAAGCCTCAAATTTTGACTCTCATATATATATACACATAACATAGCATTTATGATTAACATAATATTATGAACTTTTATTCTTACCTTTATGAGTTCTAACTCATCATAAGCACCTTTTTACTTATACACATGAATATCACTTCCAGCATTATCGGAATTAGCTCGGTTGGAAAGCTTCTCTGTCTAAAATGAAACAAATCTCATCAGTGTCAAGAGATATCACACTATCACGGGTTATATAATGCCATGTATTTCTAGACTTCATACATACTACGTTCAGCCCGAGAACCACTAAATCGTAGCTCTGATACCACTAAATGTAACACCCCTAATCCATATATGTCACCGAAATAGGGTTGCAGAGCATTATCGTAAAACCATAACACCAAAACATTCATTCCAAAGCATTTCATGAATCACATCATATTCCATTCAAACACATGCATATCATCCCTTAATCGAGCCTTCGAGGCCTTAGAAACACTTTAGAAATGATTCGAGACTAAATCGGAAACATTTACAACTACATGCAAAAAAATTCACACTAAAAGGGTCACACGGTCGTGTGGCTAGGCCGTGTGACTCATACGACTGAGACACACGCCCATGTCTCAGGCCGTGTGGACATTCGAAATAGGGACACAGCCATGTTCCATCCCGTGTCTGTACCCGTGTAACTCTCTGACTTGGGTCACATGGCTAAGCCACATGCCCGTATGGCCAAGCCACACGCTCGTGTGCTAGGCCATGTAACTCTCGAAACGCAACCTTTAAAAAACCTACAGGGGACACACGACCGCGTCACGTAGCCGTGTGTCACACAAGGCTGAGACAGACACATGTGTCTTAGGTCGTGTGGACAACATATAGGCCAAATTCAAGCCATTTTTTTCACCCAATTCAAGCATACCTAAACAAGTCTTTTGTACATATGACCAAGGTATCGAAACATGTTCAACTATGCATAAAATGACCCAATGTCCATTCAACCAATATGTCGTAAAGGGACCTCAAGCACACATATTAAACATACTTAAACATGTGCATATTTAACCATTTAGCAACTAGTTTCCATACCATAACATACCACTTTTGACATATACCAACCTTACCAATTTAGATTCAAACCATAAAAAAATAACTTTACCATTTGAACCACTTCTCTTATGTATCAAAACCATATAAATGACACAAAACTAACCATTACCAAATGGTTCCAACATCCCATATATATACATACCAAATTTAGGTCCAAATGGTCATAATTCAACCAAACATATTTGATTAAATCCTATATCAAAACATGCACTAAATGATCACTTTGCAGACATGCCAAACATAGTAGCCATATCATCAAGCACAAAACACCTATACATGCCATTATAACCGCGACCAAAGCATAAAAATCTACCGATAAAATCAATGGACAGTGTGAAGGATCTTCGACTAGCTTTCAGCCCGATCGAGCTTCCGATAATCTGTAAGGTAAAAGAAAAACTACGTAAGCAAAGAATGCTTAGTAAGCTCGTATAAACTTTAAGCATAATATTCCATTACAATATTAAACTTTATAGAATAAACAAAAAACTACACCAATGCTATAAGATTCATAAATCGATATGATCATCAACTCATAAATGAGTAAGTTTATTAATGTCGCATATTTATTGACCATTCATAACATGATAGGATTTCATGAGACATAATATATATCATCAATCCCTTTTATAAGATTTTATATCTTTCTATTTACTTACTTTCCATTCCATCCCCAATGCTTATCATAAGCCTAAACAACATTATTAACTCTCGATTCAGTGTATTTATCCATAGCATCAGCAATTTGCTCACATATAATACATTATAATACATCCCAACTACGTACTTACTATTTCATTTCATTTTCTTACCTTGTAACACCCCAAACCTTGCCTAAACGTTACGACCGGATCTGACGTGTCACATCGAAGTGTTGATTTTAAAATTGGTCTTGTCGATGAAAGTTCGTGACTAAATTTTAAATCCCTTTTAAACTAATTGCTATTGAAACCGTTGGTGCTATAAAATCAAAACTTGTTGACCAATTATTTGTCATACCACTTGTTACAAGTTTATTACTCTGAAAAAAAACCGCGGAAACTTTTCTACTTGTTGACCTTAAAATTTGAAATGCGTGATTTTCTTTGGAAACAGTTATTATTTTGAAAAACCTATTTTTCCTAATCTAGCAGGTAGAAGTAAGAAGTTAAAACCAAATAAAAGTTAAACCTCAAATGGCCTTATTACACAATCAAACCCAAGTATAAATTAAAAATATTTAAGTCTCAAGCAGAAAATAAGTGTTCACGTGGCCTCCTCCGGGTCCCTCGCGGCTCAAAATCGATTAAGGCTGGGGATTACCTGCACGGTTAAAATAAAGGGTGAGTTTGCGAAAACTCAGTGTGTAATCCCCTATCAGTCAATTAACAATCAGTGCAAGCAGAAACAGACTGGGCCTAAGCCCTATCTGATAACAGTCGATGCGGGCTTTAAGCCCTATCTGATGCGATGTGGGTCTAAGCCCAAATAATAACAGTACAAAATAGAGATGCAACCCAACCCAATCCAGCCAACACACCACCCGTACCAACCAACACACCATGTGGGGACTAAGTCGACCCATCCAGCCAACACACCAATATCGCAGCATAGCTGCTAATAGTAACGCAGTAAAGCTGCTAACAACAGTAATCGTGGCCTAGCCACTAAGATCAGAATATGTGGCGAAGCCACTAGAACAGTAAAAACGTGGCAGAGCCACTAGTATAGTACTTCCTCCAAATCAGAATCCCAGCCCCAATGCAGAATGCCGTGTCATAAATATTATGTGTGTGCAGTATGTCATATTCATAACCAGTCATATAGATATCATATACACATCAATTAAACTACCACTAGGGGTTTAATGGTCATTTCGTCGCTTAGGGGTAAACGGTAATTTCACCCCTCAGGGGTATTTTGGTCATTTAACTACTTTTGGGGCCTCGGCACAGATGACGACCCTTAAAAGGTCTACAGTTGTCTCAAACAACTCAGATAACCTATATGGCCCAAAATAGTGTAATTGTGCCTAAGGACCATTACTCGGCTCAAGTGGGCCTACACGCTCGTGTGGCCCGTTCAGCCCAAATTTCATCACGGCTATACGAACTTCGTAGCCCAATCCATTATTAGTCATTTACCGTGGATTTTACCCATGTGGGGCCCATTGGGCCCACATGGCCCATTTCGGCCCAACGAGGCCCATTTCGACGCAAGCCCACGATAACGCTCGTGGTGGCCTCAGATGCCGAAGTTTCGGCTTTTCGGCTTTTTTCGATTCACAATAACACAGGGGTGTGAATACACACCATTGTCCATTATTTTAACAGTAACAATACTGGGTGTATGATTACACACCTTTTAGCAACCACTTGCGAAATTCCAACAGCACCAACCTAAATTCAATCCAAAAATTCAATCAGTCCTTAAATCGTTAATAAGATTCACAAACCCTGAATCTCTACACTGCCCTTACCACTAACCTTGGTAAACAGGAGTATAGCCTTTAACCCTAAAATCATTTGGCTAAACTCCCAAAATTTTTGATTTACCACTCACTGCATAACAACAAATCCCATTAGAGGGTTGATTAAGGATGTAGTTTACACCCATCACATTAACTTGAGCAAGACAGAGAACACCTACCGAATCCCTCAGAATCGAAAGCTGACTTAAAGGAGCGGCACTCGCGGGTGGAGTATTGCGTTCGATCTAAGAGGATAAACTGAAAGAAGATCATTGAATAGCAACACGATAATCCTAAAAGGGAAAATCGTAAAGTAACAAGAAACGACCCAGTCACTTACCCCAATATTCGAATTGTCAGAGTTTTAGAAGATGCGAGGAGAAGGCAAGGTATTAGGCTATTACTCAAGAAGAGAGGAACAGAAGAACATAATTTGATTTAGCCCAAAGAAAAGAAGAAGAATGCCAAATCGGCAGAGAGAAAATGTGAAGGAGGAAGAAAAGCTTCAAGGGAGAACTTGGCACTTGGTGTTTATGTTTCGGCAATTGTGGACAACAGTTAAGAAATAAGATTGAAAAGAGAAAGACCTGAATGGTCAAAAATGCTGCACGAGACGTCACAAGGAGAGTAAATCCTGAAACGCAAAGAAGGAAAAACCCAAAATAACAGAGAGGATAATCGGCTTCTACACTCTCACAAAAATGCCGAAAATGCACCAAATGAAAACTCTTAGCCGAATTCCCCTACTCAAGCATCCCCATTTGGCTATGACTCCCTTCAGATCCCAAATCCCTAAAAATCTCCACTGATTTCTCCTAGATTTACTCCTAACCCCCCATTCAAATCCATTCAAATTCTGATGACCAATTCTCCAACCACCTCTGCAGAGTTTGAATCAAACTCTACCTCTCACACCACAGAGACATAAAATAAAACCCCATTTTTGCAAGTCATGGGATTCGAACCTACTCCCTCTTCAATGCCCCAACACGCCACTTGCCACCTCTACACAAGATCTCTTGTGTCACAAAACAAACACAACTTAATATATGCCCTTTAAGCTAACATCCAGGTTTCTAAAAGAGCAAAAATTAAAATTTTACTAAAGGCCATACTTGAACCCAGGCTTCCTAAACTCCCCAAAACATGCCCAGATTACCTGTCCCACAAGCAACCATGATATTTACGTCCAAGCTTGCAAAACAACGACCATAAATTTTTGGGGCGTTACATACCTGTTTCGTATGCATAGTAACACTTCTTAGCTATCTCAACTCCACAATTTCTTCAATCTTCTTTGGGTCTACGTGAACGCCCTCTACTAAAACCACATGACCCAGGAATGCTACCTCCTCAAGCCAAAATTCACACTTGCTGAGTTTCGTGAACAGTGACTTCTCTCGCAGAATCTGTAGTACGGTCTGCATGTGAGCATCATTGTAACACCTCTTACCCGTGTTCAAAGCCGAAACCGGATACGAGGCATTACCTAACTCAACTTGCTTAAACGTGCCACATCGGGCCATAAAATTTTGTTTCAACTTAATACTTTTCATTCTTACACATAATGTCCTTATTATGGGCCTACGAGACCCAAGACTTACACCCAAAATGATTCGGGACTAAACCGAAAACTTTGAAACATAATGACAAATTTGGTTTAAAACAGGGCCACACGCCCGTGTGAAAGATAGGACACGCCCATGTGGCATATCACATGCCCATGTTCCACACCCGTGTGGATTTATTTCTCAATTCGAACCTATAGGGGTTTTCACACGGCCAGACACACGCCCGTGTCCCTCACACGGCCTCGACACGCCCGTGTCTTAGCCCGTGTGCAAAAACCATGGCATTTTGTTTATGATGTCATTACCTCACTTAGATCACACGGCCAAGGCACACGCCCGTGTCCTTAGACCGTGTGTCGAATTAAATTCCAAATTTTAGGTGCAGACTTCACACAGCCTGGGCACATGCCCATGTCCATGGCCGTGCCTCCCACACGGCTGAGACACACGACCATGTCTCTGCCCGTGTGTTTACTACTGAGCATACTGACTTGTAAACCTAGCATGCAAGGGGACACACGGCCTCTCCACACGCCCATGGGGCTGACCGTGTGTCACACACGGCCTAGACACATGCCCGTGTGTCTACCCGTGTGGACAATTATATGGCTATCTACGAAGCCATTTGCCACCCTACAAAGCCACCACACTTATACCAAATCAATTCAACACATATTATGACCATATGGCACCTCTAAGAACTATAAATCAAGACATCCACACAAGCATACATTTCATGAAATTCATCATCATTGAATATATGAACATGTTAAGTATAGGCCAACTTCCCATGACCATTTACAAAATAAATTGAACAACATTAATAGCCAACACTTTGGCTAGCAAATATGACATAACAAAATGACCAAGTCCTATACATGCCATACTCAAAATAAATCTAACTTGGCTATACCAAAAAGTAGTCGATGGTGTGATTTTTGAACTTTGACGTTCCACAAATTGTCGAGCTAACTTGGCAGTACTACAAGGAAAAGGGAAATGAGAGGGGTAAGCATAAAGCTTAGTAAGTTTGCATGAAATAAATAGCAACATAAAGCTCATAATTTCATCCATCCATTGCATTGACTAAAACTCAAATCTTAAACTCATTTCCATAACTTACTCATACTTATTCTTACCAATTACACATAATGCCACATCACGTAGACTATTCTCGTGAATTACTCACATATACTTGTATCACTTCGTTCCATAGTCTTAGCATTAATCTCATATCTATCATAAGCTTAACTATTTACCCCATTAAATCACTTGGGATATTCAAGGATACATGATCATCCTCATTCACATAATTACGACACCAATGCCACATCCCAGATGTGGTCTTACGTGGGGTCACTTCTAAATGCCGATGCCATATCCCAGATATGGTCTTATACGGGATCTCATATCGATTGTCGATGCCATATCCCAGATATGGTCTTCTACGATGTTCATATTCGATGCCGATGCCATATCCCAGATATGGTCTTACACAGGGTTTCAATTTGGTGCCGAGGCCATGTCCCAGACATGGTCTTATACGGAACCTTACCCATCTCAAGTCTTGATGATAATATTCTCTCATTTATTTAAGTCCAACTGGGACTTCAACATCATAGATTTTCATTATTTCATCATTCAACATCATCACTCAAATTCATAGAAACGATATACATCATCATTAATATCAAACATTTTAAGGCTTAATAATACGATGATGAATTTATTACATACAAACTTACCTCTATTTCAAAATAAGCTAGATTACCGATCTAGTCCGATACTATACCCTTTCCTCGGTCGAGGTTAATTCTCCGTTCCTCTTGATCTATAATAACAATTTAGCTCATTTAATAATCTCATTAATCAACACGTCTCAAAATTCATACTTTGGCAAAATTACCATTTTGCCCTCACACTTTCACAAAATGACTACTTTACCCCTAGGCTCGTAAATCAATTCTAATCGAATTTCCTCCTCTTATAAGCCTAGATGAACATTTATTTCTCTTATGACAACCATCAAAACTCAATATTTCACACATTTACTTCTTATTCTACAACCTTTACAAAAAGGTCCTTCTAGGTGTTTTCATGATAACACCTTTCAAAAAAGTTGTTTATTAAACATCTATGACTCATTTTCTTCCATAAAAATGCAGCAAACAACATACATGCTCTCATGGTAAAACTCTAAACTTTCCACCATTTAGCAAAATAGTCCCCTCTATAGTTAGCTTAAGCTTTAGGGGTTCCAAAAGTACAAATATCATCAAGAAAAACCATTAAAATCACTTACTTGTAGGGAGAAGAGTTTGCTGAAATTTTTGAGCTTTAAAACCCCTATTTTGCTTGTGTTTTTTGGTGGAAGAAGATGAGTGAAGAGAAGGATATCATCTTTTCTTTATTTTAATATAAAACAATCAATTTAGGCACCAAATCTTTACCAACTTTGACTAATTTTGACTTTCTTGTCCCCTATGGCCGGCCACCTTATGTCTATGGGTCTATAGGCATTTGTTAAAGACCTTCAATTAATATTCTATGGCTATTAGGAACCTTTAGCTTATAAAATAGAACTTTCGCACTTTGTGATTTAGTCTTTTTTCGTAATTGTGCCTACAATCGTTGAAATTAAAGCACCAAAATTTTCATGCACTTATATAATCATGCTCTAACTCATAAAATAATATAAAAATAATTTTCTCTGACCTCGAATTAGTGATTCCAAAACCACTGTTCCGACTAGCCCCTAAGTCGGGCTGTTACAATCATGCTCTTTTTTGGTTTGCGAGTACACCAATATATCATCTATGAATACCACCACACATCAATCCAAATATTCATGGAACACTCGATTCATCAATTCCATGAATGCAGCAAGTGCATTTGTTAATCCAGAGGCATGACCAGAAATTCATATTGCCCATACCTTGTTCTAAATGTTGTCCTTAAAACATCGGCCTCCTTTAACTTAAGCTGATAGTATCCAGATTGCAAATCAAATTTTGAGGACACTATTACACCTCGCAGCTGATCAAACAGATCGTCAAATCATGGTAAAGGGTACTTCTTTTTTACAGTTAATTTATTCAACTACTTGTAGTCAATGCACATCCTTAAGCTACCATCTTTCTTCTTCACAAACAGAACTGGTGAAACCCAAGGAGATACACATGGTCGAATGCAACCTCTATCAAGTAGCTCCTATAGTTGTATCTTTAGTTCTTTAAGCTCTTTTGATGTCATGCAATAGGGTGTAATTGAAATTGGTAAACTTCACTTCGTGGTCTACGGGTATACCTAGTAGCTCGTCTGGAAATACATCACGAAAATCCCTCATAGTGCGTATATCGTGAATCCCTATTGTCTTATCTTGCGAGCCCATCACATAAGCAAGGTAAGCTTCGCAATCTTTACCCAACATCTTCTCTACTTTTATTTTCGAGACAAAATTAGACAAGAATTGGGTTTCATTTCCCATAACCACAATTTTTATTCCTTCATCAGTTCGCAATGTAACCCTTTTCAATGCGAAGTATATCTTGGCCTTATGCTTAGTTTTTCAATCCTTCCCCAATATTACTTCAAACCCATAAAAGGGACACTCCATCAAATCAATGAAGAAGACATGTACTTGAATTGTCAATGAACACCTTCAGTACACTCTATCTACCAATACACTCTCACCAAATGAAATGGTGATAGTTATACTATTATCTATGTCTCCTACTAAAATACCCAACTTATAGGCCAACTCGCTTAAAATATATGATTGCGTGGAATCAGAGTCAATCAAAGAAAACAATGGTAGGAGGTGACAAGAGCCACTTTATCAATTTGAAGCCAAAAAGTGGAGGAGAAGTTACATTTGGTGACCATTCTAAAGGAAAAATAGAAGGATTTGGCTCCATTGGTAAAAACTCTTCAATTCTTATTGATTTTTTTTTCTATGTCAACGATCTTAAGCATAATCTACTAAGTATTACTCAATTGTGTGATAATGGTCTCAATGTCATTTTTGAGTCTAATGGATGTAAAGTAATTGACATTGTCTCTAATAAGATTATACTTGTAGGACATAGAATAAGAAATATATATAAGGTACATTTAGATGACTTACATGATTCATTCACATGCCTTCTTGCTAAAAATGAAAGTAATTCTTTATTGTGGCATAGAAAACTAGGACATGCTAGCATAAGCATATATCATAAACTAGCCAAAAATGACTTAGTTAGGGGTTTGCCTAAAATTGAATTTAAATTCGATAAATTTTGTGATACATGTGTTAAGGGTAAACATAGAAGAGTCTCATTTAAGCCTATTAATGATGTATCAACTAGTAAAGTTCTTCAACTAATTCACATAGACTTATTTGGTCCTATTAGGAAATTTGGTTGGGTAGAAAACAATATGTTTTTGTGCTTGTTGATGACTATTCTAGTTTTACTTGGGTTTTTTCATAAGTACTAAATATGAGACTTCAGAAAAATTCATCACTTTTTCATAAATGAATCAACATGAAAAATGTTACTCTATCATTAGTGTTATCATTAGTGTTAGAAGTGAACATGGAACTGAATTTCAAAATCTTGGTTTTGAAATTTTTTGCAACTCAAATGGAATTAACCATAATTATTTTGCACCTAGAGCCCCTTAACAAAATGGAGTTGTTGAGAGGAAAAATAGAATTTTAGAAGAAATGGTTAGAACCATGTTTTGTGAAAATAATTTACCAAAATATTTTTGGGTGGAAGCCGCAAACACCACTTGCTATATTGTTAATAGAGTAATGATTAAGCCTATTTTAAAGAAAACTCCATATGAACTTTTCAAAACTAAAAAGCCTAACATTCGTTATTTTCATACTTTTGGATGCAAGTGTTTTATTTTAAATAATGGCAAAGATAATCTTGGTAAATTTGATACAAAAAGTGATGAAGGAATTTTTCTTGGTTATTCTTTAAACTCTAAAGCTTTTCGAGTGTTTAACAAAAGAAATTTAGTAGTTGAAGATTCTATACATGTTGTTTTTTATTACTCTAACCTTCCTCCTATAAATGATTCTTGTATTGATGATGATGATGATGATGCAAAAATCTTTCACAATAATGGTAAATTTGATCAATCATCAAGTGAGAAGATATGAGAACAAACTCAAGATGCTCTAAAAGAGATTACAATTAAAGAGAGGGAAGTAATTTATCCAAAGATTTCAACTATGTGAAGGATGGTAACATTCTGGGAGATCCATCTAAAGGGGTAACCACTAGATCTTCTCTTAGAAAGACATGTAATTATGTTGTATTTATTTCATGCATTAAGCCTAAAAACATCAAAGAAGCATTAAATGATTAATACTGGATATTAGTTATGCAAGAAGAGTTAATCAATTTGAGAGAATTAAAGTTTGGACCCTAGTTGAATGTCCTAGTGAAAAATCTACTGTAGGTACTAAGTGGGTTTTTTAGGAACAAGCTAGATGAGAGTGGAAACATAGTGAGGAACAAGGCTAGGCTTGTTACTCAAGGTTACACTCAAGAGGAAGGAATAGATTATGAAGAAACATGTGCTCCTGTAGCTAGAATGGAAGCCATTAGGATGCTTTTAGCCTTTGCATGTTTTAATGATTTTAAATTATATCAAATGGATGTAAAAAGTGCTTTTCTAAATGGTTTTATAAATGAAGAAGTGTAAGTTGAAAAACCACTCAATTTTAAAGATCAAAAATTTCCAAACCATGTTTCCAAACTTTCAAAAGCTTTATATGGTTTGAAACAAGCTCCTAGAGCTTAGTATGAAAGATTATCAAATTTTCTTGTTGAAAAAGGTTTTTCTAAAAGGAAGGTTGACACAACACATTTTATTAAAAGAAAAGACAAGGATTTATTAGTAGTTCAAATATATGTTGATGATATTATTTTTGGTTCTACTAATGATCTTGTTTTTCAAGAATTTTCTAAGCTAATGCAAGGTGAATTTGAGATGAGCATGATAGCAGAACTAAACTTCTTTTTGGGACTCCAAATAAAGCAAAGAAAAGATGGCATCTTCATCAATCAAGTTAAGTACACAAGGGAAATGATCAAGAATTTTGGGATGGAAAATCTCAAACCACAAGCTACACCAATGAGCCCGTCTACAAAGCTTGACAAAGATGAGGACGGTAAATTTGTAGTTTTAAAGTTATATAGGTCAATAATTGGTTCTTTGTTTTCTCTTACTGCAAGTAGACCCGACATTATGTTTAGGGTATGCTTGTATGCCAGATATCAATCATGTCCTAAGGAATCACATTTGCAAGCCCATAAGAGAATCTTTAAATACCTCTGAGACACTCTTAACTTAGGTCTTTGGTATCCTAGATACTTATCTTTTAGCTTGCATGCTTTCTCGGATGTGGATTTTAGAGGTTGCAAACTAGATAGGAAGTGCACCTCTGGTACTTGTCAATTCCTAGGCAACATGCTCATATCATGGTTTTCAAAGAAATAAATAGTGTTGCATTGTCCACCACCGAAGTGGAATACATTTATGTCTGTAGTTGTTATGATCACGTTTTATGGATGAAACAACAACTTATGGACTATGGAATTGATGTAGATACCATTCCTATCAAGTGTAACAATACTAGTGTTATTTGTCTCACTAAAGATCTCATCCAACATTCTAGGACCAAACATATTGAAATTAGACATCATTTTATTATATATCATGTAACACCCCTTACCCGTATTCAACATCGGAACAGGGCTCGAGGCATTACCGGACTTATATCACAAGTAAACATACAATTTCGAGTCATAAATTTGCGTCCAAATTAAAACCATTCATGCTCAATCATAAAGTCCCTAATACGAGCCTACGAGGCCCAAAACATGCTTTCGAAGTGGTTCGGGACTAAACTGAGAACTAGGGAAACTTTTACAAGACTTTGAAAATTTTTGCTAGAAGCAGGGCTCACACGCCCGTGTGGTCCAAGGGACACGTCTGTGTGACGTTGGGGACATGCCTGTGCTTCAAACTGTGTTCAAATTAGGGTGCTCTCTGACTTGTGCCACACGGCCGTGCCACATAGGCATGTGGCACGGCCGTGTGCTCAATTCTGGACACTCTATTTTCCAAAATTAAGGTGCAGGGGACACACAGCCGAAACACATGCCCGTGGGGCAGACCGTGTGTAGCACACGGCCTAGACACACGCTCGTGTGTCTACCCGTGTGGACAAAAACAAGACTATTTACCAAGCCATTTTTCCACCCTCACTTGCACACATCGACACAACATCACATGGCACAAACTCAAGCATATAAATGCAACCAAACAATCACAAACAAGACAATAACATGTCATTCTTATGCCATCATTTATTATGCTTAAAACATCATACTTAGCCCATTAAAAACATACTAATTTCACATTCACAAGAGGGCATTAACATACAAATAAACTTATAATCAGCATAAGCCATAATTCATGGCTATATATAAGATGAAGCATTAACAATTACAAGCCAACACATATGGCCAAATTAATAATAACACATATAACCCAAAGACCAAATCCCTATGCATGCCATAAACTCAAAATACTTGAATTCATCAATACCCAAAGTGATAGCTTGATAGTGTGATAGGATCTCCGGCGATCTCCAATCCGAGCTAGCTTATTGACACTATAAAACATGGGAAAGGAAGGGGGTGAGCTATATAGCTTAGTAAGTTCATATGCAAATAATACAAAGCATTATTCATACATTTGACATATAAATAAATTAACATATATCAGCATAAATGTCATTAAAACTTCATAAATGTCATATGAACATAAATGTCATTTAATATCAACATAACACATATCAACATAATTGTCATATACTAATAGCTCATCCTATGAATTACATAACACATATCAACATAATTGTCTTTTAAGCTTCGTAAGCACAACTTACTCAATCACAATCTTACCAATTGTTCATCATATACTGAGTTCATTTTCTTTGAGTTTACGTACATATCTGTGCCATCTCACAACACATTCACATACTTTATCAGCTTTGACATACCCGTTGAACCACTTGGAATACTATCAGATACACGGAAATCTTTGCACATAAGTGCTACATCTGTAGCCAATGCTACGACAAATCTCATAACACATATAAGCTCGCTCTCGAGCTATCCTCGGGCCTGCTCACACAAGCTGTCAGTCGAGATGTAGCTACGCGGTGCTGCTCACACAAGCTGTCAGGTATCCACAACATATGCCGGTATACCCAACCACCGGTAGGACGTACAAGACCAGCACCCGGGACACATAAATCACATAATTACATGGGTTCCTAGTGACATGTCACTTGTATCCTAATCTATTCCTAAGGTTCAACCGGGATTTCTCTCTTGTCGGAACTTCGTCGAATATACTCATAGAATCAATCATACATTTCATGCAATATCAAAGCACTAAAATACAAATATAACATTGCATTATTTACATGCGAACTTACCTCGACATAAAAACGGTAAAAAGGACTAAACCGTCAAATACTCGTTTCCCCCGATTCTAACTCTGAACCTCGTTGTTCTCGATCTATAATATCACATTTAACTTATTTAATCAATACATTATTCATTTCAATCCAAAAGTCACATTATGGCAAAATTACATTTTTGCCCCTAAAGTTTTAACATTTTACATTTTAGTCCCTAGGCTCGTAAAATGATTTTCATTCAATTTCCTAAAAACCCAAGTCTAGCCGAACAATTTTCATACTCATAACAGCCCACATTTCTCATTTCATCACACTTTTCTACTCATTTTATAGACTTTTACAAACAAGTCCTTTTAGGCATTTTTACCGAAAATCACTTAGCAAAAATCGTTTAACAATCAACAAACATGCATTTTCCACCATCAAACATCAAAATACATACATGTTCAACATGGGTAAAATTTTAGACTTTGACATCTCTTCAATTGGTGGTAGAAATAGATAGATCATGTTACAAGGAATTCAAAAACATAAAAATCATTAAAAACGGGGCTAGAATGGACTTACAATCGAGCTTGGAAGCTTGAAAAACCCTAGCCATGGTTTCCCCTTTTGAATTTCGGCCATGGGAGGAAGATGGACAAAAATTGGCTTTTAATTTGGCTTTTTAATTCATTATAATTACCAAATTACTAAAATGCCCTTAATGAAAAACTTTAGAAACATACCAAACCATGTCCATTTTTGTCCACCAACTTAACCAATGGTCTAATTACCATTTAAGGACCTCCAATTTAAAATTTCATAGCAATTGGACACCTTAAACATATAGAATTCAAGTTTTGCACTTTTTACAATTTAGTCCTTTAAACTAAATTGAGTGCCCAAACGTCAAAATTTTCGAATGAAATTTTCATATAATCGTTCCCTAAAACTTTAGACCATACAAATATAATAAAAATGAATTTTACTGCGTCGGATTTGTGGTCCCTAAACCACTATTCCGACTAGACCCAAAATCGAGTTGTTATAGATCATGTCCAAAAAGGAGATGTAGTTCTAGAATTTGTTAACATTTTGAACCAATTAGCTGACACTTTTACATTTTTACATGGTGATCCTCCTTTGGCTATTAAATATCAACCTATTTATAACACCCTTAACCTCTATCCGTCGTTAGAATCGGGTTACAAAGCATTACCATAAAAACGTAACTTATAATCATTCATTTCTTAACATTTCATAAATCATATCATACTTAATTCAAACACATGCATAACGTCCCTTAATCGAGCCTTCGAGGCCTTAGAAACACTTTAGAAATAATTCAGGACTAAATTGGGAACATTTGAAACATTAAGGAAAAAGTTAGAAAAATTCACACTGTAGGGGTCACACAGCCGTGTGACTCACACGGCTAAGACACACACCCGTGTCACTCACACGGCTGAGACACACGCCCGTGTCTCCGGCCGTGTAACATTCGACATAGGGACACACGACCGTGTCCCAGCCCGTGTCTGTGCCCGTGTAACTCTCTAACTTGGGTCACACACCCGTGTGCCAGGACGTGTGCTAGGCCGTGTAACTTTTGAAAAGCAACCTTTAAAACCTATAGGGGACACACGGCTGTGTCGCATGGCCATGTGTCACATACGGCTGAGACATACGCCCATGTCTTAGGCTATGTGGACAAGAAATTGGCCAAATTCAAGCCATTTCCATCACCCTTACAAGCATGTTCCTGGAAGTAATTTGCATCCATAATCAAGGCATCAAAAACATACCAAAACATACATAAAACAACCAATTCAAATGACCAAATTCCATTCAACCAATATGCCATATACGCACCTTATTCACAGTCAAACTAACATGCCTAAACCTAAGCATATTTAATCACATTGCTACCATTTCAAAACATACATACTTGACCTATACCAAGTCAATATAATCTTACCATTTAGACCATTACTCATATGCTTCTAAATCACGTAAGTGACACAAACCAACCATTTCCAAATAGTACCAAACAACCAACATATATATATACCATATTTATTTCCATCATGCACATCTAATTCAAAACATTTCCAAAGCATACCATATCTTGACCATGTTGAGGTCCATTCATCACATACCACTTTGGCCATACAAACATGCATTAACACATTGTCAAAATATCACACATCAACAATGCACGAAAAGTACCAAGGTTACATCAACCAAAATCACATGTACATGCCAAACTCATCAACTAACATACAACCAATCATCAACCATAAGTCCACCTATACATGCCATTATAAGCTTAACCAACATATCAAAGTTACCGATATAATCATTGGATAGTGTGATAGATCTCCGACGAGCTTCCAAACTGATCAAACTTCCGATAATCTATAAAAATAAGAGAAAGATGACTACGTAAGCAATGAATGCTTAGTAAGCTCGTAAAAACTTAAACATAAAATTTCATTTCAATAATGAACTTTATAGGTGAATATAAACCTATACCAATGCTACAAGATTTATCAAACCATAATCGTCAACTCACAAATGAGCAAGTCCATCAATATCACATATATTTTTCATTCCTAACATCATAGGATTTATAAGACCTATTACACATCCATTAACCTTTTCATAAACTATGTACCACTCCAATTACTTTCTTACCATTTACTTAGCATAAACTTAAATAACATTATCAATTCATGAATTAGTATATTTATTCTTGACATAGATAAATTCATCCATAGCATAAGTAGATTTCTCACATATAAGTACATCATTCAACTCATCAATTCTTTTTCCATTAAAATATGTTTCAATTATGACCTTATCGTCTCATTACCTTTTCTTACCTGTTTCATTTGAATAATACAAAACATAAGCATAAACCTCAACCATGTCTACAAGCTTGACACAAGCCTAAACATCATTATCAAATACACAAGTTAGTGCATTTATGCATAACTCTTTTGGAATCAACCACATGATAAACCATTTCATAAGAAAATACATCTTTTTATTCATACCACCTTTTCATGAACATAAGCATATTTTCATTTGGACACTTACCATTTCAATGTATAACATTAAGATTAAACATGATATAATCCAACCTTAAGCTTGGCACAAGCCTAAGCACCAACAACAACACAAGTTAGCATATTCAAACATAATTCCCATGAATTTAACATAGGTAAGCCATTACACATGAACTTAATTCATTTGAATTCATAATTTTTCCTTAACATATCATACTTTCAATCAAACTTAGTTATACATTCTTTGATCAATATCATTTCATACCTTTCCATAATTTCATAACATAGTTGATTGGAACACTTACCGTTCCTTCCATTTACATGCCCATTGAACCGTTCAGAATATCATTGGATACGCGAGATAGCTCACACTAAGTGTGCTAACATATAACTATAATATTTCCATTCATTTATATCATTGCTCACACGAGCTGTGAAATGGGCCTGCTCACACGAGCTGTGGGTCGGAATGTAAGCTACACGATGCTGCTCACACGAGCTGTGGAGTATCCGCAACAAATGCAAGACCTCAGCCATCGGTAGGACATTCAAGACCAGCACCTGAAATATGAAAACCCTAATGACATGTCATTTGTACCCTATATATTCCTAAGGTTCAAACGGGGCTCGATAATCGTTAAAACGTCATTGGATTTCCATTGTTTTTATACATGATAATTTGCATAATAACATATATATATTGATTCATTTACATTAGAACAACACATTAAACATTCAAATAATCAGCATTTAAGTGATTATAGTTCATACGAACTTACCGACTAAATTGTAAAAATGTCTAAGTACAAGGGCTATTTGGTAATTTTCCATGCTCCTCAATTTTCCACTCGATCTTGATCTAAATTAATAATTTCATTCAATTTATTAATTTAGATAGTAAAATAATTTATTTTATGCAATTTAGTCATTTTTGAAATTTTTACAAAATTTCCCCTAACATTTTACTTTTATCCAATTTAGTCCCTGAGCCTAAAACATGAAAAGTAACCATTTTTATTGCAAACCCATGCCAATCGAATATTAATAGCATCCATTTCAGCCCATTTTTGCAACAATTTCACATCAAGTCCTTGAACTATTTCTATTTCAACAATTTAGTCCCTAATTGGCAAATTCATCAAAATCACTTAACAAAATATTTTTAGATACTAACCAACACTTAAAATTCATCATTTAACATCTAAAATCACAAAGATTAATCAATGGAAACATTCAAAATCTTTAACAGTTTCAAAAATGAAGGTATGGGCTAGCTGGACCTAGTTGTAACGATCTCAAAAACATAAAAATTATAAGAAACGGGCCAAAAATCACATACCAAATTAGCTTGTGAAGTTGCCGAAACCTCAAGGTCTAAAAATGGTTTCTTTCTTCTTACAATTCGGTGAAGAAGACATGAAAATGATGATAATAACTTTTGTTTTTATTTAATTTAATTTAATTTATTAAATTACCATTTTAACATTGGTTAATAATTAAATAAAACATCAAATCCATGCCCATATTTGTCCACTAACTCCTTAAATAGTTTAATTACCATTTAAGTCCCTTTACCTTTACTCATTAAGCCATTTAATCACTCAAATCTAATAGTGATCAAATTTTACGTCCTTTACAATTTAATCCTTTTTAATTAATTAACTATCGAAACATTAAAATTTCTTAACAAAACTTTAATACAACCTTAATAACACTCCGTAAATATTTATAAAAATATTTACGGCTCGGTTTATAGAAACAAGGTCTCGATACCTCATTTTTTAAAACCACTTGACTTTAAAGTCTTACTACTTGAACTTAATTAATCATTTATATAACATAAATTACCAAATAAAAAACCTTTTTATAACCATATTTGACTCGTAAATATTATATTACTCATCGAATTTGTGGCCCTGAAACCACTGTTTCTGACACCACTGAATATGGGCAGTTACATTATTAGCTTTTCTACTCTTCATAGAGCTGGTTTTAAAATGAATCCTCTTACCAAAAATTGGGTTACAGATGTCCATCATATCCCTCAAGATGATGATGATGATGATATGTGTAACAGCCCGATTTTGGGGCTAGTCGAAACAATGGTTTTGGGACCACTAATCTGAGGTTGAAGAAAATTATTTTTAATATTATTATATGTGTTATATCATGATTATATGGATCTATGGAAATTTTGGTGCACTAATTTTGGGTGATTGCATTCTTAATTGCGAAAAATGACTAAATCGCATAAAGTGCAAAAGTTTCATTTTACAAGCTAGAGGTGTCTAATAGCTATAGAATATTAAATTGGAGGTCCTTAAAGTGCAATTAGGCCATTGGGGAGGTGATGGCCGGCCATAGGGGACAAATTAGAGGCTTGGTCAATGGTTAGGTGAGTTGGTGACTTAATTGAATAAAATCAGATTAAATAAAGAAAAGGTTGTCATCTTTTTCATTTCTCTTCTCCTTCAACCAAAATTTTTTGAAAGAAATAGGGGTTTTGAAGCTCACACTTTCAGCCAAGCTATTCTCTTGCAAGTAAGTGATTTTAGAGGTCTTTCTTGATAATTTTTGTACTTTTGGAACCCCTAAAGCTTAAGCTAGCTAATGAGGGGACTATTTTTCAAAATGGTTGAAAGTCTAGGGATTTGCCATGTGAGTGCTTGTGTTGTTTGCTGATTTTTTAGGGAAGAAAATGAATTGTGGTTGTTAAATAAACAACTTCTGTGAAAGGTGTTTCCATGAAAACACCAAAAAGGGGCCTATTTGTAAAGGTTATAAATTGAGTAGTAAATGCATGAAATGATTGGTATTGTGAATTGTTGTAAGATTAATAAATGTTCAACTAGGCTTTTTTAATGAGAAAATGTGATGAAAAATGATTTACGAGCCTAGGGGCAAAATCGTAATTTGCCAAGGTATAAGGGCAAAATGGTCATTTTTGCCAAAATAGGAATTTTTACGTGTTATGATTATGATTAAATGAGTGAATTTTATAATTATAGATCAAGAAGAATGTGGAAACAACCTTGACCGGGGAAAAGGCAAGGTTTCGGACTAAACCGTCAATTAACATATTTTGTACCGAGGTAAGTTTACGTGTAAACGATACATCCTTAATACATATGTCTTTACCTATTGATGCATTGTCTGGATGTAAATGCTTATTGGTGAGATTGATTGAAAATGGTAGAAAATGAGTAATTCTCGAATGAACCTCGGAATAGATATGTGGATACGGATAAATATCCGTAAATATGTTATTGGTAGGCTGTGTGCGATACCACCTTATTATTATTTCATAATGGGTTGTGTGCGATACCATCATTTATATAATATCATTTCCTGGGCTATGTGCGATACCACCGTAATAATCATTGTTGGTGGGCTGTGTGCGTTACCACCCTATTTATGATTAATGGTGGGCTGTGTGCGAAACCACCGGGTACCTCGTATCATTCTGAAGGGTTCATCGAGAAACTTGTTTAAGTAAATATTTCATGTGCCTTTGTGGTGTTAAGTGTAGGGCATAATTATAAGGAAATGTGAGTAATATATATGATATGTGGTTGGGATGTGGTAAGAGTTGAGATGAGTAAGCATGAATATGAAAATGTAAATTGTTCTTACATAGTTTGTAATGTTTTTGGTTGATTAGTATATGGTATGATGCTTATTGTTTACATGTAGACTTACTAAGCTTAAAGCTTACTCCCTTATCTTTTTCCTTGTTTTATAGTGTCGAAGAGCCAACTCGGGATACGGAGATAAGCAAAGGATCACCCACACTATCAGCACATCTTGGTATAGTTAGAGTTAGCATTTTGAGTATGGCATGTATAGAGTCTAGACTTAGTGAATGTCATATTGTTTTGGCAAAATGTGTTGGCTCATTCAAAGATGAACTATTTGGTGTAAGGCTATAGTTGATGGCTCTTTCTTATTAATCTATGAAAAGATGAGGTTATTCATGATTGTGCAAGTAGTATGATGATTTACTTGGTTTAATTATGCGTGAATGGGTTGAAAGTTTAATGAGAATCATGTTTGTATGAGTTAGGGTGATGGAATGAGCTTGGAAAATAGCCTTGTTCTTGTCCACACGGGTAGACACACGGGCGTGTGTCTAGGCCGTGTGTGACACACGGTCAACCCCATGGGCGTGTGGTTAGGCCGTGTGTCCCATTGCATGCTAGGTTAACAAGTCAGTATGCTCAGTAGTAAACACACGGGCAGAGACACGACCGTGTGTCTCAGCCATGTGGAAGGCACGGCCATAGAGATGGGCGTGTGCCCAGGCTGTGTGTACTCTGCACCTGAAATTAGGAATATAATTCGCCACACAGTCGAAGGACACGGGCGTGCGCCTAGGCCGTGTGACATTTATAGGATGATGAAGTCAGAAACAGAATGCCAAGGTTTTGGCACAGGGGCTAAGACACGGGCATGTCAAGGCTGTGTGAGGGACACGGGCGTATGTCTAGCCGTGTGAAAACCCCTGTAGGTTCGAATTGAAAAATAATTCCACACGGGCGTGGAACACGGGCATGTGATATGCCACACGGGCGTGTCCATTTTTCCACATGGGCGTGTGGACTGTTTAATGAAAAATTTTCTAAGTTCTTCTTGAGATCTTTAAAAGAGTTCGATTTGATCCTGAACCATTCCTAAAGCGTGATTTAAGCCTCGTGGGCTTGTTTAAGAGGTGTTAATAAAAGTTTTAAGTTTGGAGAGGAGAGTCAAGTCTCGGTATTGCAAAATTGTTGGTGTATAAGTCTAGTAATGCCTCGTACCCTGTTCCAGTGTCGAATACGGGTAAGGGGTGTTACATGAAGACCATGCTCCAACCGAGTAGGACCCTCCATCGGCTTCTTCATCCGCTCTACCATCTGCTCTGCCTCTCTCGGACGACATGTCTGCCCCATCATTGGTGTCATTACTTCCTTAAGTGAGGATTTTAGATGTTTTCGCACTCGAGTAGATGATGCATTTGAGCATACTAATAACAATGTTAGTGGTCTAGACTCTAGATAGAAGAAAATATTGCATGTCTCAATTCCCTCCTCCACCTCAAGAAGAGTAGGATGCATATATTTCATTTTCTCATGCATTTTACTAATTTTCATTGCACATTTTCCTATCTCTTTGTTAGAACTTAATTGTAACAGTCCGTTTTTAGTTAAATCAAAATAGTGGTTTCGGGACCACAAATTCGACATCAAAATATTTATTTTATTATTTTATTATCTATAGCATGATAGAAGTACTGTATAATAATTTCGTTAAGAAATTTTACCGTTTGAACACTTAATTTGATAAAAAAGGACTAAATCGCGTAGAGTGCAAAAGTTGAGTTCTAGTATCTAAAGGTATTAAATAGCTATAGAACCTTAAAGTATGAGTCCTTATGTGGTAATTAGACCATAAATGTTGATAGTAGAATATGATGGCTTGGTATAAGTGAAATTTGTAATGTTTTTAAGGTTATAAAAGTAATTTAGTAAATAATGATAAATTAAGTAAATAAAACAAAGTTATCATCTTTATTCCATCACCTTCAACCGAAAATTAGGGCTTAGGAAGCCATTGTTGAGCTTTAGCATTCGGTCTTCTATCCTTGCTTGATTGGTATGTATTTTTATCTCATATTTAATGATTTCTATGTTTTCGGGATCGTTGTAGCTTAATCTAGCTAGCCGGGGAACTAATTTCTGAAACTGTTAAACTATTAGGGTTTTTCCATTAATGAATATGTATGATTTTTTGTAACACCCCTCACCCGTATTCGTCACCAAAATAGGGTTACGGAGCATTACCGAACTTATTACACAATCGAGTATACATTTCTCATACAATTATCAAATTTAAATACAAGTCATTTATAATCATTCATCAAGTCCCTAATACGAGCCTACGAGGCCCAAAACATGCATTAGGAGTGGTTCGGGACTAAACCAATAACTTAGGAAACTTTTAGAAAACTTAGAAAGTGTTTTCAAAATACAGGGGACACACACCCGTGTGGCCCAGCCGTGTGTCTCACACGGCCAAAGACACGTCCGTCCCACAGGTCGTGTGGACAGTCGAAATGGGATCACATGGTCGTGTCCCAGCCCGTGTCCGACCCCGTGTAACTCCCTGACTTGGGTCACACAGCAAACCACACGCCCGTGTGACCAGCCTATGTGCCCTTCGCAATGGCCACACACGCCTGTGTGCCAGGCCGTGTGCTAGGTCGTGCCAAACCTGTAGGCTATACTGACTTATGCCACACGGCCAAGTCACACGCCCGTGTGCTGGGCCGTGTGGAGCATACTGACTTGATTTCTAATTAAACACCAGGGGACACACAGCCGTGTCACTTGACCGTGTGTCACACATGGCTGAGACACACGCCCGTGTCTCTACCCGTGTGGATAAAAATAGGCTATTTTCCAAGCCATCTTTCTCACCCAAATTTCATACACCTACACTAAACCAATTGGCACATAACATGGCATAAATAGGCATCCAACCAATCTCAACAAAGCATAATTCATACCATTTCAATACTAACAACAACAAGGCGCACATGTACCACAATATATGCTATTCCATTCATGCCAATTTCACATTCTCAAATCACTTAAATGGTCACTTTCATTTATGCATCACTTTACCTAAATCACAAGCTTACCAATTCTCAATTATCAACTATATGATACTCAAATTACAAATTCACAAACAACCATTCACCACAAGCATTTACATAGCAATTACCCAATGCATAACAAAGCCATTTGCACATATATATATACACAACCAGATCAACAAAAATAAGCCAAATCACATGGCCAAATACATATCAAACCATTCATCATTTAACTCAAATGGCTAAATCCATTACTAACATATACTAAAATGACCATAATTCCTATACATGCCATATAACCAAAAACATACGTTCAAAAGGACCAAAGTGATAGCTTGATAGTGTGATGAGATCTCTGACGATTCCCAAATCCAAGCAAGCTTTGATATCACTATAAAACACGGAAAAGTAAACAGAGTAAGCTATAAATCTTAGTAAGTTTGTATAGTAATAAACTCAACTTACCATAAATACATAATTATAATAATTGAAAATATCAATAAACAATTCATATTAATCCATAAACCTATGACATATTCGCTTATAAAGTTAGATGTGAAATTCACAATTTTCTTCGATTTAAAGCTTATACGGTTCATGTACATACTTCTGACATCTCGTATCAAACTCATACTCATCTATATCTTTGATATATGTAAACTGAAAAATATATAGGATTTTTCCTATGCAATTTATCACCTTTTTACTTAAATTCGTTGTTAAAACTAAGTAATTGTTTAATAAATTAATGTAATATGTGAAAATATGAAATTAGGACATAGAAATTATTAAAATGTGATTTTATGCATTATTATATAGTTTTCATGCATAAAATAGCTTATTTTATATTTATTTGAACATATTATATTTTTAAGACATAAAATGGGCCATGCATGATTAAATTAAATAATAAAATATAAAATTATATTTAATAATTCATTTTAAAATATTTCATTAATAATTCGGGTTTTAATTATTTATTTATTTTATTATTTGGTCATTTAATTTATTGATTTATTTTGGACAAGTCTAGTAGCTTTGTTGGATTACAAAAACCGTCCAAATTGAAGACCAAGTCAACCCAATTTTGGCTACACATGGCTATCCACATAAAGCACTTTTTGGTTTAATACACAAGGTCCTTGCAATGTTGAAGAAATTAGAGATTTGCCCGAAGATTTACATTTGACCGAGTCTCAGTCCTGAGTTGTTATGGCATTTAAATTACTTAAAAATCAAGCAAAATTCAACTCAAAATCAACTAATCATGGCCGGCCACTCATTGAAGAAGCTTCAAGAGACTAAACCTCTCTATTTTTAGCAAACTACTCTCCTCTCTTCACCTATAAATAAGACTTCATTTCACCATTCCTAATCATCCCTCATCCCTCATCATTCTCTCTTTTCTCTCAATTCTCTTTAGCATTTTCCATTCCCCACGCCTAGCATCATTTCTTCATAGAGATTTTACCAATTAAGCCTCTTAAAGAGCCCTTGGTCGGCCACCTTGGAGAGCCATCAGCAAAGGAGCAAAGCGAAGGAGCGAAGGAGCCTTGTCGGTCAGAGTCTTGGGTAACAGCCACTTGGATTTGGGTTTAATCTTTCTTTTCTTTGATTTAATCTGAAAATGTTTGCTATGTTTTCTTTGTTCTTGTTACAACAATGTTAGCTTAATTTTATTTAAGCTAAGATGATTGCTTTGATTAAATAATATTTATTTGATTCATGCTTATAATGTTTGTGCCTCAATCGATCATGTTTTCAATTAAAATCAAGTCTGTATTTCGTTCATACGTGATTGAAATGCACTTGAATTAGCTGAACGATCCTAACCAGACGACGGCTAGTGGACACATAATTGAAATGTGCATGCTCAATTTAGATCCTAACCTGATTAAATTGCAGGTTGCATAACAACTCTAACCAAGCTCTGTTATCTGCATAGTTGTTATATTTGTGTGATTAAACTATTTCAAACCTAACGCGTCCCTGTTACCTTGCACAAATGCTAAGAAATCCATAGTAAATAAGGATCAGTAAAATGCATATTTACTAAGTAAAGGATTCCAAAAGGACCTAATGTGGTTTCCAAACTCATGAAAGATCGAGTTTCCATGGAATATTTTTCTGAACGTTATTAAGACATGTTGATAATAAATTGAGTTTAATTAAAGTAATTGTCCTAGTTTATTTATGTTATAATTGTTGCGAATTGTGTTTAATTTTGCTAAAATCTATTTCATTCATATAGTTTGCATATTTAGGATAATTTGCATTGGGGATCATTGCATTTAGTTTAATATATTTAATTTTAATCATCACTTCTCAATCATATTGTGTTTTTATTTACCAAGTTGTTAATATAATTTTCCAATTAAGCGATTTAACACAAATACAATCCCTGTGGAGACGATAACTCGACACTTACTTATTACTTGATAACGACTTTGTACACTTGCAAAAACCTCCGCATTACAAGTTTTTGGCGCCGTTGCCGGGGATTGTTAACTGTTGCCATAGTCATTTTTGTAACACCCCAAACCCGGCCTACACGTTACGACCGGATCTGGTATGTCACAAGGAAAGGTAGTTAACAAAATTCGCGATCGTTTAAAAATTTTGAGTTTTGATTATCAGTAGTTTGTGAACCGTTCCTTAATATTTTGGAAAACAGTTATTTGTGTTTTTAGGAAAACTCTGTATTGATCATTTCATCATAGATAATAACCGCATTAAAACAAAAACCAAATTAAAATCCCAGTGGCCTAATTACAGAACATAATCCCGAATTAAAATGAAATTTAAAAGAAAATAACACTTAATTTACTAAAGTGACGACGTATGGCCACCACAGAGTCCACCTCGGCTCCAAATCCTCAAGCTAGGGATTACCTACAAAAGTTAAAGCAGAGGGGGTGAGTCACCGAGACTCAGTGTGCAATTACTCTACATACACCATTACTCGGGCCGAGCCCATTCTTTTTGCCAACCGGGCCTTAGCGTTACAAATCATTTTGGGCGAAGCCCGCACAAAACAGACTGGGCCTTAGCCCTTTTAGCAGAGTATAGCAGATAATCAGATATAAGTGCAATATGATGCAAATCCCAACCCAACCTAGTTTCCATTCGCTACACACCACCCTTACCTGCCAATCACACCAATGGGGATTTCTACAATCAACCCTCACCGCTACACACCATCGATGGTAGTCATGCTGCAGTTAGCTGCTCATCATCAAATTGTGACAGAGTCACTAGACTGAAATGGCATGGCCACCAGAACAGAGTGTGGCAGAGCCACCAGATCAGATTGTGGCAAAAGCCACCAGAACAGATTGTGGCAAGAGCCACCAGAACATATGTGACATAGTCACCAGATACACTTCCCCTTTCATTAATAGCATATGCCCATCCCCATGCAACATAAAATCATGATGTATGGATGCAACAGATATCTATATATATAAGATGTTCAAAGTACATACATAATATTGTCAACATAATCGCTTATATAGCATAATCATAAGTCACTAACCTGATGTCTTGTTTTTACCCTCCATGATAGCCAATACCGAAGTTTCGGCATTTAGTAATACAGATACATATTAACAAAAACAAAAGGCAACGGTGTGAGAATTACACACCTGATAACGCTCAACACTACCTACCAAGGGTATTCTCGTAAATTACCTATTTTGGATTACCCTTTATTGCTCTGATACCAAGTTGAAACACCCCAAACCCGGCCTACCAGCCTCGACCGGATCTGACATGTTCCTTCAGAAAAACTTAACTTTATTTCGTTTCCTGTTCTAGTAAAATAAGTCGATTATTAAAATAAGTTTGAAATTTTAATGAGTTACAAACCAAGTGGTCATTTAAGTTTGTATTTCATTAAAACGTTTCCTTCATATTTTGTAAATTAAAAGAAAATGCCGAATTTTAGGGCTTATTAAGTTGAAAACCGTAAGTTGATTAGGTGATAAAACATCTGAAGTTGTTTTAAAAAAATATTTGATTACTCAATTGTTTACCATCGCATAGACATGAAGTTTAAACGCTAAATTTAAAACAGTTAAATAGTGGCCTTATTACAAATTTAAAATACCAAATAAATCCCGAAAGAAAAGTATGCTAAAGAAAATGCAAAGTTCAACCATGCGGAACCCAAAACCGCTGAGCATGGCCACTACATTCACCTTACCCGGGTGATACTCTATAGAACAATCATAGTCTTTCAATAACTCCACCCACCTTCGCTGTCTCAAATTTAGCTCCTTCTGGGTCAACAAATACTTTAGACTCTTATGGTCCGTATAGATCACTGGCTTTTCTCCATATAAATAATGCCTCCATACTTTTAGCGCGAAAACTACAGCAGCTAATTCCAAGTCATGCGTCGGATAATTAACCTCATGTGGCCTTAATTGCCGAGACACATAAGCGACCACCTTCCCGTCTTGCATAAGAATGCATCCCAATCCTGTGTGAGAAGCATCACAATACACCACAAAATCTTTCCTCGCCTCAGTTTGAATCAAAACGAGCTTCACAAAACCCTCTTAAGCCTCTTGAAGCTCTGCTGCTGCTTATCTGTCCATACGAAAGGTACCTCCTTTCTCAATAATTTCGTCAGAGGTGTTGCTATTGACGAGAACCCTTCGACAAATCTTCTGTAGTAGCCTGCTAACCCCAAGAAACTACGAACCTTCGCCACAGACTACTAGCCTCGACCGGATCTGACATGTTCCTTCAGAAAAACTTAACTTAATTTCGTTTCCTGTTCTAGTAAAATAAGTCGATTATTAAAATAAGTTTGAAATTTTAACGAGTTAGAAACCAAGTTGTCATTCAAGTTTGTATTTCATTAAAACGTTTCCTTCATATTTCGTAAATTAAAAGAAAATGCCAGATTTTAGGGCTTATTAAGTTGAAAACCGTAAGTTGATTAGGTGATAAAAATCTGAAGTTGTTTTAAGAAAATATTTGATTACTCAATTGTTTACCGTCGCATAGACATGAAGTTTAAACGCTAAATTTAAAACAGTTAAATAGTGGCCTTATTACAAAAAATACCAAATAAATCCCGAAAGAAAAGTATGCTAAAGAAAACGCAAAGTTCAACCATGCGAAACCCGAAACCGCTGAGCATGGCCACCCCGTAGTCCTCGCTGACCCGATCCAATATACTAGGCATCACCTGCAAAAAGTTAGCCCACGAAGGGTGAGTCAACAGACCCAATGTATAACGGCTACACCAAAAACCCAACCGATCATAACCTTAACCATAACATTTCAAAATCACATTTAAATAAGATGAAAAATGCAATCCCAAGCCCACCTAGATATCCATCCTCTACACACCACCCGTACCTGCCAATCACACCGTGGGGATTACTAAATCGACCCTCTAACCGCTACACACCCTCGAAGGCAGTCGCTGCAGACAACTACACATCGCCCTTATAATGTGGCATAGCCACCAGATAGTGTGACAGAGTCACCGAATTCATAATATGTGACATAAGTCACCGGATACATAATATGTGACATAAGTCACCTGGATAATGTGGTAAAACCACCTAACACTTCCCTTAATCATTATCACCCATATGCCCATGCAACATACATATTATTCGGATACCATGCAACATACCTTACCCCATAGTCATAACGAAATCACATATATTTCATGTCAAATGTTTATACGTAGTGTTAAAGGATAACGTGCTCGAATACACCGTACTCATCGAATGGTACCCGTAGTCATAATCATTCATATTTCTTATTAACACATGCTTAACATTAAAACTATTAATCTATCGGGAATTTAGTGTAGGGCTACACACCTGATAACAGTGAGAATGACACTCTCAACACCGACACTCTCGCTAGCAGGGATAACAATGATCTGCTTATCCCTTTCCGATGCTGGCCCACACCCCGGTGGCCAATCACGTATGGCAGAAACCGAGCGTTTCTTGAATTTAGGGTAGAAACTACCCTTCTCTCTCCTCCACCGTACTCGCATCCATCGAATATCACTTAATCAGAAACCCGGTTAATCGATATGTAATAATCTAAACGAAAACACATCCATAACTTATCTAAATACCCTTACTGAAATAAATCTGAATCCCGAAGACTCCTCATTTGCCTTTGTCGAACCCTTCCTATAACATCACCGTTAGAATTGGCTAACACTTAAAAGGTATGGCCTTTGGCCGAATACTCCAACCCCCTTACCTTGCTTGATTAAGTCCCGGAATCTATCACCTGCCCTTGAAGGTTGTCGAAATCCCTACATGACTTATGTTAGATTCGGCTTTATTGCATAAAACCTATAAAAGTGGCCCTTGGCCGAATGTTATATCTTGCTTACCTCGAATATCCAAATCCTGAAAGATCTCCTCTAACGTCGGCTACAATAAATTTCGAAACCCACCTTCATGGTTTCGGCCAAAGAGATATAGGGGATTAGAGCCCTTGATTTTGACAGACCAAGAAGGAAAAGAAAAGGAAAACAATCTAAAAAGAAATCCTTACCACGCAACTAGCCCGATTCGGTTTTACAACCACCCTTTAGAGTCGATGCACCAAAAAAAAAAGATTACAAACGATAGATGAAGAATTCGGCTGGAGTACTATTCGATTTTGATGAATCGAAAAGAGAAAGGTATGATATTGAAACTCAAATAAAGATTCGGCTTATAGGGGATTTTGGGAAGAAACTCAATTGAGAGAGATGAACAGATGATGGAACAAGGTTAAGATGAAAAGATGAAAGCTTAAGGGTTTTTGGCTAGAGTATTAGGTGTATTCGGCTTTCAACAAAATAATAGAGAGGAGAAGTTTGGGATTTTAAGAGTTGCGGCAATGGTGAGAATGAAAGAGAGGTTTCGGCTATCACAAGAAAAACAAAGAAGAAAGCTAGGGAGGGGAAACTAGATTCGGCTTAAAAGAAAACAAGTTGAGAGATGAAAGATGAGAGGCAAGTGACCTTAATGGTCTTTTGAAGTTTCGGCCAAGGTCTACCAAGTGAGAAAAGGGTCGATTTCAGTGTGGTTTTGATTATGAAAGAAAAGAGTGAGAACTAGGAGAGAAAGAAGCTGAGTTTCGGCTAAAAGAAAGTGATCGATTTGGCACCCTCTTAGAGTCCCACATTCGGCCACCTCTTCCCTTCTCTCCCACTCCCCCATTTTTCTCCTAATTCTTCTCTTCTCCTCTCATTCAAAAGAGTTTGAATGAGTCAACACTTATCTTCCTTCTTAGCCGAATTTTCAAATGCATTGACCAAGTCTATCACTCATCCATTCAGAGTCCCTGTGCCGTCCAACTCTTCACTCCTTGACGCAAAAAGAACCTCCAAAATGCCCCCTACCGCTCGAACCTAGGTCCCTTCTCAACCCCGAGGCGTCACTCTCTGTGCTCTAAGTGGCGCCTCCTTGCCACTTTACCAACTAGTTCCTTGTGTCATAACCCACACACAAAGTTTCTTAAGGCCTAGCTTCCTTAGCTCCCCTTTCAATGTTTAAAATCAAATATTTTCCTATGGCTCCAACCTACATCCCAAGGTTCCCGAAGCCCCCAAGACACATACAAATCACACCCAAGCATGCTACCACATACATTCAAGTTAAAACGCATAACCCCTAAATCCCGGATATTACAGTTCTACCCCCCTTAAAAATAATTTCGACCTCGAAATTACCTGGCTAGAACAGATGAGGGTATTGCTGCCGCATTGCTTCTTCCGGCTCCCAAGAAGCTTCTTCCGATCCATGGTTACGCCATAACACTTTGACTAGAGGAACTGATTTTCTCCGTAAAACCTTCACATCTCGTTCCAGAATCTGAATCGGCTCTTCCTCGTAGGACAAATCTGGTTTCAGCTCCACCTCCTCAACTGGCACTACATGCGATGGATCTGATCGGTAACGATGTAGCATTGAAACATGAAACACATCGTGCATCTGCTTCAATTCCGAAGGCAACTCTAGCTGGTATGCCACTGGTCTAACTCGCTTCAAAACCCGATAAGGTCCTATAAACTTGGGACTTAACTTACCCTTACGTCCAAATCTCATCACCTTCTTCCAGGGTAAAACTTTTAGAAACACCTGATCTCCCACAGCAAACTCTATTTTTTTCCGCTTGAGATCTGCATACGACTTTTGTCATCGATGCCTCCTTCAACTGCGTGCTAATTACCTTAACCTTTTCTTCCGATTCTGTCACAATCTCCGGACCCAAAACATGATGTTCCCCCAATTCCGTCCAACACGTAGGAGTGCGACACCTCCGTCCATACAGTGCTTCGTACGGGGCCATCCGAATACTTGCTTGATAGTTGTTATTATACGCAAATTTCGCTAAAGGCAAGAACTCTTCCCAGCTTCCTCTGAAGTCTAACACGCAACCCCTCAACATATCTTCTAACACTTGAATTACCCGCTCAGACTGGTCGTCCGTCTGCGGATGAAATACCGTGCTGAAGTCTAACCTGGTGCCTAATGCCTGATGTAGTGATTTCCAAAACCGAGATGTAAACCTCGGATCCCTATCCGAAATAATCGATACTGGCACTCCGTGCAGCCTCACAATTTCTGCCACATACAATTTTGCCAACCTCTGTAGAGAATAGTCAACCTGCACTGGTATGAAATGTGCGGACTTTGTCAACCGATCCACTATCACCCATACCGAGTCCTTCTTAGTAGGCGTAAGAGGAAGCCCACTAACGAAGTCCATGGTAATTCTCTCCCACTTCCACTGCGAAATCTTTATCGGCTGAAGCAAACCCAACGGTACTTGGTGTTCAGCTTTAACCTACTGACACGTTAAGCACTTCCCTACAAATTCTATAACTTCCCGCTTAAGACCAGGCCACCAAAACTGATCCCGTAGATCCCTGTATAACTTACTTCCTCTAGGATGCATAGCATAAGGACTACTATGCGATTCCCGAAGAATTCTCTGCCTTAATTCCTCATCCTTCGGCATATAGACCTTGCCCGAAAAAACACAAAGACTCTATCATTGCTACACCATAATCTTCCAATTCCCCATTCTGCACCTGCCGTAACTTAGCACTCAGATCATCATCTGCCAACTGTCTTTCTTTCACCTAACTCATCCATGTCGGTTTTACTTGTAACTCTGCTAGCAAACTTCTGTCGTCATACAGGCTAAGATGTGCCAACATCGCCCTCAGATCCGACACTACTTTCTAACTTAGGGCATCCGACACTACATTCGCCTTACCCGGGTGATACTCTATAGAACAATCATAGTCTTTCAATAACTCCACCCACCTTCGCTGTCTCAAATTTAGCTCCTTCTGGGTCAACAAATACTTTAGACTCTTATGGTCCGTATAGATCACTGACTTTTCTCCATATAAATAATGCCTCCATACTTTTAGCGCGAAAACCACAGCAGCTAATTCCAAGTCATGCGTCGGATAATTAACCTCATGTGGCCTTAATTGCCGAGATGCATAAGCGACCACCTTCCCGTCTTGTATAAGAACGCATCCCAATCCTGTGTGAGAAGCATCACAATACACCACAAAATCTTTCCCTGCCTCAGGCTGAATCAAAATCGAGCTTCGTCGTAACCCTCTTAAGCCTCTCGAAGCTCTGCTGCTTATCTGTCCATACGAAAGGTACCTCCTTTCTCAACAATTTCGTCGATCAGAGTGCCGCTATTGACGAGAACCCTTCGAAAAATCTTCTGTAGTAGCCTGCTAACCCCAAGAAACTACGAACCTCC
This sequence comes from Gossypium sturtianum, assembly GCA_025698515.1. NCBI lineage: Eukaryota > Viridiplantae > Streptophyta > Magnoliopsida > Malvales > Malvaceae > Gossypium > Gossypium sturtianum. The sequence goes on from CM046950.1 coordinate 123,370,718, forward strand.
ACCATAGACTTAGGTGGTTTCTAATCCAACACTGCCTCAATCTTTCGAGGATCCACCCTTATCCCTTCTGCAGACACCACATGCCCTAAAAACGCAACTTCCTTCAACTGCACTGCACTTGCCGAACTTGGCAAATAGCTTCTTTTCCTTAACACTTGTAATACTACCCGAGATGTTCATCATGTTCTTCCTCGGACTTGGAATACACTAGGATGTCGTCTATAAACACAACGACGAACTGATCCAAGTAGGGTTGGAAAACCCGATTCATCATATCCATGAATGTAGCTGGGCCATTCGTCAATCCGAACGGCATTACTAAGAACTCATAATGCACGTATCTTGTCCGGAAAGCTATCTTATGGATATCTGCTTCCTTCACTTTAAGCTGATGGTATCCCGACCTTAGATCTATCTTTGAGAATACTGCGGCCCCCTTAAGTTGATCGAACAAGTCGTCTATCCTTGGCAAAGGGTACTTGTTCTTGATGGTCAACTTATTCAACTGCCGGTAATCTATGCACATACGCATAGTCTCGTCCTTCTTCTTCACGAATAGGACCGGTGCTCCCCATAGAGACATACTGGGTCGGATAAACCCACGATCAAGCAACTCTTGGATCTGAGCCTTGAGCTCAACTAACTCCTTTGGTGCCATTCTGTACGGAGCGATAGATACTGGCGCTGTACCTGGCAACAAGTCAATCCCAAATTCCACCTCACGATCCGGAGGCAACCCTGGAAGTTCTTCCGGAAAAACATCCACAAACTCTTTTACTGTCCTAACCTCTTCTACAGCTGCTTCCTTAGCCTCCAAGGCACTGACAAACATCAGGAAAGCCATACATCCCTTTCTTACCATCTTCTCTGCCTTAAGGGCAGACACTATATTCGACAGATAATTCCTCCTTTCACCCATCATCACAATCTCATTGTCATCAGAAGTCCTCAACGACAAGCGCTTAGCAGCACAGTCCACATTTGCACGGTACTTCACTAGCCAGTCTATGCCTAAGATTAGGTCAAATTCCCCGAATGGCAACTCCATCAAGTTAGCCGAAAACTGCGCCCCCTGAACTTCTAAAGAAACTTCTCTAAAGAGCTTGTCTACTACTATTATTTGCCCTAAAGGACTAAGTACAGTCATCTTCCTAGGTACAGTCTCAAAGTTCACATGCAGAGTTCCAGACACCTCACTAGCGATGTAAGAATGAGTTGACCCTATATCTATCAGAGCAATAAAGGGTAATCCAAAAATAAGAAACGTACCCGTTATGACGTCAGGTGCATCACCATCCTCCCTCCGACGAACCGCATATACCAGACCTGGCTGTCTCATCTTCGTGTTACCACTACCTCTGCCTGGTGTTCCGCAACCTCTACCAGAACCATTACCTCTGCCAACTGGACCACGACCCCTCGACGGCTGCTGTCCACCTCTGCCAGCCTGATTAAAACCCTGACCTGCTAGTCGGCCCCTATCTGCATCCACCGGACAGTCTCTAATCATATGATCTTTGGACCCACACTTAAAACATCCCCCTGTCTTTTTCCAACATTCTCCCGGGTGCATCTTTCCATACTGAGCACAAGTACGATATTGTCCTCCCGCAGTAACCTGCTGACCTCGCGGCCCATCAACTCTAGGTCTCTTTTGAAAATTCCCGGATGACCCTGAAGACCCATAGTTCCTCTTATTCCTACCACGCCTCTGTCAGCGGTTCTGTCTCTCTCGATGCCTTAACTTCTTCAAATTATCCGAGCCTTATCCACTAAGATTGCAAAGTCTCTTTCCTCTGCGGAGCAATCAACACTCGCATGACTCATCTCTCACCATCCTCGAATCGACACACCGCTCATAATCGTGTAGCTACAATCCCTCGGCATATTGGCTTAACTGTAAAAACTCCGCTTCGTACTTCGCTACCAACTTGCTTCCTTATACTAAATTTAAAAATGCCTTTCTCTGCGAGTTTATGTAGCTAGCTCCGACGTATTTTCCCTCGAACTTAATCTTAAAATACCCCCAATCCACTCGATCTGCAGGGGTACCCTCTCTGACAGTGAGCCACCACTGATAGGCCTCATCCCGAAGCAGTGAAACAGCACCTTTAAGCTTCTCCTCGGCAGTGCAGTCCAAGTCATCCATGATCCTCTCAACTACCTCTAACCAGTACTCCGCTATATTCGGAGCTACCCCAGATACTCCTCTGAAAACCTCGGCTCCATTCGCCCTAAGTCTCTCAGATACTGACTTTCGAGCCTCATTTCCCAAACTAGCTCCAGCTACTCGCTCTAAAACTCGCAGCATAGCCTGTGATACAACGTCATCTCCTCCTGTCTGCTCCTGAAATTCCGCCCCTACAGCCAGTGGCGGTGCCTCATTTTTAGAACCCTGACTAGACCTGACTGGTTCCGACACAGTCATCCTGCCTCTGCCGCGTCCACGAGTATTGCGACCACGTCCCCTAGAACTCATGTCTATCATCGCGGTTTATCTGTTTTTACGAATTTTTTATGCATTAGGATCTTTTCACTTCTTGTTTAAAGAGAAGTTTTATGCAATAGAGTTTTAATCAGTGGTTTTTCCGTAGAAGTACACATATACCTAAAGTCCATAATATAGTTTCCCTATAGCTATTATCTAAAGCATCATACATTAACATATTTAAACAAATTTACTAACAACAGTACTTACCTGGCGAACCTCGGTCGAGAACTCGGGTGCCATGCTTCCATAGAACCATTTTAACCAAAGATTTTCAAAAACCCATTTTGGCTCAAATTTTGAAAATGTTGTGGGCTTCAAAACCCAAGGCCGAGTGTTTAAAACTGGGCTCTGATACCAAGTTGAAACACCCCAAACCCGGCCTACCAGCCTCGACCAGATCTGACATGTTCCTTCAGAAAAACTTAACTTAATTTCGTTTCCTGTTCTAGTAAAATAAGTCGATTATTAAAACAAGTTTGAAATTTTAACGAGTTAGAAACCAAGTTGTCATTCAAGTTTGTATTTCATTAAAACGTTTCCATCATATTTTGTAAATTAAAAGAAAATGCCGGATTTTAGGGCTTATTAAGTTGAAAACCGTAAGTTGATTAGGTGATAAAACATCTGAAGTTGTTTTAAGAAAATATTTGATTACTCAATTGTTTATCGTCGCATAGACATGAAGTTTAAACGCTAAATTTAAAACAGTTAAATAGTGGCCTTATTACAAATTTAAAATACCAAATAAATCTCGAAAGAAAAGTATGCTAAAGAAAACACAAAGTTCAACCATGCGGAACCCAAAACTGCTGAGCATGGCCACCCCGTAGTCCTCGCTGACCCGATCCAATATACTAGGTATCACCTGCAAAAAGTTAGCCCACGAAGGGTGAGTCAACAGACCTAATGTATAACGGCTACACCAAAAACCCAACCGATCATAACCTTAACCATAACATTTCAAAATCACATTTAAATAAGATGAAAAATGCAATCCCGAGCCCACCTAGATATCCATCCTCTACACACCATCCGTACCTGCCAATCACACCGTGGGGATTACTAAATCGACCCTCCAACCGCTACACACCCTCGAAGGCAGTCGCTGCAGACAACTACACATCGCCCTTATAATGTGGCATAGCCACCAGATAGTGTGACAGAGTCATCGAATTCATAATATGTGACATAAGTCACCGGATACATAATATGTGACATAAGTCACCGGATAATGTGGTAAAAACCACCGGAACACTTCCCCTTAATCATTATCACCCATATGCCCATGCAACATACATATTATTCAGATACCATGCAACATACCTTACCCCATAGTCATAACGAAATCACATATATTTCATGTCAAATGTTTATACGTAGTGTTAAAGGATAACGTGCACTGAATACAATCGTACTCACCGAATGGTACCCGTAGTCATAATCATTCATATTTCTTATTAACACATGTTTAACATTAAAACTATTAATCTATCGGGAATTTAGTGTAGGGCTACACACCTGATAATAGTGAGAATGACACTCTCAACACCGACACTCTCGCTAGCAGGGATAACAATGATCTGCTTATCCCTTTCCGATCTTTGGCCGCCCACACCCCGCAATCACGTCACGTAGAAACCGAGCGTTTCTTAAATTTAGGGTACAAACTACCCTTTCTCTCCTCCACTGGTACTCACATCCATCGAATATCACTTAATCAGAAACCCGGTTAATCGATATGTAATAATCTAAACGAAAACACATCCATAACTTATCTAAATACCCTTACCGAAATAGATCTCAATCCCGAAGACTCATCCTTTGCCTTTGTCGAACCCTTCTTATAACATCACCGTTAGAATCGGCTAACACTTAAAAGGTATGGCCTTTGGCCGAATACTCCAACCCCCTTACCTTGCTTGATTAAGTCCCAGAATCTATCACCTGCCCTTGAAGGTTGCCGAAATCCCTACATGACTTATGTTAGATTCGGCTTTATTGCATAAAACCTATAAAAGTGGCCCTTGGCCGAATGTTATATCTTGCTTACCTCGAATATCCAAATCCCGAAAGATCTCCTCTAACGTCGGCTACAATAAATTCTGAAACCCACCTTCATGGTTTCGGCCAAAGAGATATAAGGGATTAGAGCCCTTGATTTCGACAGACCAAGAAGGAAAAGAAAAGGAAAACAATCTAAAAAGAAATCCTTACCACGCAACTAGCCCGATTCGATTTTACAACCACCCTTGAGAGTCGATGCACCAAAAAAAAAAGATTACAAACGATAGATGAAGAATTCGGCTAGAGTACTATTCGATTTTGATGAATCCAAAAGAAAAAGGTATGATGGTGAAACTCAAATAAAGATTCGGCTTATAGGGGATTTTGGGAAGAAACTCAATTGAGAGAGATGAAAAGATGATGGAACAAGGTTAAGATGAAAAGATGAAAGCTTAAGGGTTTTTGGCTAGAGTATTAGGTGTATTCGGCTTTCAACAAAAGAATGGAGAGGAGAAGTTTGGGATTTTAAGAGTTGCGGCAATGGTGAGAATGAAAGAGAGGTTTCGGCTATCACAAGAAAAACAAAGAAGAAAGCTAGGGAGGGGAAACTAGATTCGGCTTAAAAGAAAACAAGTTAAGAGATGAAAGATGAGAGGCAAGTGACCTTAATGGTCTTTTGAAGTTTCAGCCAAGGTCTACCAAGTGAGAAAAGGGTCGATTTCAGTGTGGTTTTGATTATGAAAGAAAATAGTGAGAACTAGGAGAGAAAGAAGCTGAGTTTCGGCTAAAAGAAAGTGACCGATTTGGCACCCTCTTAGAGTCCCACATTCGGCCACCTCTTCCCTTCTCTCCAACTCCCCAATTTTTCTCCTAATTCTTCTCTTCTCCTCTCATTCAAAAGAGTTTGAATGAGTCAACACTTATCTTCCTTCTTAGCCGAATTTTCAAATGCATTGACCAAGTCTATCACTCATCCATTCAGAGTCTCTGTGCCGTCCAACTCTTCACTCCCCTTGACGCAAAAAGAACCTCCAAAATGCTCCCCCTACCGCTCGAACCTAGGTCCCTTCTCAACCCCTGAGGCATCACTCTCCTGTGCTCTAAGTGGCGCCTCCCTTGCCACTTTACCAGCTGGTTCCTTGTGTCATAACCCACACACAAAGTTTCTTAAGACCTAGCTTCCTTAGCTCCCCTTTCAATGTTTAAAATCAAATATTTTCCTATGGCTCCAACCTACATCCCAAGGTTCCCGAAGCCCCCAAGACACATACAAATCACACCCAAGCATGCTACCACATACATTCAAGTTAAAACGCATAACCCCTAAATTTGCACCCGTAATGATCTTTCCGAAGGCCTAATGTCGTCCTGAGCGACTCGGCTACCACTTTCGGTCATTACTAAACTATTGGGCCTAAAACTTGATTTCAGCCCATTTGGGCCCACACACTCGTGTGGCCTAACTAGCACAAATTTAGCCACAGATATGAGATTCACCTAGTCCAGTCTAATATATACTATACAATCATACAATCTACTCATATGGGCCCACAGGCCTGTTGGGCCTACTTGGCCCCTATCAGCCCATCGTGGCCCAAACAACATCAACCCACAAGAACACTAACGATGGCCTCAACTATCGCGTCGAGGCCCCCACACGTGCACTCGCATGCTCGTGTGGCTACTATCGCCGTGTGACCGGCATTCGGCATTTGCCGCTCTACAACTAGAGTAGAGAGAATACACATCTGATAGGAATATGGTTCTAATCCGCGCTCTGACCACTCCTGTGCCCAAACGCCAACCAAGGTATATCCTTCCTCCCATCATAGATAGCTCTATATATAGACAGCTTCTCACCTTCCTTCTTTGTATCTTTCCGATGTGGGATCCCTCCGCTAGCAGAGTTTAAATCCAACTCAAACTCTGACCGTCCAATCCGCAAAATAAATACTCCCTTGTTGATCCCGAGACTTGAACCTCAGACCTCTTACCAGCTGTAACGCCACCTTGCCACTAGGCCACAAGCTCCTCTTGTGTCTTAAAACATGCCCAACTACAAATAAGTCTATGGCCAAGGTCTAAATTCATTTAATAAAATAATCTAAAAGAAATACAAGTTCCACGCCTTGAACCTTGGACCTCCTTCCTTCCTTGTGGCGTCACTCCCTTGCTCCCTAAGTGGCGTCACTTTGCCACTACACCACACACTCCACTTGTGTCATTTTCCTCCACATTTTAATCTTAAAGCCTACTACTAACTCCCAGGGTTTTATTCACCTAAAACCAAAATTTTCCTAAAGCCTAAATTTGATACCGGGACTTCATAGAAGCCCCCTAACCTTCCAAAATCACTCACCTAATAGGTCCAACTTGCACTAATGCCGATCTCTTGATCTTAAAATTTTAAGCGCTACTACGCTCAAGGCCTATTGGGCCCAATCCTACTAGGCCCAATTTCAGGATGTTACAATTTTTTTGTTAAATTATTTACTTTCAATTTGGTTTATTTCTAACATTACTGACTTATTCTTTTTAATTTTGTGAGTTTCTTTTCAGGTGTTTATGAGCATAGATCAGATTATCGATTTACTCCCTGTAGACCCTGAAATTGAGCGAACTTTCAAACAAAGAAGACGTGAACGAATAGCTCAAAGACAAGTCGAGATGGACCTTGGAAATCAGAATCAAGACCAAGGTAATGAAGTCGATCGTGTACGAAATCCCATCCTCATTGTTGATGATAGAGATCGATGCATCAGACAATATGCTATGCCACTTTTCAGTAAGTTAAATCCAGGAATTAGAAGGCCGGATATTGAGGCAACCCAATTTGAATTGAAACAAATGATGTTTCAGATGCTCCAAACGATGGGCCAATTCAGTGGTATGCCCACGGAAGATCCACATCTCCATCTTCGATTATTTATGGGGGTGAGTGATTCATTCAAGATAGTCGATGTGACTGAAGATGCATTGAGGTTAAAGTTATTTCCGTACTCGTTACGAGATCGAGCACGAGCATGGCTCAATTCATTGCCACCAAGTTCCATGTCTACATGGCAAGAATTAGCAGAGAGATTTTTGGTTAAGTATTTCCTGCCTAGCAAAAACGCTAAGTTGAGGATCGAGATCACAACTTTGCAACAATTGGATGACCAGTCTTTGTATGAGGCTTGGGAGCGATTCAAGGAGTTACTTCGTAAGTTTCCTCATCATGGGATTCCTCATTGTATCCAATTGGAGACATTCTATAATGGTCTCAATGCACATACAAGATTGATGGTAGATGCTTCTGCGAATGGTGCAATTTTGTCTAAGTCTTATAATGAGGCTTATGAGATCATCGACAGGATCGCAAGTAATAACTATCAGTGGCCAACAAATCGAATAGCTTCAGGAAGACGTGTAGCCGGAGTTCATGAAGTTGACGCCATTACTTCGTTATCAGCTTAGGTATCGTCTATTTCCTCTATGTTAAAACAGTTTACCGCTAATAGTGCTAATAATTTTGTAGCTCAGCCACCAAGTCCGTTTGAAATAGTTTCATGTGTGTACTATGGGAAAGGTTATTCTTTTGAGAATTGTCCATCAAATCCCGAGTTAGTGTACTATGTGGGGAACCAACATCAAAATAGGAGTGGACAAGGACCCCAGTCCAATTTCTACAATCCTTAAGGGCGTAATCATCCTAATTTTTCTTGGAGCAACCAAGGATATGGACCGAACAACAACTTATTGCAGCATAGACCAAACCAATCTCAAGGGTTTAACCAGCATGCTCCAAAACCACCTCAAGCTGAGGCATCAAACAGTTTGGAGAACTTGTTGAAAGCGTACATGGAAAAGAATGATGATTTGATCTAAAGCCAAGCAGCAATATTGAAAAATTTGGAAAACCAAATGGGTTAGTTAGCTACAGAGCTTCGTAATAGACTGCAAGGAACCTTGCTGTAACACCCCATACCCTAGTCCGAGGCTTAGACCGAATACGAGACATTACTATGCTTGAACTTGCTTAATCATGTACTTATGGGCTATAAAATTTTGTTCTGAATTAAGAACTTCTCTTTCTTAATCAACTTGTACTTTTCATGGGCCTACGAGGCATTAAACTCATGTCCGTAACTTTCGGAACTCAATCGAAAACTTTTCATTGAAACAGGGGTCACACGCCCATGTGAGTTGGGACACGCCCGTGTAACCCTAAGACACGCCCATGTCTCCCAACCGTGCTTAAAACTCGAGCTTACTGCCAAATTTCACACGGCCATGGCACGCCTGTGGTCCTAGCCCGTGTGTAAAACCTTAGCATTCTGACTTATAACACACGGCCATGGCACGCCTGTGGACTTAGACCGTGTACTACATCTTGATATACTGACTTATTTCACACGACCGGGCACACGCCCATGTTCTAACCGTGTTTCATGCACGGCCTTAACACACAGCCGTGGGATTAATCCGTGGTCTATCCTTACTTATAAGACTAAGGTGCGGTTCACATACGGCCTGACACACACGCTGTGTGTCTAACTGTGTGGGCACTCGTGAGGCTATTTACCAAGCCAATTGCCACCCTGAAATTAAGATCCAATTCATACTCATTTTCAACAACTCAATACTACATCATTCATGAATAATACTACATGTTTCTTTGATAATTATAAACATACACACTTGGCCAATCACTTAGCCATATACAAAAAAATAACAAACTTAATAGCCTATACTTGCCCCTTTCTAAGACATATACTCAAAATGAAATGTTAATAAAACAACTTGGCTATACCAAAATAGCGATTGATAGTGTGCTCCGAGCTCCGATGAGGGTGATCCTCGATATTAGCTTGGCGGGACTACATAGAAAGAAAGAATGAAAGACATAAGCATTTAGCTTAGTAAGTTTGCATAATACACATAGCAACATTCTTACTTAATATAGACCATTTGATATAAACAATGGCATCATAAATTCAGCTATATAAAGCTTACTTACTCATACTTGATTCTTACATAACTCATGAAACTTACTAGTCTCATACTTGATAGGCAAACAAAGTACATGTATCACTAGATCACATTGATCAGCATACTTGAACATAATACTCATAATTTCTAATTCATCATTCATAACATGAATAATATTCTTTTTCACTTGATAATAACCTTACTTACTTAGCTTTCTTATTCTCTCTTTGGAGCTTAACTCGTTTTCCCGATGAATTTATATGAATAACCGAGGATACTAAATCTTATCTAAATTTTGAGGCCATGACTTAACATGGACTTATACGAAGTCTTTCTTGTTCTCACCAATGCCATGCCTTAACTTGGACTTATATGGGATCTCTTTCTCTTGATAACTTTTCAATGCCAAGCTTTCCTTGGTCTTACATGATAACTTGTTCAATGCCAAGCTTGCCTTGGACTTACATGATAACTTATTCAATGCCAAGCTTGCCTTGGACTTACATGATAACTTATTCAATGCCAAGCTTGCCTTGGACTTACATGATAACTTATTCAATGTCAAGATTGCCTTGGACTTACATGATATCTTGCTTACTTGCCGATGCCATGCCTCGACTTGGTCTTATACGGATTTTCTTGTTTCATGTGGTAGATTGAGTATCCTAAGTTATTCAACTTCAATCGGGGATTTCTCATGCTTGATCTCATTAATTTCTTTATTTAACATAACATTAAACATTTTTTCATAATAACATTGTACATTGTACTAAACAATTTAATGATATAAATCATAAAGCTTAGAAATCATACAAACTTACCTCAATATACAAAATGTAGCTAGGTATGGAATTTAGTCCTCGACCTTGTTCTTGCCTCGGCTTCGATCCGAGCTTCGTTTTTCTTGATCTATTGTCATAAATAGATCATTTAATATTCACATTGACTAAATTGACCCTTTGCTCATACTTGGGCAAAATTACTATTTTGTCCCTATACTTTCTTATATTTGCACTTTTTCCCCAAGGCTCGTAAAATAATTTTCATTCAACTTTCTTAGACTACATGCTTAGCTGATTCATTTTCTCTACTATAACAATCCTCAATTCTCACTATTTCTACTATGTATGAACAATCTCATAACTTTTACAAACTAGTCCCTATGCTCATTTTCCATGAAATTCACTTAGAAAAAGATGTTTATCTAACATCAAACTCTCATAAACTTCCCTAAAACATAATTTAACAAGCATATCATTCATGGGTAGATTTTTGAACTTGCATCTTAGCTAACTTTATCGCTAAAAATAGCTAATTCGTAATACGAGAACTTCGAAAATACGAAGAATATTAAAAACGGGGCTAAGATGAACTTACTAGCAAGCTTGAAAAAATGAAGAACCCTAGCTATGGAGTTTTCAAATTTTCGGCAATGGAAGGAAGAAGATGAAGGAAAATTTTATCATCTTTTTCCTATTTTAATCACTTATTAGACAAATGACCAAAATGCCCTTCTCTTTAAAAATTTCTATTTTACTAACTCATGTCCATTTTTGTCCAAAATTTATGATTTGGGCAAATTGCTATTTAAGGACTTATAATTTCTATTATAAATCTATTTCATACAAAATGCTTCTAGAAACTCACATTTTACAACTTTTGCAATTTGGTCCTTTTTGACCATTCAACTTCAATTTAGCAAAATTGCTTCATGAAACTTTCACACTAACATGCAAACATGGCATGAACCTTAAAAAATCTTAAATTCACCTTGGATTCATGGTCTCGCACCACTATTCTGACTAGGCCCTAAATCGGGCTGTTACACTTACTGAGCAATACTGAGAATCCAAGAAATTTGGGTAAAGAACATATCAAGGCAGTGGCATTGTGAAGTGGTAAAATTCTGGAACCTCGATTGATTGATGTCAAAGATAAGCCCGTTGAGAAGATTCAACCAGCTGTTGAAATTCCTACACCAAAAGAGTCAGAATCTACAAAGAATGACAAGGAAAATCTTAACTTGGTGAATTCAGATACTTTAACATCTTCTTTGGATGCAGATTTACCTACTCAGAAGAGTTATCCGATTCAACCGAAAGTTCCATCACCTCCATATCCGCAAAGATTGGAGGCTTTAGAACAGGAGGTGTAATTTAAGAAGTTTTTGGATGTTCTGAAGTAGATACACATCAATATTCTGTTGGTGGAGGCTTTAGAACAAATGCCAAATTATGTGAAGCTTATGAAGGATATACTGTCCAAGAAAAAATGATTGAGTGAGTATAACACTATTGCCTTGACAAAGGAGTGCAGTGCGTTCTTACAGAACAAACTGCCACCGAAATTGAAGGACCCAGGAAGCTTTACTATACCCTGTAACATTAGTGAATCTTACTGTGGTAAAGCTTTGTGTGATTTAGGAGCGAGTATCAACTTGATGCATAAGTCTATTTTCAAAGTGCTAGGGATAGGAGAAGTAAGACCTACAACTGTGGCGCTTCAGCTAGCGAATCGATCTTTAGCATATCCCAAGGGAAAGATCAAGGATGTTTTGGTAAGAGTCGATAAATTTATTTTTCCTATTGATTTCATTGTCTTAGATTTTGAAGCAGATAAGAAAGTGTCGATCATCCTTGGGAGACCTTTCTTAGCCACAGGAAGAACGTTAATTGATGTGAAGAAAGGTGAAATCACCATGCGAGTTTAAGACAATCAGGTAACCTTTAACATTCTTAAAGAAATGAAATTTCTCGATCCGACAGAAGAGTGTTCAGATATGGAAGAGATAGAGACCTTGGTTTCTATGGAAAGCAATTTTGAAGAAGATCCATTGGAGAAAGCCTTAGATCTTGACCCTTGGAGGATGAAGAAGGTGAAGAAAACATGGCTTTGATGGAAGACAATCTGAGAAATTTTATTCAATCCGCACGGTTTGAACCGTTAGAGTTAGAAGTCAGAGAGTTTGTGTAACCCAAGCTGTCAATTGAAGAACCACCTAAACTCGAACTAAAGGTACTTCCTTCCCATTTGAAGTATGTTTATTTAGGTGATTGTTCCACTTTGCCTGTGATTATTTCAGCAGAACTGACAAAAGATCAAGAGGAGCAATTAATTGTTATTCTAAAGAAATTTAAGAAAGCAATTGGTTAGACAATAGCTGATATTCGAGGTATAATTCCTTCTTTTTGCATGCATAAAATTATTTTAGAAGAAGGTGAAAGAGCTCGAATTGATGGGCAAAGGAGGCTCAATCGTATTATGAAAGAAGTTATGAGAAAGGAAGTGATAAAATGGTTAGATGCAGGAATCATCTATCCTATTTTAGATAGTTCGTGGGTAAGTCCGGTGCAGTGTGTGCCGAAGAAAGGCGGAATCACGATTATTGAAAATGAGCGTAACGAGTTGATTCCAACGAGAACTGTTACTGGTTGGAGAATTTGTATTGATTACAAGAAGTTGAATAAAGCCATTCAGAAGGACCATTTTCCGTTGCCTTTTATGGATCATATGTTAGATCGACTGGCAGGTAATGAATTCTATTGTATTTTATATGGCTATTCGGGATATAACCAAATAGCTGTAGCACCATAGGACCAACATAAAACAACCTTTACTTGTCCATACGGTACGTTTGGTTTTAGGTGAATGCCTTTTGGTTTATGCAATGCACCTATAACATTTCGACGATGCATGATGGCAATATTCACTGATATGGTTGAAAATTTTGTTGAGGTTTTCATGGATGATTTTTCTATTTTTGGTAACACTTATGATATTTGTTTGAGTAATTTGGCTAAGGTACTGAAGAAATGCGAAGAGACGAATCTTGTCCTTAACTGGGAAAAATGCCATTTTATGGTTAAGGAACGGATTGTCTTAGGGCATAAAATCTCAAAGAGAGGAATTGAAGTTGATAAAGCAAAGATAGACGTAATTGAAAGATTACCAGCCCCAATTAATGTGAAAGGAGTCAGAAGTTTCTTAGGCCATGCCGGTTTTTACTGAAGGTTTATCAAAGATTTCTCGAAAATTTCCAAACCGTTGTGTTTGTTGTTAGAGAAAGATACAGTGTTTGATTTCAACAAAGCATGTTTGGAAGCTTTTGAAGATCTAAAAAAAGGTTAATCTCAGCCCCAATAATCGTTACACCTTATTGGAGCTCACCTTTTGAGTTGATGTGTGATGCAAGTGATTATGCCGTTGGAGCTGTGATGGGTCAAAGAAGAAACAAAGTGTTTCACTCTATTTAATATGCAAGTAGAACTTTCACGGGAGCCCAACTCAATTATACGGTAATTGAAAAGGAACTCTTTGCTATAGTTTTTGCTTTTGAAAATTTTCGCTCATATCTTATAGGTACCAAAGTTATAGTATTTACTGACCATGCGGCCATTAAATACTTGCTCACGAAGAAAGATGCGAAACCGAGGGTAATTCGTTGGATACTTTTACTTCAATAATTTGACCTTGAGATCCAAGACAGAAAAGGTGTCAAAAATCAAATAGTTGATCATCTATCGAGGTTGGAGCAAGATTAAGTAACTCGATCATGTATGCCTATCAACGAGAATTTCCCAGATGAACACTTATTTGAGGTAAGTCAAATTCATGAAACACCTTGGTTTGCTGATTTTTCCAATTATCTTGCATGTGGAATAATTCCTCAAGAAATGACATACCAACAAAGGAAAAAATTCCTTCATGATAGTTGGTATTATTTTTGGGAGGATCTATTTTTGTTTAAACAATGTGCAGTTAATATAATCCGAAAGTGTGTAGTTGAAAGTGAGATTGCTAAGATCTTATATCATTGTCATTCATCTCCAAGTGGGGGACACTTTGGTAGTTCACGTATTGCAGCAAAGATTTTGCAAGCAGGTTTCTTTTGGCCTACACTATTTAAAGATGCTTATGCTTATGTGAAGAACTGTGATAAATGCCAAAGGATTGGAAATATATCAAGGAGGAATGAGATGCCCTTGAAAAACATTTTGGAGATTTAATTATTCGATGTATGGGGCATTGACTTCTTAGGCCCGTTTCCTTCTTCCTGTGGGAACAAATACATCTTAGTTGCTGTGGACTATGTATCCAAGTGGGTTGAAGCTGAAGCATACCCTACAAATGATGCTAAGGTAGTCATGCGATTCCTACATAAGCATGTGTTTACACGATTTGGGACACCAAGAGCTATTATTAGTGATGAAGGTTCTCACTTTTTGAACAAAAGGCTTAAGTGGTTGCTTGACAAATATGATGTGAAGCACAAGATTGCTACTACCTATCACCCCCAGTCTAATGGGCAAGTTGAAAGAGTGAACCGTGAAATCAAAGGTATCCTTGAAAGGGTAGTACGCCCTAGCAGAAAAGATCTGTCTCGAAGGCTCAATGATGCATTATGGGCCTATCGAACAGCATTTAAGAAACCATTAGGAATGACTCCTTATGGGTTAGTCTTTGGAAAGGCATGTCATTTGCCATTAGAGTTGGAGAATAGAGCTCACTGGGCTTTGAAGTAGTTGAACTTTGATTTTAAGCAAGCCGGTGAGAGAAGGATGTTACAACTTGATGAGTTGGAAGAGCTGGGGTTGTTTTCCTATGAGAATGCCAAAATGTGTAAATAAAGATCAAAGAGATGGCATGATAGTCATATACAACCTCGCGAGTGTAAAGAAGGTCAGAAGGTTTTGTTGTTTAATTCAAGGTTGAAGTTATTTCCTAGAAAGCTTAAATCCTGATGGAAAGGACCCTATACAATCTACCGAGTTTATCCTTATGGAGCTATTGAATTATACGATAATTACGGAGGTGCGTGTAAATTTAATAGTCAACGTCTCAAACACTACTGGGTTAGTGAAGTTGAGCGAGTTGAATCTTCGTTCAAATTAACAGACCCTTGATTTTTTATGAACTCGTTTTGTAAATAAATAAATAATTAGAACTTATTTTCTTAACTTATTACATTTAATTAATTCTGTCTAAGGAGATTGAAACTTAAGCAGGACCGCTGTGACCCCTCCAACCTTTCCTGGGAATTAATTTAATGTAATTTGTTAAGAAGAAATTTTCTAATTAAGATTTAAAATTTTTAAGTTTCATTTGTTTTGCTTAAATTTTAATTTTTTATGTTAATAACGGGGGTCAAATTTGGCCCAAGTACTAATCAGTTTTTTTTCTTGAGTAAGTTTGTAAATACAGTCTGAGTTTGAGGCCCACGACAGCAAAAAAGAGGGAAAAATCCATACTTTGCCACCACTCCTATTACTTGTCGCCCAAGTAACCTTAATGTAGCTAAATTTTCGCTACATATTGCCCTAATTCTTCCCTATATAAAGTTCTCTTCATTCTACTATTTTTCATATCCCTCAAAGCAATTTGCTTAACCCTAAAAATCCCTAAATCTCCTTCTTGTGCCGCTAGCCTCAAATCCCGAAAGAAACCCTAGTTTCTCTTCCCTTTTTGTCGAAATCACCTATTGCCGCCGCAAGAAGATTGCCGAAGCACCAACATTACTGCTGCACATCGCTGTTGTCACTGCCGCACACTGCTGTTACTGTTGCACACTATCGTTGTCACCGCACCATCCTTGCCATTGCAAGATTTTCATTGTAGCAAGTCCTTACCCACCTTGCTGATTTCTCTTTTCCCCTAGTGCAGAAACTTTGCCAAATTCTCAAGAAAAGATACACCTAACCAAAACATACTTCATTTACAAGCCAAATCAATTGGCTAAATCCATCATAAACATATAATCATATTAACCACAACTCCTATACATGTCATATAACCAAATACATAAATTCAAAAGTACCAAAATGATAGCTTGATAGTGTGATGAGATCTTCAACAACTCCTAATCCGGGCAAGCTTCGAAAACACTATAAAACACAGAAAAGTAAACAGAGTAAGCTATTAAGCTTAGTAAGCTCGTACAGTTAATAAGTAAAACTTACCATTCCTTCACCATTTAAGTAATATAAACATAATATACTACAAAACTATTTAATCACAAGGTTAACATTTATTCATTCACATAATTAATCATGAACTCACAAATTTCATGAATTCAATGCTCATATGAATTTCGTACATACCTATACTGATACGTATCTATCCCTCACCATTTCATATATTTAATATACCCGTTGAACCATTTGGAATAATATCGGATACTTGGGAATCTCGCACCCTAAGTGCCAATACATAGCCGAAGCTATCTCAATCTCATATCTCATATAATGCTCACTCTCGAGCTATCAACTGGTTTGCTCACACAAGCTGACGATCAAGATATAACTACACGGTGCTGCTCACACAAGCTGACGAGGATCCGCAACACATGCCGGATAACTCAGCCACCGGTAGAACGTACGGACCAGCACCCAAACACAATAACCCCTAATGACATGTCATTTGTATCCTATCTATTCCTAAGGTTCAACCGGGATTTAACATTGTCGAATCTTCATCAAACATTTCCGTAAGATCACATTCACAATTAATTCAATAATAAAGCATTTAAAACACAATTATATTAATGCTTATTAACATACGAACTTACCTCGATCACAAAAATGACGAAATGGATTGACTAGTCCAATACTTTATTTTTCCCTCAATCTAGATCTAAACTTCGCTTTTCTTGATCTATATATAATCAAATTTAACTTATTCAATTATCATTCAATTCAATTTATCCCAAAAAGCATATTATGAAAAAATTACACTGTTGCCTCTAATATTTCAACATATTTACAATTTAATCCCTAGCTCATAAAAATACAAATTCATGCAATATGTTCCCTACCCATGCAAGCCAAGTTTCCCTTATTATCATAGTAGCCCATATTTTTCATTATTTCTCGCATTTACCACATAATTTTCATTTTTTACAAATAAATCCCTAGTTTGCAATTTCACCCAAAAATCACTTAACAAATGTTATTTATCTAACAACAACCATTCATTTTCTATCATCAAACTTCAAAATACACATATATTCATCAATGTTAAAACCCTAAACCTTTAACATTTTTGCAAATTAGTCCCTGGGCTAGCTAGATTAAGCTACAACGACTCCAAAAGTATAGAAATCATTAAAAACTGAGTCAAAATCACTTACATGCACTAGTGTCAATGGCCGAACCTTTGAACCCTATAAAAATGGCTTCCTTCTTCTAATTTTTGATTGAGTAAATGAAGAAGAAAGATGATACTTTCTTTTATTTTATTTAATTAACACTTATTTACTACTTTACATAATTATCCTTAAAACTTAATCAAAATTTCAAAAATGCCAAGCCAATATCATCCACTATCTAATTAATGGGCTAATTATCACATAAGGACTTCCTCTTTAAGCTTCCATAGCTATTAGACACCTTTAGCTAATAGAACTCAAGTTTTACACTTTACGCGATTTAGTCCTTTTATCAAATTGAGCACTCAAACTATAAAATTTCTTAACGAAATTTTACACAATCATACTATCATGCTGTAGACCTCAAAATGATAATAAAATAAAATATTTTGACCTCGGATTTATGGTTCTGAAACCACTATTCTGATTTGACTAAAAATGAGTTGTTACAACTCTCCCCCCTTAGGAATTTTTGTCCCCGAAAATTTTACCAGAAAATGGGTTAGGGTATTGTTTCCTCATAGCTTCCTCGGATTCCCTGTAACACCCCTAACCCGTATCCGTCGCCGAATTAGGGTTAAAGGCGTTACTGGATAGATCGAAAACATTTTTAGAAGTTCATACATTCATCCATCAATCTCAAACATAATGTCCCTTAATACGGTCAACGAGACCTAAAATATGCTTATAAATTGGGTCGGGACTAAACCGGAACACATACGAAATTTCACGAAAATTTAAAACTTTTCTAAGTTTCAGGGGTTACACGCCCGTGTAGGCAAGCCGTGTGTCTCCCACGGCTGCTGGACACCACCGTGTGTCTTCCCCGTGGTCAAAACTAACCTCACATCCACGGCCACCAAGCACGCCCGTGTGCCTTGGCCGTGGTCGAATCTGACTTCACATCCACGGCCACCAAGCATGCCCGTGTGCCTTGGTCGTGGTCGAATCTGACTATACACCCACAGCCACCCAGCACCCCGTGTGCTAAGGTCGTGTACTCTTAGGCCATATACTGACTTTCTCACATGGCTACTAGACACGCCCGTGTGTCTTGGCCGTGTGCTATTAGGCTAGCTACTGACTTAGCCCCACTGTCACTAGGCACGCCTGCAGTGTGCCTTAACCGTGTGGCAAAAAGCAGGACCACTTGCCACCCACACAAGGGTCAAACCTACAAGCACATTTAAGCATACTTCCACACACAAATTGGCAACCAATTTTCATGTCAAATGATCAACATATCATCTTATATCATCTCATTTCTAACATGTCAACTTAGGAACTAAATTACACAACTTGAACACATTCAATATCAAACATGATTCATCCCCAAATTCAATAAATCATACTAGCATCATACCATCACTAAGATTACCATTCATAAGACATTTTCTTTACTCACAAGCTATACCAAAATATGCACCATATATCAAAGCCACACATGCATTTTACCAACATTTATCTCGCCACATCACATGGCTATTTACACATCTCAAACATGTCTTACAAAAATAGCCTATACATTCCATATTTCAACTACGTACATCTTTCCCAAAAGTACCAAAATAGATTGCCGATAGTGTGATAGAGAATGCTGACGATCCCAAGATCCGAGCAAGCTCTACTGACACTGTAAAACAGAGAAACAATCACACAGTAAGCTTTCATAGCTTAGTAAGTCCGTAATATAATACATGTAATTCAACCATTCAAGTCAATATACAAAAATAAGCCATCACTTAGATTAATTTACCAATGATACACCAACTCAACTATACTCAATGCTCACATAGCATTCCATCCATCTACTTTCATATTTACCAACACATAGATATCATACGTTCCTTAACCAACACATAGTTATCATACATACCTTAGTCGACACATAGTTATCATACATACCTTAGCCAACACATAGTTACTCACCATCCAAGCTACTCAATTGCTCGACTTTACGTTTTGGTCAACCTTTACTATTCTTTTGATTTGTTCGCACACTTAGTGCAAATCTTCATAGTCGAAACATAATTATCCTCGCACACTTAGTGCCTCAACATAAACCAAACTCATTTCGGTATCGCACGCACAGTGCTGATTCGATAAGCCAAAGCTTCTATCTTTTCGCACACACAGTGCTAATCATCTCTATTTCGTTTCTAATTTCGCACACTTAGTGCCCTCTAATTCAATCCCGCACATAGCATTTTCTAATCTCATAATTATATATATATTCATTTAATTCACATCACAAAGATATAATTTATAGCTAATATCACATCCGAACTTACATCAATATCGCACACACAGTGCTAACCACAAAGCCGAAGTTTATATTATTTCGTACATACAGTGCTAATCATCTCGGTCACATTTCCGAATATGCACATTTAGTGCCACATAACTCGAGCTCTCACATAGCATTTACAATTTGATATATCATACCATTCACTTCATAACATTAAGCATAGTTAATTACAAGCATTATGTCCGGACTTACCTCGGACGTCATAATACCGAAACGGTCGATTAATCGAGCACTTTGTCTTTGCCTCAATCTCGATACGAACCTCTCCTCTCTTGGTCTATACACATTCAAATTTAATCCATTCAATCACCAAATCATTCATTTTATTCCAAACACACATATTTAGGGCATTTTACAAAATAACCCTTATTTTATCACATTTCGACACTTTAGTCCATAATTCACAAAATCACAAAATACACAAAATCATCATATACTCATGCTTAGCCGAATGTTCTTGTATCTCATACAAGTCCAAACATTTCATTTATTTTACAATTTAGTCCCTAAAATTACACTTTTCTCAATTTAGCTCAATTTACTCAATTTCACCAAAAACCCCAATTCAAAATATGTTAATCCAACACTAAGCTTTCATATTTTACCAACTATGAACACAAAGCTCACATGTTCATTAATAGCACATCTCAAAATCTTCACCAATTCACAAAATTGAAGCATGGGTTTTAAAGAGCACAAAGCAACGATCACAAAAACGTAGAAATTATCAAAAACTGAAATCAAAACATACCTCAATTTGCTTGAACAAGGGCCGAATACCTAGCTTTCTTATTTCTTTCTCTTTTCTTTTTGTTTCGGTGCAAAAAAGATGATAAAAACATGGCTTTTGATATTTATATAATAACATTATATTATACTATTATTTTAACATTTATAATTAATATATATATATATAAACTATATATATATTAATCATGATGCCACCCACTATCATTATTTTTGGGCTATTTACACCATAAAACCTCCAAAATATAAAGACATCCACAATTAAGCACTTTTACAAATACCACACAGCTTTTGCATTTTATGCGATTAAATCCTTTTTCTCAAATTGAACACACAATCGATAAAATCTTCACACAGTAAATTTCACACAAAGCAAATCACATCATCAGAACTCGAAAATAATATTAAAATATTATTCTGATCTCGAATTTGTGGTCTCAAAACCACTGTCCTGACTAGGGTCTAAACCGGGCTGTTAGATTCCCACGTAGCTTTTTTGATACCGTCGTTGCCACAAAACCTTCACTAAATCTATGCTCTTATTTCTTAGCTCTTTATCCTCTCGAGCTAAAATTCTGATCGGTTCTTCACTATATGTCATATTAGGCTGAATTTCAATCTCTGTCAGAGAAATTACGTGTGACGAGTCTAATCTATATCGACGTATGTAACACTCCTAACCCGTATCCGTCACCGAATTAGGGTTAAAGGCGTTATCGGACAGATCAGAAACATTTTTAGAAATTCTATAATATCCTTCAATCGGGGTCTCTGTATTTTGTGTGTTCGCATGTGTTATTGTGCCTACTGTGCTAGTTTAGCATGTTTTGGGGTCCAGGTATGACCTCGGGTTAGGCCTGAGACATGGCAAAAATTTTTGTTTTAGTACTTAGGAAGAGGGAGCTAAGGAAGTTAGGGGTTAAAAGAAATTGTCGGAGGGTTTAGACATAAGTAACCTAGTGGCAAAGTGGCAAAGGAGGCGCCACTAAGGTACCAGGAAGGTGACGCCACATGCAGGGAAGGAGAGCTCAGGTTCGAGCAGCAGAAATCCCACTTTCTACTTATTCTTTTTCACACCAAGTTGAGAAGAAGGTGTGCTCAGAAGGGACTCTGTTGGGAGGATGTGGATTAAGTTAACAGATTTAAAATATGTGGAGAGGAGAAATTATAGGAGTGGGACTCATTCAAATTCGTTGGAATGAGTGGATGAGAGGAACTCAAGGAGGGATGAAGGGGACGGCAGGTGTTTGAGTAGGAGTAGGTTGTGTAGCCAAATTTTTGGGTTGTGGAGTGAGGTTGGGAAGCATTCAGTTTTGGTGCTTAGGAAATGGGTGTGCCGAATGTCTGTGGTGGTCTTGGGGAACATTTCGGCTAGTTGGGAGAGCTCCTTTCTCTTGCGTTTAGGGTCATAAACCGAAACCCCTCTCACTTATCTTCTCATTATTGCTTTTTCTTTCTTTCGGCAACTTTGGTACTTGGCCAAACCAAACCCTGTTCCTTTTGAAGAGCCAAAACTTGATAGCCATTCTCTCCTCTTCTTTTCATGTGCATTCATTATTGACTGAAACTTCCTCTTTGCCGAATCCACCTTTGTTCACTTCTCTTCTTCCTATTTTGTTAAAAGCCGAAACCAACACCCATTCTCCAGTCGATATCTTTCTTCCCTCTTTCAAATCTCCTTGTGTCGAAACTTCTTCAATTCTCCTTTGCCGAATCCCTTCAATACCATTCCATTTTTCTTCTTTATCTCTTTTATCTTCAAAAAGCCGAAAGTCTTGTTGTTCTCTTTCGTTTCCATCAAGTACTTTGGCCGAATACTTTGCTCATAAGCCCTTCTCTTCTTGCGATTTCTCTTCATCATATTAAGTGCCGATCTTTGGTGGTTGGTGGCCGAATCAGTCATTAAGGTAAGGGGGCGACAATCCCTTTTGGTTTCAGGATTCATGCTAAGGTCGAATGGTACTTGGATTGCTAATGATGCGTTTAAGTCGATTGTAGGGAGGAGTACAACCTGATGCGGTAGATCTTTGGGATTTGGGTGCCGATCTAGGTAAGGGCTCTAGCGTTTGGATCTGTTTCTTATTCTTTCAAAAGCCGAAGGCTAATCATATTTGTATGCTAGTGCTTAGTCGATTGCAAGGGAGGTTCATCGCATAGTTTCGGGATTTGGTTGGAAACCAAATCGACATTAAGGTAAGGTGCTACCTTCATGCGACATATCTTCAGGATTTTGGTGATTAAGCCGATGGCTATAATATTAAAAGTATGTATTGGCCGATTGTAGGAAAGGTGAAGGCAACGTTTCGGGATCTCGCTAGTTTCGTGTAGTTTTGGGATTTCACTTAGATCTACAAATAGTCAGGTGTGTAACGCTTACACACTTCGTTAGTATGATATGTTTATTATGTTACTGTTAATAGCCATTGAAATCGGTAATTATGCCTTGTGGGCATGAGCGTGGACTCCGGGTAAGTCCCCTGATTATGGATCTCGATATATGCTATCATGTCATTGTTTAATGCTATGCCATGTGTTATTTGCATCATCATACGTTATTATGCCACGATTGATATGGACATGATGGTGGGATTGTTGAGAGGAGGGGGAAGAATTATTTGGACTCACCGATGTGGTTTTGACCACCACGACGGGGTTGGCCCCGCTTGATACTATTATTTGTGACTAAGTCCCAGTGGTTTTGACCACCAGTGGTTTTGACCAAATATATGATATTGTGACTACGGTCACCAGTGGTTTTGACCACATATGGATATTGTGACTTGTCCCAGTGGTTTGGTACCACAGTGGGTTGGCCCCACATGTTGATTACGGGATTGTCATCAGTGGTTTTGACCATACGATGGGTTGGCCCCATCACTTGATTTGTGACTACGATCACCAGTGGTTTTGACCACACTTATATATATATGTGACTTCGGTCACCAGTGGTTTTGACCACACGGGGTAGATAAAGGAGATCGGATGGTTAGGTTATGGGGTTGTATGATTTGCATGTTTTACTGATGATTTGCGTAAGTGTTTGCACTATCGGGTTGGGGATTTATACACTGAGTCTCGGTGACTCACCCTTTCCCTTATATTTTGCAGATGAGGCATAGATCGCGGATATGGAGCCGGGGAGGACTTGAGGTGGCCATGCATCTAAATTTTAGGTTTAACTTTAAATTACTACTTCGGGTTATTTTTTACTTAAATTTGGTTTTGGTTTTTTTTGTAATAAGGCCGCTAAGTTTTATTTTGGGTTTTATTTCTGGATTTTATTTTACCTATCTTATGCTTGTGATTAACAATTTGATATTGCTTAAGTAACCGGATAAATAGCAACATTTTCAAAAACTATACTCTATTTCGGGATTTTCAAACGTTGCCATCGGGTAACATTATTCATAAGGTAATAACAAAGGTAATATAGATGATTTTCAAACCTAAATTTTCAAACAACTCCAAACACAAATGGTTCTTAACTCGACTATGCTTAACTCACTTGGTTTTTAATAAGTATCGAAAGGTTTTCCAAAACTATAAACAACAAATGGATTTCCAACAAAAGAGGGTTTTCCCGGGTTTTAAAGCAACCAAAAATGATTTCAACTATACTCTACACGGGGTTTTCTAACCTTTTAAAGGTAAAGGAGTTTTCAATAGAAATAAATCGACAAACTTGTTTTACTCAAAACGTTTTCACTCCGTAATATGCCAGATTCGGTTGTGGTGTGGTGACCGGGTTTGGGGTGTTACAATTTTAGTATCAGAGCCAAGGTCAACAGCTCGGCTGTGGGCCCGAGGCCCAAAAATGTTTTAAAATGGATTGTGGAAAGGTTTTATGGGAAAAGTATAGTGGTGAAAGCATGGCACCGAGTCTCCGGCACCGATCCGCACAGGTAAGTACCCCAAATTATTTCTTATTGATGTTATGATTATGATAATATGGGCATGACTAAATAGTAGTAGGAACTACTTTAGAGATCTGAACTGTAGGATGGTATGAACTTGCGAAACAATCCCTGTATTAAATTTCCCATAAGACTGTGCTTTAATAAACAGTGGAATAAAGTCTAATGCATAAAACTTGTAGTCAGATCAATTCGTATTGGTAATCATGAGTGCACGTGGACGTGGGCGTAATACACGTGGGCGAGGTAGAGGTAGGATGACGATGGTCGAACCGGTCGGTGCGGACATGGGTCGAAAGCGAGGTACCACCGCCGCCACCGTGAGCACGCAAATTTCGAGGATCGACGGGTGGTGATGACGCAGTGTCACAGGCAATGCTGTGGGTTCTAGAGAGAGTCACGGGTGCAGGTGTTGGAACGGGAGCTAGGAAATCTGTGTCCAAATGACTCAGGGTTAATGGTGCCGAGGTATTTAGTGGTGTATCCGGCGTGGCACCTAGTATGGCAGAATATTGGTTGGAGGCGATGGAACGCATCATGGATGACCTGGACTTCTCGGCTGAGGAGAAGCTGAAGGGTATAGTATCTTTGCTTCGAGATGAGTCATATCAGTGGTGGCTCACGGTTAGGGACGGAGCGATGGCGGATGACATTACCTGGGAATTCTTTAGAGCAGCCTATCAGAGGAAGTACATTGGGGCTAGTTACATTGATGCGCAGCGCAAGGCGTTCCTGAACCTGGTCCAGGGAAAGTAAGATCAGATCGAGAATATGAGGCGAATTTCTTCTACTGAGTCGGTATGCACGGGGTATTGTGGGCACGGAGCATGAGCGTTGTGTCGATTGAGGATGGGCCGAGAGGCAGTGCGGATGTTAATTGCCCCACAACAGAAAGAGAGTTTGCGCCTTAGTGGAAAAGGCCAAAGTTGCTGAGGAGGTGAAACAGTCCGTAAGGCGGAATCAGGATAAGGGTTGGAATAAGAGGAATTCTAGATCATCAGGGTCTGCCAGGAATCAGCAGAAAAGGGCGAGGTATGGTGGGCCAAATCAAGCTGCTAGGCCTGCCGCTGTTAACACTCAGTTGCCGCCACGATGTGCTCGGTGTGGAAAGTCTCACACGGGGGAGTGTTGGACTGGAAATAGGGGATGCTTTGAGTGTGGATCGATGGGGCACCGAGTGAGGGACTGTCCACAAAGATCAGCTAGGTTGTAGTCTGGGGATCAGAATCGTACACAGATCAGGAGGGATGGTCAGCAGCCTCAGAGGGGTCGTGGTGTAGCCAGGAGAGGTAATGGCTCTGGTAGAGGCCGTGGAGCACCGGGCGGAGGTGTAGGTGGTGCAGAGGCGAGACAGCCTGGATTGGTCTATGCAGCGAGGCGTCGAGAGGAGGGCGACGCACCGAACGTCATAACTGGTATGTTCTTAATCTTTGGTCTACCTTATAATGCTTTGATTGATGTGGGTTCGACGCACTCGTATATTGCCAGTAGCATAGCGGAAACAATGAACTTAGACTTTGAGATTACTTCTAGGGAGATGACAGTAATAAGCCCTCTAGGTCACTCTGTAGAAGTAAATAAACTATATAGGGATGTACCCCTAGAACCTCAAGGGGTCGTGTTTTTGGCTGACTTGATGGAACTGCCGTTTGGGGAGTTCGATCTGATTCTCGGGATGGATTGGCTAGTAAAGTACCAGGCCAATTTAGATTACGCAGCAAAGCGCATGGTGTTGAAGACAGTGGAAGGCGAAGAGGTGGTGATGATAGGTAATAGGAGAGATTACCTATCCAATGTGGTCTCTGCGCTGAAGGCGGAGAAAATGGTTAGGAAAGGTTGTGAGGCATTTATGGTGCATGTCTGTGCTTTGGAAGCCAAGGATGCAGCTGTGGAGAATGTTCGAACTGTGGGGGAGTTTGCTGATGTATTCCCAGAGGAACTTCCGGGTTTGCCCCCTGACCGCGAGGTTGAGTTCGGTATAGACTTGTTACTCGGAACCGTGCCAGTGTCTATTGCCCCGTATAGGATGGCGCCAAAGAATTGGTGGAGTTAAAGGCTCGATTCGGGAGTTCTTTGGGCGAGGTTTCATCCGACCGAGTGTATCACCTTGGGGAGCACTGTGCTTTTTGTTAAGAAGAAAGACGGTACTATGCGGATGTGTATAGACTACCGCCAGCTGAATAAGTTGACGATCAAAAACAAGTATTCGTTGCCCAGGATAGACGACTTATTTGATCAGCTTAAGGGTGTATCGGTATTCTCTAAGATAGATCTTATGTCGGGGTATCATCAACTCAAGGTGAAGGAGGCTGATATCCATAAAATGTCGTTTCATACTCGGTATGGGCATTACGAGTTTCTGGTGATGCCATTCGGGTTGACCAATGCGCCGGCAGCATTCATGGACATGATGAATCGGGTGTTTCAGCCGTATTTGGATCGGTTCGTCGTAGTGTTTATAGACGACATTTTGGTGTACTCGAAAATCAAGAGGAGCATGATGCGCATCTACGGGTGGTTCTACAGATTCTGAGGGAGAAGCAACTATTCGCTAAGTTTAGTAAGTGCGAGTTCTAGCTTAAGGAGGTAACTTTCTTGGATCATGTGGTACCAGCTGAGGGGATTAGGGTGGATCCTCGTAAGATCGAGGCAGTGTTGGATTAGAAACCACCTAAGTCAGTTGCAGAGATTCAAAGTTTTCTGGGTTTGGCAGGATACTATAGGAGGTTCGTGCAAGGTTTTTCTTTGATCGCAGCGCCGCTGACTAAGTTGTTGAGAAAAGGGGTTCCGTTTGTGTGGTCTGAGAAATAGCAAGAAAGTTTTGACAAGTTGAAGAAGATTCTGACTGAAGCTCCGATTTTAATTCAGCCTGAGGCAGGGAAGGAATTCACGGTCTATTGTGATGCATCACATACTGGCTTCGGGTGTGTGCTGATGCAAGACGGGAAAGTGGTAGCGTCTGCATCTTGAAAGTTAAGGCCTCATGAGGGTAACTACCCGACACATGACTTGGAGTTGGCTGCAGTGGTTTTCGCCTTGAAGATTTGGAGGCATTACTTGTATGGGGAAAAGTCGATCGTCTACACGGATCACAAGAGTCCGAAGTACCTCTTGACTCAGAAAGATTTAAATTTGAGGCAGCGAAGGTGGATCGAGTTGTTGAAGGACTACGACTGCTCGATTGAGTACCATCCGGGTAAGGCTAACATAGTAACTGATGCGTTGAGCCGTAAGGTGGTAGCAGACTTGAGAGCGATGTTTGCTCACCTTAGTCTATATGACGACGGGAGTCTTTTGGCAGAATTGCAAGTAAGGCCGACTTGGATTGATCAGGTTAAGGACAAACAGCTGATAGATGAGGTTTTGAGTGCTTGGAGGTTGCAAGTGCAGAATGGCGAATCGGAGGGTTACAGCTTGGGCAGTGATGGAGTACTGTGTTTTCAGGGGAAAGTATGTATGCCAAAGGATGTTGAATTGAGACAGCAGATTCTTCAGGAAGCTCATAGTAGCCCATACGCTATGCATCCTGGAGGCAGTAAGATGTATCGTGATTTGAGGAAACAGTTCTGGTGGCCGGGTCTTAAACGGGAAGTAATTGAGTTTGTGAGTAAGTGTTTGACATGCCAGCAAGTTAAAGCTGAGCATCAATTACCGTCAGGACTGTTGCAGCCGGTAAAGATCTCGCAGTGGAAGTGGGAAAGGATTACGATGGATTTCGTCAGTGGGCTACCCCTTACGCCTAGCAAGAAAGACTCGGTTTGGGTAATTGTGGATCGTCTGACTAAATCGGCTCATTTCATACCAGTCCGAGTTGACTTTTCTCTCCAGAAGTTAGCCAAGTTGTATGTGGCAGAGATAGTAAGGTTGCATGGAGTGCCAGTGTCAATTTTCTCGGATAGGGATCCCATGTTCACGTCGAGGTTCTGGAAAGCTTTGCATCAGGCATTGGGTACGAGGTTGGATTTCAGCACGGCTTTTCATCCGCAATCGATGGATACCGCGAGAGGGTAATCCAAATTTTGGAAGATATGTTAAGAAGCTGTGTTCGGATTTCAGCGGTAGTTGGGAAGAGTATCTACCATTGGCGAGTTCGCTTATAACAACGATTATCAGCGAGTATTCGAATGGCACCATATGAGGCACTGTATGGACGGAAATGTCGTACTCTGACGTGTTGGACAGAATTAGGTGAACGGCAAATGTTGGGTCCGGAGTTGGTGATAGAAACAGAGGATAAGGTTAAGGTGATTCGGACTCGTCTTAAGGAAGCATCGGACGACAGCGAAGTCGTCGATCTTAAGCGTAGGGATATAGAGTATGCAGTGGGTGACAAGGTCTTCCTGAAGGTATCGCCATGGAAAAAGGTGTTGAGATTTGGGCGAAAAGGCAAGCTAAGTCCTAGGTTTATTGGGCCATATACGGTGTTGAAGTGAGTGGGACCAGTAGCTTATCAGCTCGAGTTACCCGTAGAGTTAAGTCAGATTCACGACGTGTTTCATGTTTCAATGCTTAGGCGCTATCGATCAGATCCGTCGCATGTTGTGCCAGTTGCGGAGATAGAGGTGAGCTCAGACTTGTCTTTCGAGGAGGAGCCGGTATGGATTTTGGATCGGGATGTCAAGGTTCTGCGTAGGAAGTCAGTTCCCTTGGTGAAAGTATTATGGCAGAACCATGGTACGGAGGAGGCCACGTAGGAACCAGAGGACGTGATACGGCAGCAATACCCTCAACTCTTCTGACCAGGTAATTTCGAGGCCGAAATTATTTTTAAGGGGGTAGAACTGTAATATCCTTAAATCAGGGTCTCTGCATTTTGTGTGTTTGCATGTGTTATTGTGCCTACTGTGCTAGTTTAGCATGTTTTGGGGTCCAGGTATGACCTCGGGTTAGGCCTGAGACATGGAAAAAATTTTTGTTTTAGTACTTAGGAAGAGGGAGCTAAGGAAGTTAGGGGTTAAAAGAAATTGTCTGAGGGTTTAGACACAAGTAACCTAGTGGCAAAGTGGCAAAGGAGGCGCCACTAAGGTACCAGGAAGGTGACGCCACATGCAGGGAAGGAGAGCTCAGGTTCGAGTAGCAGAAATCCCACTTTCTGCTTATTCTTTTTCACGCCAAGTTGAGAAGGAGGTGTGCTCAGAAGGGACTCTGTTGGGAGGATGTGGATTAAGTTAACAGATTTAAAATATGTGGAGAGGAGAAATTATAGGAGTGGGACTCATTCAAATTCGTTTGAAAGAGTGGATGAGAGGAACTCAAGGAGGGATGAAGGGGACGGTAGGTGTTTGAGTAGGAGTAAGTCGTGTAGCCGAATTTTTGGGTTGTGGAGTGAGGTTGGGAAGCATTCGGTTTTGGTGCTTGGGAAGGGGGTGTGCCGAATGTCTGTGGTGGTCTTGGGGAACATTTCGGCTAGTGGGGAGAGCTCCTTTCTCTTGCGTTTAGGGTCATAAACCGAAACCCCTCTCACTTATCTTCTCATTATTGCTTTTTCATTCTTTCGGCAACTTTGGTACTTGGTCGAACCAAACCTTGTTCCTTTAGAAGAGCCGAAACTTGATAGCCATTCTCTCCTCTTCTTTTCATGTGCATTCATTATTGAACGAAACTTCCTCTTTGCCGAATCCACCTTTGTTCACTTCTCTTCTTCCTATTTTGTTCAAAGCCGAAACCAACACCCATTCTTCAGTCGATATCTTTCTTCCCTCTTTCAAATCTCCTTGTGCCGAAACTTCTTCCATTCTCCTTTGCCGAATCCCTTCAATACCATTCCATTTTTCTTCTTTATCTCTTTTATCTTCAAAAAGCCGAAAGTCTTGTTGTTCTCTTTCGTTTCCATCAAGTACTTTGGCCGAATACTTTGCTCATAAGCCATTTTCTTCTTGCGATTTCTCTTCATCATATTAAGTGCCGATCTTTGGTGGTTGGTGGCCGAATCAGTCATTAAGGTAAGGGGGCGACAATCCCTTTTGGTTTTGGGATTCATGCTAAGGCTGAATGGTACTTGGATTGCTAATGATGCGTTTAAGTCGATTGTAGGGAGGAGTACAACCTGATGCGGTAGATCTTCGGGATTTTGGTGCCGATCTAGGTAAGGGCTCTAGCGTTTGGATCTATTTCTTATTCTTTCAAAAGCCGAAGGCTAATCATGTTTGTATGCTAGTGCTTGGCCGATTGCAAGGGAGGTTCATCGCATAGTTTCGGGATTTGGTTGGAAACCAAATCGACATTAAGGTAAGGTGCTACCTTCATGCGACATATCTTTGGGATTTTGGTGATTAAGCCGAATGGCTATAATATTAAAAGTATGTGTTGGCCGATTGTAGGAAAGGTGAAGGGAACGTTTTGGGATCTCGCTAGTTTCGCGTAGTTTCGGAATTTCGCTTAGATCTACAAATAGTCAGGTGTGTAACGCTTACACACTTTGTTAGTATGATATGTTTATTATGTTACTGTTAATAGCCATTGAAACCGGTAATTATGCCTTGTGGGCATGAGCGTGGACTCCGGGTAAGTCCCCTGATTATGGATCTCGATATATGCTATCATGTCATTGTTTAATGCTATGCCATGTGTTATTTGCATCATCATACGTTATTATGCCACGATTGATATGGACATGATGGTGGGATTGTTGAGAGGAGGGGGAAGAATTATTTGGACTATCACCAGTGGTTTTGACCACACGACGGGTTGGCCCCGTCTTGATACTATTATTTGTGACTAAGTCCCAGTGGTTTTGACCACCAGTGGTTTTGACCACATATATGATATTGTGACTACGATCACCAGTGGTTTTGACCACATATGGATATTGTGACTCGTCCCAGTGGTTTGGTACCACAGTGGGTTGGCCCCACATGTTGATTACGGGATTGTCATCAGTGGTTTTGACCACACTTATATATATATGTGACTTCGGTCACCAGTGGTTTTGACCACCAGTGGTTTTGACCACACGGGGTAGATAAAGGAGATCGGATGGTTAGGTTATGGGGTTGCATGATTTGCATGTTTTACTGATGATTTGCGTAAGTGTTTGCACTATCGGGTTGGGGATTTATACACTGAGTCTCGGTGACTCACCCCTTCCCTTATATTTTGCAGATGAGGCATAGATCACGGATATGGAGCTGGGGAGGACTCGAGGTGGCCATGCATCTAAATTTTAGGTTTAACTTTAAATTACTACTTCGGGTTATATTTTACTTAAATTTGGTTTTGGTTTTTTTGTAATAAGGCCATAAGTATTATTTTGGGTTTTATTTACGGATTTTATTTTACCTATCTTATGCTTGTGATTAACAATTTGATATTGCTTAAGTAACCGGATAAATAGCAACGTTTTCAAAAACTATACTCTATTTCGGGATTTTCAAACGTTGCCATCGGGTAACATTATTCATAAGGTAATAACAAAGGTAATATAGATGATTTTCAAACCTAAATTTTCAAACAACTCCAAACACAAATGGTTCTTAACTCGACTATGCTTAACTCACTTGGTTTTTAATAAGTATCGAAAGGTTTTCCAAAACTATAAACAACAAATGGATTTCCAACAAAAGAGGGTTTTTCCGGGTTTTAAAGCAACCAAAAACGATTTCAACTATACTCTAGACGGGGTTTTCTAACCTTTTAAACGGTAAAGGAGTTTTCAATAGAAATAAATCGGCAAACTTGTTCTACTCAAAACGTTTTCACTCCGTAACATGCCAGATTCGGTCGTGGTGTGGTGACCGGGTTTGGGGTGTTACAAATTCATACATTCATCCATCAATCTCAAACATAATGTCCTTTAATACGGTCAACGAGACCTAAAACATACTTATAACCGGGTCGGGACTAAACCGAATCACATACAGACATTCTCAGAAATTTAAAACTTTTCTAAATTTCAGGGGTTACACGCCCGTGTAGGCAGACCGTGTGCCTCCCACGGCTGCTGGACACCCCCGTGTGTCCTCCTCGTGGTTGAATCTGACTTTACTCCATGGCCACCAAGCACGCCCGTCTACCTTGGCTGTAGTCGAATTTGACTTCACATCCACGGCCACCAAGCACGCCCGTGTGCTAAGGCCGCGTCCTCTAAGGCCATATACTGAATTTTTCACACGGTTACTACACACGCCCGTGTGTCTTGGCCGTGTGCTCCTAGGCTAGCTACTAACTTAGCCCCACGGTCACTAGGCACGCCTGCGTGTTACCTGGCACTGTGTGACATTATAGGCCATTTGCAAGGCCAAAATGCCACCCAATGGGTCTTACCTACAAGCAAAATCATCAAGACATCTCATGCCTATTTGACAACCAAGAACATACCAAAATAACCATCCAAATTACAAGACTAAAACTCATCTCATCACAAGCATAATTCATTCATTTGCTTAATCAAAACTTGACCATTTCATGTATCAAATAACTATGCCAAAAACGTACTTCATATATCACATTCATTCAAACAAATTCTCAACTTATAACTAGCCAAATCACATGCCAAAGTTCATATAACAAACTCATATCAAATACTAGCCTATACATGCCATATCTAGCTATATACATATCCAAATAGTACCAAAATGAGTTTAGTAGTGTGATGACGATCCTTGACGGTCCCGAGCCTTCAGTAGCTTTGACGACCTATAAAACAGAGAAAACGCACACAGAGTAAGCTTTCCAAAAGCTTAATAAGTCATAATACAAATAAACTTAACATAAAAGGCATATATGCATAAGGTACATTGGCACATAACATTTACTTAGCAAACTATCACATATTTGCTTTGGTTTATATACTTGGCCACAATTGCCACATTCATCCATTCAAGAATTATGTATATATATACATAACTCTTTCATAATCATTCTTGCATCTCATTCTCGTTCTCATATTCAATCATACTTTTCTTCAAATCAAAGTCATATAGGTACTTACCTTTTATACACACTTAGTGTACATACCAAACGTACCTGAAATGAATATACATTCACGTAATTATTCATAGCTCGGATTTGCTCATTGAACCGTTCAGAATCTAATAGGATACTCAAAAACTCAGAATAATCGTACAATGCCAACGTCCCAGACGAGGTCTTACATGTAATCGGATATCAATGCCACTGTCCTAGACAAGGTCTTACACGAATCAATATGATGCCAACATCCCAGACGTGGTCTTACACGAATCAATACAATCTCGATGTCCCAGACATGGTCTTACACGTAAAGCTCATATCGATAACGACGTCCCAGACGTGTTCTTACATGAATATCAAATCAACGCCAACGTCCCGGACGTGGTCTTACATGATAAAACAGAATAGATACCTTTGTATTCCTAAGTTCATACGGAATTTCTCAGACTTATCACTATCTCAACCTTATCTCGAAATTCATATACATAACATCTTGTAAGCATTCATTATCATCAATAGTCATATGTATATGCTCAATTCAATACAATTACATTTATTAGCAATATGACTTACCTCGGATTCGATTTATCGGAAATGGAAACGGCTACTCGGTTACTTTCGCTTTCCCGCGATCTAAGTCCGTTTTCCTCGGTTCTTGATCTATACATATTCAGAATTAACTCTTTTATTCACTAATTCATTCAATTCAGTCCAAGGACACACATTTAGGGCTATTTGCAAATTAACCCTCACATTTGCACAATTTATCAATTTAGTCCATTTTTCTAAAAACATCAAATTCACAAAATCATCATACATCCTAGCTTACCCGAATGTATATATATAACATACAAGTCCATATTTTCCATCAAATTTGCAATTTAGTCCTTCAAATTACTATTTTCTCAATTTAGCCCTAATTAGTCAATTTCATCAAAAATCCAAAGACAAAATATGTTAATCTAACACATATATTACATATTTCATCAACTAACATCACAAAGCTTACAAAATCATCAATGGCACATTTCAAAATCATCATCAATTCACAAAATTAAGACATGGGTTTTGAAGTATTAGAAGCAACGATTTCAAAAACGTAGAAATTATCAAAAACCGAACAAAAACTAACCTTGAATCAAGCTTAAACCTAGTCGAATAAAGCTTGTTCTTTTTCTTTTCTTTTCTTTGAATTTTCGGCACAAAGATGATAAGAAATGGCCAATTTCATGCATTTGTTAAAACATAATATACTTAATACATGAATGACATAATTAACCTTATAATATAAACTTATAAAACATATCTTTAGAGGTTAATATAGACCATAACCGTCCACTATCTATAGTAATTGACTAATTGCCACATAAGGCCCTTACAAACAAAAGCCATCTCAATATAACCATTTAACATATAACATGCAAATTTCCCATTTAATGCAATTCAATCCTTTTTTTGTCAAATTAAACACACAAACGGACAAATTAACTTTTTAAACTTTAGTACATGCATAATCACTTATCAGAGACACAGAAAATACTACTAAAATATTATTCGAACTCGGATTTGTGGTCCCGAAACCACTGTTCTGACTAGGGTATAAATCGGACTGTTACAATTCTCCCCCTTACGAATTTTTGTCCCCAAAAATCTTACCATTAAACAAAATCGGATATTGTTGTCTCATTGAATCTTCCGACTCCCACGTTGCCTCTTCAATTTCGTGTCGATTCCATAATACTTTCTCTAATGAAATTTTCTTATTTCTCAACTCTTTTACTTCACGAGCTAAGATACGGATCGGTTCCTCTTCGTATGACATATCAGATCGGATTTCAATTTCAGATGGGGTATTCACATGCGACGGATCGGATCGATATCTACGGAGCATCGAGACATGGAATACATTATGTATCTTTTCTAGCTCGAAAGGCAACAACAATCGATATGCAACAGGTCCAACTCGCTCAATGATTTCCTACGACCCGATAAATCTTGAACTCAACTTGCCTTTACATCCGAAACGAAGTACTTTCTTCCATGGTGACACTTTCAGAAATACTTTGTCGCCGATCTTAAATTCTATATCTTTTCATTTTAGGTCCGCATAAGACTTCTGACAATCAGATGTTGCTTTCAAACAATCTCAGATCAATTTCACTTTATGTTCTGAATCTTTTACCAAATCGACCCTATGTAGCTTACTTTCACTGAGCTCAGTCCAATATAGAGGTGTACGACATTTACGACCGTACAAAGCTTCATATGGTGCCATTTTGATGCTCGACTAAAAACTATTATTGTATGCAAATTCAATCAATGGAAAATACTGTTCCTATGAACCATTAAACTCAAGTATACAGCATCTTAACATATCTTCAAGAATCTGAATAATCCGCTCGAATTGACCATCTGTTTCCGGATGAAAAGCTATACTGAAATGCAGTTTCATGCCCAAAGCTTCTTGCAATTTCTTCCAGAACCTCGATGTAAACCTCGGGTCCCTATCTGACACAATAGATAGTGGCACCCCATGCAATCTAACAATCTCAGAAATATAAAGCTCGGCTAATCTATCAAGTGAATAGTCAGATCTTACCGAAATAAAATGGGTAGATTTTGTCAATCGATCAACTACGACCCATATCGCATCTTTCTTTCTCAGAGTCTAAGGTAAACCAGAAACAAAATCCATTGTCACTCTATCCCATTTCCACTCAGGAATCAGAATTGGTTGTAGCAACCCAGACGGAACTTGATGTTCAGCTTTGACTTGCTGACAGATTAAACATTTTAAAACAAAGTCGGAAATATCACGCTTCATACCAGACCACCAATAATGTCGCCTCAAATCATGGTACATTTTAGTACTCCCCGGATGAACAGATAGATGACTATTATGTGCTTCACTCAAAATCAACTGAATCAATTCCGGATTTCTCGGAACACAGATACGATATTCAAATCTCAAACAATCATCAACCACTCAAAATTCAGATTCATAATTCGAATCACACTGAGCTCGTTTCGCTAATAACTCATTATTAGATTTCTGAGCATCACATATTTGCTGTATAAACAATGGTTTCGCTTTTAATTCAGCTATCACAGAGCTATCATCAGACAAATCTAACTGAGCATTCAAAGCACATAGTGCAAACAATGATTTTCTACTCAATGCATCAAGAACAACGTTAAACTTTACCGGATGATAATCTATCACAAGTTCATAATCTTTTAACAGCTCTAGCCATCTTCTTTGACGCAGGTTCAAATCTTTCTGAGTCATCAGATATTTCAGACTTTTATGATCTGAAAACACGTGACATTTCTCACCGAACCGATAATGACGCCAAATCTTTAGTGCGAACACAATTGTAGCTGACTCAAGGTCGTGCATCGGATAGTTCTTCTCATGTGACTTAAGTTGTCCCGAGGCATAAGCTATTACTTTGCCTTCCTGTATCAATACACATCCTAGACCATTCAACGAAGCATCACTGTATATCACGAATTCTTTACCCGATTTTGGCTGTACTAGAACCGGAGCTTCAGTCAATAGAGTTTTCAACTGATCAAAGCTTTTCTGGCATTTATCAGACCATTCAAATCTAACATCTTTCTGAAGTAATCTAGTCAATGGAGTAGCTATCGTCGAAAAGCCTTTTACAAATCTGCGGTAATAACCAGCAAGTCCCAGAAAACTACGAATTTCAAATACATTCTTTGGAGGTTTCCAATCCAATATAGCAGAAATCTTGCTCGGATCAACTCGAATCCCGTGACACAATATGTCCTAGAAAACTAACTTCACGCAACGAAATTCACATTTGCTAAATTTACATACTGATTTCTTTTCTCATGAGTTTGCAATACAATTCTCGGATGCTCAACATGTTCAAATTTCATCACGCGAATAAATCAAAATGTCATCAATGAATACAACAACAAATCGATCTAGGTACGGTCTGAAAATTCTATTCATCAGATCCATAAAAACAGCAGGAGCATTGGTTAGTCCAAATGGCATAACTAAAAACTCATAATGCCCATACCTGCGTTACGAAAGCGGTTTTCTGGTATATCTGAATCTTTCACTCTCAACTGATAGTAACCCGATCTCAGATCTATCTTCGAAAACACAGTAGCTCCTTTTAACTGATCAAACAAATTGTCAATCCTGGGCAACGGATATTTGTTCTTTATGGTCACTTTGTTCAACTGACGGTAGTCAATGCACATTCTCATTGTGCCATCTTTCTTTTTCACAAACAGAACGGGAGCACCCCAAGGTGAGAAACTCGGTCTAGAAACCCTCTGTCAGTCAACTCTTGCAACTGTGACTTTAATTCTTTCAACTCTGTTGGTGCCATTCTATACGGAGCTATCGAAATAGGTGTGGTACCAGGCAACAATTCAATACCAAATTCAACTTCACGAATCGGAGGCAAACCCGTTAATTCTTCAGGAAATACATCATAAAACTCACAAACAATAGGTACTTATTCAACTTTCTTTTCAAATACTTTCGAATCAATTACATAAGCAAAATATGACTCATACCCCTTTTTCACATACTTTTGAGCTTTTAACACAGACATCACAGTAGGCAAACCATTCAAATCATTAGATTCAATCCGTACAATTTCATCATTCAGACATCTCAAATCAATAATCTTTCTTTTACAATTTACAACCGCGTCATGCAATGTCAACCAGTCCATACCCAGAATGATTGTAACACCCCTTACCCGTATTCAACGCCGGAACCGGGCACGAGGCGTTACCGTAATAAAATCCTCAAGATCGCCACTTAGGCACAACATGACCACTCTCTTTGGCCATCACAACAACCTCAATCTCGACTTATGAGGCCTCTCTCAAACACACGAGGGCTCTCGAGACCATATCGAAAACTCTTACGATCTTTAAAATTTTTCCATCTATACAGGGCTCACACGCCCGTGTAAGATTTGGCACGCCCGTGGATGTCACACACGCCCATGGTCACTACCCGTGCATGAAAACTCAAGCATTCTGCCAATGCCTCACGTTTAGGGCACACACCCGTGCCTTCCACCCGTGGTGCACACTAACTACCTTAACACGGCCTAGAGTCTAGACACACGCCCGTGTGGCTAGCCCATGGCCAACACTGATTAACACACACGTTCTAAGCACACGCCCATGTGGCTAGTCCGTGGTCTATTCTAATTTAAAATACTAAAATGCAGGGGACACACGGCTGAGTCACACGCCTGTGGGCTGGCCGTGTGTCACACATGGCCTAGACACACGCCCGTGTGTCTATCCACATGGACAAGAATAAAGCTTTATGCCAAGTTCTTTTCACCCCTCTAGCATACACAACATGCACTCATTCAACACATCCATAATCAACTCACAATCTTACAATCTCACTTAGATAACTACATCTTTTCATATAATAAAGTAGCCAACAACTATGGCATTATACAAAATAGATTATCCATTTAAAGGCCAACTCATCATAGCCATTTACAACAAAATTCACTAACTTGTCTAGCCCCTATACATGTCATATACAAAACATTGAGTCTCATGTACTAGAGTGTGCTGATAGTATGGGCGATCTTCCAATTGATCCTCGTATCTCGATTCAACACTTTTGCTCTATAAGACAAGGGAAAAGAAAGGGAGTAAGCTTTGAGCTTAGTAAGTTTACACATAAACAATTAAGCATCATAGTATAAGCTAAACAATAATTAGCATTATACTAACTTATAATGTACAACTATGCTTACTCTTTCTATCCCTTACCACATTTATTCCAACACATCATGAGTCACTTACTCATAACCATTGACATGCACCCTGCATTCAATATCACATTTACACAAAATACAACACATCATTTTTTCTCAATAATACATCCACACAGCTAATCCACACAGCTAATCCACATAGCTAATCCACACAGCTAATCTCTCGGTGGTTTCGCACTTATCCCACCACAATTAATTAATAAGGTAGTATCGCACTTAGCCTACCAACAAGGTATTCATAGTGGTTTCGCACATAGCCCACTAGATAATATACCTAACGATAGCATCGCACATAGCCAGCTCATCGTCAATATGCATTAGGATGGTATCGCACTTAGCCCACCATTTAGCATTATTACTACACATTCACAAATCTACTTACTTAATCATTCATCCATTCATTTCACTTGAACCACATAGGTTCTCAATCATTCTCAACCATGCTATACACTAGCTAGCATTAACAAATTGTAAGTATGAATGCATTGTTTATGCATAGACTTACCTTGATACTCAAAAGTATAGAAACGTGCAATTTAGTCCACCACTTTGCTCTTGCCTCGGTTTCGATCCGGGCTTTGTCTTTCTTGATCTATAATGAATAAATCAGCTTATTCAATACACACATTGACAAAATTGACCCACATCTCATACTTTGGCAAAATTACTCTTTTGCCCCAAATCTCTCATAATTACACTATTGGCCCAAGGCTCGTAAAGTGATTTTTATTCAACTTCCTAGCCTTTCATGCTTAGCCGAATCACTTACTCAACTAAAGCAATCATCAATTCTCATTACAACACACATGTATGACCAAACTTAAGATTTTCACAAACTAGTCCCTACATGCATTTTCTATGGAAACTCATTTAGCAAAAGATGTTTCTACTACATCAAGCTTTCATAATCTTCCATAAAACATCAAAATACATGCATGTCATACATGGCCACATTTTTGAACATCCACCATAGCTCATCAAATAGCTAAAAAAATAGCTTACTCGTGCTACAAGGACTTCAAAAATACAAAGAATATCAAAAA
The DNA here is from genome assembly GCA_025698515.1 of Gossypium sturtianum. Classification (NCBI taxonomy): domain Eukaryota; kingdom Viridiplantae; phylum Streptophyta; class Magnoliopsida; order Malvales; family Malvaceae; genus Gossypium; species Gossypium sturtianum. The sequence continues at coordinate 123,411,053 of CM046950.1, forward strand.
CGAGGCTAGATGCACTTATAGCAAGCTTGAAATTTTTGAAGAACCCTAGCAATGGCTCTCTCAAATTTTCGGCAGCCTTGGAGAAGAAGATGAATGAATTTTGTTATCGTTTCTCCTATTTTAATCACTTAATTGTTAAATGACCAAAATGCCCTTTTTAATAAACTTTCTATTTTAACTCATCCATGCCCCATTTTGTCCAAATATTAGAAATTGGAAAAATTGCTATTTAAGGACCTCTAATTAATATTCTAAAGCTATTTCACACAAATAGCTTCTAGAATCTCACATTTTTCAACTTTTGTAATTTAGTCCTTTTGGACAATTCAACCGCAATTTCACAAAATTGCTTCATGAAACTTTCACACTAGCATGCATACACAGCATAAACCTTAAAAACTCATTCATAAGCCTCGGATTTGTGGTCTCACACCATTATTTTGACTAGGCCCTAAATCGGGATGTTACAATGATATCGAACTCATCAAATGGCAAAAGCATCAAATCAGCAGGGAAACAAATATCTTGAAACATTAACGGACAGTTCTTGCATACTTTGTCAACAAAGACACTTTTACCTAAGGGGTTCGATACTTTTATAACAAACTCAGTAGACTCTACAGGCAAAGTCTTACTGAATGCTAAATTTATGCATATATACGAATGCGTAGAACTAGGGTCTATCAATGCAATCACAGAAGTATCATAAAGTGTAAAAGTACCCGTTATAACATCTGGTGATGAAGCTTCCTCACGAGCTCGAATAGCATACGCTCTGGCAGGTGCTCTAGCTTTGGATCTCGCAGTAGTCTCTCTCGTAGTTCTCTGACTACCACTAACATTTCTTACATTCTTCGAAGGTCTACCTCTCACAGGTGCATTATCAGATCTCAGATTCTGAATAGTCTCTGGTTCGACAGACTCAGGGCAATCACGGATAAAATGATTAAGTGATCCACATCTAAAACAAGCTCTGTCATTCATTCTACAGCTTCTTGGATGTCTTTTCCCACAATGCTTACATTATGGTTTCTCAAATCGCACATTTCCAACACTTGCCACTGAAGTTGCTGGAGCTTTGGAGCTCATTTGTGATCTATCTCGATTTCTATTTGAATATCCCATATTAACTCTCGAACGGCTTTGATCATCTTTAAACTTCTTTGAAGCGGACTGAAACAATCTATTCTGAAATCTCTTTCTCACATCTCTAACTTCAGACTCGGCTTTCTTTTTATCTTTCCTGAGTGTTTCAGCTTTGCACGCTCGATCAACGAGTACAACGAACTCTTTTATCTCTAAAATCCCGACTAATAAATGGATGTCTTCATTAAGCCCATCTTCGAACCTTTTGCACATTATTGCTTCAGATGATACACATTCACGAGCATATTGACTCAGTCTGACAAACTCTCGTTCATATTTTGCAACAGTCATACGGCCTTGTTTCAATTCCAAAAATTCCTTTCGTTTCTGATCGATGAACCTCTCACTAATATATTTCTTTCGGAACTCAATTTGAAAGAAATCCCATGTCACCCGTTCTTTTGGAACAACAGAGATCAAAGTTTTCCACCATTGATAAGCTGCATCTCGGAGCAAAGATACAACACACTTTATGCATTCTTCCGGAGTCAAAGACATCTCATCGAATACCCGGATCATGTTTTCTAACCAAAACTCTGCCTTCTCGGTATCATCATCATTAGTAGCCCGAAACTCTTCAACCCCATACTTACGAATTTTGTCAACCGGAGGCTTATTCAACAGACTCGGATACATAACTGGTGGCACAACTGTAGTCTAAGGGGGATTAACCGGGGGCAGGGATTGTGAAATAGTTGGGTTATTCTTTACGAATTGAGTGAACCATTCACTCATCATCTGGAAGAAAGCTTGTTTAGCTTCTCCCTCATGACCGCTCGTAGCCGGTCTAGGATCAGAAAATGTTATCCCTTGCGCGAGAGCAGGCGCATTACTTTCTACGTCATCAGCTACGGCTCTTTCGGGATCCATTACTATACGAAAATCACATTTATACGTCAGGATTCATTACACTATCAAAATTTAGAAATATGGCATGTATAGCTAGACTCTGACACACTACGTTAGACCGAGAATCGGCTAAACCTGGCTCTGATACCAACCAAATGTAACACCTCTAACCCGTATCCGTCGTCGGATTAGGGTTAAAGGCGATACCGGACAGATCAGAAACATTTTCAGAAATTCATACATTCATCCATCAATCTCAAACAGAATGTCCCTTAATACGGTCAACGAGACCTAAAACATACTTATAACCGGGTCGGGACTAAACCGAATCACATACAGACATTCTCGAAAATTTAAAACTTTTCTAAATTTCAGGGGTTACACGCCCGTGTAGGCAGACCGTGTGCCTTCCACGGCTGTTGGACACCCTCGTGTGTCCTCCTCGTGGTTAAATCTGACTTTACTCCACGGCCACCAAGCACGCCCGTGTACCTTGGCCGTAGTCAAATCTGACTTCACATCCACGGCCACCAAGCACGCTCGTGTGCTAAGGCCGTGTCCTCTAAGGCCATATACTGACTTTTTCACACGGCTACTAGACACGCCCGTGTCTCTTGGCCGTGTGCTCCTAGGCTAGCTACTGACTTAGCCCTACGGTTACTAGGCACGCCCGTGTGCCACAACCGTGTGACATTATAGGCCATTTGCAAGGCCAAAATGCCACCCAATGGGTCTTACCTACAAGCAAAATCATCAAGACATCTCATGCCTATTTGACAACCAAGAACATACCAAAATAACCATCCAAATTACAAGACTAAAACTCATCTCATCACAAGCATAATTCATTCATTTGCTTAATCAAAACTTGACCATTTCATGTATCAAATAACTATGCCAAAAACGTACTTCATATATCACATTCATTCAAACAAATTCTCAACTTATAACTAGCCAAATCACATGCCTAAGTTCATATAACAAACTCATATCAAATACTAGCCTATACATGCCATATCTAGCTATATACATATCCAAAGTGTACCAAAATGAGTTTAGTAGTGTGATAACGATCCTTGACGGTCCCGAGCCTTCAGTAGCTTTGACGACCTATAAAATAGAGAAAACACACACACAGAGTAAGCTTTCCAAAAGCTTAATAAGTCATAATACAAATAAACTTAACATAAAAGGCATATATGCATAAGGTACATTGGCACATAACATTTACTTAGCAAACTATCACATATTTGCTTTGGTTTATATACTTGGACACAATTGCCACATTCATCCATTCAAGAATTATGTATATATATACATAACTCTTTCATAATCATTCTTGCATCTCATTCTCGTTCTCATATTCAATCATGCTTTTCTTCAAATCAAAGTCATATAGGTACTTACCTTTTATACACACTTAGTGTACATACCAAACGTACCTGAAATGAATATACATTCACGTAATTGTTCATAGCTCGGATTTGCTCATTGAACCGTTCAGAATCTAATAGGATACTCAGAAACTCAGAATAATCGTACAATGCCAACGTCCCAGACGAGGTCTTACATGTAATCGGATATCGATGCCACTGTCCCAGACAGGGTCTTACACGAATCAATATGATGTTGATGTCCCAGACATGGTCTTACACATAAAGCTCATATCGATGCCAACGTCCCAGACGTGGTCTTACACGAATCAATACGATGTCGATGTCCCAGACATGGTCTTACACGTAAAACTCATATCGATGCCAACGTCCCAAACGTGGTCTTACACGTAAAGCTCATATCGATGCCGATGTCCCAGATGTGGTCTTACACGAATATCAAATCAATGCCAACGTCCCGGACGTGGTCTTACATGATAAAACAGAATAGATACCTTTGTATTCCTAAGTTCATACAGAATTTCTCAGACTTATCGCTATCTCGACCTTATCTCAGAATTCATATACATAATATCTCGTAAGCATTCATTATCATCAATAGTCATATGTATATGCTCAATTCGATACAATTACATTTATTAGCAATATGACTTACCTCAGATTCGATTTATTGAAAATGGAAACGGCTACTCGGTTACTTTCGCTTTCCCGCGATATAAGTCCGTTTTCCTCGGTTCTTGATCTATACATATTCAGAATTAACTCTTTTATTCACTAATTCATTCAATTCAGTCCAAGGACACACATTTAGGGCTATTTGCAAATTAACCCTCACATTTGCATAATTTATCAATTTATTCCATTTTTATCAAAACATCAAATTCACAAAATCATCATACATCCTAGCTTAGCCGAATGTATATATATAACATACAAGTCCATATTTTCCATCAAATTTGCAATTTAGTCCTTCAAATTACTATTTTCTCAATTTAGCTCTAATTAGTCAATTTCATCAAAAATCCAAAGACAAAATATGTTAATCTAACACATATATTACATATTTCATCAACTAACATCACAAAGCTTACAAAATCATCAATGGCACATTTCAAAATCATCATCATTTCACAAAATTAAGAATGGGTTTTGAAGTATTAGAAGCAACGATTACAAAAACCTAGAAATTATCAAAAACCGAACAAAAACTAACCTTGAATCAAGCTTAAACCTAGCCGAATAAAGCTTGTTCTTTTTCTTTTCTTTTCTTTGAATTTTCGGCACAAAGATGATAAGAAATGGCCAATTTCATGCATTTGTTAAAACATAATATACTTAATACATGAATGACATAATTAAACTTATAATATAAACTTATAAAACATATCTTCAAAGGTTAATATGGACCATAACCGTCCACTATCTATAGTAATTGACTAAGTGCCACATAAGGCCCTTACAAACAAAAGCCATCTCAATATAACCATTTAACATATAACATGCAAATTTCACATTTAATGCAATTCAATCTTTTTGTCAAATTAAACACACAAGCGGATAAATTAACTTTTTAAATTTAGCACATGCATAATCACTTATCAGAGACACAGAAAATACTATTAAAATATTATTCGAACTCGAATTCGTGGTCCCAAAACCACTATTCTGACTAGGGTATAAATCGGACTGTTACAACATAAAATCGACACATGAAACACATTATCGATTTTTTCTAATTCTGACGGTAAACCTAGTTGATATGCCACTGGCCCTATTCTCTCGATAACCTCATACGGCTCGATAAATCGCAGACTCAATTTTCCTTTTCGAGCAAATTAAAGAATCTTTTTCCACGGTGATACTTTCAAAAACACTCTGTCGTCGATTTGAAATTCAATGTCTTTACGTTTCAAATCCGCATACAATTTCTGTCGATATAAAGCTACTTTCAAACTGTCGCGAATTACTTTCACTTTATCTTCGGTCTCTCTAACCAAATCAACCCCGTGTATCTTTTTCTCACTAAGCTCGGTCCAGTACAGAGGAGTTCAGCATTTACGACCATATAAAGCTTCATACGGTGCCATCTTTATGCTCGATTGAAAACTATTGTTATACACGAATTCAACCAACGGTAAATACTTTTCCCAATTACCTTCAAACTCTAAAACACAGCAACGAAGCATATCTTCGAGAATCTGTATCACTCTCTCGGATTGACCATCGGTTTGCGGATGAAATACAGTACTAAAGTGCAATCGCGTACCCAAAGCTTCTTGCAATTTCTGCCAAAATCGCGACGTAAACCTCGGATCTCCATCTGAAATAATAGAAACTGGCACCCCATGCAATCTAACAATCTCAGAGATGTACAATTCAGCTAATCTATCAAGCAAAAAGTCTGTACGTACTGGAATGAAATGTGCAGATTTCGTCAGTTGATCAATAGCAACCCAAATAGCATCTTTCTTTTTAGGAGATATGAGTAATCCCGATACGAAATCCATCGTAACTCTATCCCATTTCCACTCTGGTATCATCACTAGCTGTTGTAGTCCCGAAGGCACTTGATGTTCGACTTTAACTTGTTGACAAACCAAGCATCTCAACACAAATTTTGAAATGTCTCCTTTTATCCCTCACCACCAAAATGACTTTTTCAAATCATTTTACATCTTACTACTTCCCGGATGAATAGATAAACAACCACTATGTGCTTCGTGTAGAATTTTCTGAATAAGCTCGGGATTCTTTGGTAGATAAATTCTACCTCAGAACAGTAAACAATCATCAAATCTGATCTGATACTCTAAATCAGTAGTCAACTCGCATTGTACTCTTTTATCTTGTAACTCATTTTCACATTTTTTAGCTTCACAAATTTACTGTAGAAATAACGGTTTAGCTTTTAACTTAGCTAAAATCAAACCATCATCAGACAAAGTTAATTGTGTGTTCATCGCCAGCAAAGCAAATAAAGATTTTCTACTCAGAGCATCCACGACTACATTCCCTTTCCCCGGATGATAATCAATCACTAACTCACAGTCTTTCGACAACTCGAGCCATCTTCGTTTTCACAAATTCAAATCTTTCTGGGACATTAAATACTTCAAGCTCTTGTGATCGGTAAAAATATGGCACTTCTCACCAAATAAATAATGTCTGTAAATTTTTAATGCGAAAACAATAGCGACCAACTCTAAGTCATGTGTCAGATAATTCTTTCCATGCGGTTTTAACTGTCTGAAAGCATAAGCTATCACTTTGCCCTCTTGCATCAAAACACATCCCAAACCGTTCAATGATGCATCACTGAAAATCACAAACTCTTTACCCGACTCAGGTTGAACTAAAACTGGTGCTTCAGTTAACAGTGCTTTCAACTTTTCAAAACTCTGTTGGCATTTCTTGGACCATTCAAACTTCACATCTTTTTGTAGTAACCGAGTCATTGGTGTAGCAATCATCGAGAACCCTTTTACAAAACACCGATAGTAGCCAGCTAATCCCAGAAAACTTTTGACTTCGGACACGTTTCTTGGTGGTTTCCAGTCAACAACTGCTGAAATCTTACTCGGATCAACTCGAATGCCTTTCGTTGAAACAATATGTCCCAAGAATCCAACTTCTCGGAGCCAAAACTCGTATTTACAGAATTGAGCAAATAGTTACTTATCTCTCAATGTTTGTAATACAATCCGAAAATGTTCAACATGCTCAGATTCATTTCGAGAATAGATCATAATGTCGTCAATGAATACAATAAAAAATCTGTCCAAATACGGTCTAAAGATTCGATTCATCAAATCCATAAATACTGCAGGAGCATTAGTTAATCCAAATGGCATAACAAGAAATTCATAATGCCCGTACCTTGTTTTGAATGCAATTTTTGGCACATCCGAATCTTTAACTCTCAACTGATAATAACCAGATCGCAGATCAATCTTTGAGAATATTGTTGCTCCTTTCAACTGATCAAACAAATCATCAATTCTCGGAAAAGGATACTTATACTTAATTGTAACCTTGTTGAGCTGACGATAGTCGATACACAGTCTCATAGATCCATCTTTCTTCTTTACGAATAGCATTGGTGCACCTCAGGGCGAAAAACTAGGTCGTGCAAAACCTCTATCTGTTAACTCTTGCAACTGAGATTTTAACTCTTTCAATTCTGTTGGAGCCATTTTGTATGAAGCTATCGATATCGGTGATGTTTCTGGTATTAATTCAGTAGCAAACTAGATCTCTCTAATCGATGGCAACCTAGGTAACTCTTCTGGAAATACATTCGGATATTCACAAACCACTGGCACTGATTCAATCTTCGATTCAGACACTTTTGTATCCAGTACATACGCAAGATAAGCATCGCAACCTTTCCTCACATATTTCTAAGCTAGCATCATCGATATCACAACAAGCAACCCACTCGAATCATCAGATTCAATTCGAAGAATCTCATTATTATGACATCTCAACTCAATAGTCTTTCGTCTACAATTCACAACAGCATCATACAGAGTTAACCAATCCATACCCAAAATGACATCAAATTCATCAAATGGTAAAAGCATCAAATCAGCTGGAAAACAGTAACCCTGAGTCATCAAAGGACAATTCTTGCAAACTTTATCAACTAGGACATACTTGCCTAAGGGGTTCGATACTTTAATCACAAATTCAGTTGACTCAACAGGCAAACTCTTACTAGACGGTAGATTCATACGAACATATGAATGAGTCGATCCAAGATCAATCAAAGAAATTACATCAATGTCATAAAGAGAAAATGTACCGGTCATAACATCTGGTGATGACGCATCTTCGCAAGTGCAAATAGCGTAAGCTCTGGCTGGTGCTCGAGCCTCGGATCTCAAGCAGAATCCTTTGTCGCACCTTTTCTACTAGTCACATTTCCCGTATTTTTAGGTGGTCTCCCTCTAGCAACTGTATTGTTTGGTCTTGTATTCAAAAATTTGTCTTTCTCGGGTAACTCAGGACAATCCTGAATAAAATGATCTTGCGAGCCACATTTGAAGCAAGCTTTATTTTTCATCCAACAATCTCCAAAATGCCGTCTTCCACATTACTGACACTCGGGATTTTTGGTTCTAACACTACCAACGCTCGCTACTGAAGTGGTTTGAGTTTTAGGACTCGTGTATTACTTTCCACGATCTCTATTAAAATACCCCACTGAAGTTGTCAAACGATTATACGAATCCATGATTTCTTTGAAGAAGAATGATAGGGTTTACTCATTGGCCTCTTTCTCGAATCTCTAGCCTCGAAATTAGCTTTTCTCTTTTTTTTTGCCAAGTTCCTCGACTTTGCAAGCTCTGCCAACTAACACAACAAATTCTTTCAATTCCAGAATCCTGACTAAATTTTAATGTCTTCATTCAACCCGTCTTCAAACCGCTTACACATAATTTCCTCAGTGGAGACACATTCTCTAGTGTATTTACTGAGTCTCACAAATTCTCTTTCGTACTCGGTCACAGACATATAACCCTGTTTCAGTTCCAGAAATTCTTTGCATTTTTCGTCGATAAACCTTTGGCTTATGTATTTCTTTCTAAACTCGGTTTGAAAGAATTCCCATGTGACCCGTTCTCTTGGCACTACGGATATCAAAGTGTTCCACCACTGATATGTAGTATCTCTCAAAAGTGATACAACGCATTTGACACATTCTGCCGGTGTACAAGACAAATCATCAAATACCCGGATCGTATTCTCAAGCCAAAACTCGGCTCTCTCAGGATCATCATCAACTGTAGCTCTAAACTCTTCAGCCCCATATTTTTTAATTTTATCTACCGGTGACTTACTCAATCGTAAAGGTTCCACACCTTGAGGAGCTACGGGGACCGATTGGGGAATAGGTGGGGGTAGAGGTTGTTGAGCAGCCGGATTAGTTCAGACAAACTCAGTGAATCATTCGTTCATCATTTGGAAGAAGGCTTCCTTAGAATCTCCTCCCTGACTACCAGACACAGGTCTAGATTCAGACGGCGCTGCTCCGTGTACGGAGGCTGGTGCATTACTTTCAACATCGTCAGCCAATGCTCGATTGGGATCTATAGCTATATGAAAACACGATTAAAAAATGTCAGGAGATATCACACTATCACAGGTTATATATGACATGTATAGCTAGACTCACATATGCTATGTTAGTCCTAGAATCGACCAAATTGTAGCTCTAATACCAATAAATGTAACACCCCTAACCTATATCCGTCACAGGAATAGGTTTATGGAGTATTACCAGACTTATACGAGACCCAAATCATGCATTAAAAGTGGTTTGGGACTAAACTGATAACTCGAGAAATTTTTGGAAAACATAGAAAAATTTTTAAAATACAGGGGACATACGCCCGTGTGGCCCGCCCTTGTGTCTCACACGGCCAAAGACACGCCCGTGTCGCAGGCCGTGTGGACATTCAAAATGGGACCACATGGCCGTGTCATAGCCCGTGTCTGACCCCGTGTAACTCTCTGACTTAGGTCACACGGCCAACCACACACCCCTGTGACTAGCCTGTGTACCTTTCGAAATGGCCTCACACACCCGTGCGCCAGGCCGTGTGCTAGGCCACGCCAAAACTATTGGGTATACTGACTTATGCCACACAGCCAAGTCACACGCCCGTATGCTGGGTCGTGTAGGGCATACTGACTTGGTTTCTAAATAAACACCAGGGGACACACGGCCGTGTCACCTGACCGTGTGTCACACACGGCTGAGACACACGCTCGTATTTCTGCCCGTGTGGACAAAAATTAGGCTATTTACCAAGCCATCTTTCTCACCCAAACTTGTATTCACCTACACAAACCAAATTGCATATAACCACATCTTCAAATAGCATTTAAACTCTTCTAAACCAAGTTCAATTCATGCTATATCAATACCATCAACCACAAGACACACAAGTATCACAATAAGCCATTTAATTCATAACAATTTCACATTCACAAATCACCTAAATGGTCACTTTCAATTATGCACTATTTTGCCTAAAACCACAAGCATATCAATCTCAAATTTCAGCCATTAAATACTCAAGCTACCAATCCACAAACAAGCATTCACATGGCAATTACCAACCACCTAACAAAGATCATTTGCACACACATATATTGTAATAGCTCGATTTTGGGCCTAGTCGGAACAGTGGTTTCGGGACCACAAATTAATTTATTATCATTATATTTTTATGGTCTACAATTTCACGGAATGGTTTCGTGAAAATCTCGTTCGAAAATTTTGACGTTTGAGCACTCAATTTAGTCAAAGGGGCTAAATTGTAAAAAGTGCAAAACTAGAGTTCTAGAAGCTAGAGGTGTCTAATTGCTATGAAACTTTAAAGTAGAGGTCCTTATATAGTAATTAGACCATTGGATAATTTGTTGGACAAAAATAGACATGGTTAGGTGAAATTTGAAAGAAAGGCATTAAGGGCAATTTAGTCATTTGGTAAATAAAAGATTAAAAAGGGAAAATAAAAGCCAAAATTATGCTCATCTTCTACCTCTAGCCGAAAATTAGAAGAGAAGCCATGGCTAGGGTTTGGCCAAGATTTCCAAGCTCCATAGTAAGTGCATCCTAGCCCCGTTTTTAATGTTCTTTGCATTTTTGAATTCCTCGTAACCCGATTTACCTATTTCTACATTATTTTGAAGAAGGATTCATGATTAAAAATTTACCCATGTGTGACATGCATGTGTTTTGATGTTTAATGGTAGAAAATGGATGTTTATGGTTAGAGAAACGACTTTTACTAAGTGATTTTCGGTAAAAATGTCAAAAAGGACCTATTTGTAAAAGTTAAGAAATATGTGTTAAAAATCTGATTTTATGGAAAATGTGGGCTGCTATAAGCATGAAAATGATTCGGCTATGCATGGGTAGTAAAGAAATTGAACACATTTCATTTTACGAACCTAGGGGCAAAAGTGTAAATATGACAAAGTTTAGGGGCAAAAACGTAGTTTTGCCATAGTATGATTTTTGGGTCACAATGTATAATGTGACTAATAAGTAAGCTAAATATGATGTTATAGATCAAAGAAAACGAGGTTCAGACCTAGAACGGGGGGAAAAATGAGTAATTGACGATTAGGTCCCTTTTTGCCATTTTGGCATTGAGGTAAGTTCGTGTGTAAATAATACAACCTTATGTTATGTATTAAATATTTTGATATTACATGAATTTTATATTGTCTCTATGAAATTGATTAATGATGATTTTTATGAAATGTCGAGGAACGAAAATCCCCGATTGAACATTAGGAATGGATAGAATACAAATGTCATGACACTAAGGTTACTGAGGTTCCGTATAAGACCATATCTGGGATATGGCCTCGGTATGTGATTTCGTATAAGAACATGTCAAGGACATGGCATCGATATGATATTTCATGTAATACCATATCGGGGATATGGCGTTGATACGGTACTATATGTATGAGATTCCCGAGTATCTTTTAGCATTCTAAGTGGTTCAATGGGTACGTTAAAAACGAGAAAGTAAGTGACTATGTTAAGGGTGGTACAGGTATGTACATAGAACCCATGTGAAGTGAATTCGATATATGTAACACCCCTAACCCGTAACCATCGCCGGTCTAGGGTTAAAGGTGTTACCGGAAAAATCGAAACCTTTTACGAACATTTCATAATTTAATTCAAAGAATCTAATCCAAGTGTCCTTGGAATAGGTCAACGAGACCTTAAACATGCTTTAGAATAGGGTCGAGACAAAACTGAACACATACGAAAATTCTCAGAAATTGAAAAAAATTTCGAAGTTACAGAGGTCACACGCCCGTGTGGGAAGGCCGTGTGCCTCCCACGGCCTTAGAGATGCCCGTGTGTCTAAGCCGTGTCAAAACAGGGCATACATACTGACTTGTCCACACGGCCGTGGACACGCCCGTGTGCCTCACCCGTGGTCGCTACTGACTTGCACCACACGACCAATCACACGGCCGTGTGTCTAGCCCGTGGTCGAGTCTGACTTATTTTGAAATACAACCACGAGGGACACGGTCGAGCCATACGCCCGTGTGCTCAACCGTGTGGGCAAATATAGGCCATTTGCAAGGCCAAAATGCCACCCACACTTTGGGTCATCCATACAAGCACATACAAGCATCATACCAAAAAAAATTAGCAACCAAAAGCATACCAAATGGTCATCCTTTTCAACTCATTCAAGTACTCTTCAACATACTAGCTTATATACCATTTAACTCAACTTATTCACAAACATTTCTAAGCATAAATCATCCACAACTTACCACTACAAGATGACATCTACTCATCAAATATATACCAATTTTGCATCAACAAGCTTAGAATTACCTTGACCATTTCATTAACTAACAAACCATACCAAACTAAGCATCATATAGCTTGACTACTCATACACATCACAACCATTTACCTAGCCATATCACATGGCTATATACATATCTCAAACACAATTCAAAGTGACTAGCCTATACATGCCATACTTAGTATATTCACTTTCAAAAGGTACCAAAAATAGGATTGAGTAGTGTGATGATGATCCTCGACGATCCCCGAGCCTTTCGTAGCTTTGACGATCTATAAAATAGAACAAACACACACAAAGTAAGCTTTCAAAAGCTTAGTAAGCCATATACAAATAAACTTAACATGAATTGCACATAATCATATTAAAACAATGTCATTTAAGTTTATCATTTGCAAAATTCATAACATTTTCATTAGCTCATTTGTTAGCGTTAGTTTACCAACATATATTATCTCAAAACATCTCTTTCACTCATATCAAATTCATACATATATCACATTTCATATCCACAAAACTATGCACATATCTCACTTAGGTAAGTTCACATAGATATACTTACCTTCCATACACATACATAGTGTACAATTCAAATGTACCTATTTCGGTTATACATTTTACGTAGTCTCTCATTTCTTGGATTTGCCCGTTGAACCGTTCGGAATCAAATAGGAAGCTCAGAATATTCAGAATGGTCGTACAATGCCAATGCCCCAGACGTGGTCTTACATGTAACCAGATATCGATGCCACTGTCCCAGACAGGGTCTTACACGAATCAATACGATGCCAATGTCCCAGACATGGTCTTACACATAAATCCCAAATCGATGCCAACGTCTCAGACGTGGTCTTACACGATATCACATACCGGACACCTATGTCATGACATATACAATCCTATCTATTCATATGTTCATACGAGACTTTTTCGGATGTTGACATCATGTCGAAACTATCTAAGATTTCATGTACTCATCATCTCATATACATTCATCATTATAAATTTTTATATAAACAAACATATATCAATGTAAATACATTTATTTGTATATAGATTTACCTCGGATTCGGATAAACAGAAACGAACTCAGCTGCTCAATTACTTTTGATTTCCCACGATCTAAGTCCGTTTTCTTCAGTTCTTGATCTATACATATTCAAATTTAACTCTTTTATTCACTAATTCTTTCAATTCAATCCAAAAACATATATTTAGGGCAATTTACAAATTAACCCTCATATTTTCACATTTTGACATTTTAGTCCTTATTTCACAAAATCACAAAATACACAAAATTTGCACACACCATGCTTAGGCCGAATATTACCCATGCTCATACAAGTCCATACATTTCATTTATTTCACATTTTAGTCCCTCAAAATATTATTTTCTCAATTTAGTCCAAATTACTCAAATTCATCAAAAATTCAAAGACAAACTATGTTAATCTATCATATATCTTTCATAATTCAACTTCAAACATCACAAAACTCATGAACTCAACAATGGCATATTTCAAAATCTTCATCAATTCACAAAATTGAGACATGGGTTTGAAAGAACACGAAGCAACGATTACAAAAACGTAGAAATTATCAAAAATCGTAACAAAAACTTACCTCAGTTGAGCTTAGACAAGAGCCGAATATTCAAGAGCTCTAAACCCTCTTTTTCTTTCTTATTTTCGATGGAAAAAACAAAAATGAGCACTACTTTAGCTTTTGTATTATTTTAATTCAACTTATTAATCATTTTACAATTTTAACCTTTATTAATACATTATAATTTCCACTAACTTTAGGCATTAATGTCCATCCATATTTCTAATGGTCCAATTGCATTATAAGTACCTCACATTTATAAAGACATGACACATAGGTTCTTTTAACATATGGCATGCTAATTTAGCATCTATCACAATTTGGTCCTTTTCTCAAATTAAGCACATAAATGACCAAATTAAATCTCGAAACTTTCACACATACTTAATCTCATATCATAGGCACAGAAAATAATATTAAAATATTTTTCTAACTCGGACTTGTGGTCTCGAAACCACTATTCTGGCTAGGGTCTAAACCGGACTGTTACAAGTCTCCCCCCTTAGGGATTTTCGTCCCCGAAAATCTTACCGTTGAATAGGTTCAGATATTGTTGTCTCATTGTATCTTCAGGCTCCCACGTAGCCTCTTCAACCCCGTTTCGATGCCACAATACTTTTACTAATGGAATTTTCTTATTTCTCAATTCTTTCACTTCACGAGCTAAGATACGAATCGGTTCTTCTTCATAAGTCATATCATATCGGAGTTCAATCTCATACGGAATAATCACATGTGATGGATCAGATCTGTATCGACGAAGCATTGACACGTGAAATACATTATGAATCTTTTCTAATTCCGATGGCAACAACAATTTATATACAACAGGTCCAATGCGCTTGATGATCTCATAGGGTCTGATGAACCTCGGACTCAACTTGGCTTTACGTCCAAATCTGAGTACTTTCTTCCACGAAGATACGTTTAAAAATAATTTATCACTGATTTCGAGTTCAATGTCTTTTCTTTTCTTGACGATCAGACGCTGCTTTTAGACTATCACAGATATCTTTCACTTTCTGTTCAGTGTCTTTTATCAAATCAACCCCGTGTATCTTATTTTCATTGAGTTCTGACCAGTACAAAGGTGTTCGACATTTGCGTCCATACAAATCTTCATAAGGTGCCATTTTGATGCTCGACTGAAAACTATTATTATATGCAAATTCAATCAATGGCAAATATTGTTCCCACGTACTATTAAACTCAAGAATGAAACATCTCAACATATCCTCGAGAATCTGAATAATCCGTTCGGACTAACCATCTGTCTGCGGGTGAAAAGCCGTACTGAAATGCAATTTCGTACCTAAAGTTTCTTGCAATTTCTTCCAGAATTGTGATGTAAATCTCGAATCTCTATCTGACACAATAGACAGTGGCACCCCGTGCAATCTCACAATCTCAGAAATGTAAAGCTCAGCTAACTTATCAAGTGAGTAATCAGATCGTATTGGAATAAAATGAGCTATTTTCGTTAATCGATCAACCACGACCCAAATTGCATCTTTCTTTCTCGGGGTTAAAGGCAAACCTGAGACAAAATCCATTGTCACTCTGTCCCATTTCCATTCATGAATCATAGTCGGTTGTAACAAACCAGATGGAATCTGATGTTCAGCTTTAACTTGCTGACAGACTAAACACTTCGACACATAATCAGAGATATCTCTTTTCATACCAGACCACCAATAGTGTTGCTTCAAATCATGGTACATCTTTGTACTACCCGGATGAACAGATAGGCGAGTATTATGTGCTTCTTTCAAAATTAACTGAATCAATTATGAATTTCTCAGAACACAAATTTGATCTCAAAATCTCAAATAATCCTCATCATCAACTCTAAATTCAGAATCAGAGTTTAAATCACCCTGAGCTCGTTTCATTAGCAATTCATTATCAACTTTCTGAGCATCACATATTTGTTGTAAAAACAACAGTTTCACTTTCAATTCAGCTAAAACTGAACCATCATTAGATAAATCTAAATGAGCATTCATAGCACGTAATGCAAATAGTGATTTCTGATTTAAAGCATAAGCAACTACATTTGCCTTACCCGGATGGTAGTCTATCACAAGCTCGTAGTCTTTTAATAGCTCTAACCATCATCTCTGTCGCAGGTTCAAGTCTGTCTGAGTCATCAGGTACTTCAAACTTTTATGATCTGAAAACACGTGGCATTTCTCACCAAAAAGATAATGGCGCCAAATCTTTAACGCAAACACAATCACAGCTAGTTCAAGATCGTGTGTCGGATAATTCTTTTCATGCGGCTTTAGTTGTCTCGAGGCATAAGCTATAACTTTGCCTTCCTACATCAAAACACATCCCAGACCATTCAACGAAGCATCACTATATATCACGAATTCTTTACCCGATTATGGTTGTACCAAAACTGGAGCTTCAGTCAACAAAATTTTCAACTGATCAAAGCTTTTCTAACATTTATCGGACCATTCAAATCTCACATCTTTCTGAAGTAATCTAGTCGACGAAGTAGATATCATCGAGAATCCATTTTCAAACCGACGATAATAACCAACTAGTCCCAAAAAACTACAGACTTCAGACACATTCTTCGGAGGTTTCCATTCCAGAATAGCAGAAATCTTACTCGGATCAACCCGTATTCCAGAGGCTGATACAATATGTCCCAGAAAACCAACTTCTCACAACCAAAATTCACATTTACTAAATTTTACAAACAATTGCTTATCTCACAGAGTTTGCAACACAATTCTTAGATGCACAGCATGCTCAATCTCATCATGTGAATAAATAAGATGTCGTCGATGAATACAATAACAAATTGATCTAAGTACGGTCTGAAAATTTTGTTCATCAGATCCATAAAAATAGCAGGAGCATTTGTTAGTCCGAATGGCATAACTAAAAACTCATAATGCCCGTACCTCGTTCTGAAAGCAATTTTCAGAATATCAGAATCTTTTACTCTCAACTGGTAGTATCTGATAAACCATAATCTACAGATATTTTAACCCCATGCTTGGCATAATTTTGGATGAAAATTCATTAGATTTGATGAATTCGATGCTCCTAATATCTTAATTTCATGTTTTATATTCAGGAGAGATTAGGAAATCGAAAAGAACGAGAAACGAGCCAAAAAGAGACAGAATAGGCCTACCTTAGAGACTCACACGCCTGGGCTATCACCCACGGCCGTGTGTTTCGAGCAACAATCGAGACACGGCCTGGATCAACATGCACGGCCAGATCACACGGCCGTGTGTGGCGAGCAGGATCGACCATGGCCAAGAGAGTCAACCACGGGCGTGTCCCTATCGTGGTCAAGATGAGTTTCATTCGGATTAGGATACTTTTGGGCCAAGTAAGGCATCTCAAAGCCTATATAAACACCCTAGGGTGCAACCTAAAAGGAGAGCTCGACAGGACGTCGAATAGACGCTGAGTAGAAGGAGAAAATACTCCAAGACAAAATTGTCGGGGAATGTTTTAGAGAAGGATCTTCATCAAGACGGAGGATCTCCCATCAAGTTCTTTAGAAGTTTTTGGGTTTTCTTATGTTTTGTTGTTTTCCCTCTTTTATGATGTTTCCCTCTTTTAGTATGAACTAAATCCCTTAAATACCTAAGGGGATGAAACCTAAGACAGATCTTATTATTATTTGATTTATGAGATAAATACTTGTGCTTATTCTTAATTGTGAGTTCTTATTCTTGTTTTGATAATTCGTGTTATTGATTCAAGTCGAATGTGCTTATTCAAAGGAGCAAAAGTCCTGCCTAAGAGTAGATCAACACAATTAAGCGGAGTTGATCGCAACCCAGAGATAGGGCTTACGAAAATTTGCGAATTAGGGTCAAACCTAATAAGGGAATCCATAGATCGAGTTAATGCGACAATAAGGGTTTTAATTAGAAAGAGATTTCAATTAATCAACCTAGAGTCAGTTGTTAGTAGTTTCGAGAGAGGTATTAATATAATTTAGGGATTTCTACGAATTAAGCCAAGTGAATAAATCACATGAATCAAAAGTAATAAGTGAAGTCTAGGTGGATTCTTCCTTAGGTATTGCCTATCTCATATAAGTTGTCCAAAAGTATTTTCCCCAATTTACTCTCTGTCGCGTTCATAGTTAGTTAAATTAGTTAGTTAATTTTAGATTAAAAATAAATCCCCTTAATTATTAGGCTAGATAATAAAAAGATAGTTAATACTAGTACTCTTGGTCCTTGAGGATACGATATTCCGGACTCACCACAGCTATACTATTGTTCGATAGGTGCACTTGCCTTTGTCGAAATAATAGTTAGTTTCGAGATCCATCAAGTTTTTGGCACCATTGCCGGGGACTAAGATATTAGGAGAACCAAATTTTTATTACTTTAGCCATTTTATTTATTTGTAATTTATTTTTTATTTTATTTTAACTTTGCTAATTTTTCTTTTATTTGCTTCTGGCAGGTAATTCTAGTTTATGAGTAGGAGGAACCCGTCATGACCATTAATCTTTGACAGTGATATTGAAGGTATCGTTCGCAGAAATCGTAGAGAGATAAGGCGAAGCCTACAGTACATACAAGAAGAGCAAGAGGATGACACTAACACTACCGAAGAGATGGCTGATAATAATCCGCTACCTCCTGTGGTTGCCGCAAACCTGGTGAATCAAAATCCTATTCCTCGAACTATGTATGATTATGCTAAACCTAGTTTAACAGGAACCGAATCAAGTATTGTTAGACTCGCTATTGCTTTGCAAATAATTTTGAATCAAACCTAACACTATACTGAGATGATTCAAAGAGCTTTGTTCAGTTTGATGGTTTGCAGGATGAGGGTCCAAACAATCACTTGGCAAATTTTCTAGAATTGTGCGACACTTTCAAGATTAATGGCATTTCTGATGATGCCATTCGCCTTCGGTTGTTTCCCTTTTCGTTGAGGAACAAAGCTAAACAGTGGTTAAACTCGTTACCATGAGGATCAATCACTATATGAAATGAATAAACATGATCTTGGAATGTGGATTGTTCTTACTTATTATGAAATACTATTTATTGATTAGCACATATTATGATGTTTATTGTTTATATGTAAACTTACTAAGCTTAAAGCTTACTCCCTTTCTTTTCCCTTATTTGATAGTGTCAAAGAGTCGGGTCGGGATACGAAGATAATTGGGAGATCACCCACACTATCAGCTCATCTCAGTATATCTAGAGCTAGCATTTTGAGTATGGCATGTATAGGGGCTAGACTTAGTGAATTGTTTTGTTATTTTGGCCAAGTATGTATTGGCTCCTTTAAAGATGAACTCTCTTGTATATTGCCATAGTTGATGGCTTATTATTACTAATTTATGAAAAGATGAAGTTATTCATGGAAGCGTATGTTGCAAAATTTGGGTTACTTAGTGATTTGTTGAATGGGGTTATGTTGTGTGAGCTAGGGTGATGAAAAGAGCTTGGCAAATAGCCTTGTTCTTGTCCACACGGGTAGGCACACGGGCGTGTGTCTAGGCCATGTGAGACACATGGGCAGTCCCATGGTTGTGTGACAAGGTCGTGTGTCCCCTACATGTTAGTGTTTCAAGTCAGTGTCGACCACGGGCTAGCCATACAGGTGTGTGTCTAGGCCGTGTTCCCCATATGAGGTTGCTGACGTCACAAATAGAATACCCAGGTTTTTACACACGGGCGAAGATACTGGCGTGTCTAGGCCGTGTGGAGCACACGGGCCAAGAACACGGGCGTGTGTCCGGCCGTGTGAAAACCCCAGTATGTTCGAAATGAAAATAAATTCTGCACGGGCTAGGGACATAGGCGTGTGTGACCACACGGTCTGTTCACACGGGCGTGTCCCACTTCACACGGGCGTGTGGCCCCTGTTTAGACAAAAAAAATTAAGTGCACAAAAGTTCCCGGTTGGATTCCAAAACCCCCCGATTACATGTTTTAGGCCTCGTAGGCCCATAATGAGAATATTTTGAGTGTGAATGAGAAATATTAAGTTGGAATGAAATCTTGTAGACCAAAGTTGTATGACCAAGTGAGTTAAGTCCGGTAACGCCTCGTACCCGGTTCCGGCGTAGAATACGGGTAAGGGGTGTTACAGGTAATCATGAGCTAAATGTGATGATTAAGTATGACAAATGATGATATGAGAATAACATGTGATGTTGTGTGAATAAGTGCAAGTGAGGGTGGCAAAATGGCTTGGAAAATAGTCTTGTATTTGTCCACACGGGTAGACACACGGGCGTGTGTCTAGGCCGTGTGTAACACACGGTCTGCCCCCATGGGCGTGTGATCTGGCCGTGTGTCCCCTACACCCTAATTAATGCAAAACAGAATGCCTAGTAGTAAACACACGAGAAGAGACACGGCCGTGTGTCTCAACCGTGTAAAGGACACGGCCTCAGGACATGGGAATGTGCCCAAGCCGTGTGAAGTCTGCACATTAATTGTGAGAATTAAATTCACCACACGGCCTAGCACACGGGCGTGTGACTTGGCCGTGTGACCCTAAATATCTGCTGACGTCATAAACAGAATATCAAGGTTTTCACACACGGGCTAAGACACGGGCGTGTCATGGTCGTGTGAGGGACACGGGCTATAGACACGGGCATGTTCCTTTCCACACGGGCGTGTGGTCCTATTTTGAGCAAAAAATTTCTAAGTGTTCGTAAGCTTTCGGTTCAGTCCCGAACCACCCTATATGTGTATGATTTGGGTCTCGTAGGCCTATAATAGGGACGATATGAATGCAAATGAAAGGTTTTAAATTTGAGTGGAATTTCATGTCTCGGTTTTGTATGAATGCGTGTATTTATGTCCGGTAATGCCTCGTACCCTGTTCCGGCATCAAATACGGGTAAGGGGTGTTACATATATATACATAGCTAAATATACCAAAATAAGCCAAATCACATGGCTATACACCTAACCATAACATACTTCATTTACAAGCCAAATAAATTGGCTAAATCCATCATAAACATATAACCATATTAACCACAACTTCTATACATGCCATATAACCAAATACATAAATTCAAAAGTACCAAAATGATAGCTTGATAGTGTGATGAGATCTCAGACAACTCCCAATCCGAGCAAGCTTCGAAAACACTATAAAACACAGAAAAGTAAACAGAGTAAGCTATAAAGCTTAGTAAGCTCGTATAGTTAATAAGTAAAACTTACCATTCCTTCACCATTTAAGTAATATAAACATAATATACTACAAAACTATTTAATCACAAGGTTAACATTTATTCATTCACATAATTAATCATGAACTCACAAATTTCATGAATTCAATGCTCATATGAATTTCGTACATACCTGTACTGATACGTATCTATCCCTCACCCTTTCATATCTTCAATATACCCGTTGAACCATTTGGAATAATATCGGATACTCGGGAATCTCGCACCCTAAGTACCAATACATAGCCGAAGCTATCTCAATCTCATATCTCATATAATGCTCACTATGTTTGCTCACACAAGCTGACGGTCAAAACGTAACTACACGGTGCTGCTCACACAAGCTGACGAGGATCCACAACACATGCCAGATAACTCAGCCACCGGTAGAACTTACGGACCAGCACCCAAACACAATA
This sequence comes from Gossypium sturtianum, assembly GCA_025698515.1. Taxonomy (NCBI): domain Eukaryota; kingdom Viridiplantae; phylum Streptophyta; class Magnoliopsida; order Malvales; family Malvaceae; genus Gossypium; species Gossypium sturtianum. The sequence continues at coordinate 123,433,044 of CM046950.1, forward strand.
ACCCCTAATGACATGTCATTTGTATCCTATCTATTCCTAAGGTTCAACCGGGATTTAACATTGCCGAATCTTTGTCGAACATTTTCGTAAGATCATATTCACAATTAATTCAATAATAAAGCATTTAAAACACAATTATATTAATGTTTATTAACATATGAACTTACCTTGATCATAAAAATGACGAAATGGAACGACTAGTCCAATACTTTATTTTTCCCTCGATCTAGATCCGAACTTCGCTTTTCTTAATCTATATATAATCAAATTAAACTTATTCAATTGTCATTCTATTCAATTTAGCCTAAAAAGCATATTATGGAAAAATTACACTTTTACCCCTAATATTTCAACATCTTTACAATTTAGTCCCTAGCTCATAAAAATACAAATACATGCAATTAGGTCCCTACCCATGCTAGCCAAATTTCCCTTATTATCATAGTAGCCCATATTTTTCATTGTTTCTCACATTTACCACATAATTTTCATTTTTTACAAATAAATCCCTAGTTTGCAATTTCACCCAAAAATCACTTAACAGATGTTGTTTATCTAACAACAACCATTCATTTTCTATCATCAAAATTTAAAATACACACATATTCATCAATGGTAAAACCCTAAACCTTTAATAGTTTTGCAAATTAGTCTCTGGGCTAGCTAGATTAAGCTACAACGACTCCAAAAGCATAAAAATCATTAAAAACTGAGTCAAAATCACTTACATGCACTAGTGTCAATGGCCGAACCTTTGAACCCTAGAAAAATGGCTTCCTTCTTCTAATTTTTAGTTGAGAAAATGAATAAGAAAGATGATACTTTCTTTTATTTTATTTAATTAACACTTATTTACTATTTTACTTAATTATCCTTAAAACTTAATCAAATTTCCAAAAATGCCAAGTCAATATCATCCACTATCTAATTAATGGGCTAATTATCACATAAGGACTTCCTCTTTAAGGTTCCATAGCTATTAGACACCTTTAGCTAATAGAACTCAAGTTTTACACTTTACACGATTTAGTCCTATTTATCAAATTGAGCACTCAAACTATAAAATTTCTTAACGAAATTTTTACACAATCATACTATCATGCTGTAGACCTCAAAATAATAATAAAATAAAATATTTCAACCTCAAATTTGTGGTTCCAAAACCATTGTTTCGGTTTAACTAAAAACGGGCTGTTACAAAATGGTTCAACGGGCATTATTCTGATACGAGATGGCAAGAGTTTAATAAGAATAAGACATTTTCAATGAAATGGTGATATATGATATATTGAAAGTTGAAATGGATGATATATACATATGATACATGGTTTAATATTGTGCTCATCCATGTTTATAATGTTTATATTATATGTTTACATGGCTAACATGTTTGGTGTATATGCTTAGGCTTTGGCCAAATTATTTATGCTGGGTTAATTTACCTATTATGTAATTAAATGGTAAGTTGTGTTTTATATTATACAAACTTACTAAGAAATTATGCTTACTCTGTGTTATTTTCGTGTTTTATAGTGAATCGAAAGCTCGTTCAGTTTGGAAGCTTGACGTAGTTATATCGGTAATTTTGGATGTTTTAAGTTTGGTTATAATGGCGTGTATAGGTATTTTGGTTGTTGAAATAGCCATTTGATTTGGCTTGTGTTTTGGCATGTATATAATTGGCCTTGAAATGGTTGATGTCTTAGCTTGTTATGCTTGAATGATGGAAGATGGAATGGTAGTTTAAATATGCATATTATAAATGTCTTGTGATTTGTGTGAATGTGGTGATTTGGTACATTTGTTATAAATAACTTATATGACTATTTGGTGCTAGTTGTAGAATGGCACATTTGGTACCAATTGGTAAATCAAATGGCATATGCTGATGTAAACTTAGTTTGAAGTTAGTGAACATTTTGGCAAATTTAAGTATATGATTGTATATATGTTGATGTTATGATTGAGGTGCCCTTTGGGCATATTGGTTGGATGTACATATATCATGTTTGGTTAGCTTGGTTATGCATGGTTTTGATGCATTTAGATGGCTTGTTTATATATGCAAAAGTAATTGTAGGTACATGCATGAATGGGTGAGAAAAATGGCTTGGAAATGGCCTATTTTTCGTCCATACGGGCAGAGACACGGGCGTGTGTCTCGGCCGTGTGTGACATACGGCCAGGTGGCACGGCCATGTGTCCCCTGTAGCTTTTAAAGGGTTGCAAGTCAGGCTATTACACGGCCCAGAACACGGCCTGGCATACGGGCGTGTGAGGATTTTTCGAAGGGTACATGGCCTAGCACACTGGCGTGTGGCTTGGCCATGTGAGCCAAGTCAGTGAGTTACACGGGCATGGACACAGGCTGGGACATGGCCGTGTGTCCCTACTTCGAATGTCCACATGGCCTGGACACACGGCCTTGTGACCCCTACAGTTTTGAAAATTTTCTTTGTTTCTTGAAAAATTCTATATGTTTCCGATCTAGTCCCAACTTGTTTCCAATGTGTTTTTAGGGCCTCGAGGGCTCGTAAAAAGGACAATATGCATGTTATTGATTGCTTTTTCTATGATTAATGATATGAATTAAAATGTTAAAAAATTTTGTTAATTTGAATTTTAAACTTCGGTAATGCTCTGTAACACTGTTCCAGCGACGGATACGGGTTAGGGGTGTTACATTAATGTTTATTTTGGTATCTTGTTCGTAGATACTCGACGGTTTATTTTGGTACATTAATGTTAGTTCCATGTCTTCATTTTTTTAAAAATTTCTGCTCTTGGACTAACAACATCTCTCTCTTAAGTTTTATTTTTTGATTTTTGATATAACAAAAAGGGGGAGAAGAGAAGAGAAAGGTAAATTATTGGTATTTGGTTGATTATTTCTTTGACTAATCTTTTAAGGCCAAAATCAAGTGACCAATTTTGTTTTCAAATCCTTGTTTCCATATTTCATAAAAATCAAGTCATTTATTCAAATTAAACTTTAAAAAGAGAGAGTAACAAATTCAAATTCAAATTCAAAAACAAAAACAAATTTACCAAAATATTTTGTTATATCAAAAAGGTGGAGATTGTTAAACCAAGCTTTATTTGATAATATGTTTTAATATAACAAATTGAAATGTTTTTTAATAAAATTTAAAATTGAACAAAATTGACAAAATGATTTTTCAATTGAAGTCTAGGAGACAAAATTTTAAATCTTTGCTTTGAACACTTAGAATATTTTTTATAAAGTTCAAAAATGAATTTAAACTCTTGAACTTGATTGATACAATTTTAAAACAATTGAAAAATTGCTCCCTACAAAAAGTATCGATATTTTCCAAAAAGTATGGATACCAATATGATTTTTATCGATGCCTTATTTTTTTATTGATACCAAAACTGCTCTCTGACTTGAATAAAAAATTGAACAAAAACAATAAGTATCGGTACGTTTAAAATTATATCGATACCTATTGAATTTATCAATACCAAAATTTTATATCGATGCCAATTTTGCATTCTATTTTTATGATCTTTCAAAAATTAACAAAAAGTATCGATACCCATAAAAAAGTATATCGATACCTTTTATCAGGCATCGATAAATCAAGCATTAAATGCTACTAGTATCGATACTCGTATAAAAAGTATCAATACTTTTTGTTGTAGGTGAATTTAATGATCTGGTATTTTCATCCTCAACGCCTCTATTTATTTTCTCAACAACCACAATGGTTGGAAATTAATTAGAAGATATAAATACCAGCTTCTAAAGGTCCTATAACAATAAGAGAGAATATTCAAGCTTAAAGTTCAATCAAAACAACTTTTGTGCCAAATTTTTCCATACTTTTATCTTATACACTTGTGAGCTTTATTTCCATTCTATTTGCTCAAGTGTTTTTCATTGTAATTGAGCTTAATTTGAAAAAAAACATTAATCTTTTAAGGATTATTTCTTTGTTTGCTTCTTTGCATCTTTTTAAAAGGGTTTGTATATTAAGGTTTGGGGTAGAAACCTGAAAAGAGTTTATAAGGTTAAACATTTCCTCAAAGGTTATCAAATTAGTGAATTTGGAAAAATCCTTAGTAATGGAAACCTAAGGTAGTGGAGTAGACAATTGGGATCAAACAACTCTAAATTCTTGTGTTCATTTCTCTCTAGCACCCACAAAATTTTTAAAAGCTAATTCACCCCCTCTTGGTAATTTTGGTTTGATTATTTGAGCTAACATATTTTATTTCCTTAGTTTCACTTGGATAGGTGCGATGGTTTTGGTAGTTTATCAAAAAATTATATTATTTGGATCTTTGAGAAATTAGTTTCTTTATTTATAATTTATCTTTTTTTTCCTGTATAGCCTTTGTGCTAATAAGGTGTGGTGGTACTTTCATTTAAACTCTTTTGATATTAGAATCTTGCTTTTCTATCTATTATTTTAATCTCTTTTCATTTCTCTATGGTTGATTTCTTGTACAATATGTTTAGCAAGCTTTCTTTCACGGAGGAAAAAGGCATTGTGGTTGAAAATGTTATCCTGAAGGTGGAAGCTTTTGTTGAGGGATCGGATTCTGAATGGTGGGGAAGCTTCTTGCTCTAAAAACGATTTATAAGGAGGTGTTCTTTTGGGTTTCAAAACTATGGTGCAGAAATAAAGTCTGGATTTTTTTCTACCCTTGGCCCAAACATTTTTCTCTTTTAAGTTTGGTGAAATGGATTATAAGGAGAAAATTATTAAAATGGGGTCATAGAATTTTTATCGACATATGCTCATCCTTATAGACTTTGAGGAAACTTTTGGTCCAAATGATTATAACTTCTCATTGGTGGCCTTTCGGGTGCATATTTATGAGGTATCGGTAGGATGAATGAACTAGGAAACAGTTGTCTGTATTAGACAAGTATTGGGTAACATTGATGCGATTGATTGGAATGAATCATGTGGGAGTTGGATGGCATATATTTGTATTCTGGTGCATATTGATATAACGAACCCCCTTAGGCATGTGACTTTACTTTTTCAAAGGATGATAGGTCTAAGTGTTATGCTTTGGTCAAATACAAACAATTGGCAACATTTTGTTATAAATTGCCTTATTGGCCACTCGGTGGACTCTTGTGTGGTGCCAAAAGGCCCTTGGAATGAAAAGGAAGAGGCTTTCCAATATGGTGATTAGATGTATGTCCCTCTGTTTGCAAGATCAACTAGGGGTATTCGAAACCAAAGGAAACGAGGGGTGGATTTTTTTTTCCAAAATAGTATACGGGAGGTTCAACTACAAAAGATGGCGATGAATCGTTTATAGATGGCAATTCAGCTTCTATACATGAAGGGGATAATGAAAAGGAATCAGGATCCGAAGATCATATGGATAGGAAAGGGTGGAGGGAATGACCATATATGGCTTCTCAAGGGGGTGGCAATCATACTTCGATTTCCTTTTCAAAAGGGAAAGAAAAAGCTTTTTGTGATGGTAAGAAAAAGAAGAAAAGTGCATGGTTGCCTTGTTCTTTGTTGTTGGGTATTTAGTGAAAAAGCCTCATGTAGGAGCAATAGAAAATGAGAGGTCAAACAGTTCGGGTGGTGATACTTTCACACCCAAAGTGGCAAAGGCTGATGAGCAGTCCCGTTGTGAGCCATAAGGATTTTTTATTGGAACTACCAAATGCTTGGGAACCCTTGAACAATTTGTGCTCTTAAAAGGCTTATAGCTTTTAAAGACTCAGAATTAGTGTTTCTTTGTAATACTAGGTTGTTGGATAGTGAGGTTGAAAGCATAAAGAATCAATGTTTGATGCATGGATGTATTCATTTTAATTAAATTAATAGATATGGCAGCCTTCTTCTTTTATTGGGTGTGAATTTTATAGTTAATTTGCTTTCTCGTTCTCCTAATCATAGTGGTGACTTTTCTTTTCGGTTTACATACTTTTATGGCCATAGCATCCCTTCTCAAAGGGCTCAGTCTTGGGAATTAATTAAATCTTTTAAATGGGCCTATAATAAACCATGGCTAATAGGTGGAGATTTTAGTGAGATTCTTAGTGGGGCGAAAAAATGAGGTGGTAGAAGGAGACCTCAAGCCCAAATGGATGCTTTTAGTGATGCTCTTAATGAAGTAGAGCTACTTACATTAAGTCCAATTTTGGGTGGTTCACATGGACTAATAAAAGGGGTAATTCAAGACTTGTTAAAAAAAATCGATTTATACCTTCTTTGGACCGAATAGGATTTTTCCTAATATTTTTATTTCTAATAAGGCACATATTATTCCGGATCACTTTCCATTTTTTTAATACTAAAGGCTTGAGTAAAATGATTGAAAAATGAAAAGGGAAGGGCTAATTTAGATTTGAGGAGTGTTGAGCCTTGGAAATAGGCTATACGGAAGTGGTGGGAGAAACTTGGAACTCTTTCAATGGATTGAACCCTTTTGAAAAATTGGATAAAATAGGCCTTAATTTGAATGTTTGGTAATATAATAAATTTAATGCCTCCAAAAATAAAATGGTTTTTTTATCCCATCAATTACTGGTCTTGACGAATGGACCTCAGTCAAATGAAAATGAAAGACAATTACATTATTGTCGACATGAACTTATGGCCCTTATGGATGCCGATGAAAAATATTGGAGACATCGGTCTCGCATTAATTGGTTACAGAATGGAGATTAGAATACGATGTTCTTTCACATAAGGACCAATATTCTTCGAAAAAAGAATTAGATTACGGGATTGAAAGGCCTTTCCAGTAATTTAGTGTCATCATAATCGAACATGGGAAGGGTGATTATGGACTATTTCAATGAGCTTTTTAGCTATTGTGTTCAAAATATTGAAGTCTTTGCTTGACTGCATTGATAATTATGTGATTTAGTCTATGAATGCTCAGCTAAATAAGCCGTTTGAGTCTATGGAGATCTTAGTATCTTTGAAATAAATGAACCCTAACAAAGCTTCAGGTTTTGATGGGTTGAATGGTTTGTTTTTTAAAACATATTGGGATGTGATTGGGCAAGACACTATAAATTTGTGTTTAGATTTGCTACATGGGAATATGGATATGGGTAGGTAAATAAGACTATTATTATCTTGATCCCAAAAGTTGCCTAACTAGATTTGTCTAAATTTTGGACCTATTAGTCTATGTAATTTTGTTTATAAATTGGTCTCGAATACATAGGCTAATTCATTGAAATTTATTCTTCTTCTATGTGTAAGTGCAAATCAAAGTGCTTTTATACCAAAAAATTATACAATACAATGCAATAGTGGCTTATGAAATTCTCCACTATCTTCAGAGTTTTAAGAATTGTCCGAATAAACGATGTGCCTTGAAGCTTGATATGAGTAAAGCTTATTGTAACAGCCCATTTTCGATAAAATCGGAATAGTGGTGTAATAACCCATTTTGTCCGGGCTTGGGTTTCAAACCAGAAAAATAAAAAAAGCATAAATGTCCATTTATGTTTTAAAAACAGTCCATTTACAATTATAAAGCCCAATACTCAAATAGAACAGACTATCCTAAACTAAACCCTAGACCCAATCTAAACATAAGCCCAAACGGCCCAGTTGGCTTGCGGACGCAGGAAACCCTAGGTTTCCACTACGCATAAGCACCCTAGCAACCGACACGGTGTGTGTCGATCGCACGCAAATGCGCAGCAAAACCCCACCTTCACGCGCGCTTGATCGCGCGCGGCATGCACGAGTTCCCTGCACCATCGCCGTGTCTCTGCCTTAGTCCTGCACAGAAAAGGAAGGAACCCAAAGCAGAAGGGACAAAATAGTAGCAAAAATGGAAATCTTTTTTTTGTTTCCTTGTTCTTTCATTTTTTTTCGGGTTATAAATACCCTAGAACAAAACTCTGTAAATGGGGGGGAGAAAAAAAGAGAGAAAGCATTCAAAAATCCAAAGAAATAAAACCTAGAAATTTTGTGCAAAGGTGGTATTTTTATTTCTATTTTTTTATTTTTAATATATTTGCGCGCATAAATATACTGTTAAAAAAGAAAGAGACAAAAGAAAGAGAGTTTACCTGCGTGGAAGAACAGAGGTTTTTTTAAACCTCCGGCCACCGCCAGTGGTGGCGCGTATGGCACGTGGGACGGAGGTCTCCCTGGTCCGGTGACCGACTCAGAACGAAAGAAGGGAAATTTCAGAGCACCTTTTAAGTTTTTTTTTAAGAAACTGTTTTAAAATGTTTTTTTTTAAACCAAATTTTACTTTTATAACATAGAGGAAACGGCGACGTTCTCACTTAACCTAATAAGTGCAAAACGACGTCGTTTTAAGCAAGGGATCCGCGCGTTGACCCGAATACCCGGGGAAGATCCGCGCGTTTTCGTTGAATGGTCTAATTGCCATTTTAGCCCTTCCGTATTATTTCGATTTTATAATTAAGTCCTGTTACATTTTAATTTTTTTACAAATGCGCCTAAAATTATTTCTTGTGTTCCAATTTAGTCCCTCTTACATCTTTTTTTATTTATTTTTTATTTATTCATTTATTTTTTTAATATTATTTTATCACATTAAAATATTATATTCATTATTTATATATTAATTTGTTTATGGTATAAAATTTATATATAGTTTTTATATATATTAATTTTATATATATGTGATTATTATTTATTACTTATATTGTATAAATTAGCATATTATTTATTATATTATATATTTCTAATTATTATTATTTTATTATTTTATTTTAGTTTAAGTATTTTCTTTATTTATTTACAAAATTATTTTTTATATTATTCTATATTTTAAAATTTTTGTACATTATATAATATTATATCATATATTATTTTTAACTAAAATTTGTTTATATTGTATATTATATTCTATTTACATTATTTATATTATATATGTGTAATTTTATATATCTTTTTTAAAAAAATCATTATTGTTTTACATCGTTTATATTATATGTATATAATTTTATTTATTTATCTATCATTTAATCTTACTTTAAAATTTTCATATTTATTTAATAATTTTCTTTTATTTTTTATATTTATTGTTTTATGCATATTTTGTTCGCCCATACTCTTTTAATTATTTATTTATGATTGCCATTGTGTAGTTATTTCTATTAACCATTATTTTACATTATTATTACTCTATTCTTTATGTTAGTGTGCTATAAATTGTTTTTGATATTGTATTTTTGATAATATAGAAATGTGATATTGTTTCATAAATTTTTGTTTAAAATATATTTTTTTTACTATATTTATCCAAAGGTTTTAAAATAAGACAATGTTTTTTTTATTTAGAAATTCGGGAAATAGTGCCCTAACGTGCTGGGTTGCGATTTTCCGTTCGGCTAAATAACTAAATATCCTTTTAACAAATTTTGTAAATCATGAGATGATTTTAATTACGAAGGTTTTAAAATATCGTGTCCTATCGTGCTGGATGTGATGTTTATATTCCTTCGGAACAAAGAAATCTCAAGTTTTAAATCAAAAAAACCTATTCTTGGGAATTCAAAATGTTGTGTCCTATCTTACTGAATATGATATTTTGTGTTTCGAGATAGGGATTTTCTAAAATAAAGATGTGCTTAGTTTTGAAGTCATGAGATGCTATATCCTAACTTACTGGGTATGGTGTTTTATTTCTTTGAGATAGGTGAGTCTTGGTTTTTCTTCTAATAAACGGATCTTATTTTAAAACTTTTTAAATTTCAAACATTTGGACATGATTCTATCGATTAGGTACCAATTTTTGGGCGTTACGAGGGTGCTAACCCTTCCTCGTACGTAACCGACTCCCAAACCCGTTTTCTTGTTTTTTCGTAGACCAAAATCAAATGTTTTAAAATAAAACGTTTTACAAGGTGATCCAATCACACCTAAGTAAAAAGAGATTGGTGGCGACTCCCATTTTTGTTTTTAAAGTCGATCCCATTTTTTCAAAACTCGATTTTTAAAATGGTTTCGACAAGTGGTTTTGGGACCACAGATCCGAGTCCGGAAAAAAATTTATTTTAATATTTATGATCTACAGTATGATAATAATATTGTGTGAAAATTTCCTAAAGAAATTTTATCGATTACATGTTTAATTTGATAAAGGACCAAATTGCACAAAGTGCAAAAGTTGAGTTCTAATAGCTAAAGGGATTAAATAGCTATAGAACTTTAAATTGGAGGTCCTTATATGGTAATTAGACCATTAAAAATGCTTAGTTGTTAAGGATGATGAATCATCCATGGAAATAAAATAAAGAAAAGGATGAAATTGGAAAGATGAAAAATAAAAGGTGATAAATTAATTAAATAAAAAAATATCATCATTTTATGTCATCTTCTTCCCCAAAATACCTGGAAACCCTAGGAAAGAGAAAGCAAGCTTTCTTGGCCAAATTAGGTAAGTATTCAAGTCCTGTTTTTAGTAATTTTTATATTTTTGAGATCGGGACAACTTAATCTAGTTATTTTGGGGATTAATTTGTAAAGTTATCAAAGTATAAAATTTTTTCCATGGATGAATATGCTGAAATTTTGAAATTTATGATAGAATATGAAAGGTTGTTGATAGATAAACAACTTTTACAAAGTGAACTTTGATGAAAACATGATTTAAAGACTAAATTGAAAAGTTGTAAAAATCATGGAAAAATTATGAATTTTATAAAATACATGTGCTGTAAATATTACATGTAAAAATCGGTTAGGCTTGGAATAAGGATTAAATTGCATGAATTTCATTTTTCGAGCCTAGGGACGAAATCATCATTAATTAAAAGTTTAGGGGCAAAATGGTAATTTTTCCTAAGATGTAAATTGGACTGAATTGAGTTTAAATTGTATTAAATTGATGTTAAATTTACTCGTATAGATCTGGATAGACCAAATTCGGAGCTAGAACGAGGAAAAGAGGAAAATGTCGGATTAGTAGATTTTACGTACACAAACATTTGTCGAGGTAAGTTCGTTTAACTAAATTGTGTATATTTATATGCTTGAATTAGATGTTGTGTATGTGAATTGTATAAATATCATATATGTATGACATTGAAAACATATCCGACAAAACCCGATAAAAGATAATGCCCGATAAATGATAAATGATAATGTTTCTTTTATGCTTGAAATGAATGTGAAATGTGTTTATTTGAATATTGTGAATATTATAAATGTATGAAATAATTACATGCCTGATAATATCTGAAAAATGTTGAATCCCGTTTAAATAAATGAAAATCGATGGATAATGTGATTTCCCTTACTGAATGAGGTCCTGCATTTGTTGCTGACGAGATTTAGCTCAGACGAGTAATCTTATTGACCTCATTACAGAAAGGATTTAGCTTGGACTGGTAATCCTGATATAAGTTCTCTTGAGCATATGTTACAGATAGGATTTAGCCCGGACGGGTAATCCTGATTAAGCTCTTGTGAGCATATGTTGGAAACAGGATTTAGCTTGGACAAGTAATCCTGTTATATGATATGTGGCTCAAGAGTGTGCTTTCTAATTAAGTGCCTTAATGGGTACTCCTGAATATGAATTGACGGATCCTAATTTGTACACCTCGAGTGTTCTACACGTGTATCCATCGATATTTCAGATAAATTCAACGGGAAAAATCTGACATGAGAAGATATGAATAAGAAATGAGTTATTACACGTATTTGCCTGAAATACATGAAAGTGGTGATACATGATATACAAAAAAATATGAGATGATGATATATGTACATGGAAATTATTAGATGAATACATTCATCCATGATTATAGATTTGTACACCTTGAGTGTACTACTCGTGTGATATTGATATTTCGAATGATTTAATGGGTAAAGTTCTGACATGAAATAATCTGAACTCGAGATGAATTATTATGAAAATGTACTTGAATTACATGGACTTGAATTATACCTGTTACATGAACACATGATATGAGAAATATTTGAACATGGAAATTTGACTAGTGTCAAGAAATATATTTTCTGATATTCATGAAAAATATATGTTTAACATGAATCCAAAACAAACTATTACTGAAACAAGCCTGAGATACATGGAAATGATAGCATTTGTTATGTTGAAGTATGATGTACTTGATACAGGAATGTGGAACATGCTTAATGACTTTGTACTTTCGTGATATATTGAAAATATGTGTATGAAATTGTCTGACAATTGTGTATATTCGTGATTATGAGTTATTACCCGGAATACATGACTGACATGATTAACTAGGATATGTATTTAGGCATTTGGCCAACATGACTTGGGAATAAATTAAATGCTTACCTAAATTTAAAATAGTGGTAAGTTAAGTTCAAAGTTATACGAACTTACTAAGCATAATATGCTTACTCTGTTTTATTTTTCCCCTGTTCTATAGTGATTCGAAAGCTCGTTGGATTAGAAGCTTGGCGGAGATCACTCACACTATCCATCGGCCCATTTTGGTATATACGGTGAATCAATTATGGTTATAATGGCATGTATAGGTTAATTAGCCAATGTTGGCATGTAAATATTTGGGTTATAACTAGCCACTGGAATGGCTAGTGATGGACATGTATGGTTTATGCTTGAAATGGTGGATTGATAAAAATTATATTGGCATATTGATGATCAAATTAAGTTAGCATGTTTGATAAAATATGTATATAAGTGAACATGGTAATTTAAGTAAATCTATATACTTGGTTATATGAGGTATAATATCATGCATATGACTTGGATTTTAAGTTGGTTTAAATAAACTATATTGACTTGTGAATATGTTAAAGTGTTGGTATAGGTGGATGACAATTTGGGTGAGAAATGTGGCTTGAAAAATAGCCTATTTTTGTCCACATGGGCAAAGACATGGGTGTGTGTCTCAGCCGTGTGTCAGCACATGGGCGTGTGATCTGGCCGTGTGTCCCCTGTAACTTTAAAATGTCAAAATAAAATTCTTAGAATTGAGCACACGGCCTGGCACACGGGCGTGTGGCTTGGCTATGTGACCCCTGCACCTACACACGGCTTAGCACACAGGCGTGTGACTTGGCCGTGTGACCTAAGTCAGAGAGTTACACTGCCTAAGACACAGGCGTGTCCTTGGCCGCGTGAACCACACGGCCTGACCACACAGGCGTGTAACCCTTGCACCTAGGAAAAAATTTAGGATTTTGCGAAAAAATTTCTAAGTACCCGGTTTGATCCCGACTTGTTTCTAATGCATGATTTGGGCCTCGAGGGCTCATGTAAGGGACTATATGATTAAATTTGATTGAAATTTGATTTGAATGTTAAATGCTTGTGAAATGTCTATTACTTGACCTATAAACTTCAGTAATGCTCTGTAACCCTATTCCGGCGACGAAGTTCAGGTTAGGGGTGTTACATTTATGATAGGGCAGAATAGGTTTTTTTTTAAGGTTGTTATGACAAGAATAAGATTCTCTGTAAATTGGATTCGACTAATTATGAGATGTATCTCAATGGTGTCATATTGTGTGAAGTTTAATGCTATTTTACTGATTTCTTTCGTCCAAAAAGAGGTTTGTGGAAGGGTGAGCCCTTGTCCCCTTATTTTTTCCTTTTATCGGCCTTGCTTACAAGGGCCCAAGTAAATGGATTGGTTAAAAGGATTAGAGTTAGCCAAAGGGGGACAAGGGTGAATCATCTATTCTATGTAGATGATAGCTTGCTTTTTATTTAGAATAAGGAAAGGGAGGTTAGAGCCGTAACAGACATTCTGGCTTTGTTTGAGAGGAATTCGAGGTAGAAGATTAACTTGGAGAAGTCTTTGATCTATTTTAGCCCTAATACACGTACATCTTCAAGAAGTCTTCTTAGCTTCATTTTGGGAGTTCGTGTGGTTGAGGATTTTGATTCCTATTCGGGACTACCATTGGTTGTAACATCCTGATTTAGGGCCTAGTTGGAATAGTGGTGCGAGACCATAAATCCGAGGCATAAGTATGAGTTTTTGAGGTCTATGCCATGTTTTTATGCTAGTGTGAAAGTTTCATGAAGCAATTTTGTTAAATTGCGGTTGAACTGTCCAAAATGACTAAATTACAAAAGTTGCAAAATGTGAGATTCTAGAAGCTATTTGTGTGAAATTGCTTTAGAATATCAATTAGAAGTCCTTAATGAGTAATTTTCATAATTTCTAATTTTTGGACAAATTTGGGCATGGATGAGTTAAATTAGGAAGTTTGTCAAAAAGGGTATTTTGGTCATTTGACAATTAAATGATTAAAATAGGAGAAAAGATGACAAAATTCATTTATCTTCTTCTCCAAGGCTGCCGAAAATTTGAGAGAAGCCATTGTTAGGGCTCTTCAACTTTTCAAGCTAGCTTGTAAGTGTATTCTAGCCCGTTTTTTATATTCTTCGTATTTTTGAAGTCCTAGTAGCAAGAGTAAGCTATTTTTAGCTATATGATGAGCTAAAATGGATGTTCAAAAATGTACCCATGTATGACATGCATGTATTTTGATGTTTTGTGGAAGAATATGAAAGCTTGATGTTGTAGAAACATCTTTTACTAAGTGAATTCCATGAAAAATGTATGTAGGGACTAGTTTGTGAAAGTCTTGAGTTTGGTCATACATGTGAGAATTAGTGAGAATTGATGATAGCTTTAATTGAGTAAGTGATTCGACTAAGCATGAAAGGCTAGAAAGTTGAATAAAAATCACTTTACGGGCCTTGGGGCAAAAGTGTAAATATGAGAAAGATTAGGGGCAAAATGGGGATTTTGGTAAAGTATGAGATAAAGGTCAATTTAGTTAATCTGTGTATTGAATGTGTTGATTTTTCATTATAGATCAAGAAAGATGAAGCCCGGATTGAAACCGAGGCAAGGGCAAGGTCGTGGACTAAATTGCACATCTCTATACTTTTTGAGTACCGAGGTAAGTTTACGTATAAACGATGCATTATGCGTATACTTTGTAAATGCTAGCAAGAGTATAGCATGGTTGAGAACCTATATGGTTCATGTGGAATGAATGAGTTAGTTATAGTGAACGAATGAATGAATGAACTACAAAGTAGATATGTGAATGTGTAGTGATAATGCTTGATGGTAAGCTAAGTGCGATGCTACCCCAATACTTAGCAACAATGAGCTGGGCTATGTGCGATGCTATCGCTAAGTATATTGTTTAGTGGGCTAAGTGCGAGACCACTATGATTACCTTATTGGTAGGCAAAGTGTGATACTAACTTATTGTATCGGTTGTGGTAGGCTAAGTGCGAAACCACCGAGAGAGTAGCTGTGTGGATTTATTAGTGAGTAGTGTAGATGTGTGGATGTTTTATTGGTAAATAATGATGTGTTGTATATTGTGTAAATGCGATATTGAATGCAGGGGTGCATGTCAATGGTTATGAGTATGTGACTCATGATGTGTTGGAAATATGGTAAAGGATAGAAAGAGTAAGCATAGTTGTGAATTACTTATGTTAGTATAATGCTAATTGTTGTTTAGCTTATATTATGATGCTTAATTGTTTATGTGTAAACTCACTAAGCTCAAAGCTTACTCCCTTTCTTTTCCCTTGTCTTATAGAGTAATAGAGTTGAATCGAGATACGTGGATCAATTAGAAGATCGCCCACACTATCAGCACACTCTGGTACATTGGATTAAACGTTTTGTATATGGCATGTATAGGGGCTAGACAAGTTAGTGATTTTTGGTTGTAAATGGCTAAGTTATGTTGGCCTTTAGATGGATAATCTATTTTGTATAATGCCATAGTTGTTGGCTATTTTATTCTATAAATAGATGTAGTTATCCATGTAAGATTGTGTTTCAAATTGAGTTGATTATGGATGTGTTGAATGAGTACATGTTGCGTATGCTAGAGGGGTGAGAAGGGGCATGACAAATAGCTTTGTTCATGTCCATGTGGGTAGACACACGGGCGTGCGTCTAGACCGTGTGTGACACACGGTCAGCCCATGGGCGTGTGACTTGGCCGTGTGTCCCCTGCATGTTAGTATTTTAAGTCAGAATAGACCACGGACTAGTCACACGGGCGTGTGCCTAGGACGTGTGAGTTATTCTGTGTTGGCCACGGGCTAGCCACACGGGCGTATGTCTAGACTTTAAGGCCGTGTGAAGTAGCCCGTGTGCACCATGGGTGGTGAACACGGGCGTGTGACATAGCCGTGGGACTTTGGCAGAATGGTTGAGTTTTATGCATGGGTTGTGGACATGGGCGTGTGTGACTACACCCGGGCGTGTATCATCTAGCACGGGCGTGTAGCCCCTGTCTAGATGGAGAAAATTTTTAAGATAGTAAGAGTTTCCGATATGGTCTCGAGAGCCCTCGTGTGTTTGAGTAAGGCCTCGTAACTCAAAAATAAGGTTGTCGTGGTGACTTAAGGAGAGTAGTCACGTTGAGCCTAAGTGGCGATCAAGTAGTTTTAATCTGGTAACGCCTCGGACCCAATTCTGGCGGGGATTACGGGTAAGGGGTGTTACATTTAATGGTATCAGAACTATGGTTTAGTCGGTTCTAGGACTACCGTAGCGGGTGTAAGAGTCTAGCTATACATGCCATAAGTGTACAATGATAGTGTGGTGGTTTCTGATGATTTTAAACCTTGTTTTATATAGTATATGGATCCCGATCAATCGACTACTGATGAAGCAGCTAGTAATGCGTCGGCTCCTGCGTAAGGAACCGTGCCTGTAAAGAGTGGACCCGAGGTTAGGGGTCAAGGGGAAGAGGCTCGGGAAGCCTTTCTCCAGATGATGAGTAATTGGTACTCGAATTATGTTTGAGCGAACCCTAATGCTCAACCTCCTCCACCTCCTCCTATACCTCAGCCAAATCCAGTGGCTCCTCAAGGTAATGATGTAGTGAGGATATCGAAACCCCCGGTGGATAAGGTTAGGAAACACGGGGCTGAGGAGTTTAGAGCTAAGGTAGATGATGACCCTGAACGGCGGAGTTCTGGCTAGAGAACTCAATGAAAGTGTTTGATGAACTCTCATGTACACCTGAAGAGAGCTTGAAGTGTGCTGTGTCTTTGATGAGGGTCTCGGCATACCATTGGTGGAAGACGTTGACGTCACTAGTCCCGAGAGAGCGGGTGACGTGGGACTTCTTTCTGGAAGAGTTCCGAAAGAAGTACATAAGCCAACGATTTACTGATCGAAAAAGGAAAGAATTCCTTGAGTTGAAGCAAGGAAGAATGTCAGTAGCAGAATATGAGCATGAGTTTGTTAGGCTTAGCAAATACACCCAAGAATGTGTGTCGACGGAGACCATTCTGTGTAAGAGGTTCAAAGATGGACTGAATGAGGATATCAAACTCCTAGTTGGTATTTTGGAGTTGAAAGAGTTTGTTGTGTTGGTCGAGAGGGCAAGTAAGGCCGAAGAGTTGGGTAAAGAAAAGAGAAGGGCTGTGAGTGAAGCCCGAGATGCGAGAAAGAGGCCAATGGGCAAGTCGAACCAAGCCCAGTCAAAAAGATCCAGAGAAGTGAATCCTCGGACGACAGCATCAGTGGGATATTCACATCGAGACTTGGACCACACTCGTCCAAGTTCGAGAGTCCAAGCTACCTCAATGGAAAGTGTGGGCAATACGAAAAACAAACCGGAGTGTCCAAATTGTGGTAGATATCACACCGGAGAATGTTGGGGAAACAGCCGAAAATGTTATAAGTGTGATTCCCCTGACCACTTTATCCGAAATTGCCCTGAGAGGGATGATAAGGAAGAGAAACAAGAGATGAGACCTAGTGATGTGTCTGCAAGGGGTAGACCACCAAGGAACCCAAAAGGTGGGAATAGCGGTAGAGGTGCGTCTAGAGACTCTGCTGTGAGATCGGAGGGTCGGGCACCTGCGAGGACTTATGCCATTCGCGCCCGCGAAGAGGCATCATCCCCAGATGTGATAACGGGTACTTTTTCTCTCTATGACACCTTTGTTATTGCTTTAATTGATCCAAGGTCTACTCACTCTTATATTTGCATGAGATTAGCATTTAGTTTGAGTATGACCGTTAAGTTTACGGACATTGTGGTTAAGGTTTCAAACCCGTTAGGAAAATACGTGTTAGTAGATAAGGTGTGTAAGAATTATCCTTTGTTGATTAAGAGTCATTGCTTTCCGGCAAACCTTATGTTGTTGCCGTTTGATGAGTTTGACTTAATCCTTGGCATGGATTGGTTGACTACCCATAGTGTCTTAGTGAACTGTGGTAGTAAGTTTATCGAATTGAAATGTGAGAGTGGAGATGTTGTTCGGGTTGAATCAGGTGGATCGGATAGTCTACCAGTGATGATTTCTTCCCTAGTGGCTGAGAAATGTTTGAGAAAAGGGTGTGAGTCCTATCTCGCCTTTATTTTGAATACTCAAGAGGTTGGAGTAAAGTTTGATATAGTGCCGGTGGTATATGAGTATCCGGATGTATTTCTAGAAGAGTTACCTGGATTACCTCCATAGAGAGAGGTCAAGTTTGGGATTGAGTTAGTTCCGGGAACGGCACCTATTTCAATTGCTCCGTATAGAATGGCACCTTTAGAGTTGAAAGAATCAAGGTTCAGTTGCAGAGTTGATGAGATAAGGGTTTTGCAAGACCGAGCTACTCACCGTAAGGGGTGCTCCAAGTACTATTTATGAAAAAGAAAGATGGGTCTATGAGGTTGTGTATAGACTATAGGCAACTTAACAAAGTGACGGTGAAGAATAAGTATTCTTTACCAAGGATTGATGATCTTTTTGATCAACTGAAAGGAGCTACAGTGTTCTCCAAGATCGACCTGAGGTCTGGTTATTACTAGTTGAGAGTGAAAGAGCAAGATGTGTTGAAAACTGCATTTTGAACAAGGTATGGCCATTATGAGTTCTTGGTCATGCCGTTTAGTTTAACGAATGCACCTGCGATTTTTATGGATTTGATGAACCGTGTCTTTCGACCGTATGTGGATAAGTTTTTGGTTGTCTTCATTGACGACATATTGATCTATTCTCGAGATGAGAACGATCATGAGGAACATTTGAGAATTGTCTTGCAAACTTTAAGAGATGAGCAGTTGTATGCTAAGTTTAGCAAGAGTGAGTTTTGGCTCCGAGCGGTTGGATTTTTGGGACACGTTGTGTCGGGTGATGGTATTCGAGTCGACTCGAGTAAGATTTCAGCTATTGTGGATTGGAAACAACCGAGGAATGTGTCGAAAGTTAGAAGCTTCTTGGGACTAGCGGGATATTACAGACGTTTTTTAAAGGGGTTCTCAGTGATTGCTACCCCGATGACGAAATTGTTGCATAAGGATGTCAAGTATGATTGGACGGAGGCACGTCAACAGAGTTTTGATAGATTGAAAACATTGTTGAATGAGGCACCGATTTTGGTTCAACCAGAATCGGGAAAAGAGTTTGTAGTTTTCAGTGACGCATCATTTAATGGTCTCGATTGCATGTTGATGCAAGAGGGTAAGGTAGTCACTTACGCCTCGAGACAACTAAAACCGCACTAGAAGAATTATCCGACTCATGATTTGGAGTTGGCTGCGATTGTTTTCGCGTTAAAGATTTGGCGACATTACTTATATGGTGAGAAGTGCTGAATCTTTACGGATCACAAAAGTTTGAAGTATTTGATGGATCAAAAGGATTTAAATTTGCGACAGAGGCGGTGGCTCGAGTTATTGAAAAACTATGAGTTAGTCATTGATTACCATCCTGGAAAAGCAAATGTGGTTGCGGATGCCCTGAGTAGGAAATCCTTGTATGCACTAAGAGTTATGAGCACGAGTTTAGCATTGTCTGATGATGGTGCTATATTGGGAGAGTTGAGAGCTAAGCCACTGTTTGTTCAACAGATATGTGAGGCTCAAGAAAATGATAGTGAGATGCAAGCTAAGAGAGCTAAGTGTGGATCAGAAAGTGACTCTGATTTTCGAGTGGGTTCGGATGGTTGTTTGTTATACCATGACAGAATTTGTGTACCTAGAGATGAAGAATTGATCCGAAAGGTTTTCCATGAGGCACATAGTGGTTATTTACCAGTACACCCGGGCAGTACGAAAATGTACAATGACTTGAGGAAATTTTATTGGTGGCCGGGTATGAAAAGAGATATCTCTGAGTTCGTGACAAAGTGTTTGATTTCTCAACAAGTGAAAGCTGAACATCAAGTGCATTTGGGATTGCTTCAGCCAGTGATGGTTCCCGGGTGGAAATGGGATCAGATTACCATGGATTTTGTGACGGGGTTGCCTATGACTCCGAAAAAGAAAGATGCTGTGTGGGTTGTTGTGGATAGATTGACAAAGTCGGCTCATTTTATTCCAGTACGTGTTGATTATTCACTGGACAAGTTAGCCGAATTGTATGTTGTAGAGATTGTGAGGTTACATGGTGTGCCTGTGTCTATAATATCGGATAGAGATCCGAGGTTTACTTCGAGGTTTTGGAAGAAATTGCAAGGGGCCATAGGTACGAGGTTAAATTTTAGTACTGCGTTCCATCCACAAACTGATGGTCAGTCTGAAAGAGTAATTCAAGTTTTTGAAGATATGCTTCGATGCTGTGTGTTAGAATTCGAAGGTAGTTGGGAAAGATATCTACCTTTGGTCGAATTTGCTTACAACAACAGTTATCAGTTAAGTATACGGATGGCTCCGTATGAGGCCTTGTATGGTCGTAAGTGTCGGACTCCATTGTATTGGACCGAGCTTAGTGAAAAGTGATCCATGGGGTCGATCTAGTGAAAGAAATCAAGAGAAAGTGAAAGTAATCCGTAATAGTCTCGAAAGTCGCTTTGATCGGCGTAAGTCGTCGCGGATTTGAAAAGAAAAGAGATTGAGTTTGAAGTGGGTGACAAAGTGTTTTTAAAAGTGTCCCCATGGAGGAAAATCATGAGATTTGGACGAAAAGAGAAATTGAGTCCAAGGTTCATAGGGCCATATGAGATTACAGATAGAGTTGGGCGATAGCATACCGGTTGGCTTTGCTTGTAGAGAATTGGAAAAGATTCATAATGTGTTCCATGTGTCGATGTTGCGACGGTATCGTTCCGATCCTTCACATGTGATTCCTTCGACGGAAATTGAGATAAGACCGGATATGTCTTATGAAGAGGAGCCGATTAAGATCTTGGCTCAAGAAGTGAAACAGTTGAGGAATAAAAGCATAGCACTAATGAAAGTGTTATGGCAGAAACACGGTGTGGAAGAAGCTACGTGGGAAACGGAAGAGGCTATGAGAGAGCAACATCCAAACCTCTTTACTGGTAAGATTTTTGGGGGCAAAAAATCTCTAAAAGGGGGGAGAGTTGTAACATCCCGATTTAGGGCCTAGTCAAAATAGTGGTGCGAGACCACAAATCCGAGGCATAAGTATGAGATTTTGAGGTCTATGCCATGTTTGCATGCTAGTGTGAAAGTTTCATGAAACAATTTTGTTAAATTGCGGTTGAACTGTCCAAAAGGACTAAATTACAAAAGTTGCAAAATGTGAGATTCTAGAAGCTATTTGTGTGAAATTGCTTTAGAATATCAATTAGAAGTCCTTAATGAGTAATTTTCACAATTTCTAATTTTTGGACAAATTTGGGCATGGATGAGTTAAATTAGGAAGTTTGTCAAAAAGGGTATTTTGGTCATTTGACAATTAAATGATTAAAATAGGAGAAAAGATGACAAAATTCATTCATCTTCTTCTCCAAGGCTGCCAAAAATTTGAGAGAAGCCATTGTTAGGGCTCTTCAACTTTTCAAGCTAGCTAGTAAGTGTATTCTAGCCCGTTTTTGATATTCTTCGTATTTTTGAAGTCCTAGTAGCATGAGTAAGCTATTTTTAGCTATATGATGAGCTAAAATGGATGTTCAAAAATGTACCCATGTATGATATGCATGTATTTTGATGTTTTGTGGAAGAATATGAAAGCTTGATGTTGTAGAAACATCTTTTACTAAGTGAATTCCATGAAAAATGCATGTAGGAACTAGTTTGTGAAAGTCTTGAGTTTGGTCATACATGTGAGAATTAGTGAGAATTGATGATAGCTTTAATTGAGTAAGTGATTCGGCTAAGCATGAAAGGCTAGAAAGTTGAATAAAAATCACTTTACGGGCCTTGGGGCAAAAGTGTAAATATGAGAAAGATTAGGGGCAAAATGGGGATTTTGCTAAAGTATGAGATAAAGGTCAATTTAGTCAATGTGAGTATTGAATGTGTTGATTTTTCATTATAGATCAAGAAAGACGAAGCCAGAATCGAAACCGAGGCAAGGGCAAGGTCGTGGACTAAATTGCACATCTCCATACTTTTTTGAGTACCGAGGTAAGTTTACGTATAAACGATGCATTATGCGTATACTTTGTAAATGCTAGCTAGAGTATAGCATGGTTGAGAACCTATATGGTTCATGTGGAATGAATGAGTTAGTTATAGTGAACGAATGAATGAATTAACTACAAAGTAGATATGTGAATGTGTAGTGATAATCTTGATGGTAAGCTAAGTGCGATGCTACCCCAATACTTAGCAACGATGAGCTGGGCTATGTACGATGCTATCGCTAAGTATATTGTTTAGTGGGCTAAGTGCGAGACCACTATGATTACCTTATTGGTAGGCTAAGTGTGATACTACCTTATTGTATCGATTATGGTAGGCTAAGTGCGAAACCACCGAGAGAATAGTTGTGTGGATGTATTAGTGAGTAGTGTAGATGTGTGGATGTGTTATTGTGAAATAATGATGTGTTGTATATTGTGTAAATGCGATATTGAATGCAGGGGTGCATGTCAATGGTTATGAGTATGTGACTCATGATGTGTTAGAAATGTGGTAAGGGATAGAAAGAGTAAGCATAGTTGTGAATTACTTATGTTAGTATAATGCTGATTGTTGTTTAGCTTATATTATGATGCTTAATTGTTTATGTGTAAACTCACTAAGCTCAAAGCTTACTCCCTTTCTTTTCCCTTGTCTTATAGAGTAATAGAGTTGAATCAAGATATGTGGATCAATTGGAAGATCGCCCACACTATCAGCACACTCTGGTACATTGGATTAAACGTTTTGTATATGGCATGTATAGGGGCTAGACAAGTTAGTGATTTTTGGTTGTAAATGGCTAATTTATGTTGGCCTTTAGATGGATAATCTATTTTGTATAATTCCATAGTTGTTGGCTATTTTATTATAAGAAAAGATGTAGTTATCCATGTAAGATTGTGTTTCAAATTGAGTTGATTATGGATGTGTTGAATGAGTACATGTTGTGTATGCTAGAGGGGTGAGAAGGGGCATGACAAATAGCTTTGTTCTTTTCCATGTGGATAGACACACGGACGTGTGTCTAGACCATGTGTGACACACGGTCAGCCCATGGGCGTGTAACTTGGCCGTGTGTCCCCTGCATGTTAGTATTTTAAGTCAGAATAGACCACGGACTAGTCACAAGGGCATGTGCCTAGGACGTGTGAGTTATTCAGTGTTGGCCACGGGCTAGCCACATGGGCGTATGTCTAGACTTTAAGGCCGTGTAAAGTAGCCAGTGTGCACCACGGGTGGTGAACACGGGCGTGTGACCTAGCCGTGGGACTTTGGCAGAATGGTTGAGTTTTGTGCACGGGTTGTGGACATGGGCGTGTGTGACTACACACGGGCGTGTATCATCTAGCACGGGCGTGTAGTCTCTGTCTAGATGGAGAAAATTTTTAAGATAGTAATAGTTTCTGATATGGTCTCGAGAGCCCTCGTGTGTTTGAGTAAGGCCTCGTAACTCAAAAATGAGGTTGTCGTGGTGACTTAAGGAGAGTAGTCACGTTGAGCCTAAGTGGCGATCAAGTAGTTTTAATCCGGTAACGCCTCGAACCCGGTTCCGGCGGGGATTACGGGTAAGGGGTGTTACATTGGTGGTTAGTAAAAATAAAACTAATGCTTTTAAATGGGTGTTAGACCGCATTAATAAATGTGTTCAAATTGGACGAAACATATTCTTTCTTATGGTGGTAAGGAGATTTTTATTAAATCAGACTTACAAGCTATTCCAACTTATACGTATTTTCTATTACTGAAAAGTATCACGAATGATATCACTAAGGTAATTAGAAAAATATTGGTGGGCAAAAGCGGGGGCGGATAAGGGATGGGAGATGTTAGATTGGAAGCAAATGAGAAAACCCAAGGGTATGAGATAGGGGTGTGTAAATTTTGGGTAAAACTGAATTAATTTTGTTAACCGACTGAATTCGGTTAATCGGTCGATTAACCGAATTAATTCGGTCGGGGCCGATTAATAATTTTTTGGAAGTTCGGTTAACGATTAATTCGGTTCGAAATCGATCGGTTAACTGAATTAATCGAATTTAATAAATAATATTATAATATATAAGTATTCGGTCGGTTCGGTTAATTTTTTGGAAATATAAATTAATCGGTCGGTTAAGTCGGTTAATTTTTTATATGTTCTATACTTGTTTTAACCAAAAATAAAAAAATATATATAAATTTCGGTTAATTTGGTTAACCGACCGGATTAACCGAAAAAGTTCGGTTCGGTTAATTTTTTTTGAAAAATTTTCTGTTCGGTTAATGGTTAAGGGTTTAAAAGGGTCGATTAATGGTAATTCGGGTCGTTTAACCGGTCAGTTAACCAATTGAACACCCCTAGTATGAGAGGACTTGGCTTTTGGGATATTATGTTGTTTAATATTGCCCTTATTGGTTGACAGTTATGGAGACTTTTGCACCATAAGGATACACTTTGTTTTAAAGTCCTTTCAGCAAAATACTTTTGTTAAGGTGATATCCACTTGAGTCGTAATGTTGAAATGTTTAGAAACCCTCTTTCATCTGGAAGGGTTTTATGGAAGCTTTGAATATGCTTAATCCGAGATTTTACTAGAGGATAAGGAATGATAGTAAGGCTCATATTTGGATGGATAGATGGGGGGACAAGTTCATAAATGGCCTGGATATAGGTCATTGTGATTCTATTCCCCATGATTCTAGAATGCCTCATTTTCTACTAGAAATACGAAGATGAAATGAAACTTTAATTCAATCTTGTTGTAATGATGAAATGGCATCCCAGATTATCCATCTACCTATTGGGGAGGCATATGAAGATGACCAATTGGTTTGCGAGCATGCCCCCAACAGTATTTATACCATGCAATCGAGGTATAATTGGTTACTTCTATAGACTTTGGGTATGGAACCTTATTGAGTCTTTTGGAAAGAAACTTTTTGGGTGGAGACTTGGTCATGGTATCCTCCTCACAGCTGACCGATGTGCACTGTTCTCCCAATGGGTGGGTTTGAGTAGTCCTAGATATGGGGCCCTTAAGGAGGATGTTATACACACTCTTAGGGATTGCCCAATTTCGAGGGAAGCTTTAGTTTTGTGTAATATTCATAATGATTTTCTTTGTATGACTTATTGTAGCGCAATCGATTAGCTCGAGATAGCTATGCAGAAGATGGACAAAGGAGCTTTCACTAGTTTTCTTGTGCTGCTCTGGCAAATATGTGAAATAAGGAACTTGTTTATGATTCAGGGGTGAAATTCATCTTCACAAGATATGGTTTTGAGTTCTCCCTCTATCCATCATGATTTCTGAGTGCATAACCTCTTTTATGTGTCATTGTTACCTCAGCATCCGACTGTGGCCCAATAGACTCCGACTTGTGAAGATACAATCAAAATAAATGTTGACGCGACATGGAATACGGAAATGAGATCTGTTGCTTATGGCATCATTGTTCGGGACCCTAAGGGAATGGTGCTAGCCATTTTTGCTTGTTCGATTGTCGAGGCTTTCGACACTCCTTCAATTAAGGCTCTCATTTTGGAATGGGCTGTTCAAAAGGCCCTTAAGAAGGGTTTTGCCAGAGTCATCTTAGAGTTTGATTGTGCATTTATTGTTAATAAATTTAACAGTCGAACTCTTGATTTATATCTTTATGATCATATTGTTTGAGAGGTCTTACGTATTTGCGAATCTTTTAATGTTGTTAGTTTTTCTTTTATCCATAGGTCAGTCAATTATGTCGCACATTGATTGGCACAATGGATGATTATAGGAATGTTGCTTTGGAGTTCAGTCTGGACAATCTGGATTTCATCCACCAGTTAATGTTGGATGATACTCTTTAATTTTATATAGTTAGGCCTTTTTTGACCTTTTGCTTTCAAAAAAAATGAAGGAAAACTAAAAAAGAAGGCATTATAAACACCTTAAATTGTTTTCTTCAAAGCCAGCCTCAAAGTATGCTTTATAAAACTGGTTGTAGAAAATGATGGTACTATTATCACTAAAATTTTCAACTTTCTTATCTAGCAGGAGACGGTACCCATCTTTAGAATCTCTACCGTTCACAAACATAAGGAAGTAGTGGTTAAAGCCCCTTGTTGACTCTCCAATAATTAGGATTCAAATCATATTAATGTAATTACCTTCCCACTTCGCAACTTGATTTTTTACCCAAAAAAAATCTCCACCACTCAATTTGATGAATTACTTTATTGGTACAATAATAATTGCAGTCAGCACTGAGCAGGACCTTGACCCAAAAATGGTACACTTATTTTATAATCTCTTTAGAAATTGTAAGATTATTAGTACATTAGTAGAATTTCACTTTGACCCCTCTAAACATTTATAATTTACTTTTGACCCTTTAAAAACATTTCTTACTTCGCCCTTAATGACAATTAAGAATTATTTGGCAGTTCGTACATACAAATTTTTTACTTCATCAAATATACCTTGAATTTACTTAGAATTTCACCCTTTTGAACCCTTAAAACCCTTAAGCTAATTAAGCCCATCTTTAATTATGATTATTGTGATTAATTATTTATTAATAAAAAATAAAATACTTAAATATCCTTCACTTTACTTTGTATTATAGTAATTTTAATAGTTTTAAGTAATTTCATTAATTGAATTTATATTGAATTAATTCATGACACTAATTTAATCAATATCCTCTCAAAGACCAAGAATATGCTTCAATGTTAGTGGGGTTGTGTCGCTATGTTTAGAGTTTATTCCTGCAAAAGAAGAAGATGCTCTCCAAGCTCAGTAACTTATGTTTTTTTTTTTTTTTTTTTTATCCTGCAACTTTGCAAGGCCCTTTCTTCATGCATGATTTAACCAACTCCTACTAAAATCTATTTCATTAATTTGCCTGTCCAATAAAAAGGGTATCAATTCATATAGTTTAAGCCTTGCAAGTATATTCACATAACACCGAGCTTGAAATTTTAAAATATTAGATTGATTGTCTAGATTCAGAAATAAGATAAATGGTATATATGATTGTATCCACCAAGTTTATTCATGCACCTTTACATAAATCTATATAGCTTTAATTGTACTACATTTCCCATTACAAAATACATAGGGATCAACGATTATATAATAATTATCCTAAAAAAAGATTCTCAAATATAAACCCATTTCTTATTTGATATTCTCAAGGACACATGTTCTTTATTTGCCAACTTCCTAGCTAATGTGAGAGTTGAAGATTATGCATGGTTTAGTTTAGTGAGAGAATTATGGCATAGGAAATGGTGGTCAATAGTTTGTTTAGATCCTATAGAAACCTAATATCACCGCTATATGAGGGTTTTATTAAGGATCAATCCTAGATTGAATTGGTAACATTAGGCTGCTTGAAATAGAGCCATGGTTAGCGGCTTAAGTTTGAATCATACGGTCAATATTTAGGAACTAAAAATGTTCCTGTTGGATTACTTTATACAAAAAGTAAGTTCTAGGTTAATTTCTCCAAACTAGAGGGATTGGACTTCTATCGAAAAGCTTTGAACACCCCTCCTAAATTCACATACAAGCTTCTTAATATTTGATTAATTAATCTAATGTAAGTCAAAACCTTTGAAACCTTTCCCAATGACTTGTGCTATTCAGGAGACTGTATTAGGTGAAACCAGACGATTTTGTTTGCAAGTTGGTCAGTCGAAAATTGGTTTCATCAATTGGGTTTACCTCTATAATTATAGATGGTTCAATTTGAAATTTTAGTGTCCAACTCTACTCGAGTTTTTTAATTATTTTTATAACTTTACGAAAATCTAGTTTGAGTTCAAGTAATTGATCATGAGAATATTTTAGTTCGATTTTTATCATAGTTTAAAAAATAAAATTTAATCAAGCTAAAGGTTAGCGTCTCGATTACATCCAACAACTTTGAATATAATTGAAGCTTATGGAAAGAGATTGGAATGAATGTTTCTCGGTCTTGTAACATTTGCAGGTGACAAAGATGATAAATGGAAGTGTACAAAGACAAGGCAGATTCTTAGACAAGAAGTTTGCTTGATATGGATATAGGTATAATAAAAGAACATGAACCAGCGGTGTAGCATTTCTAAGTAATGAAATCTGTTAAAAAGTATTGTCTGCACAAGGTAAGGTTTCCTATATACCATTAGCCCTAAATAAATCCTTTTGTAAACATTGTTCCTTTTGTTTCGATTTTTTTCACTAATTTTCTCTAAGTCAGTTTGGCTGTACTGTTGCTTCCGGAATCCCTCGAAGCAGTCCAATGACTTCAACAATGTCATCAACATAATATTTTGCCATACTTGGTTTTTGCCCAACAGTGCAAGCAAATATCTCTGCTATGGCCGGTAAGGTAGGGTTGGCAGATGAGCGAGCAATGCTCTCAAACATATCTTCATCTGAACGATCATCTCCTATGCAAAGCAGAAAATCTGGTGATTTGCCCTTACTTCTCATGCTTGATATCAGATTTTCCGCAACAATGCCTTTGCTCATTCCCTGCACTTCCACACAAAACAAACCCTTGTATGTAATTCACTGAAGTAATACAATTTAGAATATGCTCTCTAACTACTGGTATAAGCTTCTGAAAACACTTTGTACCTGTGGCTTAACCTCAACTATGTGTTGCCCCCTTTTAACAACAACGGGCTCATTGGCTAGAACATTCTCCAAGTGATCATGAAGCTCCTTAGCTTGGAATAAACCGAAATCTGGGTCGGCATCTTGATGGTGCCAGACGACTGCACTTTCTTTGTTCTCTATGCATGACCCATCAGTTGCCTCCATGTAAAGTTGCATTATAGGTTCAACAACCTCTTTCCAACTCAAGTCCAACGAGCGGTAGGTTTCCCATGCGGAATCCCTAGTCCATCTACCCATGGAAGAAAATATATTATCAATCAAGAAACAGATATTGCAACATATCTTGGATCATATGAGCACAAATTTAAAACGTTACCTTGTAAAGTATCCATGCTCGGCTGCAATACCCAATTTCTCACATGAAGAAAACCACTTGCTCAGGGTATCCCGGTCCCTGCCGCTCACAATGAAAACAATGTTTTTGGGGTCATCGCATAAACGATTCAAAACCGAAATAACCTCATGACTAGGCCCCTTGTTCACTGAAGTTGGAGGCATCATAGTGCCATCGTAGTCCAAAAGGATCAATCGGCTACTGGTTATCTTGTAGGCAGAGTTGAGAGTATCCCCTAGGAGCTTCCTGAAGTTAGGCTCCAAAGCAACAAGCCTAAACGCTAAACCAAGTCCAACTCTCCAATACCTCTTGTGATAATGATCCCTACAAGCTCTCACGAGGTCCTGATCAAAACTCCGAGCCCAATAAGCAACATCATGAGAGCTAATATACTTGTAATGTTTCTCATGGCGCAAATGTTTCTCCGTCTCCGACAAATCAATGGCTCTATACATTGCATTAGCCATTTCATCAATATTCCATGGATTGACTCGGATTGCCCCACTTAGAGAGGGTGAGCAGCCAAT
This sequence comes from Gossypium sturtianum, assembly GCA_025698515.1. NCBI lineage: Eukaryota > Viridiplantae > Streptophyta > Magnoliopsida > Malvales > Malvaceae > Gossypium > Gossypium sturtianum. The sequence continues at coordinate 123,462,820 of CM046950.1, forward strand.
GAATTCAGAGACAATGATAACACTATTCTTGGGAGGCGAGTTTTCATCGACCCCCAATGCCTTATCTAAAGCAGGGCAGCCCTGTCTACAAACAGTATACTTGTATGGCACCAAATTCATCCCATCTCTTACAGGAGTCACCACACAAAACTCGGCAACTGCATAATATGCAAGCTTCTCTTGTGTAGTGACAGGTCCCTTGAGGAAAACTATTGGCTGGTATCCAGGTTCCCCATATTTGTTATTGACCTCCTTGGCAATGCTATTGGCCTCATCCAGAAGTTGTTGCACATCCCGGCCTAAACTCCTCGCCGGGTTTGTAATCTGTACTAACACCACTTTGCCCCTCAATTCCTGATTCGTTTCCAAAAGCTCCCCCATGGCTGAAAATTTCTGAGGAATTCCCTTAAACAAGTCCAAATCATCGACGCCAACCATCATAATTTTCCCCTCATAGTTGTGCTTCAGCTCCTTAGCCATCCTAAGGGTGCTTTCCTCGGACATCATAGATTCAAGTTGCCCCATATGAATCCCAGCAGGCAAAATCTTAATAGTCACAGTCCTCCCATAATATTCTAATGCAATGTGACCCCTGTTGGACTCAGAATGCAAGCCCAAAATCCTTCGACAAGAAGACAAGAAATGCCTAGCGTAATCGAATGTATGGAAGCCAATCAAATCGCAATTTAGCAAAGCTCTAAGAATTTCATCTCTAACAGGTAAAGTTTTATACATATCAGATGAAGGAAATGGACTGTGTAGAAAAAAGCCAAGCTTTACCCTATTAGACCGTCTCCTCAAGAAGGTAGGTAAAGCCATAAGATGATAATCATGCACCCAAACATGATCTTCATCTTCATCATCTCTATCCGTTACTTCCAGAACTTTATCAGCAAATATTCTATTAGCAGACACGTAAGCCATCCACTGTGAACGATCGAAACGTCCCCCATCGTTCCCCGTCATGGGCATCATGTAATGAAACAAAGGCCATAGATAGTGTTTACAAAAACCATGATAAAACTCGTTCCTCATATCCACGGGCAGAAATATGGTTTCGCAACTGAACTTGTCGTGCAGAACTTGAGCCACCTCCTCTTGATCCGCTGTGTCTACATCAGCTTTCAACGTCCCAACGTATCGCACCTCCGTATCAGGAGGGAAAGCGTCTCTCAGCAGAGCAAGGAGATCATTCTCGTCAAATTCAAAGCACCATTCATTGGAGACCGAGTCCCTCCACGCACGTAAAGGCAACTGGTTGGAAACGATAATAACCCTTTTCCGTGGCATAGCTTGCTGATCTTCTCCGAAATCAGATATGACTCCTGATACCTTCATGACTCGAGGGATCCGATTCATGACTCGAAAATCATCGGTAGACAATAAATTTAATTGGTCTAAGCAACAACTAGAAACCATGTTTCAAGCGAAGAAACCCAACTCCGTATGTGAAATTCTATACAAACATAGAAAACAGAAGAAGAAGAAGAAGAAGAAGAAGAAGAAGAAAAGGAATCAAAGAACCAATACAGGGGTATTCAAAAAATCAATAAAGAAGGGAGTTTAATTCTTTAGTGTTGTTTTCTTTCTATACGTTCTTTGAGAAGGGGAGGATGCAGCTTTAGGGTTTTCTGTTAAAAGGCATTTGCAGAAGAGCATTATTACAAAGAAATATGAATCTTGGCAGTGATTTAAATCAAAGATATGGATACACATTCCATAAAGGAACCCAAGAAACGGAGGAAAAAAGAGAGAGAAAGGGCTCTTAAGCAAGGAAAGAAGCAGGCTGAGGATAAGAACGAAAAGAGTGAGAGAAAGAGAGAAAATATTATATATGTGCGTGAGTACGTCAAGGCATGGTTCCAACGGTCCTGATTCAATGCGTCTACACCACTATCTTCTGAACTTGGGTACATCAGGTTCTCTTCTCACTGTAACCGACTCTTTCTGTCCGATCCACTGTTCGCCCGCGGTTACTTTTATTTTACTACTTCATAATTTTGTTCTTTGCCTTTAAAAAATTTTAAAGTTACAAAAAATAAAAGCAATAATAAATGAGAGATTGGGGTAAGTAAGACTAAGATTTAAGTATTTTTAATGTGATTTTGGATTAGTGCTTATCGAATCACTAATGGTGCGATTAAATATTTAATCATTGACATTAAATGTTAGCTAGCATTTCTTTTATTATGCTAAGGGTTGTATTAATTAAGCTATTCAAATAGGTTATTTATAAAAAAAAATGATAAAAGCAGTGATATAGAAATCAAAATACTTAATATATTTTTATTTTATTTTAATACATTAAGTAAAATATTCTTTTGCAGTAATTTTAAGCGTGCTAACAAAATTTGTATACATTGATAAAATCACAAAAAAGAAAGGTTACTTATGATTTGAGAATTAAAACAGCATTCGTATTATATGCATCATTTATTAAGAAGTATTTTGGATTAGGTTAACACCTTCATTCTGCCATTAATCAAGGTGCTGATTTTTTGGAGCAAAAGGGACAATTATGTATTATTTTTTTATATTTTACACTCTTAAATAGCGATAGCCAAATAGAAAGGAAGATTTTTTTTTTTTTTAATTTCGAAAAGTAGCACGTCAAAAAAAAAAAAAAAAACCAGAAAGAAACGTGTCCGAAATCGCTACACAGATTTACTCGGTCATGAATTTTCACATCGCTGGCACGTGTAAAGATTTCAACTCTAGACGCCTATCCATCAGACTCTCTCTCTGTGTCAAAGGACTTCTCTTTTTCTTTTGGATTTTTTCAAATATTTTATTTTAGTTTTTATAGATGGAGTAAACATATATTCTATTTTTATTTTATTTTTATTTTTATTTTTATTTTCATTCCGTGACGAGGTTCAGGGAAAAACACTTGAACAAAGTTTTTTTATTATTATTAATTAAATTTCACGTGCAATAAATTAAAGGGAGGTAGAGATTGCCATGTGGAATTATTTTAGTGGAAATGTGGCGTGTTTGGGTTGTTAAACGAAGCCAAAGTCACGGACGTGTCTTCGACTGATGACGTGGCAGATTCGCTTATCTTCGGAGTTAGTGTTGTCAACCACTTATGAGCTGCCACGTTACTCACCAACTTTGGACATTTCTTTCCTTCAAAAATTGTTGTAAGGTTTCATAGTGATAATGGATGGGATGGGCTTAGGTTATGTTATGCCTTTCCAACAAAATCCATAATTTATTGTTTTTCATGTACATATTCATAATTTTGTCGCATAATCATATTTAGTATTTTAATTAAAAAATGATTTTAGCATTATATTTATTTTTTAAAAAAAAATTTAATTTACATTATTTGTCAAATCATTCTAAAATATATGAAAAAGTTAACATATTTTAACTTTGCTCACATGGCATATATGTGAAAACATTATCATTAATTAATTATTTAACTTTAAAATGTTCAAAAAAATTATAAATTATATTAAAAATTATAAAAATATATTTAATATTTTTTAATTTTAAAAAATTAATTAATTGCTAACTTGGTATACACGTAGATTACACATCAACCAAGTTAACAGACGTTAATTTTTCTATCTATTTTGGGATAATTTAACAAACAACGCAAGTTCAACTATTAAAAAAACAAAAAATTAAATAAATAGCTAAAATAATTTTTTTATAAAATTGAAAGGCCAAATAAATTATTATGCCATAATTTTATTGTGTTTCTCATGTTTATTTTAATTATTTTTATTAGTTTGATTGTGTAAATGATTTTTTTATTTCAATTATAGTATATAAATTGCATTTTTCTGAAACCACAATTATAACTTCTTTCAAAAGAAAATTTCATAATTTTATCAAGGCCTAAACATCATTTTCCCTTTAAAGTATATCATTTTTTTTCATTTTGATATTTATTTTGCTTATATTGATATCTTAAATTACATTTTGTTAACCAGTTTAGTTCACTATTGTTAAAATTTTGATTAAAATGTCCCGATTAGAAAATGTTACGTGGTATGGTATCTATATGTATTAAAAATAAAAATAAATTTATAAACTCTAAAAATAATTAAAATTTAAAGATAATTTATAAAATTAAAAATATAATTAGCATTTTTAGAAAGTTCCATTTTATTTTGACTGACCTACTAGTATTCTTCAAGTTTTATATTAGAAACTTTTAAAAAAAAGTTATATATTTTTTTATTTTGTGAGAAAAATATTTTAAAATTTTTTAAAAAATTCTAATGTCTAATTTTTATATTCTTCTTATTTTTCATACTTTAACTATTTTTTTCAATTTCTAAAATTTTTATTATACTTTTTTGGTTTCTTTGAAATAGATTTTTTTAAATTATTGCAATAAAAAATTCAAAATTGAAATAATAGTTCGATTATGAAAATTAAAAAGAATATAAAATTTAACATATTAGAAAAAATTAAATTTAAAATTTTAAAAAATTTTCTCATAGTAAAAAATATAATTTTAAATATTTAAAAATAATATTCTAATATAAAACTTGAAAATACTATTAAATCAACGATGGAAAATGATAAGTCAATACTTTATCAACATTTATCAATATTGGTTAATGATCTGTCAACACTAGGTCAAAGCCAAACAATAACTTTCTAAAATTTTTAATTATATTTTTATTTTATAAATTATTTTTGAATTTTTTATAATTTTTATTTATTCTTTTAGAATTTATAAATCTATTTTATTTTTAATACATGTAGATGTCACGTGACACTTTTTAATTGGATTGAAGTGCCACATGGCACATTTTAATTGGACCACATTTCAATAAGTTTTTTTAATGATAGTGTACTGGACCGATAAACATAATGTAATTTTAAGTACTAACTTGGACCCAAAATAAATTGAAGTACCAAAGTGAAAAAAAAAAATGTATACTTTAGGGGGCAACTTTAGGTACTATCCCATTAATTTCTTTTTAAAACCATTGGCATTTTCATCTATACTATTATTTAAACTTTGATTAAGTTAGTGTTACAGGTTAACCGAATATTAACTCAATTGGAAAAAAATACTAATTTATCCATTTTATTAAATGATTACTATTATTATTTTGGTGACTTTTTTTTGCACCCAATTAAGCCATTGAACGAATAAAATTGGCCAAATAAGTCATTTAACTAATGTTGACCGTTAGTATTTAAAGACAACGCTGATGTGGCAGTGTCATGTCAACAATAACTAAAAATTTTAAAAATAAAAGTATTTTTAAATTATTTTTAAAATAAGTACACAAAGAATATGGACCAATGGCTATCTAAGTTCATTTGAATCTAGACTTTGTTCAGATACATTTTGAAATTATAAAAACATAAAAAAATTATAAAAAATGAGCATTTATAAAAATTATTAAAAATCATAAAATATTATACAATTTATAAATAATAATTTATTATTTTTTATATTTCAAATCAAAAAATGAATACCAACAACTTATATTATAAAATCAAGATTAACATTTTTTTTTTTTGGTTATATTGATGCCTCTCACTTTTCAATTTGCAAAAGTTATATTAATCAAATAATTTAATCAAAATGAGGAAAATATATTTTTATAAAATTTTATGGTTTTTAATTAATTTTTTATAATTTTACAAAATTCAATTATTTTTTATAATTTTTACATATTTTTAAATTTTTTTATAATTCTAGAATGAATCTAGTGGATGTTTAAATTCAAATGAACCTAGACAATTTTGTCCAAATTCATTGTGTAATTATTTTAAAAATAATATAAAAATATTTCTTATTTTTTAAATTTTTTTATTTTTTGCTAGCATTGCCACTTCAGCAATTGTGTTAATGTGGCACTGCCATAGATTGCTAACATAGTATCTGTTAACGACCATGTTAGTATTGCCATTTAGTATTAACGATCAACGTTAGTCAAAAGATTTATATGGCCAGTTTTATTAGTTCAGGAGATTAATTGGGCCAAAAATTTTGAAGGAGCTTAATTATTTTTTTTGAAAAAAGTTCGAGGGCCTATAATACCATTAAGCTAATTTATAAATAAGTTCTTTTTCTTTAAGGATTTATAAATAAGTTTTTTACCACTACATCAGTAATTATTATGGAGTAAATTTTAAAAACCAGATTTTTAAATAAATTGTTTTCTCACACTCACATCATGTATATATATAATGTCACTGATTATGTTGGTATCACAAGTCAACTTGATATTTAATTTTTTATAATTAGATTTTTAATATTGAATTTTCCTTTCACCTACATGATAACTTTTTAACTTGCTATAAGAAAATGACATTAAGTGCATTTATTATTCTTAATTTAACATATTTTCTTATTTAATTTTTTATTCACAATTTAAATTATTTTTCCCTTTTTTTTGTTTTGTTCATATTACATATGTGTTATTATTAGTTTCAAATGGTACATTTTATTATTTATTATATGTTATTTTCAAATAGATACCTATAATTCTAAATACATGATTTTCATATGCATATATGTGTGCTTAACTAAACTAAAACAGATAATATCCCATTCAAAATTGTCCCATAAAGGTTCATTCATACAGAAAAAAGAAAAAGAAACATTTTTCTTTCAAAAAAAAAAATCGAAGAAAAATTACATACCAGAGGTTATTTTACCCAAATAATCCCAAAAAATTAATTACATAAATGACCTTGATTCAAAAACAATCACCTAAACAACCTGAAATGAACAGTAAAATTGAGTTATGAAAACTAGATGGCCGGCACCACTATTTTTTCTATTAAAAAAATAATTTTTGGGGTTTTGGACACTAGATAGCTGGCACTCATGTATTTTTTTTCAATTTTTTTTTTAGTGTTGGCACACTGATGGACGACACCCCTTTATCTGATTAAAAAATTATTTTTTTGGGGATATCAGGTGCCGGCCAACAAAGGCACAAACTCACCCAACATATTCTCATCCCCTAAACCCTAAACCATAAACCTTAAAACCATAAACCTTAAACTCTTTTGTTGCAATATTCTCATCCCCTTTTGTTGGGCGAGTTTGTGCCTTTGTTGGCCGGCATCTGATATTCCAAAAAAATAATTTTTAACCAGATAAAGAGGTGTCGGCTATCAGTGTGCCAGCACCTAAATTTTTTTTTTAAAAAAATACATAGGTGCCGGCCATCTAGTGTCTAAAACCTCAAAAATTATTTTTTTAACCGAAAAATAGTGGTACTGGCCATCTACTCTCCATAACCCAATTTTACTATTCATTTCAAGTTATTTAGGTGATTGTTTTTTAATTAAGGTCATTTATGTAATTAATTATTTTTTTGGGTTATTTGAGTAAAATAGCCCATACCTGAAGAGGTAAAGGAACTATAGCGATCTTTATATTAAGAGATGTATTGTATTTTGTTCTTTCTACCAAAAAAAGAGTGAATTAGTCTTTGTATAATATATTAAAGAGTAAATTAATTTTTTATTAATTTTATCTATTTTTACAATTAAAAATTAGTTTATGTATGTCATGAGCTGCACGTGCAATATCACGTGTAATTGTCTTGTTCTTCTGTTAGTAATATTACTTTTTAACATTAAAAATTGATAAATTTTTTTTAAAAATATTTTATTTTTTATTTAATATATAAAAACTAATTTATAAAAATATCGTAGAAACGCTAAATTTTAAATTAAATTTCTGGATGTTTTCCTCTACCAAATATTTTCAAAGGCTAATTCTAGCAAATGTGGAAAATTCATGAAACCATATGTGTGAAATTTGGATATAGTTGAATTTAAATTTAAATTGTTTAAATTGGGCCGTGAATGCGACAAGAACCAACAACATGTTTACAATCAAAGATGATGTGGCGTCATCCCAATGGATAACGTGTCAATAAGGTGATGGAACTGCCTAGCACCAGCGTAGGTTCCTCTTGGGATGCATTAATTGGATTTTGGATAAGTCTGAAGCTCTGAGACGGATAAATAGTTATAAGGAAGGGGGAAAATGGAATAAATATCTATAATATTATTTAATTTTTTACCTAAGTGATGAATTAATCTGGTATTAATTTAGCTAGAAAGATTATGAAAATATTTTTTATAATTAAATTAAGTTATATTATTTTAGGGTATTTTAATTTTTTTATTTAAAAAATTAATAGCACAAAAATTATAATGGGATTTCAACCCACACCAATTGTATTAGTAAAACCTTAAATTCAATACTCAACTATTGTTTTATTTTAATATTTACATTTTAATTTTATCATGTACATTTTTTTACATCTATCAATTATATGTCTATACTTACTACTATATATGTTCTTATCTGAATTGGTGTCACAGATCTAGTAAACACTAATTTAATTAAAAATTACAAAAAATATCTTTTTATATTTAAAATAAGTTATATTATTCAAAAGTATATTACTCCTTTCAATTTTTTTTACTCTTTTAATAATATATTACCTCATTTTTATTTTTATTCATTTTTATTCTTTTATCTAGTTAATTTAATTCTTATGTTATTACCTTTTTCATCAAAAACCTTAATATTATTAATATAAGTAATTAATTCAAAACTAAATTTAAAGGAATATACTCTTTTAATTTATTTTTATCAAATTATAATAATTTTATTTAAATGATGCTGGAAAATCACCTATAAATATTAAATTCAAATAAAGTTCACAAAAGTAATAGAAATAGTCCAATTAACCTGAAAAAATGAGATAAAATGATTTTACATTTCTATATCCAAATTATATTCGTCCAAAAAAAAGAAAAAGAAAAAGAAAATGAACAGAAACTCATTTTTATAAGTGGAGCCCAAATTCTAAGCACGTGGGTTGAAAAAGCATGTGGATCCCACTTTATCTACAAGAGCAAGTACCTTGGATTTTCAGGCATAATAAATAAAACCATATTTTTAAATATTTTTTAAAAGAAAAATCTGAATGTGAGCGCCTCGGGACGGGAGCCGCTTGTTTTAAATGTTTGATAAGTTTGGTATATCGGCGGATTTGGTGGGACCCATTCCACGGCATAATTTTAGATAGTCGGAACTCAAAAAAAAAAAAAACATCTTGAATCGTGTAAATAAGTTTGGGGATTCATCATCACTTTTCACATGATTGGGTGTATTTATTTAAGGATGGAGCAGTGGCAAGAGTTTTCAGAAATATCTCAATGGGTGGAGTGGTTTGAGATTGAGATGAAAATTGGATTTTGAGATTCACATATTATTTAGGTAGATGTTTACCTTTGAAAGCAGAATTTTGAGATATCTTTGATGGCATTCTCATTTTGTTAAATAAAGGGTATAAGAGAGTTAGGATATAGACGGATAATCTAAAAGTGGTCAGGGCCTTGGATATAAAAGAAAACATGGACTCCGGTATTACCTTGCTTAGGAGAATTAAATGAGTTTTGCATTCTGAAGATCAGTGGGAAATCAAGTATGTTTCTAGAGAGTGTAACTTAATTACTGACTAATTGGCAAATATCAGTCTTTCTTGGCAGACCTCCCTCTAGATTTTGAAGTTTCTCTTGATGTGGTGGTTACGACTATCCAACAATATAAAGCTTTTAGCGTCTTTTAGAATCTCTTAACTTGTATTTCTGTTTATGTTTTTTCACCAAAAAAAAAAAAAGAAAACTAATTTTAGCGTATGCAATGGTCGGCAAATTTATTTGGGTAAATTATATTGGTAAACATTCACTTATTGATAAATTCGTTTTAGTCGCTTATTTTATATAAAGTTATAAAACAATCATCTAACTATTAATTTTTTTTTTATTTTTGGTTATCAACCCTATAGGTAATAGAAAGATGATGTGGTAACTTTTAAAATTAGCGTAATAAATAATTTAATCATCAACATTTATTAATTTTTTCAATTTAGTCTTGATTCTAATAAAATTAATCTTCAACATTTACATATTGGAATAATAACAATTTAAACCTCAACAGTTATTCATTTTGTCAATTTTACCTTCATTCTAAAAAAAGTTTAACCCTCAACATTTACACATTATGTAATTTGGTCTTCTTTGTAGTTTTGCTTCTTCTTTTTTTGTGACCTTTTCACCTAAAAGCTAAAACACAAATTTATCAACTAAATTTGATTGAAAATATAACAAAAATCCAAAATAATAATTTCACATTTTCTCATTCTTTTAAAATTGGCCCTCAATATAACAAAGAAAAGCAAAAGTACAAAAAATATCAAATTACATAATGTGTAAATGTTGAGGGTTAATTTTTTTAGAATAAGATTAAATTAACACAATGTATAAATATTGAGAGTTAAAATTACTAATATGCCAATTTTAAAAGCTTCCAAATTATCTTTTTGTAATAATTTTATTTTTATATTATTTTAATAATGTTATTTTGTATTAAAGTTTGTTATTTTTTCTAATGCTTTTATATATATATATATTAAGAGAGTCTCATAATTTATCATATATATTTTTATAGCACCTCTTACCCGAGAAAATTCAAGCAATGGATATTACATTTAATACTAAACACTCTTTTACAATATCAAATACTTATAATTCAGACTTTTATCAAAGTCACACTACTTTTTTAAGGACATAATTAGAATTATAACATTCCATATCCGATTTGACCGTCGAGTCCGAACCATGGGATGTCACATTCATTATTAGAGTAATTATAGTCACAATTTCTATCGATTCAATACTCTATATATCCACTAACATACTCATTTCATCATCAATTTATATTATATAATATGTTTCGAGTCTATTTAAGCTTACGAAAGCTATTATGATAATCCAAGGAGAGAGAGCTATTATCATAATCTGTTCCGGGGTCTATTCATTACCATGCAATGACCGAAAGCTTCAAAATGAAAAACAATGACTTCCTTCTCTTTGGTTGAGCATACGGTGGGGAGAAAGGAGAGAAAATGACGATGACCCCTTTATTTATTATGTTTTATTATTCTTATTACTATTACATAACTAAAACTTTAAATATATTTATTATAAACAATCACCTACCGTCCCACTTAATCCAATATGGCTTAATTGCCAATTTTTTATTTGAGCCTTTTATCACTTAAAAACCTATAGCGATTAACTTTTTTAATTTTTATGATTTAATCCTTATAACTTAATTAATCATTAGTTCGTCAAAAATACTTATCCAAAATTTAATCTGCTTATACAATAGTTTCGTAAATATTTACGGCCTTGATTTATGAAAATGAGGTCCCGATACCTTAATTTTCAAAATCATTGACTTTAGAACCGATAAACTTGTACATTGTCTAACTTTCCAAATAACCAAAATTATTAGATGAAAATTTAGTATAATACTGTAATACCCTCGTAAATATTAATAAATAATATTTATTGAACCGATCATCAAAAAATAAAATTTTGAATGCACCGTTTTCGACACCACTGACTTTCGAGTCGTTACAATTCTCCCCCTTAAGAAATTTCGTCCATGAAATTTATATGAGAAAAGGTTTAAGTACTGAGATTTTATTTTCGAATCAAATTAACTCCTTTGCTATCCTTCCTCTAGATTAGTTTAATTGTACCACATGGTCTTTCACATTCTATCAATATATATATAACGAAATTTGTATTCAAGTCATTAGTGTTGGAAAAAACGGGTTTGGAAAACGCACTAGAAAATAAATTTAGGGAAAAACCAAAGTTTTAATTTTTTTCCAAAACAAGATCTAGGATGAGCGCTTCGACCGAGTAGTCTTCTCCGTTATCTTTAAGCTCACGTCTGCCGAGTGTGGGCTCACTTCGAATTAGAATTTTTTTCACAAAAATTACCAATTGGGTAATTTCACAATTTCTCTAAACTTTTGGGTCAAGTTATAAATTAGAAAAATATCTCTAGAAATTTTTTGAAATAATCTCTTCAGAGAATTTTCTTGCTACAACTTTATCTTGATTTCAAGTGTGTGTAAAATAATGACTCAAGGCTCTCTTTATATAAGGAGAGTTTAGAGATTCAACTATTATTAAACTTAATCACTTTAATATTAAATTAATATAATATTTATTAGGATAAATATTAGATTAAATTTATTATTAAATCTTATTAAAATAATAGGATGTAGATAAACATTAAATTAAATTTAATATTAAGATAATCACTTCTTCATACTATGGCTCCACAGCCTAGAACGAATACATTTCCCGACGTCAATTTCTTTGAATCTTTACAGGCTTGGAAGTCTGAGTCTGTGTATCCAATAGGAGTAAGGGTCTCCCCAAAATACACAAGCATATAATCCCTGGTTCTTTTAAGATACCTTAATATATGCTTTACAGCTTGCCAATGCCTGAGACTTGGATTTGCTTGATATCGGCTAGCCATTCCTGTAACACCCCTAACCCGTATCTGTCGCCGGACTAGGGTTATGGAGCATTACCGGAGTTTACGGTTCAAACAAACACATATTTAAAAACATTTCATAATAAATAAATAAACATATTAAAGCCAATTTAAAACATACATATTGTCCCTTATACGAGCCCTCAAGGCCCTAATTACGCGTTAGAAACAAGTCGGGACTAAATAAAAAACTCAGAGAAATTTTCAAGAAATAAGGAAAAATTTCCAAACTGCAGGAAATAAATTTAGGGAAAAATCAAAGTTTTAATTTTTTTTCTAAAACAAGATCTAGGATGAGCGTTTCGACCGAGTAGTCTTCTTCGCTATCCTCAAGCTCACGTCTGCTGGTGTGGGCTCGCTTCGAATAAAAAAAATTCACAAAAATTACCAATGGGGTAATTTCACAATTTCTCTAAACTTTTGGATCAAGTTGTAAATCAAAAAAATATCTCTAGAAATTTTCTAAAATAACCTCTTTAGAGAATTTTCTCTCTGCAACTTTCTCTTGAATTCAAGTATGTTTAAAATAATGACCCAAGACTCCCTTTATATAGGGAGAGTTTAGAGAGTTCAACTATAAAAGTTAAAGGATAGGAAACTAGAATCAAATCCGGTGTTTCTCCTAAGTATGACTAGTTTGCTCCGCTCCTCCTTCTCCGCTCGTTCTGTTGAACCGAGGCTTCTATAAGCACTTGATTGCTGCTACCCAAGGTGGTTGAAGGGCTCTTTTCCAAGAGGAAAATCAACAGTGGAAATAGAAGGAAAAATGGGAAACAAATGAAGGTTTGGAAGAGAGAAAGTGAGTGAAAAGGAGAAAGATGTGTAGAATGAAAGGTGTGTTAAATGAATAGGTGAAGGGGGCATTTATAGGTGGGATTGGTTGCTAAAAATAGTAAAAAATTAGCAGCCATATACCCCCTTGGCCGGCCACACATGTAGCAAAGTTTGAATGTTTCAAACTTTGCTAAATTTAGCTTGGGACAAATCTTTAAAAGCACAGAAAGTGGAAGGGTTTGAATGCGATTTCAAGGAGACTTCAAAGGCTGATTTGTAAGTCAATAAATCAGCTATTTTGAGTTTATTGGGTCAGCATGTTGGACGGTTTTGGGCAACTCGATTGCTCGGTTGGATTAGTCTCTCGTATTAGCACAATTGGGCCTCCTTTCCATAATATAATTAATAATAATTATTTAACCCAAAATAAATTGGACAATAATTAAATTTAATTATATTATGTATTAATATTCATAATTGGACTGTCTTAGTCTGAAATATTAGTTCGCCTCGATGCTTTAAAAATCGCTTTTCGATTTTGCGCCTCTAGTAGTGTCTGCCGAATCAATTTTCACCATTTGTGCAAATCTGTCGAAAATAAATTAAAATTTATGAAAATTTATTATAAAATAAATTAAAAGTCAATATGTTAATAATTTGAGTATAATTTAATTATTTTATAATTATATTGTATTTTTCGACAAGAATTACTACGAAACTGCATGGATTTGAGTTAAAAAAGGCATGAAAAAGTTTATATATGTTTGTGTTTCCACACCCCCAAACTTAATTCATTGCTCATCCCGAGTAATATACAAATTGAAGAGAATTTTTTGAAAACACCTTTGAACAATTCCTTCAGAAAATATTCTTCCCAAAATTATGAATTTAGTATACTTATGCTCAAGAACAAAAAATTTGAGATTTATGCTACTTAAGTATACATATCGTTCAAATTAATCTCAATTATTATTATGATAGAAAAAATGGACTAAATGGTTTCTTAATAAAGACATGTTAAATTCCTAGTAATTTGATTTTATTCCCTTATTTAAGATTAACCTGCAATAATTAAATTTAATTTATGCCTTGATATGTTGAACATAGCAATTTCTCTCCACTAATGTAGGTAGCACAAAAACTTGAATCGATAGGTCTTTTAAATAGGTTGTAATGTGGCTAGGCTAGGGGTAGGTAAAAGATAGATAATTTTAGGCTAAAAACCCTAGACTCAACTTGCATCGGACCTTCGGAATAATTACCTTCAATACACCAACTCATTTTGCTTTTACATGCTTTTTTGTACATCTATTTCTTTCGAGTACATATGCTCTCTCTCTCTCTCTCTTTTTGTTTACGAGCATTTTGCTGTATGTACTACAATTTTTTGAGATTTTGATACTTCTTTTCAACTCCCCCAAACTTATTTTCAAAGAATATTCTGAATAGACCGAGTCTAGTGTTTGGGACAATTTAAAGATAATTATAAGAGAAGTGATGGCTAAATATTACAAAGGTTTAAATAAAATTAGGCCATATAGCTCAAAGTTAGGTTTCAAGGGATAATAATTCATCAAGGTTGGCTTGAAAGGCTCAAACGGTCCAAAAAAAAGTTTGCCTAAATCATTTTCAACATTCCATACTTCCTAGGATTTCGCCTTAAGAAATTACAAAGTCAATTCTAGAGACTTAAACTTTCATGCATGCTTAGCTTTCCTAAGGAACTAAAAAAGTTTTATGATATGATTTACATACTTTATTAAGAGTACATTTATGTCATAATTCAACTAACATAAAAATTATTGAGATAATAGAAATTTATTCATACTAAAGTTTAGCATACTTAACAAAATTTCAAATTTTTGAACAAAATTTAACCTAACCATAATTAAAAGGAAAATTTATTCTGAGAGGAAATAATTTCAATTTTTCGGTCCACTTACTTAAGATGAACAATGTCCTCATTGTTAGAAGTGAATAGATACTATACACCAGGTAGGATTCTAGAAAAGAGAAGGTGAGTCAATTTGACTGCTTAAGTACCAAGCTCTCTCTAGATCCAATCCTAGACATGTACATATCTATTGCCACACTTCGTACTTTGCAACTTGTTCATTTTTATTTATGATTTCCACCTCTTATTTTATTATGCGAGAAATAAAAAATCCTAATAGAACATAATCCTAAAACATTAAATAACCTAGGAAAGGAAATAAAATAAAGTAAAGATCCCCATTTATTGTTTATTTGTAGATCCTTCAGAATCTGACTCATCTTTTGCTCCATCGTATTTGTTTTTGAACAAATCGCTTTGTTCCCTCTTCGTTATTGGACTTCATGGTTCAAATACAAAATCTGGAAACTCAGGCACAAAAATAAACGGGTCATTGAATATTTTCGTAAAAGCTTTTCTCATTGAGTCATCCCGTATTTTTGAATATCTCCAGTAAACTTGTTGATGCCACTGCATATGTTGCATTAGGTCCATTAACTTTGATAGCTCATCACGAAGATCTAGGTGAGGTGATTGAGTTTTGAATGTAGATGTTGCCATGTCAGGTTCGACTATTGGTTCCATTGGTTCTGCTTTATCAGGGATTTCAGCTGACTGCATTGGTTCGATCTCTGTGGGATCTTCTTCTTCTTCTTCGGGATCCTTGCTCAATTCAACTCGCTGCTGCAGAACATCTCCAGCTATTCAGTAGAGGTCCCAATCTGTGATTGTGCCCTGGCTGTAACTTGTCTTCTTACATTTGCAAGAATTTTAGCTTTCAAGCATAAAATTGTTATCGTAAAGGGGAAGTATGCTGGGCTAGAACGTCTAGTGGCACAATTTCGCATTCCTCTCAGAATGATTTTTCCCACATCAATGGTCTTTGTCATTAAAATCGAGTATAACAAGACCATTCTCTCTAATGAAATTTTAGTCCCATGTGAAATAGGCATAAGGCTGAATCGAATGAAATAGAACCATACCTTCGCTGATGGTGTCAAATATTCTCTACGACAAGTGTGAGTTCCATGCTTTGACACCATCCACTTAGAACCTGGAACTGTAAGTTCCTCGAGAATTTCTTGTAATTTTTCAGCCTCAATATTTCTCATCAAAGAAGAATATTCGTCGTCTTCAAAATCAGGTAATTCAAAAAATTCCTTGATAGCGTTTGAGCTTATTGGTACCCTGATTCCTTGGACAGAAACTTCCGTAAATCCACTTGAGGTCAAATTTGCATAAAATTCACGAACTAACTTTTTATCTGCACTAGGTCTTTTCTCACAAAACAACTCCCAATTGAGGGCTTCAGCAATTTGTCGAATGCGCGCCATGAAATCGATATAGTTGCTCTCTTTCAGTGTAAAGCCTTTTTCAGTAAGCATTTGCTGATTTTTGAAGATGCTGTCCTATCTCGCTTTGGCTTCTTCACATTGAAATTTATTTTGTGATTCTTCGACTTGGACAAAGGCACGAGTTCTCTTACGGGGCATGATTAATCTGAACATAAGATGGTAACAAATTTTTCTCAAAAAATCAATTTTCATAAAATATTAATAATTCAAAAAATTTTAAAAATTAAATAATCAAATAAATTTGAAATTTAGGAGAAAAATTTTCTTGCCACCTTTGTATAAAAGTTAAGAACTCAATAAAATAAATAAAAGAATGTGAAGCTAAAGATGTTGATTTAGGGTTTGTTGGAAGGGTGATCGATTTGTGCAATGGTGCGCATAGCTTGAAGAAAGGAACGACAAGAACACACCGCGGGGCAAAGGCGACGCGAAAGGTGGTCGCGTCGGGTGATCGACAAGCGAGTGCGGGCATTGTTTGGGCGCAGTGCGCCAAGCGTGCGCAATGGGCGTGTGTAGCTGGTGGTGGTTAGGAGCTGCAACACTAGGTGGTTTTTGCATTCTAAGGCCGACGGTGGAACGGGTGTATGGGGAAATTAGATAAATGGTGTGAATAATGGACGAAAGAGGTGGTATTTAAAGTGATAGAGGGTAGGAGTTCAGTTAGAATTCTTAGAACAAATTAACCATAAAATACTCTAAGTCCTATTGTCATATAAAGTTAATAACAATTAATAAATAATATAATGTATATTAAAATATTATTTGCTACTACTTTATTTATTGAAATAAAAACTCTTAATTAAAATATGATAAAATTTAAACTAATTCTAATTCTATAGAAAGTTGATAATAATTAATATACATTAAAATAAATATAATTATATATTAGTTATTATCATCTTATTTATTAAAAATTAAATTTAAAAAAATTATTTTAGCTTCTTTTAAAGATATTTACAGAAAAAGACAGCTAATTTCAATATTTACAAAAAGAAAAACCAAAATTTTCAAATAATTCAATTAAGTACCTAAACTTAAAGAAAATTTGAAAATTGAGTTGCAATTAAAATGTAACAGCCTGATTTTGGGCCAATTCGGAACAGTGGTTTCGGGACCACAAATCCGACACAAAAAAGTTCATTTTTATTATATTTTTATGGTCTACAGTTTCACGAAATGATTTCGTGAAAATTTCGTTCGAGAATTTTGACGTTTGGGCACTCTATTTAGTCAAAAGGACTAAATTGTAAAAAGTACAAAAGTTGAGTTCTACATGCTAGAGGTGTCTAATTGCTATGAAATTTTAAATAGAAGGTCCTTAGATGGTAATTAGACCATTTATTAAGATAGTGGACAAAAATGGATATGGTGAGATAAAATTTCAAAGTTTTAAGTGAATGGCATTTTGGTCATTTGGTAAATAAAAGATTAAAAAGGGAAAATCAAGCTAAAATCTTGTCCATCTTCTCCCTCAAGTGCCAAAAATTTCAAGACACCATAGCTAGGGTTTTCTTCAACTTCCAAGCTTGATTGTAAGTACATCCTAGCCCCGTTTTTAATGCTCTTTACGTTTTTAAAGTCGTACTCACCCGATCTTTCTATTTCTACCATTATTTTGAAGTAGTGTTCATGTTCGAAATTTGACCCATGTATGACATGCATGTGTTTTTATGTTAAATGGTAGAAAATGAAAGTTTGGTGTTAGATAAACAACTTTTACTAAGTGATTTTTGATGAAAATGCTTAAAAGGACCTATTTGTAAAAGTTATAAAATATGTAGTAAAAGTGTGTTTTAATGGAAATTTTGGGCTGTTATAGTTATAAAAATGATTTGGCTAGGCTTGTACATTAAAGAAATTGCACACATTTCATTTTACAAGCCCATGGGCAAAAATGTAAATATGTCAAAGTTTAAGGGCAAAAATGTAATTTTGCCATAATGTGATTTTTGGACTGAATTGAGTAATGTGGATAATAAATGAGTTAAATTTTCTATTATAGATCAAGAGAAATGAGGTTCGGACTTAGATCGGGAGAAAAATAAAGTATTTGACGATTAGGTCCCATTCCTACTATTTTTATACCGATGTAAGTTCGTCTGTAAATAATGCATTATTATTTATGCTTTAATTGCATTAATATTGTATGAATTGTGATTTACTCTTTGAACGTAATTGACAAAGTTCGACAAGCGAGAAAATCCCAGTTGAACCTTAAGAATAGTTAGGATACAAATGTCATGACATTAGGGTTAGTTAAGATTATGTGTAAGACCATATCTGGGGTATGGCATCGATATGAGATTTCGTGTAAGACCATAGCTGGGCTATTGGCATCGATGTGAGATCCCATGTAAGACCATATCTGGGATATGTCATTGGTATAGTACTATGTGTGTGAGATTTCCCGAGTATCCTTTAGTATTCCAAGTGGTTCAACGGGAAACTTAACGGCAAAGTTTAAGTTGTCAAAGACTATTGTATGATGTGAAAGATTATGGTAAGCTACAAGTTGGTACAGGTATGTACATAAACTCATGCTTAATGAGCTCGATATGTGATGAAACTTTGGATTGGTTCGATTGAGTAAGTTATGATGTTAAGATTTTAATAACGTCTATGCTAAGCTTGATTAGGAATTCACAATGAAATTTATGTTAATTTACCTTATGTTAAATATATGTTAAAGTGTGTATGATGATTATAATTTGCATAGGAACTTACTAAGCTTTAAAGCTTATTCCTCTTTCTTTTCCTTTGCCTTATAGTGTCACCAAGCCAGCTCGGGGATCGAAGACGGTCGGAGATCCATTCACACTATCAAATTAGCATTTTGGGTACTTATGATTTCAATATTTTGAGTCATGGCATGTATAGGGACTTGGTCTTTTTGTTATGTGTCATAGTTGATTTGGGCAAAAGTGTTGGCTTATGATAGTTGATAATTCATTTTGTAAATGGCCATTGAAATTGGCTAATATTGGTTAAGTATATATGCATATGATGATGTCTTTCATGGATGTGGACTTTGCATGGTTTGAGATGATAAGTTTGAGATGTTGTATGTGATAGGAAATAGCATGTGAAAGATATATTGATATCTTGTTTGTGGTTGAATTGGATGTATGAATATGCTTAGATTGGTGCTATGTTTTGTTGTGTAGGTTGGTGCATGGAAGGGTGGCAAAAAGGCTTGGTAAATAGCCTTATATTTGTCCATACGGGTAGACACACGGGTGTGTGTCTAGGCCGTGTGTGACACATGGTCTGCCCCACGGGCATGTGTTTCGGCCGTGTGTCCCCTGCACCTTAATTGTTGAAAAATAAAATGCTTAGTAATGAGCACACGGGCAGAGACACGGGCGTGTGTCTCAGCCTTGTGGGTGGCACGGCCTCGAACACGGGCGTGTGCCCTGGCCGTGTGAAGTTTGCACCTATTTTATGAAAAATTACAAAAATTTAATCGATCACACGGCTTAAGCACACGGGTGTGTGACTTGGCCGTGTAACCTCAATTTGATGATGGCGTCATAATGAGAATGCCCCTAATTTGAACACGGCCTGAAGCACGGGCGTGTTATAGGGTCACACGGGCGTGTCCCGAACCCACACGGGCATATGACCCATTTTTCATGAAAAATTTTCTGAGTACTCCAAAAGTTTCCAAAGTTCTCGGTTTAGTCCCGAACCACTTTCGATGCATATTTTGGGCCTCGTAGGCTTGTTTTAGGGGCAATATAAATGTGTTTGAAAAATTTTAAATTTGAGTGGAAATTCATGTCTCGATTTTGAATTCTTATTTGTGAATAAGTCATGTGCCTCGTACCCTATCTCGGTGTCGGATACGGGTAAGGAGTGTTACATTTAGTGGTATCAGAGATACGGTTTAGTCGATTCTCGGACTAACGTAGCGTGTGTAAGAGTCTAGCTATACATGCCATAAATGAATTGTGATAGTGTGATGACTCCTGACAACTTTAAATTGTGTTTTCATATAGTAATGGATCCCAATCGAGCTGAGGCTGATGAAGTCAAAAGTAATGTGTTAGCTCCCGCTTAAGGGGCAGCGCCGTCTGATAGTAGACCCTCTACGGTTAGTCAAGGAGAAGGAGGCAGGGAAGCCTTTCTCCATATAATGAATGAGTGGTATACAGAATTTGTTCGAACAAATCCAAATGCCCAACCTCCTCCACCCCCACCCATTCCTTGACTGGTTCCCGTAGCCCCACAATGTATGGATTTTGTAAGGATGAATAAGCCCCCGGTTGGTAAAATCTGAAAGCATGGGGCTGAAGATTTTCGAGCTAATGTGGATGATGATCCCGAGAGAGCCGAGTTTTGGCTTGAAAACTCCATCAGGGTATTTGATGAGTTGTCCTGCACACCAGATGAGTGTTTAAAGTGTGCCATCTTGCTTCTGAGAGATTCTGCGTACCATTGGTGGAATACACTTGTGTCTGTAGTTCTGAGAGAAAGGGTCACTGGGACTTCTTTCAAGAGGAGTTCCGAAAGAAGTATATTAGCCAACGGTTCATCGACCAGAAATGTAAAGAATTTCTTGAGTTGAAACAGGGTCGTATGACAGTGACCGAATATGAGCGAGAATTTTTCAGACTGAGCAAATACGCTCGAGAGTGTGTTTCTATGGAGGCTATTATGTGTAAAAGATTTGAGGATAGATTGAATGAAGATATTCGTGTGTTAGTCGGGATCTTAGAGCTGAAAGAGTTTGTAGTATTGGTTGAACGGGCTTGTAAGGCCGAGGAATTGAACAAAGAGAAGAGGAAAGCTGATCTTGAAGCTAGAGACTTGAGGAAAAGACCGATAAGTAAGTCATTTCCATCTCAGTCTAAGAAATCGAAAGAGATGTATTCCTGTTTGAATGTTTCAGCGAGGTATTCAGGCAGAGATCGTGAGAAACAACATTCGAGTTTTAAATCTCAAGCTACTTCGATGGCAAGTATGGGTAATGTAAAGTCTAACAGACCCCAATGTCAATATTGTGGAAGAAGATATCCCGGCGAATGTAGAATGAATGACCGGGCTTGTTTTAAGTGTGGTTCTCAAGATCATTTTATCAGAGATTGCCCGGAGATAGCAGAGAAAGAGAAATTTTAGAGTGCAAGGCCTAGTAATATTGCTTCTAGAGGAAGACCCCCGAGGAATACTAGAAATGGAGCCAGTAGTAAAGGTGTGGCGAAAGAAATCGCGGTGAGATTTGAATCTCGAGCACATGCTAGAGCCTATGCCATCTGTGTTCGCGAAGAAGCAACATCTCCCGACATTATTACTGGTACTTTTTCTCTTTATGATACTGACGTTATTGCATTAATTGACCCTGGATCTACTTATTTGTATGTTTGTATGAATTTGCTAAATAATAAGAAATTGCCTGTTGAGTTTACCAAATTTGTGATTAAGGTGTCAAACCCTTTAGGCAAGCATGTTTTAGTTGACAAAGTATGTAAGAAATGTCCTTTGATAATTAGAGGTCACTATTTTTCGGCTGACTTGATGTTGTTGCCATTTGATGAGTTTGATGTCATTTTGGGTATGGATTGGCTGACGTTACATGATGCTATAGTAAATTGTAGACGGAAAGTTATTGAATTGAAATGTGAAGATGGTGAAATTCTTCGGGTTGAATCAGATGAGTCAGATAGATTGCCTGTGGTGATTTCTTCAATGTCAGCTCAAAAATGTATAAGAAAAGGGTGTGAAGCTTACTTAGCCTATGTGTTAAACACGAAAGAGTCGGAATTGAAAATTGAATTGGTGCCGGTGGTGTGTGAATATTCGAATGTTTTTCCATAGGAGTTTCCAGGATTGCCTCCAATTAGAGAGGTTGAGTTTGGTATTGAGTTAGTCTCCGATGTTTCATCGATATTGATTGCTCCGTACAGGATAGCTCCGACCGAATTGAAAGAGTTAAAGACTCAGTTACAAGAGTTGACAGATAATGGTTTTGTGAGACCAAGTTATTCTCCCTAGGGTGCTCCAGTGTTGTTCGTAAAGAAGAAAGACGGGATTATGAGACTTTGTATAGATTACCGTCAGCTCAATAAAGTAACCGTTAAGAACAAGTATCCTTTGCCGAGGATTGATGGTTTATTTGACCAACTGAAAGGAGCGACAGTGTTCTCAAAGATAGATTTGAGATCTGGCTACTACCAGTTGAGAGTTAAAGAGTCAGATGTGCCGAAAACCGCTTTTAGAACAAGGTATGGACACTATGAATTTCTTGTCATGCTTTTTGGACTAACGAATTCTCCTGCAATTTTTATGGACCTAATGAATCGAATCTTTAGACCGTACTTGGATAAGTTTGTAGTTGTTTTTATTGATGATACATTGATTTATTCTCGTAATGAGTCCGAGCATGCCGAACACTTGAGAACTGTTTTGCAGACTTTGAGAGATAAGAAGTTGTATGCTAAGTTCAATAAAAGTGAGTTTTGGCTCCGAGAAGTCGGATTTTTAGGACATATTGTCTTAGGTGATGGTATCCGGATTGATCCAAGTAAGATTTCGACAATTTTTGATTGGAAACCGCCAAGAAATGTATCTGAAGTTAGAAGCTTTTTGGGCTTAGCTGGTTACTACCGCCGGTTCGTCAAAGGGTTTTCGATGATTGCTACCCCTATGACCAAGCTGTTGCAAAAATATGTCAAATTTGAGTGGTTTGAAAAATGTCAGTAAAGTTTTGAGAAGTTGAAGGCATTATTGACTGAGGCACCGGTTTTAGTGCAACCTGAACCGGGAAAGGAGTTTGTGATTTATAGCGACGCGTCACAGAATGGAATGGGATGTGTGTTGATGCAAGAGAGCAAAGTGATAGCCTATGCCTCGAGACAGTTGAAACCACACGAGAAGAATTATCCGATGCATGATTTAGAGTTAGCTGCCATTGTGTTTGCTCTAAAAATTTGGAGACATCATTTGTACGGTGAGAAATGCCATGTTTTTACGGATCACAAGAGTTTGAAATATTTGATGACTCAAAAAGACTTAAATTTGCGGCAACGAAGATGGCTTGAGTTACTGAAAGATTATGAGTTGGTGATTGATTATCACCCGGGTAAGGCGAATATAGTCGCAGATGCCCTGAGTAGAAAATCCTTGTTTGCCTTAAGAGCAATGAACACGACGTTAATATTGTCTAGTAATAATTCGATTATAGCTGAGTTGAGAGCTAGATCATTATTTCTTCAACAGATTTGTGAAGCTTAGAAATGTGACCGTGATTTGCAAGCCAAGAGAGCTCATTGTGAATCGGTTAGTGATTCAGATTTTCATGTCGGATCCGATGATTTTTTGATGTTCCGAGGTAGAGTTTGTGTACCGAAAAATGATGAACTTATTCAGAAAATTCTTCATGAGGTGCATAATGGTTGTTTATCTGTGCATCCGGGTAGTACGAAAATGTATAATGATTTGAAGAAATTGTATTGGTGGCCTGGTATGAAAAGAGATATCTCCGAGTTTGTTTTGAAATGTTTGATTTGTCAACAAGTAAAAGCCTAACACCAAGTACCTTCGGGTTTACTTCAGCCAGTGATGGTACCCGAATGGAAATGGGACAGAATTACGATGGATTTCGTAACTGGATTACCTCTGACTCTGAAAAAGAAAGATGCCGTTTGGGTCGTTGTTGATAGATTGAAGAAGTCGGCTCATTTTATTCCGGTACGTACTGATTATACGCTTGATAAGCTAGCTGAGTTGTATGTTTCTGAGATTGTAAGATTGCAAGGGGTGCCTACTTCAATTATTTTGGATAGAGATCCGAGGTTCACTTTGAGATTTTGGAAGAAACTACAAGAGGCTTTGGGTACGAAATTGAATTTTAGTACTGCATTTCATCCACAGACCGACGGTCAATCCGAAAGGATAATTTAGATACTTGAAGATATGCTTCGATGCTGTGTTCTAGAATTTGAGGGTAGTTGGGAAAAATATCTACCATTGGTCGAATTTGCCTATAACAACAGCCATCAACCGAGTATAAAGATGGCACCTTATAAGGCATTATATGGCCGCAAGTGCCGAACACGTTTGTATTGGACCGAGCTTAACGAGAAACAGATTCACAGGGTTGACTTGGTTAAGGAAACCGAAGAAAAAGTAAAGGTAATCCGAGATTGTTTGAAAGCCGCTTCAGATCGACAAAATACGTATGCAGACTTGAAAAGAAAAGAGATTGAATTTCAGGTCGGTGACAAAGTGTTTTTGAAAGTATCTCCGTGGAAGAAGATTCTAAGATTTGGCCGAAAAGGCAAGTTGAGTCCATGTTTCATTGGGCCGTATGAAGTTATTGAAAGAATAAGGCCAGTGGCATATCGGCTAGCTTTACCGGCAGAGTTGGAAAGAATCCATAATGTGTTTCATGTGTCTATGCTGCGACATTATCGATCAGACCCTTCACATTTGATTTCTCTGACAGAGGTTGAGATTCGACCTGATATGACTTATGGTGAAAAACGATCAAGATTTTGGCTTGGGAAGTTAAACAGTTGAGAAATAAGAGTATAGCCCTAGTGAAAGTTTTATGGAAACGACACGGAGTCGAAGAGGCTACGTGGGAACCTGAGGAAGCTATGTTAAAACAGTACCCAAACCTATTTTCTGGTAAGATTTTTGGGGATGAAAATCTCTAAGGGGAGAATTGTAACAACTCGATTTTGGGCCTAGTTGGAACAGTGGTTCCAGGACCACAAATTCGACACAACAAAGTTCATTTTTATTATATTTTTATGGTCTACAATTTCACGAAATGATTTCGGGAAATTTCATTCAAAAATTTTGACGTTTGGGCATTCAATTTAGTCAAAAGGACTAAATTGTAAAAAAGTGCAAAAGTTGAGTTCTACATGCTAGAGGTGTCTAATTGCCATGAAATAAATTTTAAATAGAAGGTTCTTAGATGGTAATTAGACCATTTATTAAGATAGTGGACAAAAATGAACATGGTGAGATAAAATTTCAAAGTTTTAAGTGAAGGGCATTTTGGTCATTTGGTAAATAAAAGAATAAAAAGGGAAAATCAAGCTAAAATCTTGTCCATCTTCTCCCTCAAGTGCCGAAAATTTCAAGACACCATAGCTAGGGTTTTCTTCAACTTCCAAGCTTGATTGTAAGTACATCCTAGCCCCATTTTTAATGCTCTTTACGTTTTTGAAGTCGTATTCACCCGATCTTTCTATTTCTACCATTATTTTGAAGTAGGGTTCATGTTTGAAATTTGACCCATGTATGACATGCACACGTTATAAAATATGTTTGGTGTTAGATAAACAACTTTTACTAAGTGATTTTTGATGAAAATGCTTAAAAGGACCTATTTGTAAAAGTTATAAAATATGTAGTAAAAGTGTGTTTTAATGGAAATTTTGGGCTGTTATAGTTATAAAAATGATTTTGCTAGGCTTGTATATTAAATAAATTGCACACGTTTCATTTTACGAGCCTAGGGGCAAAAATGTAAATATGTCAAAGTTTAGGGGCAAAAATGTAATTTTGCCATAATGTGATTTTTGGACTGAATTGAGTAATGTGGATAATAAATGAGTTAAATTTTCTATTATAGATCAAGAGAAACGAGGTTCGGACCTAGATCGGGGGAAAAACAAAGTATTTGACGATTAGGTCCCATTCCTACTATTTTTGTACCGACGTAAGTTCGTATGCAAATAATGCATTATTATTTATGCTTTAATTGAATTAATATTGTATGAATTGTGATTTACTCTTTGAACGTAATTGACAAAGTTCGACAAGCGAGAAAATCCCGGTTGAACCTTAGGAATAGTTAGGATACAAATGTCATGACATTAGGGTTAGTTGAGATTACGTGTAAGACCATATCTGGGATATGGCATCGATATGAGATTTTTTGTAAGACCATAGCTGGTTTATTGGCATCGATATGAGATCCCATGTAAGACCATATCTGGGATATGGCATTGGTATAGTACTATGTGTGTGATATTTCCCGAGTATCCTTTAGTATTCCAAGTGGTTCAACGGGAAACTTAACGGCAAAGTTTAAGTTGTCAAAGACTATGGTATGATGTGAAAGATTATGGTAAGCTACAAGTTGGTACAGGTATGTACATAAACTCATGCTTAATGAGCTCGATATGTGATGAAACCTCGGATTGGTTCGATTGAGTAAGTTATGATGTTAAGATTTTAATAACGTCTATGCTAAGCTTGATTAGGAATTCACAATGAAATTTATGTTAATTTACCTTATGTTAAATATATGTTAAAGTGTGTATGATGATTATTATTTGCATAGGGACTTACTAAGCTTTAAAGCTTACTCCCCTTTCTTTTCCTTTGCCTTATAGTGTCACCAAGCCAGCTCGGGGATCGAAGACGGTCGGAGATCCATTCACACTATCAAATTAGCATTTTGGGTACTTATGATTTCAATATTTTGAGTCATGGCATGTATAGGGACTTGGTCTTTTTGTTATGTGTCATAGTTGATTTGGGAAAAAGTGTTGGCTTATGATAGTTGATAATTCATTTTGTAAATGGCCATTGAAATTGGCTAATATTGGTTAAGTATATATGCATATGATGATGTCTTTCATGGATGTGGACTTTGCATGGTTTGAGATGTTGTATGTGATAGGAAATATCAAGTGAAAGATATATTGATATCTTGTTTGTGGTTGAATTGGATGTATGAATATGCTTGGATTGGTGCTATGTTTTTTTGTGTAGGTTGGTGCATGGAAGGGTGGCAAAAAGGCTTGGTAAATAGCCTTATATTTGTCCACACGGGTAGACACACGGGTGTGTGTCTAGGCCGTGTGTGACACACGGTCTGCCCCACGGGCATGTGTTTCGGCCGTGTGTCCCCTGCACCTTAATTGTTGAAAAATAGAATGCTCAGTAATGAGTACACGGGCAGAGACACAGGCGTGTGTCTCAACCGTGTGGGCGGCATGGCCTCGAACACGGGCGTGTGCCCTGGCCGTGTGAAGTTTGCACCTAGTTTATGAAAAATTAAAAAACTTTAATCGATCACACGGCTTAAGCACACGGGCGTGTGACTTGGCTGTGTAACCTCAATTTGATGATGGCGTCATAATGAGAATGCCCCTAATTTGAACACGGCCTGAAGCACGGGCATGTTATAGGGTCACACGGGCGTGTCCCGAACCCACACGGGCGTGTGACCTATTTTTCATGAAAATTTTTCTATGTACTCTAAAAGTTTCCAAAGTTCTCGGTTTAGTCTCGAACCACTTTCGATTCATATTTTGGGCCTCGTAGGCTCGTTTTAGGGACCATATGAATGTGTTTGAAAAATTTTAAATTTGAGTGAAAATTCATGTCTCGGTTTTGAATGCTTATTTGTGAATAAGTCCGATAATGCCTCGTACCCTATCCCTGTGTTGGATACGGGTAAGGGGTGTTACATAAAACTGGGATCAAAATTTACCCTTTTATTTGAAAAGCTAAAACTTTATTTTTCCATTTAGGGAATACTTTTTTTGAAAGATTATATTAAAATCAATTCTCAGGAAAGGTTGGAGGGGTCACAAGCAGTCCCGCTTATGTTCAAATCTCCTAGATAGAATTTATTTTAACATACTAATCCTGAAAATACATGAATCATTTATTTAAAAGAAAACGAGAAAAAGTATGTTTGACATTAACTCGAAAATTACTTCCCCAGTAATGTTTTAAGCACTGAACATTAACTCAAAAATTACCTCCTTTACCTTGAAGTTTGACAACTCTATATGGAAAAACTTGGTGAATAGTAAACAGATTGGACCAACGTGATTTCAACTTACCTGGAAAAAACCTTAATCTGGAATTGAATAACAAGACTTGCTGACCTGTTTCAAATTCTCGAACTCGAATGTACTTGCCATGCCCTCTTTTAAGTCTTTCCTTGAATAGTTTGACATTCTCGTATGAGAACATTCAAAATTCTTCTAACTCGTTCAGTTGAAGCATCTGTTTTTCTTTAGTAAGCTTAAGATCCAAGTTGAGCCGTTGGAGAGTCCAGTAAGCTGTATGTTCTAACTCCAAGGGAAAATGATAGGCTTTCCAAAAAACCAACTTATAGGGTGACATCCCTAAAGGTGTCTTGTATGCTATCCTGTAGGCCCATAAAGCATCATCCAGTCTTTTGGACCAGTCTCGTCGGTTAACTATGTTCTCGAGTATGCCTTTTATCTCTTTGTTTGCAAATTCAGCTTGCCCATTCGTCTGCGGATGGTAAGCTGTGGCAACCTTGTGCTTCACTCCATGCTTATCGAGTAACTATTTCAACCATTTGTCCACAAAATTGGACCCTTCATCACTGATGATGGCCTTAGGAGTACCAAACCTTATAAACACATGTTTCTTCAAAAAAACTTCATCGCAACCTTGGCCTCGTTCGTCGGATATGCCTCGACCTTAACCCACTTAGATACATAGTCTACTGCTACCAATATGTACTTGTGACCAAAAGATGGAAGGAAAGGACTAAGAAAGTCAATACCCTAAACATCAAATAATTCTATCTCAATTATGTTTTTTCGGGGCATCTCATTTTTTTTGGTGATGTTTCCGACCCTCTGGCATTGATCACAACTCTTTACGTAGGCATATGCATCTTTAAATAGCGTTGGCCAAAATAATCTTTGTAAGTCAAATCAGAACAGTGGTTTTGGGACCACAAATCCGAGGTTGAAATAATTATTTTATTATTATTTTAATGTCTACAGTATGATAGTATGATTGTATAAAATTTTTGTTAAGAAATTTTATCGTTTGAGTGCTTAATTTGATAAAAAGGACTAAATCGCGTAAAGTGTAAAACTTGAGTTCTATTAACTAAAGGTGTCTAATAGCTTTATAACTTTAAAATGGAGGTCCTTATATGGTAATTAGACCATTTATGTTGATAGTGGATGTACATGGCTTGGTATA
The DNA here is from genome assembly GCA_025698515.1 of Gossypium sturtianum. Classification (NCBI taxonomy): domain Eukaryota; kingdom Viridiplantae; phylum Streptophyta; class Magnoliopsida; order Malvales; family Malvaceae; genus Gossypium; species Gossypium sturtianum. The sequence continues at coordinate 123,492,269 of CM046950.1, forward strand.
AGTGACAATTTTAATGTTTTTAAATGTTATATTAGTAATTGAGTAATTTATGTTAAAATAAATAAAACCAAAACATTATCATCTTTTAGTTTCTTCTTCAAATGTATTTTAGGGCTAGAGAAGCCATTTTTATGCTTTCAAGTTCGGAAACTTCAATTATTTCAATTAGGTATGTATTTTGTCTCGTTTTTAATGATTTCTATGTTTTCGGAGTCTTTGTAACTTAATCTAGCTAGCCCAGGGACTATTTTGCAAAACTGTTAAAGTTTTAGGGTTTTGAAATTGATAAATATATGTGTATTTCGATGTTTAATGATAGAAAATGTATGGTTGTTGTTAGATAAACAACATTTGTTAAGTGATTTTTAGTAAAATGTCCAAATAGGAATTAAATTGTGAAATGTGTAAAATTCATGGTTAATTTGTAAAATAAATGAAAAATGTGGGCTAGACACACGGGCGTGTGCCTAGGACGTGTGACCCTTATGAGGTTGCTGACGTCAAAAATAGAATACCCAGGTTTTTACACACGGGCGAGGACACGGGCGTGTCTAGCCCGTGTGAAGCACACGGGCCAAGAACACGAGCGTGTGTCCAGCCGTGTAAAAACCCCTGTAGGTTCGAAATGAAAATAAATTCCACACGGGCTAGGGACATGGGCATGTGTTACCACACGGCCTATCCACACGGGCGTGTCCCGTTTCACACGGGCGTGTGGCCCTGTTAAAGAAATTTTTTTCTAAGTATACAAAAGTTTTTGGTTTGGTTCCGAGACCTACCGTTTACGTTTAAGGTCTCGTAGGCTCATAATGAGAATGTTTTGGTTGTAAATGAAAGGTTTTAAATCAGAATGAAATTTGTTAGCCAAAGTTGTATGTTCAAATGAGATAAGTCTGGTAATGCCTCGTACTTGGTTTCGGCATTGAATACGGTTAAGGGGTGTTAGATTTCATAGTACCAGAGCTATGGTTTAGTCTGTTCTCGGACTACCGTAGCGTGTGTAAGGGTCTAGCTATACATGCCATAGAATACAATGATAGTGTGGTGATTTTTGTCTATATTTAACTATGTTTTTGTATAATAAATGGATTCCGACCGAGCAGCTGCTGATGACGCTGCTAGTAACGTGCCAGCTCCCGCGCAAGACACCGCGTCTGTAGAGAGTAGACCCGAGACCATGGGTCAAGGTGAAGAGGCTCGGGAAGCCTTTCTTCATATGATGAGTAATTGGTACACGGAGTATGTGCGAGCGAATCCTAAAGCTCAACCTCCTCCACCCCCTCCTATACCTCAGCCAGCCCCTGTGGCTCCGCAAGGTATATATTTGGTGAGGATGACCAAACCTCCGGTAGATAAGCTTCGGAAGCAAGGGGTCGAGGATTTTAGGGCTAACATAGACGATGACCCCGAGAGGGCGAAGTTCTGGCTTGATAACTCAATAAGGGTGTTTAATGAAATCTCCTGCACACCTGAGGAGAGCTTGAAATGTGCCGTGTCGTTGTTGAAGGACTCGACATATCGTTGGTGGAAAATGTTAACATCGGTAGTTCCAAGGGAGAGAGTGACATGGGACTTCTGTTTAGGAGAGTTCCAAAAGAAGTATATAAGTCAGCGATTTGTTGACCAAAAACGGAAGGAGTTCCTTGAATTAAAGTAAGGCAAAATGACCATGGCAGAGTATGAGCGCGAGTTTGTTAGGATCAGCAAGTATGCACAAGAGTGTGTGTCCACAAAAGCTATCTTGTGCAAGAGGTTTGAAGATGGGTTAAATGAGGATATCAGAGTGCTAGTTGGGATCTTGGAATTGAAAGAATTTGTAGTGTTAGTCGGTAGAGCTTGTAAGGCAGATGAGTTGAATAAGGAAACGAGAAAAGCCATGATTGAGGCTCGAGATGCAAGAAGAAGGCCAATGAGTAAATCGTTCCAAACCTAATCCAAGAGGTCCAGGGAGACGAACCCTCGGATGATTACTTCATTTGGGTTTTCACATCGAGATCGAGGTAATACATATTTGGGCTCAAGAGTTCAAGTCACCTCGATGGAAAGCGTGGGACACCCAAAGTCCAATAAACCGGAGTGTCCAAATTGTGGTAGGCAACACACTGGAGAGTGTTGGGGGAATAACCGTAGTTGTTACAAGTGTGGTTCACCCGACCATTTTATCCGGAATTATCCAAAGAGGGATGAGAATGAAAGAAAGCAAAAAGTAAGATCAAGCAATGAATCCTCAAGGGGTAGATCAGAAAAGAACCTGGGAGGTGGGACTAGTAGTAGAGGTGTGCCCAGAGACTCTGCTGTGAGGTCGGAGGGCCGAGCACTTGCAAGGAACAATGCCATTCGCGCTCGCGAAGAGGCGTCCTCTCCAGATGTGATAACGGGTACTTTTTCCCTTCATGATATCTCTGTTGTTGCATTGATTGATCCAGGATCTACCCATTCTTATATTTGCATGAAATTGGCATCTAGCATGAGTAGGATTGTTGAGTCTACGGAAATTGTAGTAAAAGTGTCGAACCCGTTAGGCAAATATGTGCTAGTTGACAAGGTGTGTAGAAATTGTCCTTTGACAATTAGAGGTCATTGTTTTCCAGCTAACCTTATGTTGTTGCCGTTTTATGAATTTGATTTGGTTCTTGGTATGGATTGGTTGACTGCTCACAATGTTTTAGTGAACAATGGTAGCAAGTTTATTGAATTAAGATGTCTAAATGGGGATATCATTCGGGTTGAATCAGGTAAATCAGATAGTTTTCCTGTAATGATTTCATCTATGGTAGCCGAGAGATACTTGAGAAAAGGGTATGAGTCCTACCTCGCCTTCGTATTGAATACTCAAGAGTCAGAGGTGAAAATTGAATTAGTGCCTGTGGTGTGCGAGTATTCGGACGTGTTCCCGAAAGAATTACCCTGATTGCCTGCAATTAGAGAGGTCGAGTTTGGTATAGAGTTAATTTTGGGTACGACACCTATTTCGGTATCTCCGTATAGGATGGCACCATTGGAGCTAAAAGAGTTGAAGGTTCAGTTGCAAGAGTTAACGGATAAAGGTTTTGCAAGACCGAGCTATTCACCGTGGGATGCTCCGATACTTTTTGTGAAGAAAAAAGATGGGTCAATGAGATTGTGCATAGACTACAGACAGCTCAACAAGGTGACAGTGAAGAATAAGTATCCTTTTCCAAGGATAGATGACTTGTTTGACCAATTGAAGGGAGCTACAGTGTTCTCTAAGATAAACTTAAGGTCTGGCTATTACCAGTTGAGGGTTAAGGAGCAAGATGTGCCGAAAGCTGCATTTCGGACGAGGTATGGCCATTATGAGTTCCTTGTCATGCCATTTGGCTTAACGAATGCTCCTGCGATTTTTATGGATCTAATGAACCGTATCTTCCGACCGTATTTGGATAAGTTTGTAGTTGTCTTTATCGATGACATACTGATTTATTCTCAGGATGAGAGTGAACATGCAAAGCACTTGAGAATTGTTTTGCAGACTCTAAGGGACAATGTAACACCCTGTACCCGAGACTGATGCTAGGGCTGGATACGAGACATTACCATACTTGGATTCACTTAAACATTCTCTTATAGGTTGGAAAATTTCGTTCCGACATAAAAACTTCTCTTTCTTAGTCTAATCATACATTTCATGGGCCTACAAGGCCTTAGGCACATAACCGATAACTTTCGGAACTTAATCAAAAACTTTTCTTTGAAGTAGGGTTCACACGCCCATGTGACTTAGAACACGCCCGCGTACCCTTAGACACGCCCATGTCTACAAACCGTGGGGAGTTATTGACTATATTCACACGGCCGTGCATGATTAGACACGCCCGTGTATAGACACACACGCCCATGTCCCTAGTCCGTGCCTAAAAACCCAGGCATTCTGCCAATTTACCCACGGCCAAGGCACGCCTGTGGTTCCCAACCGTGGTCGACATTGACTGAATCCACACGAACTGAACACGCCCGTGTCCTAACCGTGTGTTATACACGGCTCAAACAAACGGCCGTGGGATATGATCGTGGTATATCCTGACTCATAACATTATGGTGCAGGGTACACACGGCCTAGACACACGCCCGTGCGTCTAACCGTGTGGGCACTTAAAGTCTATTTACCAAGCCATTTACCACCCTGAAATCAAGATCAACTCAAACTCAATTCAATACATATCATAGACAATACTACATACTTCATTGACTTCAATAAACATACATACATAGACAATTTTGGCCACTCACCTAGCCAAATACTAAAGAATAATAAAAGAGGCATACACTTCATTAATTTCATCTTCATTGACAAACAAAGAGTTTGCCAAATATTTGCCTAGCTCAAGAAATCATTTACAAAATGACTTACAGTCAACACTTTAACTAACAATTACAACTTGACAAAATACCCAAGTCCTATACATGCCATATTCAAAACAAGTCTAAAATTGTTATACCAAAGTGTTGTTGATAGTGTGATCTCCGAATCCTCGCGTCTCACGATCTTGAGTTATCTTGGTAATACTATAAGAAAGAAGGGCAATGAAAAGGGGTAAGCAATAAGCTTAGTAAGTTGCACGATAATAATTAGAAATCATACTCCTCATAAAAGAATAATTCATCCATAGTATTAGATAATTATATACAAACCAGGACTTCTTGACAATCCTTACTTACAATCGCCCATATCTAACGTTTATCGTAACACATATAGAGCCAATTTCTCATGACTCATTCAATAGCACTTGTATTCATTCATATATCTACGATAAGTATAAGGTCAATATCACATTCTCTAAGTGGTCTTGCATGAAGTCTCCTCTAGATACCAATGCCATGTCCCGGGCATGGTCTTGTAGAGAATTACCTCTATGTGCTAATGCCATATCCCGAATATGGTCTTATGTCAGCTCTTGTCCCAACGCCGATGCCATGTTCCAAACATGGTCTTACACTGGCACTCATAATGTGGCCGATGCATGTCCCAGACATGGTCTTACATTGGCACTCATAATGTGGCCGATGCCATGTCCCAGACATGGTCTTACACTGGCACTCATAATGTGGCCGATGCCATGTCCCAGACATGGTCTTACACTGGCACTCATAATGTGGCTGATGCCATGTCCTAGACATGGTCTTACACTGGCACTAATAATGTGGCCGATTCCATGTCCCAGACATGGTCTTACACTTGGCACTCATAATGTGGCCGACGCCATGTCCCAGACATGGTCTTACACTGGCACTCATAATGTGGCCGATGCCATGTCCCAGACATGGTCTTACACTAGCACTCATAATGTGGCCGATGCCATGTCCTAGACATGGTCTTACACCGCACTAATAATGTGGCCGATGCCATGTCCCGCACATGGTCTTACACTTGGCACTCATAATGTGGCGATGCCATGTCTCGCACATGGTCTTACACCGCACTCACATTGGATGATAGTATTTTTCGTATACCTCATGGTCCATTAGAACTTCAATATCACGATCATATAAACTTCTCAATTTATTAAAGTATCGTGCATCAATAAGACATCAAGCATTCTCAATTATGCTAATACAATATTGTATTAAAAATCACACACAACTTACCCTCGTTTTCAAAATGAGCTAGTTCTTCGGTTTAGTCCACGATTTTGTCCTTTCCCCGATCGAGGCAAATTCTCGTCTCCTCTTCCTCTATAATAGAAAATTAGCTCATTTTAATCATTACATTAACATAAGCATCTCAATAATTATGCTTAGGTAAAATTACCATTTTACCCCTAGATTTTGGCAAAATGACCATTTTGCCCCTAGGCTCGGAAATTAATCCTAATCACATTTTTATCCTTCAAAAGCCTAGGTAAACATTTAATGCTCTTAAAGCTATCATCAAAAATCAATATTCTACATACTTACTACAAAAGTTATAACCTTTTCATTAAGATCCTATTTGGTGTTTTCATGCTAACACCCTTTTTAAAAGTTGTTCATCTAGTAACTAAAACTCAAGTCCTTCTATAAAAATGCAGCAAATAACTATGGCAGCTCTCATGGTAGAACTCTAAACCTTTCACAACATTGCACAATAGTCCCCTCATTTGAAAGCTTAAGCTTTAGGGGTCTCAAAAGTACAATTATTTTCAAGAAAAGTTCACTAGAACACTTACTTGAGTAGATGAGAGCTTGCTGAAATTTTTGAAGGTTTCTACCCTTTCTATGCTGTAAATTTTCGGTGGAAGATGATAGGGGAAAAGATGATATCTTTTCTCTCCTTATTTTATTATTACAAGTCAAATTAGTCCACCTACTACTACTAACTTTGACTAAAATTGAAAATTTTGTCTCCCATGCTTTCTTATGGCCGGCCAAGCCCCTTCCAAAGGCTAAATTGCCTTTTAAAGACCCCCAATTAACAAATCATGGCCATATGGTACTTTTAGCATGTAGAATGGAACTTTCGCACTTTATGCGATTTAGTCCTTTTTACAATTAAACATGAAATCGCTAAAATTAAAGTACCAAAATTGTCATGTTCATATGCTATTATGTTCTAACTCATAATATATCATGAAAATAATTTTCTCCAATCTCGGATTAGTGATCCCGAGATCACTATTCGACTAGCCCCTAAATCAGATCATTACAATTCTCCCCCTTAAGGATTTTCGTCCTCGAAAATCTTACCAATGAAAAGGTTGGGGTATTGGTTTCTTATCGTCTCCTCGGGCTCCCATGTGGCCTCTTCTATTTAATGCCTTTGCAGTAGGACTTTCACTAGGGCTATGCTTTTATTTGTTAACTGCTTGACCTCACGAGCCAATATTTTAACTCGTTCTTCACCATAAGTCAAATCTGATTGTATCTCTACCTCTGTCGGCTCTATAACATGTGAAGGGTCTGAACGGTATCGGTGCAACATAGATACATGGAAGACGTCATGAATCTTTTCTAACTCAAGCGGCAAAGCTAGTCGATAAACTACCGGTTCTATCCTTTCGATAACTTCATAAGGTCCGATAAAGCGCGGACTCAATTTGCCCTTCCGTCCAAATCTAAGGACTTTCCTCCAAGGTGATACTTTCAGGAACACTTTATCAACAACTTCGTACTCTATCTCTTTCCTCTTTAAATCTGAATAGGACTTCGCTCTATCTCGAGGCGCTTTGAGCGCTTCTGAATCACTTCTACTTTCTCTTGATTTCTTTAACAAAATCAACCCCGTGTATCTGCTTTCTCTCTGAGTTCTGACCAATACAAGGGAGTTCGACACTTACGTCCATACAATGCTTCATAAGGCGCCATCTTCAGACTTGACTGAAAACTGTTATTATAGGCAAATTCCACCAATGGTAAGTATTTCTCCCAACTACCGTGGAATTCCAAAACACAACATCTAAGCATGTCTTCTAGTATCTCGAATTGTTCTCTCCGATCGCCGCGTCGGTTTGGGGATGGAAGGCGATCTCGAAACTCAATTTCGTGCCCAAAGCTTCTTGCAGCTTTTTCCAAAATCGTGACGTAAATCTCGGATCCCTATCTGAAATGATTGACAATGGTACACCGTGAAGTCTCACTATCTCAGACATGTACAAGTCTGCCAATTTATCGAGTGAGTAGTCGACTCGCACTGGTATAAAGTGGGCTGACTTAGTGAGTCTATCGACCACTACCCAAACTGCATCTTTCTTCTTGGGAGTCAACGGTAAACCCATCACAAAATCCATAGCAATACGGTCCCACTTCCACTCAGGAACCATAATAGGCTGAAGTAAACCCGAAGGTACTTGATGTTCAGCCTTCACTTGTTGGCAAATCAGGCATCTTGTTACAAACTCAGAAATATCTTTCTTCATACCTAGCCACCAGTACCATTACTTCAAGTCTTGGTACATCTTTGTGCTGCCTGGATACACGTTCAAACATCCGTTATGAGCTTCCTGTAAAATTTTGCGAATAAGCTCATCATTCCTGGGTACACAGACCCGATCTCAAAATGTCAAACATCCATCAAGATTTACTCGAAAGTCTGACTCAACACCCGACTCACATAAAGCTCTTTTGGTTTGTAAACTGTTATCGTCCTTCTAAGCTTCACAAATCTCTTGGAGGAACAACGGTTTAGCCCTCAACTCGACTAATAGGGAACCATCATCTAACAAGGTCATCTGGGTGCTCATAGCTTTTAATGCAAACAATGATTTTCGCTCTCAAAGCGTCAATGACTACATTTGCCTTTCCTGATGATAGTCAATTACTAGTTCATAATCTTTAATCAATTCTAGCCATCTTCGTTGCCTCAAATTTAATTCCTTCTGGGTCATCAAATATTTTAGGCTTTTGTGGTCGGTGAAAATCTGACACCTTTCACCATATAAATGATGCCTCCAAATTTTTAATGCAAACACGATTACGGCCAACTCTAAATCATGAATCGGGTAGTTCTTCTCGTGCGACTTCAATCTGTCTGAGGCGTATGCAATCACTTTACCCTCTTGCATAAGTACACAAATTTAAACCGCTTCAAAGACGCGTCCATCAGAAACTACGAATTCTACGCCCAACTCGGTTGCACTAATACAGAAGCCTCGATCCAACAAAGTGTCTTCAATTTCTCGAAACTCTGTTGACACTTTTCCGTCCAGTCAAACCTTACATCTTTCTGCAGAAGTCTCGTCATTGGTGTAGCTATCATAGAAAACCCTTTGACAAAACACCTATAATAGCCTGCTAGGCCTAGAAAACTCCTTACTTCAGTTACGCTCCTCGGCGGTTTCCATTCGAAAATTGCCGAGATTTTACTCAGGTCAACTCTTATCCCATCTCCTGAGACAATATGCCCCAAAAATCCCACTTCCTTGAGCCAAAATTCACTCTTACTAAATTTAGCATACAATTGTTTTTCTTTTAAAACGTGCAGAACTATATTCAAGTGCTCAGCATGACCATTCTCATCTCGAGAGTAGATCAGTATGTCATCGATGAAGACCACAATAAATCTATCCAAATATGGTCAAAAAATGCGGTTCATCAAATCCATGAAGATAGCGGGGGCATTCGTTAGACCAAAAGGCATGACCAAAAATTCATAGTGGCCGTACCTAGTTCTAAACACGGTTTTCGGTATGTCCGAGTCCTTGACTCTCAACTGATAATACCCTGACCTCAGATCTATCTTAGAAAATACTGTAGCTCCCTTCAACTGATCAAATAGATCGTCTATTCTTGGCAACGGATACTTATTCTTCACAGTCACCTTGTTGAGTTGTCGATAATCTATACATAGTCTCATGGAACCATCTTTCTTCTTCACGAATAGAATGGGAGCGCCCCATGGAGAAAAACTCGGCCTCACAAAACCCTTATCCATTAATTCTTGCAACTGTGCTTTTAGCTCTTTTAGTTCGGTTGGAGCCATTCTATACGGAGTAATAGAAATAGGGGCAGTACCTGGAACTAGATCAATTCCAAATTCAATTTCTCTCTCCGGAGGTAGCCCTGGCAACCCTTCTGGGAAAACATCTAGGTATTCACATACTATGGGTACTGACTCAATTTTGGAATCAATCTCTTTAGTGTTTAACACAAAGGCAAGATAAGCCTTATACCCCTTCCTTAGGTATTTCTAGGTTAACATGGTCGATATCACTATTGGTGAACTATCCCATTTATCTGATTCAACAGAAATAAGATTACCGTTTTTATCTCTTAACTCTATATGCTTCCTCCCACAATTCACAATTACATTATGAGTAACTAACCAATCCATCCCGAGAATGACATCAAACTCGTCAAACGGTAATATCATAAGATCGACAGGAAAACAATGACCCTTAATTATCAAAGGACACCCTTTACAAACTCTATCAACCAACACGCACTTACCTAGGGGATTTGACACTCTTATGATGAATTTAGTAGATTCTATAGGCATACTCATGCTAGAGACTAGTTTCATACATATGTATGAGTGGGTAGATCCCGGGTCAATTAAAGCTATAACACGAGTATTATGGAGAGAAAAGATACCCGTGATTAAGTCGGGGGAAGACGCTTCTTCACGAGCACGAATGGCATAAGTCCTCGCCGGTGCTCTACCCTCAACTGTAGCAGCTTATTCTTTAGGTGGATTCTTGTTTCCCATCTCACTCCTCGGATTTTTCAACGGTCTTCCCTTAGGGGTACTTCCCGATCTCGCATTCTGAGGCCTTCCTTTCACATCTACCTCGGGGCAGTTTCTAATAAAATGGTCCAAGGACCCACATCTGAAGCAACCTTTTTCATTAGCTTGGCACTCACCAAAATGGTGCCCGCCACACTGAGGGCATTCCGGTCTATTTGGACGGACATTGCCCATACTAGCAACTGATGTAGTTTGCCCTTTTGATCCCGAGAATTGCCTGCCCTTATTTTTCGTTGAAAACCCCGCAAGTGACTCGATCGAGTAGTGAAATCCTCGCTTTCTTGGATGAGGATAGGTGAGACTTGTTCAATTATCTCTTCCTCGAGTCACGGGACTCGTATTCTGCTCTTCTCTTCTCTTTAGCCAACTCTTCGGCTTTAAAGGCCCTATCCACCAACACTACAAACTCCTTTAATTCGAGAACTCCCACGTATAAGTGGATATATTCATTTAATCCATCCTTGAACCTCTTGTACAAGATGGCTTCGGTAGACACGCACTCTCATGCATACTTGCTAAGTCTGACGAACTCCCGTTCGTAGTCGGTTACTGACATATGACCTTGCTTCAACTCCAAGAATTCCTTTCTCTTGTGGTCGATGAATCTTTGGCTGATATACTTCTTCCGATATTCTTCTTGGAAGAATTCCCAGCTAACTCTCTCCCTTGGTACTACCGACACCAAGGTGCTCCACCATCGGTAGGCTAAATCTCTCGGGAGAGATACTGCACACTTTAAGCACTCCTCAGGTGTGCAGGATAACTCATCGAATACCCGAATGGTATTTTCAAGCCAGAATTCTGCTTTCTCTGGGTCATCATCCTTATTCACCCAAAATTCTTCGGCTCCTTGCTTCCGGATCTTATCCACCGGAGGTCTTTCTCTCCTTGCCACCTCAACCACTTGAGGAGCTACTGGAGCGGGTTGAGGGATAGGTAGGGGCGGAGGGGGCTGAGCATTGATATTTACTCGGGTATACTCAGTATACCAGTTGCTCATCATGTGGAGAAAAGCTTCTCGAGCCTCATCTCCCTGACCCAGGTCTCGGGTCTACTATTAGTATGCGCGATCCCTTGAACGGAGCCACGCATTACTCGTAGCATCATCGGCTGCAGTTCGGTCTAGATCAGAATCTATTTACTACATAAAACACAAATTTATACGTCAGGAGCCATCACACTATCATTACTCAGACACTATTACATATGGCATGTATAGCTAGACTCGTACTTATGCTACGTTAGTCCTAGAATACACTAAATCGTAGCTCTGATACCACTAAATGTAACACTCTGTACTCGAGACTGATGCTAGGGCTGGATACGAGACATTACCATACTTGGATTCACTTAAACATTCTCTTATAGGTGGGAAAATTTTGTTTCGACATAAAAAATTCTCTTTCTTAGTCTAATCATACATTTCATCGGCCTACAAGGCCTTAGGCACATAACCGATAGCTTTCAGAACTTAATCGAAAACTTTCCTTTGAAGTAGGGTTCACACGCCCATGTGACTTAGAACACGCTCGTGTACCCTTAGACACGCCCATGTCTACAAAATGTGGGGAGTTACTGACTATATTCACACGGCCGTGCATGATTAGACACACCCGTGTATAGACACACACGCCCATGTCCCTAGTCCGTGCCTAAAAACCCAGGCATTCTACCAATTTACCCACGGCCAAGGCACACCCGTGCTTCTCAACCGTGGTCGACACTGACTGAATCCACACGACCTGAACACGCCCGTGTCCTAGCCGTGTGTTATACACGGCTCAAACAAACGGCCGTGGGATATGACCATGGTATATCCCGACTCATAACATTATGGTGCGGTACACGGCCTAGACACAGCGCCTGCGTCGCCTCTAACGTGTGGGCACTTAAAGGCTATTTACCAAGCCATTTACCACCCTGAAATCAAGATCAACTCAAACTTAATTCAATGCATCTCATAGACAATACTACATACTTCATTGACTTCAATAAACATACATACATAGACAATTTTGGCCACTCACCTAGCCAAATACTAAAGAATAATAAAAGAGGCATACACTTCATTAATTTCATCTTCGTTGAAAAACAAAGAGTTTGCCAAATATTTTCCTAGCTCAAGAAATCATTTACAAAATGACTTACAGTCAACACTTTAACTAACAATTACAACTTGACAAAATACCCAAGTTCTATACATGCCATATTCAAAACAAGTCTAAAATTGTTATACCAAAGTGTTGTTGATAGTGTGATCTCCGAATCCCTGCGTCTACGATCTTTGAGTTATCTTGGTAATACTATAAGAAAGAAGGGCAATGAAAAGGGGTAAGCAATAAGCTTAGTAAGTTGCACGATAATAATTAGAAATCATACTCCTCATAAAAGAATAATTCATCCATAATATTAGATAATTATATACAAACCAGGACTTCTTGACAATCCTTACTTACAATCACCCAAATCTAACGTTTATCGTAACACATATAGAGCCAATTTCTCATGACTCATTCAATAGCACTTGTATTCATTCATATCTCTACGATAAGTATAAGGTCAATATCACATTCTCTAAGTGGTCTTACATGAAGTCTCCTCTAGATACCAATTCCATGTCCCGGGCATGGTCTTGTAGAGAATTACCTCTATGTGCTAATGCCATATCCCGAATATGGTCTTATGTCAGCTCTTGTCCCAACGCCGATGCCATGTTCCAAACATGGTCTTACACTGGCACTCATAATGTGGCCGATGCCATGTCCCAGACATGGTCTTACACTGGCACTCATAATGTGGCCGATGCCATGTCCCAGACATGGTCTTACACTGGCACTCATAATGTGGCCGATGCCATGTCCTAGACATGGTCTTACACTAGCACTAATAATAGGCCGATGCCATGTCCCAGACATGGTCTTACACTTGGCCCTTATAATGTGGCCGATGCCATGTCCCAGACATGGTCTTACACTGGCACTCATAATGTGGCCGATGCCATGTCCCAGACATGGTCTTACACTAGCACTCATAATGTGGCCGATGCCATGTCCTAGAGATGGTCTTACACTGGCACTAATAATGTGGCCGATGCCATGTCCCAGACATGGTCTTACACTTGGCACTCATAATGTGGCCGATGCCATGTCTCAGACATGGTCTTACACTAGCACTCACATTGGATGATAGTATTTTTCGTATACCTCATGGTCCATTAGAACTTCAATATCACATTCATATAAACTTCTCAATTTATTAAAGTATCAGGCATCAATAAGACATCAAGCATTCTCAATTATGCTAATACAATATTGTATTAAAAATCACACACAACTTACCTCGTTTTCAAAATGAGCTAGTTCTTCGGTTTAGTCCACGATTTTGTCCTTTCCCCGATCGAGGCAAATTCTCGTCTCCTCTTGATCTATAATAGAAAATTAGCTCATTTTAATCATTACATTAACATAAGCATCTCAATAATTATGCTTAGGTAAAATTACCATTTTACCCCTAGATTTTGGCAAAATGACTGTTTTGCCCCTAGGCTCGGAAATTAATCCTAATCACATTTTTATCCTCCACAAGCCTAGGCAAACATTTAATGCTCTTAAAGCTATCATCAAAAATCAATATTCTACATACTTACTACAAAAGTTATAACCTTTTCATTAAGGTCCTATTTGGTGTTTTCATGCTAACACCCTTTTTTAAAAGTTGTTCATCTAGTAACTTAAACTCAAGTCCTTCTATAAAAATGCAGCAAATAACTATGGTAGCTCTCATGGTAGAACTCTAAACCTTTCACAACATTGCACAATAGTCCCCTCATTTGAAAGCTTAAGATTTAGGGGTCTCAAAAGTACAATTATTTTCAAGAAAAGTTCACTAGAACACTTACTTGAGTAGATGAGAGCTTGCCGAAATTTTTGAAGGTTTCTACCCCTTCTATGCTGCAAATTTTCAATGGAAGATGATAGGGGAAAAGATGATATCTTTTCTCTCCTTATTTTACTATTACAAGTCAAATTTGTCCACCTACTACTACTAACTTTGACTAAAATTGAAAATTTTGTCTCCCATGCTTTCTTATGGTCGGCCAAGCCCCTTCCAAAGGCTAAATTGACTTTTAAAGACCCCCAATTAACAAATCATGGCCATATGGTACTTTTAGCAAGTAGAATGGAACTTTCGCACTTTATGCGATTTAGTCCTTTTTGCAATTAAACATGAAATCGCTAAAATTAAAGTACCAAAAATGTCATGTTCATATGCTATTATGTTCTAACTCATAATATATCATGAAAATAATTTTCTCCAATCTCGGATTAGTGATCCTGAGATCACTATTCTGACTAGCCCCTAAAGCGGACTGTTACAGACAAGCAGTTGTATGCTAAGTTCAGTAAGAGTGAGTTTTGGCTCCCAGAGGTCAGATTCTTAGGACACATTGTTTCGGGTGATGGCACTAGAGTTGATCCAAGTAAGATCTCGTCTATTGTGGAGTTGAAACCGACAAGGAATGTGTCAGAAATTAGAAGCTTTTAGGGTTTAGCGGGGTACTATAGATGGTTTGTGAAAGGGTTCTCTATGATTGCAACCCCGATGACGAAACTGTTGCATAAAGATGTTAAATTTGAATGGACTGAGAAATGCCAACAAAGTTTCGAGAGATTGAAATCATTGTTGACTGAGGCACCGATTTTAGTACAAACCTGAGTCGGGGAAGGAGTTCGTGGTCTATAGCAATGCGTCATTAAATGGTCTCGGTTGTGTGTTGATGCAAGAAGGTAAGGTAGTAGCTTACGCCTTGAGACAACTAAAATCGCACGAGAAGAATTATCCGACTCATGATTTAGACTTTGCTACGATCGTTTTCGCTTTGAAAATTTGGCATCATTATTTATATGGTGAGAAGTGCCGAATCTTCACCGATCACAAGAGTTTGAAGTACTTAATGGACCAAAAGGATTTGAATTTGCGACAACGTCGGTTGCTTGAATTATTAAAGGATTACGAGTTAGTAATCGATTACAATCTGGGGAAAGCGAATGTGGTTACGGATGCCTTGAGCAGAAAATCCCTGTGTGCTTTGAGAGCTATGAGTACGAGCTTAGCATTGTCTGATGATGGTGCTATATTAGCCGAGTTGAGGGCTAGACCTTTATTTATTCAGCAGATATGTGAAGCTCAAAAGAATGATAGTGAGATGCAAGTTAAGAGAGCTCAGTGCGAATCGAGGAATAACTCAGATTTTTGAGTTAGTTCCGAGGATTGCTTGATGTTTCATGATAGAATTTGTGTACCAAAGGATGAAGAGTTAATCCGGCAAATTTTACATGAAGCACACAGTGGTTGTTTGTCAGCACATCCGTGAAGTAAAAAAATGTACAATGATTTAAAGAAATTGTATTGGTGGCCGGGTATGAAAAGAGACATCTCTGAATTTGTTACGAAATGTTTAGTTCGTCAACAAGTGAAACCCGAGCACCAAGTGCCCTCGGGATTGCTTCAGCCGGTAATGGTTCCAGAGTGGAAGTGGGATCGAATCACAATGGATTTTGTAACAGGGTTACCTATGACTTTGAGAAAGAAAGATGCTGTGTGGGTCATTGTTGGTAGATTAAAAAAGTCGGCTCACTTTATACCGATACGTATGGATTACTCACTTGATAAGCTGGCCGAGTTGTATATTGCTGAGGTGGTGAGATTGCATGGGGTGCCTATATTTATTATCTCGAATAGAGATCCGAGGTTTACTTCGAGGTTTAGGAAGAAGTTGCAAGAAGCCTTGGGTACAAAATTAAATTTTAGTACCGCGTTCCATCCTCAAACCGATGGCCAATCTGAAAGAGTGATTCAAGTTCTTGAGGATATGCTCCGATGCTGTGTGTTAGAGTTTGAAGGTAGTTGGGAAAAATATCTACCTTTGGTCGAGTTTGCCTATAACAACAATTATTAGTCGAGTATACGGATGGCACCATACGAATCTTTATATGGCCGCAAGTGTCGGACTCCCTTGTATTGGACCGAGCTTAGTGAGAAGCAAATTCACGGGGTCGATCTGGTTAAAGAAACCTAGAAGAAGGTGAGAGTGATCTGTGATAGTCATAAAGCTGCTTCGGATCGACAAAAGTCATACACAAATTTAAAAAGGAAAGACATTGAGTTTCAAGTGGGCGACAAAGTATTTCTAAAAGTATCCTCGTGGAAGAAAATATTGAGATTTGGTCGAAAAGGCAAATTGAGTCCACGATTCATAGGACCGTATGGGGTTATTGAAAGGATTGCGCCAGTAGCATACCGGTTGGCTTTGCCGGTAGAATTAGAGAGAATACACAACGTATTTCATGTGTCGATGTTGCGGTGATATCGTTCCGATCCTTCGCATGCGATTCCTCCAACTGAAATTGAGATACGACCAGACCTGACGTATGAGGAGGAACAAATTAAGATATTGGCTCGAGAGGTTAAACAGTTGAGGAATAAGAGCATAGATTTAGTAAAAGTGTTATGGAAAAGACACGGTGTGGAAGAGGCTTCGTGGGAACCGTAAGAAGCCATGAGAGAACAATACCCAAACCTTTTTACCAGTAACATTTTCGGGGACGAAAATCTCTAAAGGAGGGAAGAGTTGTAACAGCCCGATTTTGGGGCTAGTCGGAACAGTGGTCTCGGGACCACTAATGCGAGGTTAAGGAAAATTATTTTCATATTATTTTATATTTTATAGCATAATTATATGGATGTATGAAAATTTTGGTGCATTAATTTTTGTGATTTCATGCTTAATTGTGAAAAAGGACTAAATCGTGTTAAGTGCGAAAGTACTGTTCTACAAGCAAAAGGTGTCTAATAGCTGTAGATTTTTAATGGAGGTCCCTAATGTGCAAATAGACCTTTCTAAGGTTAATAGCTGGTCATAGGGGACAAAGAAATAAATTTTCAAAGCATTAGGTGAGATTTTGGTGGTAATTTGTCTAGTAATATAATAAAATAAGGAGAAGAAAAGATATCATCTTTTCTCCTTCTTCTCTCCACTGAAATTTCCAAAGAACAACATCATGGGAGCTTGAAACTTTTTAGCAACTCCTCACCTCTACAAGTAAGCGATCTTGGTGGTTTTTATTGAGAATTTTTATACTTTTGGAGTCCCCAAAGCTTAAGCTAGCTAATGAGGGGACTAATTTTCTAAATGGTTGAAAGTTTAGGGACTTTCCATGAGAGTGTTCATGTTTTTTACTGAGTTTTTATTGAAGAAAATGAATGTTAGTGAGTGAAGGAACAACTTTTGTGCAAGGTGTAACCATGAAAACACCTAAATGGGACTTAGTTGTAAAGATTGTAAATGTGTAATAAATGCATGAAATAAATGGTTTTGTGAGTTATTGTAAGAGGAATAAATGTTCAGCTGGGCTTGTTTAATGAGGAAATGTGATGAAAAATGATATACGAGCCTAGGGGCAAAATTGTAATTTTACCATAGTATAGGGGCAAAATGGTCATTTTTGCCTAAGTATAAAATTTGATGTATCATGAGTTTTAAATTGATTGAATGAGTGGATTTTATTATTATAGATCAAGAAGAACGCGGAAACAACCTTGACCGGGGAAAAGGCAAGGTTACAGATTAAGCCGTAGATTAACACATTTTGCATCGAGGTTAGCTTATGTGTAAACGGTACATCTTGAATACTTATGTTGTTACTTATTGGTTTATTGTATGAATGAGATCATTTATGATTGAGATGGATTGAATTCGATAGAAAATGAGTAATTCCCGTATGAACCTTGAAATAGATAAGTAAGTGTAGAATATTATCCGTAATAATTATTGGTGGGCTATGTGTGATACCACCTTATTACATACTCACTATGGGCTGTGGACGATACCATCGTTTATATTATCATTTGGTGGGCTAAGTGCGATACCACCGTAAATATTCTTGTTGGTGGGCTATGTGCGATACCACCCTATCATAGATTAATGGTGGGCTGTGTGCGAAACCACCGAGTGTTTGGTATTATTCCGAATGATTCATTGAGAAAACGTTTAAGTATATGTTTCATATGATGTTGTGGTGATGAGTGCAGGGATTGTATGCAAATAAATAAGAGCATTATATTTGTTATATGGTTGAAATGTGGTAAGGGATGAAATGAGTAAGCATGATTATGAAATGTGGATTGTTCAAACTTGGTATGAAAATCATTGATTGATATATATAAATATATATAAATATGTTATGATGCTTATTGTTTACATGTAAACTTACTATGCTTTAAGCTTACTCCCTTCCTTTTTCCTTTATTTTATAGTGCCAAAGAGCCGGTTCGGGATACGAAGTTATTTGGAAGATCACCCACATTATCAGCTCATCTCGGTATAGTTAGACTTAGAAATTTTGAATATGGCATGTATAGGGGCTAGGCTTAGTGGAGATGTTTTGTTATTTTGGCCAAGTGTGATGGCTCCTTATTGATGAATTCTTTTGTATGTGGCCATAGTTAATGGCTCATTATTACTAATTTATGAAAAGATGAGGTTATTCATGAAAGTGTATGTTGCACAATTGGGTTGCTTAGTGAATGGCTGAATGGATTTTTGATGTGTGAGTTAGGGTGGCAGAAAGAGCTTGGCAAATAGCCTTGTTGTTATCCACACGGGTAGGCACACGGGCGTGTGTCTAGGCCGTGTGTGACACACGGTCAGTCCCATGGGTGTGTGGCTTGGCTGTGTGGCCCCCGCATGTTAATATTGCAAGTCGATTGTCGACCACGGGCTGACACACGCGCGTGCCTAGGCCGTGTGACCCTTATGAGGTTGCTGATGTCACAAACAGAATACCCAGGTTTTTACACACGGGCGAGGACACGGGCGTGTCTAGCCCGTGTGCTTCACACGGGCGTGTGTCCAGCCGTGTGAAAACCCCTGTAGGTTCGAAATGAAAATAAATTCCACATGGGCTAGGGACATGGGCGTGTGTAACCACACGTCTTGCCCACACGGGCGTGTCCCATTTCACACGGGCGTGTGGCCCTGTTAAAGCAAAATTTTTCTATGTATACAAAAGTTTCCGGTTTGGTTCCGAGACCCACCGTTTACGTTTAAGGTCTCGTAGGCTCATAATGAGAATGTTTTGGTTGTAAATGAAAGGTTTAAATCAGAATGAAATTTGTTAGCCAAAGTTGTATGTTCAAACGAGTTAAGTCCGGTAATGCCTCGTACCTGATTTCGGCATTGAATACGGGTAAGGGGTGTTACAACGATTGTATTCGCTTTGAAAATTTTGAGACATTATTTATACAACGAGAAATGCCACGTGTTTACAGATCACAAAAGTTTAAAGTATTTAATGACTCAAAAAGAATTGAACTTGAGACAGAGACGATGGTTAGAGCTACTGAAAGATTACGATCTAGTTATTGATTATCATCCGGGAAAGGCTAATGTAGTTGCGGATGCATTCAGCCGAAAGTCGTCATTTTTTCCACTTCGAGCATTGAACGCTTATTTAAATCTGAATGAAGATGGTTCGTTACTGGCAGAGTTGAGAATTAAACCCCTATTTCTACAATGAATTCAAGAATTGCAAAATGAAGATTCGATGTTGATATCGAAACAAAAATTGGTTTAGAATAATTTGAGTACAAAGTACAGTGTTGATGATAATGGTACATTGCGTTATCGTGATAGAATTTGCGATCCGAATAATCTAGAATTGAAACATGATATTATGTCTGAAGCTCACAGTAGTACGTACTCTATTCATCCGTGTAGCACGAAGATGTATTGTGATTTGAAACAAATGTATTTGTGGCCGGGTATGAAACGTGAAATTTGTGAATTTGTAGCTAAATGTTTGATTTGTTAGTAGGTAATAGAGCATCAGGTACCGTCGAGTTTACTACAACCTATTATGATTCCTGAGTGGAAGTGGGAATGAGTCACGATGGATTTTGTATCTAGTTTACCTGTAACTCCAAGAAAGAAAGATTCAATCTGGGTGATTATTGATAGATTGACTAAATCGGCACATATTATTCTGGTCAAAATAGATTTCTCACTTGAGAGATTAATGGCATTATATGTATTTGAGATTGTGAGATTACACAGAGTTTTAACATATATTATTTTAGATCGAGATCTGAGATTTACATCAAGATTTTGGAGCAAACTTCACGAGGCTTTAGGCACTAAACTTAATTTTAGCACAGCGTTTCATCCTCAGACTAACGAACACTCGGAACGAGTGATTCAGATTCTAGAAGATATGCTAAGATGTTGTATGCTCGAATTTAAAGGTAATTGGGAAAAGTACCTACTGTTAGCTGAATTCGCATATAATAACAACTATCAATCTAGTATAAAAATGGCACCGTTTGAAGCTCTTTATGGAAGAAAATGTAAAACACCGTTGTATTAGTCTGAATTGAGTGAATCCAAAATGGTGGGAATTGATTTGATCCGAGAAATTGAAGACAAAGTTCAGGTTATTCGAGATTGCTTGAAAGCTGCATCTGATCGTTAGAAATCGTATGCGGATCTGAAAATAAAAGATATAGAATTTGCTGTTGGCGATCGGGTATTCTTAAAAGTCTCACCGTGGAAGAAAGTGTTGCGTTTCGGCAAAAAACGACAAGAAAGGAAAGTTGAGTCCGAGATTTATCGGACCATATGAAATTATTGAAAAAATCGGCCCTATAGCTTATAGATTAGCTTTGCCCTCTGAATTCAAGAAAATTCATAATGTGTTCTATGTTTCATTGCTGAGACGATACAGATCTGATCCTTCGCATGTGATTTCTCATAGTGAGATTGAGCTACAGCCAGATTTGATGTATTCGAAGGAACCGGTAAGAATTTTAGCTCGGGAAGTCAAAGAACTGTAGAATAAATGAGTCCCGTTAGTAAAAGTCTTGTGGCATTGTCATGGTTCAGAAGAAGCTCCCTGGGAAATCAAGGAATCAATGAAACTACAGTGTCCGAATATATTTTCAGGTAACAATTTCGAGGACAAAATTTCCTAAGGGGGAGAGTTGTAACAACCCGGTTTTTAGGGGTGACGAAACAGTGGTTCGGGACCACAAATTTTCGTCCCGTCGACTCGTAAATATTATTTTTAGAATATTTATGGAGTCACTAAAGTCGTATTAAAATTTGGTTCAGAAATATTAACGTTTAGATAACTAATTAAATGAAAAGCACTAAATTATAAATGGCACAAAATTTAGTAATTATTGTATTTAGTTTATTAAATAGCTTGAAAATTAAATGAGGAAGGACTCAAGTAGCAAATATACCCTAGTTAATGTAGTGGGACGGCAACATGGTTAAAATTGATTAAAAATTATGTGATTAATGGTAATTTTGTAAATAAAACTAAATTAAAACAAAATTAAGTAAAAGAATTAAGGTTTCTTCTTCATTCTTATCTTCCATAGCCGAAACTTGAAGGTTGTTTAAGCTAGGAGAATCCGCCAAGCTATTTAACTTGCATGTGAGTGATTCTGTTACCCGTTTCTTATAATTTTTATGTTTTTAAGATCGTTGCAAACTAGGTCCAACTAGCCCTTACCTTTGTTTTTAATTCTGTTAAAAATTTTGGAAGTTGCCACTGTTGAATATTGGATGTTTTTGATGAATATCATGTATTTGGAGCTTTGATTGTGTTTTTTTAATGATTTTGTAAAGAGATTTTTGTTAGATTTTGATTTTAGGATTAAATTGTGAAAATGTCAAAATATTATTGTTTGATAGTGAATTTAATAATTACTAGGGACTTTTGAAGGGCCTAGTATATTTAGATGGAATATTGATTTGAGAAAAATGGTTAATTTGATAAATTTCGGGTTAATGGACTAAATTGAAAAGAAATGTAAAAGTTTGGGGTAATTGTGTGATTTTGAAAAAAAAAGGGTATTAATTGTAAAATGGATTGGAATGTGAAATGTAAGCTGATAATAGAGAATCTTATATTTTTATATCAAGATCTTGTAGATACTCGTGGAAAAGGAAAAACAGTGAAATAGTCCCTGAACTTCTGCAACTACTACAATTCACCAGTGTCATTAAATTTATTATAATTTAACATCTATATGAATTGTTGAATAGTATAACATAATATAAAGTACATATATTTAATTGTTGATAATGAGTTATTATTTGAGATATGATATTAAAATTTATTGCTTGGATTGGATTGAACGCGGGATAGAGTACAGTCGTGATATGACATGTTGTAAGGGATTAGAGTGGGGACGGATTGGAGGGAGGTATATATTTATTTCTTGACTAAATCAAGGTTTAGCATTTGTTGTGAAGTCTCGTGTTTTACTCTCTGTTTGAAGTGTTATGGCTGGACTAATAGCTCTTATGAGCATTGGCGTGTTACGGTTGAATTAGCTCTTATGAGCATTGACATGTTACGGTTGGATTAGCTCTTATGAGAACTGGCGTGTTTCGGTTGGGTTAGCTCTTATGAGCGTCGGCATGTTATGGTTGAGTATTGATATGAACACAGATGAATTTATTGGTTGAAATTGTGGATGACAGGGAATTATCATGGTTAATTATTATTGTTTGAATTGTTGTATTTAATTCAGTAAGATTCATCGTTTAATACGTCAGAATTACTAAGCTTCTTTAAGCTTACTTGTGTTAATATTTGTTTTTGTAGATATTCGGATGGTTAGACGATCAGATTGGCACTCGAGTCACACTATCTAGCTTAATTCAGTAGTTTTTGAAACATTAATTCCAGATTATATGACATGTAATAGGATTGATGTTGATACTAATGTTTTGGAAATGTAAATAGTTAAATATGAAATTGATTGTATAAGTTGTTTTCGTTGATACCTAATTGGTACTGTTGATGTCTTTATACTATGTGTTAAAGTGGCTATGTGATGCTTTTTAGAATGACCAATTTAGTAGATGGTGAATTGATCATGGTATAGCTGTAACAGCCCGATTTTAGGGCTAGTCAGAAAAGTGGTCTCGGGACCACTAATCCGAGGTTGAGAAAAATTATTTTCATATTATTTTATGTGTTATAGCATAATTATATGGATGTATGAAAATTTTGGTGCATTAATTTTGGTGATTTCATGCTTAATTGTGAAAAAGGACTAAATCGCGTTAAGTGCGAAAGTATTGTTCTACAAGCAAAAGGTGTCTAATAGCTGTAGATTTTTCATTGGAGGTCCCTAATGTTGAAATAGAACTTTCTAAGGTTAATAGCTGGTCAAAGGGACAAAGAAATAAATTTTCAAAGCATTAGGTGAGATTTTGGTGGTAATTTGTCTAGTAATATAATAAAATAAGGAGAAGAAAAGATATCATCTTTTCTCCTTCTTCTCTCAACCGAAATTTCCAAAGAAAAACACCATGGGAGCTTGAAAATTTTCAGCAACTCCTCACCTCTACAAGTAAGTGATCTTGGTGGTTTTTATTGAGAATTTTTGTACTTTTGGAGTCCCCAAAGCTTAAGCTAGTTAATGAGAGGACTAATTTGCTAAATGGTTGAAAGTTTAGGGACTTGCCATGATAGTGTTCATGTTGTTTGCTGAGTTTTTATGGAAGAAAATGAATGTTAGTGAGTGAAGGAACAACTTTTGTAAAAGGTGTTACCATGAAAACACCTAAATGGGACTTAGTTGTAAAGATTGTAAATGTGTAATAAATGCATGAAATAAATGGTTTTGTGAGTTGTTGTAAGAGGAATAAATGTTCAGCTAGGCTTGTTTAATGAGGAAATATGATGAAAAACGATATACGAGCCTAGGGGCAAAATTATAATTTTGCCATAGTATATGGGCAAAATGGTTATTTTTGCCTAAGTAGAAAACTTGATGTATCATGAGTTTTAAATTGATTGAATGAGTGAAGTTTATTATTATAGATCAAGAAGAACGCAGAAACAACCTTGACTGGGGAAAAAGGCAAGGTTACGGATTAAGCCGTAGATTAACACATTTTGCATCGAGGTAAGTTTATGTGTAAATGGTTCATCTTGAATACTTATGTTGTTACTTATTGGTGTATTGTATGAATGAGATCATTTATGATTGAGATGGATTGAATTTGATAGAAAATGAGTAATTCCCGTATGAACCTTGAAATAGATAAGTAGGTGTAGAATATTATCCGTAATAATTATTGGTGGGCTATGTGTGATACCACCTTATTACATACTCACGATGGGCTGCGTGCGATACCATCGTTTATATTATCATTTGGTGGGCTAAGTGCGATACCACCGTAAATATTCTTGTTGGTGGGCTATAAAGCGATACCACCCTATCATAGATTAATGGTGGGTCATGTGCGAAACCACCGAGTGTTTGGTATTATTCCGAATGATTCATTGAGAAAATGTTTAAGTATTTGTTTCATATGATGTTGTGGTGATGAGTGCAGGGATTGTATGCAAATAAATAAGAGCATTATATTTGTTATATGGTTGAAATATGGTAAGGGATGAAATGAGTAAGCATGATTATGAAATGTGGATTGTTCAAACTTGGTATGAAAATCATTGATTGATATATATAAATATATATAAATATGTTATGATGCTTATTGTTTACATGTAAACTTACTATGCTTTAAGCTTACTCCCTTCCTTTTTCCTTTATTTTATAGTGCCAAAGAGCCGGTTCGGGATACGAAGTTATTTGAAAGATCACCCACATTATCAGCTCATATCGGTATAGTTAGACTTAGCAATTTTGAATATGGCATGTATAGGGGCTAGGCTTAGTGGAGATGTTTTGTTATTTTGGCCAAGTGTGATGGCTCCTTATTGATGAATTCTTTTGTATGTGGCCATAGTTAATGGCTCATTATTACTAATTTATGAAAAGATGAGGTTATTCATGAAAGTGTATGTTGCACAATTAGGTTGCTTAGTGAATGGTTGAATGGATTTTTGTTGTGTGAGTTAGGGTGGAAAAAAGAGCTTGGCAAATAGCCTTGTTCTTATCCACACGGGTAGGCACACGGGCGTGTGTCTAGGCCGTGTGTGACACACGGTCAGTCCTATGGGTGTGTGGCTAGGCTGTGTGTCCCCTGCATGTTAATGTTGCAAGTCAGTGTCGACCACGGGCTTGACACACGGGCGTGTGCCTAGGCCGTGTGACCCTTATGAGGTTGCTAACGTCACAAACAGAATACCCAAGTTTTTACATATGGGCGAGGACACGGGCGTGTCTAGGCCGTGTGAAGCACACGGGCGTGCGTCTAGCCGTGTGAAAACCCCTGTAGGTTCGAAGTGAAAATAAATTCCACACGAGCTAGGGACATGGGCGTGTGTGACCATACAGCCTGCCCACACGGGCGTGTCCCATTTCACACGGGCGTGTGTCCCATTTCCGATTTGGTTTCGAGACCCACCGTTTACGTTTAAGGTCTCGTAGGCTCATAATGAGAATGTTTTTATTGTAAATAGAAGGTTTTAAATTGGAATGAAATTTGTTAGCCAATGTTTTATGTTCAAACGAGATAAGTCCGGTAATGCCTCGTATCCAGTTTCAGTATTGAATACAGGTATTGGGTGTTATATCTAATGGTATCAGATCGATGGTTTAGTCGGTTCTCGGACTACCGTAGCGTGTGTAAGGGTCTAGCTATACATGCCATAAAATACAATAATAGTGTGGTGATTTTTGACTATATTTGACTATGTTTTTGTATAGTAAATGGATCCCGACCGAGCATTGCGATGATCTTTGCCGATGTCGCCACTCAGCATAAGGAGGACCGCTTTGTAGAGAGTAGACCCGAGACCATGGGTCAAGCTGAAGAGGCTCGGGAAGCCTTTCTTCATATGATGAGTAATTGGTACACGGAGTATGTGCGAGCGAATCCTAATGCTCAACCTCCTCCACCCCCTCCTATACCTCAGCCAGTCCCTGTGGCTCCGCAAGGTATAGATTTGGTGAGGATGACCAAAACTCCGGTAGATAAGCTTCGGAAGCAAAGGGCCTAGGATTTTAGGGCTAACATAGACGATGACCCCGAGAGGGCGGAGTTCTGGCTTGAGAACTCAATTAGGGTGTTTGATGAACTCTCCTGCACACCTAAGGAGAGCTTGAAATGTGCCGTGTCGTTGTTGAAGGACTCGGCATATCGTTGGTGGAAAATGTTAACATTGGTAGTTCCAAGGGAGAGAGTGACATGGGACTTCTTTTTAGGAGAGTTCCGAAAGTAGTATATAAGTCAGCGATTTATTGACCAGAAATGGAAGGAGTTTCTTAAATTGAAGCAAGCCAAAATGGCCGTGGCAAAGTATGAGCGCGATTTTGTTAGGCTCAGCAAGTATGCACAAGAGTGTGTGTCCACAGAAGCTATCTTGTGCAAGAGGTTTGAAGATGGGTTAAATGAGAATATTAGACTGCTAGTTGGGATCTTGGAATTGAAAGAATTCGTGGTGTTAGTCGGTAGAGCTTGTAAGGCAGAGGAGTTGAATAAGGAAAAGAGAAAATCCATGATTGAGGCCCGAGATGCAAGAAAGAGGCCAATAAGTAAATCGTTCCAAACCCAATCCAAGAGGTCCAGGGAGACGAACCCTCGAATGACTACTTCCGTTGGGTATTCACATCGAGATCGAGGTAATACATATTTGGGCTCGAGAGTTCAAGTCACCTCGATGGCAAGTGTGGGCAACCCAAAGTCTAATAAACTGGAGTGTCCAAATTGTGGTAGGAAACACACTGGAGAGTGTTGGGGGAATAACCGTAGTTGTTACAAGTGTGGTTCACCCGACCATTTTATCCAGAATTGTCCAGAGAGGGATGAGAAGGAAAGAAGGCAAGCAGTAAGATCAAGCAATGTATCCTCGTGGGGTAGATCATAAAAGAACCCGGGAGGCGGGACTAGTAGTAGAGGTGTGCCCAGAGACTCTGCTATGAGGTCGGAGGGTCGAGCACCTGCAAGGACCTATGCCATTCGCGCTCGCGAAGAGCCGTCCTCTCCAGATGTGATAACGGGTACTTTTTCCCTTCATGATATCTCTATTGTTGCTTTGATTGATCTGGGGTCTACCCATTCTTATATTTGCATGAAATTGGCATCTAGCATGAGTATGATTATTGAGTCTACAAAAATTGTAGTAAAAGTGTCGAACCCGTTAGGCAAACATGTGCTAGTTGACAAGGTGTGTAGAAACTGTCCTTTGACAATTAGAGGTCATTGTTTTCCAGCTAATCTTATGTTGTTTCGGTTTGATGAATTTGATTTGACTCTTGGTATGGATTGGTTGACTGCTCACAATGTTTTAGTGAACTGTGGTAGCAAGTTTATTGAATTAAGATGTGTAAATGGGGATATCATTCGGGTTGAATCAGGTAAATCGGATAGTTTACCTGTAATAATTTCATCTATGGTAGACGAGAGATACCTGAGAAAAGGGTACGAGTCCTACCTCGCCTTCGTATTGAATACTCAAGAGTTAGAGGTGTAAATTGAATCAGTGCCTGTGGTGTGCGAGTATCCAGATGTGTTCCCAGAAGAATTACCCGGATTGCCTCCAGTTAGAGAGGTCGAGTTTGGTATAGAGTTTATTTCGGGTACGGCACCTATTTCGGTTTCTCCGTATAGGATGGCACCATTGGAGCTAAAAGAGTTGAAGGTTCAGTTGCAAGAGTTAACAGATAAAGGTTTTGCAAGATCGAGCTATTCACTGTGGGGTGCTCCGGTACTTTTTGTGAAGAAGAAAGATGGGTTGATGAGATTGTGCATAGACTACAGACAACTCAACAAGGTGATAGTGAAGAACAAATATCCTTTGCCAAGGATAGATGACTTGTTTGACCAATTGAAGGGAGCTACGGTGTTCTCTAAGATAGACTTAAGGTCTGGCTATTACCAGTTGAGGGTTAAGGAGCAAGATGTGCCGAAAACTACATTTCAGACGAGGTATGGCCATTATGAGTTCCTTGTCATGCAATTTGGCTTAACGAATGCTCCTGCGATTTTTATGGATCTAACGAACCGTATCTTCCGACCGTATTTGGATAAGTTTGTAGTTGTCTTTATCGATGACATACTGATTTATTCTCGGGATGAGAGTGAACATGCAGAGCACTTGAGAATTGTTTTGCAGACTCTAAGGGACAAGCAGTTGTATGCTAAGTTCAGTAAGAGTGAGTGTTGGCTCCGAGAGGTCGGATTCTTAGGACACATTGTTTCTGGTGATGGCACTAGAGTTGATCCGAGTAAGATCTCAGCTATTGTGGAGTGGAAACCGCCAAGGAATGTGTCAGAAATTAGAAGTTTTTTGGGTTTAGCGGGGTACTAAAGACGGCTTGATTGAAGGTGACTTCCTTATTTGAGGTATTAAAATTTTAATTTAACCAAAAATTTGGCTTAGTGCCGTCCATCATGATGCATGTAATAGTATTGGTGGTTTATATTATATTTTTATCTTATATTTTTATGTTATAATAAGTGAAATGATATATTATAATAAAATAAAAAGAAAGAGAAAAGCATGTATGTTCTTCTTTCATCCATTCTTGACCGAAACTAGAGAAAAATAAAAGGGAGAAAAGCTTCAAAGGGTTCGACTTCACTAGGGTTTAATTAAGGTATGAATTAGTCTTAGTTTTGTTAAATTTTAACATTTTTGGGATAGTTGCTATGAGATTTAGCTAGCCCATACTCAAATTTTTGGTTTGGTAGTGTATTTCGTGTATTGCCATTGATGGAAGTTCAATGTTTATGTTGTTTAATAATGAAATGTTAATAGTATGTGATAGATTAACAAATGTTATTCTTGAATCTTTGATGAATTTAGGTGATTAGGATTAATTTATAAAAAGATAAAAATTTAGATGATGAAATGTCAAAGAAATGAAAAAATAGGCTTGTAATTGGAGGAGGAAAATTCGACCTTTAAGGACAATGTCCAAATTTTGTGAATTTTTGTGTTTTGTGCAATTTGGGCTAATTTGTAAACAATGTAAACATTGGGGGTAAATATGGAAATTTGTATAATTATGTATTGTGGATTAAATTGAATAGAAATGTATTTGAATGGGTTTAAATTGTAACTTTTTAGATCAAGAACAAAAGGGAAAGGAATTGGATCGGGGAAAGGCCAAACTAAACGAGTAGCCGGGAAGCTTAAATTGTTGACTTCCAAGGTAAGTTTATAAGCAATTGAAATTATTTGAAGGGTTATTATATTGTAATATATATATATACATGTTCAAATGAGTTAATGAATTTGATTATTTAAATGGCCGAACGAGACATGGAAACTTAAGGTATGTTAGCCGAATGCATTTGTTAATGTACATGTGCATATGAGTAACCAATGAGTAGTTAAATAAGTATAACAAAGCCCATTTTGTCGAATGTAAGGTGGAATGAGTTTAATGTATGTATATATATATATTCACTTATTTAAGGAGTGGTTGATCCATGCATGAAAGTTTAATAAATTTAAGTTGGATGTGTAGTTAAGGATCAAATAGAATTAAATGTATACCATGAAATAGATGATGGTTGTGATTGAATATTTGATTATGTATTTACTAAGGTAAAGTCGATTGTAATGGATAGATATATAATGAAGAATTCGATTTGAATGTTGATATATAAGTATGTTATATGTGCACAATGTATTCAAGTAGATGAAATAAAACTAGTAATGGCACCATGTGTGCGATACATTACTAGGGAATGGCACTGTGTGTGCGGATAAAACTAGTAATGGCACAATGTGTGCGATACATTACTAGGGATGGCACTGTGTGTGCGGATAAAACTAGTAATGGCACTATGTGTGCGATACATTACTAGGGAATGGCACTGTGTGTGCGGATAAGATGGTAATGGCACTATGTGTGCGACACATTATTAGGGAATGGCACTGTGTGTGCGGATAAAATGGTAATGGCACTATGTGTGTGATACATTACTAGGGAATGGCACTGTGTGTGCGGATAAAATGGCAACGACACTAAGTGTGCGACACGTTGCATGAATTGCACTAAGTGTGCAAAAATTTGGATCTATCAAAACAATCGTATAATGAAAGGAGATATCGAGAGGTATATTTCTAAAGTAATAGATGTACGGTACGTTGGTAACATAGTGTTAATGAGGTAAGTTACTCTTATTTTATGAACTTATAAGGTTGAGATGTATTAAATAACCAATGAGTTTGTTCAAAAGAATAAATGGTAATTAATTATGCGGGTTATATGAGATTTAAGGAATTATGTAAGCTTGCATGGTATTTGGGTTCTTGTGTATATAATTATGAGCTCTTTTATGATTGATTGTTGTAAATTACACATTTGATTATTGAATTGTTGTTTAAGAAAATTATTGCTTATAACTTACTAAGCTAAATTAGCTTACCGTTGATTTCATTTGAACATTTATAGGTTTTAAAGTCTAAGCTCGTACTTAGGATCCTTGTCGAAGTCAAGCACGCTATCAACTACTTTTGGTATTTTTTTTATTAGCGATGAACTTTTGAAATTATGGCCTGTATAAGCTCGAATACTCTATTAAGTTCTTTTTGATTGAGATGTATATAAAAGCTATGCGAAAATGGCTAAATCTCGTTTTATAGAACCTATATGAATTCATAGAAAAAGGTTTACTATGAAAACATATGTCATGATGTATGATGCTTGATGTTCGTTTATATGATGTGAGCAAATGATGAAATAGCTAATAATATTACGTTTCTAGTTTTGAAAGTTAATATTCAATAGGTGTATGTTATATTTGAATTTTAGTCATGGATTGATTATAGTTTAAGTATTTATGTGACATTTGAATGATGATGATTGTTTTTCGACATGACTAAATAAGTGTAACAAAATGACTAGGTATAGATGGTAAGAATGATATTTAGTACATGCATATATTATTGTTGATATAGTAGTGAGTAAATTGATGAGGTAATATATATATATCCGGTCATAGTTCATTTGGTAAGGAGTGTATATTCTTTTCTCTTGAATAGATGAAGTATGCTTGGCTTTGTACCCTTAATGGTTAAATAGATTAATAAGATGTATGCATGATATGTACGAATATTTATGTGTATTAAATAATGCCGAATGTGGTATGAAAATAGTGCTAAAGTGTTAGTTGATTTGGTCTTTTTTTTACTTGCGATTTAAATCAAATGAGAAGTGTTCATGAATATTAAATGTTTGAATATTATTAATATATATACTTATTCGGCCAAGGCTTGGGATTGATCATGCGGAGTGTATTATATTTATGGAAGAAATGAGATTAGATGAAACGTACATGTGTAATTTCGATAATAAGAAATGGTATGTTTTTAGCAAGTGATAGTACAAATGAATGCTCTGGCTTGGTATTCGGTTTAGCGAAGCCTGTAATCCTAATCCGGCGACGGATACGGATTAGGGTTGTCACATTTTATTAGTATCAGAGCTACGGTTTAGTCGGTTCTCGGACTAACGTAGCGCGTGTGAGTCTAGCTATACATGCCATAATTTATAATGTGATAGTGTGATGACTTCTGACAGTGAAATGTGTTTATTTCTTTCATATAGTAATGGATCCCGATTTTGAGGGAGCTGTAGCTGATGACGTCGAGAGTGTGGCGCCTGCTTCTGCGCCAGGGACCGCGCCAGAGGAATCTCGACCGGCTACGAGTAATCCTGATGAGGGGGCCAGACAAGCCTTCTATAGTATGATGAATGATTAGTTCAGTCAATACATACGAACCAATCCGGCTGTTCAACCACCCCTGAATCCGAACATTCCTCATGTAGTACCGGTGGTACCCCCGATTGTCAATCCTGAAAGAGTAAATAAGCCCCCAGTTGATCGCTTTAGAAAACACGGAGCTCAAGAATTTAGAGCCGAGGATGATGATGATGCAGAGCGAGCCAAATTTTGGCTCGATAATACTGTTCGTATTTTCGACGAGCTGTCTTACACACCCGATGAGTGTTTGAAGTGTGCCATATCATTATTACAGAATTCTACATACTATTGGTGGAATACACTCGTGTCAGTTGTTCCGAAAGAGAGGGTTACTTGGGACTTCTTCTAGATGGAATTTCGTAACAAATTCATAAGTCAGCGCTTCATAGATTCTAAGCGTAAAGAATTTCTCGAGCTTAAACAGGGTCGTATGACCGTATCCGAATACGAGTGCAAGTTTGTGCGACTTAGTCACTACGCTTGTGAGTGTGTTTCGTCGGAGGCTGCTATGTGTCGGAGGTTTGAAGATGGTTTAAATAATGATATAAAGCTTCTGGTTGGCATTCTTGAAATTAACGAGTTCGTTGTACTAGTTGAATGAGCTTGTAAAGCTGAAGAACTGGGGAAAGAAAAGCGAAAAGCTGAACTTGAATTTAAAGATTTCCGAAAGAGATCTGCGAGTAAATTTTCGCAGATGGCAACGAAGAAGTTCAAGAACGATGGTAGCCGATCCAAACCTAACACTGGGATTTCTATACGAGAACGGCCACCAGTGAGTTCTCCAGCTACATCAGTGGCTAGTGTCGGCAATGCTCGATCGCGCAAACCTGAGTGTCAGCAGTGCGACAGACGGCATTTCGGAGAGTGCTGGGGTAAATCTATTAATCGCGCTTGTCATAAGTGTGGTTCGCAAGATCACTTCGCTCGGGATTGCCCGGAGACTATTGAAAAGGGTACTGCTCAGAGTGCGAGACCGAGCGGCACTACAGCTAGAGGCAGACCATCTCGTATTGGAGGGGGTAAGAGTGGTGCACAGAGGGGGACCACAGATATGGTTATTTGATCAGATGCCCGTGTACCGGCTAGAGCTTATGCCATCCGTGCTAGAGAGGAGGCCTCATCTCCAGACGTCATTACCGGTATTTTTACTCTTTTCGATACTAATGTAACTGTTTTGATTGATCCCGGCTCAACTCATTCGTATGTGTGTGAAACATTAGTATCCAATAAGACTCCATCTGTTGAGTCTACTGAGCTTGTGATTCGGGTTACAAACCTCCTGGGTCGATGTGTATTAGTTGATAAAGTGTGTAAGAACTGCCCTTTGATGATTCGAGACATGTGTTTTCCGGTTGATCTGATGCTATTACCTTTCGATGAGTTCGACATTATTCTCGGTATAGATTGGTTGACAGTTCACGATGCGGTAGTGAATTGCAGATGAAAGACTATTAATTTAAGATGCTCGAATAACGAGATAATCCAAATTGAGTCTGCGGATTTGAATGGACTACCTGCTGTGATATCTTCGATGTTGGCTCGGTAGTATTTGAGAAAGGGTTGTGAAGCCTATCTTGCGTATGTGATTGACAACAAGGTAACCGAAAAGAAGATTGAATCAGTACCGGTTGTTAGTGATTATCCAGATGTGTTCCCGGAGGAATTACCAGGATTGCCACCTGTTCGTGAGGTAGAGTTTGGGATTGAGCTAGTGCCAAGGACCACTCCGATATTGATAGCACCGTATAGAATGACACCGACTGAATTAAAAGAATTAAAGGCTCAATTGCAAGAATTGTCAGATAAAGGTTTCGCTCGACCGAGTTTCTCTCCCTGGGGTGCGCCCGTTTTATTTGTGAAAAAGAAGGACGGAACCTTGAGAATGTGCATTGATTATCGACAACTCAATAAGGTGACCGTAAAGAACAAATACCCGTTGCCACGTATCAATGATTTATTCAATCAGCTTAAAGGAGCCTCGGTGTTTTCGAGAATTGATTTGAGGTCAGGATATTATCAGTTGCGAGTTAGAGAGTCAAACGTACCGAAGACTGCTTTTCGGACGAGATACGGTCATTACGAGTTCTTGGTGATGCCGTTTGGGCTCACTAATGCCCCTGCTATTTTTATGGATCTGATGAATCAGGTATTCAGACCGTATCTAGATCGATTTGTAGTTGTATTCATAGATGACATATTGATCTATTCACGAAACAAAACCGAGCATGCTGAGCATTTAAGGTTAGTGTTACAGATTTTGCGTGATAAGCAATTGTACGCAAAATTTAGTAAATGTGAGTTTTGGTTGAAAGAAGTCAGCTTTTTGGGGCATGTCATTTCATCGTTGGGTGTTCAGGTTGACCCGAGTAAAATCTCGGCTATATTGGAATGAAAACCTCCGAGGAATGTTTCTGAGGTACGCAGCTTTCTAGGGCTTGCAGGATATTATAGACGCTTCGTAAAAGGATTTTCAATGATAGCAACCCCGATGACAAAGCTATTACAAAAGGACGTGAAATTCGAGTGGTCAAAAAAATGTCAGAAGAGTTTTGATTAACTGAAGACCTTGTTAACGGAAGCTCCGGTACTCGTTCAGCCAGAGTCGGGTAAAGAGTTTGTTATTTTTAGCGATGCATCTTTAAATGGGCTGGGTTGTGTATTGATGCAAGAGGGTAAAGTTGTAGCTTACGCCTCGAGACAGTTAAAACCGCACGAGAGAAATTATCCGACGCACGACCTTGAGTTGGCCGCTATAGTTTTTGCTTTAAAAATTTGGCGTCACTATCTGTTTGGCGAGAAATGCCACGTCTATTCGGATCATAAGAGTTTAAAGTATTTAATGACTCAAAAGGATTTGAATTTGAGACAGCGGAGATGGTTAGAACTATTGAAAGACTACGAGCTCGTGATTGATTATCACCGGGAAAAGCTAACGTGGTTCCCAATGCATTTAGCCAAAAATCACTATTTGCTTTACGGGCAATGAATGTGGATATGGCTATGACCGGTGATGGTGTGATCATTGCAGAGTTGAAAGCAAGACCATTGTTTTTACAACAGATTCGAGAAGCTCAAGAGTTTGATGATGAATTAAAACCAAAAAGGAGTCATTGTGGTTCGTGTGTGGATTCAGATTTTCAGATAGATATAGACGGATGTCTGCGGTTCAAGAATCGGGTATGTATGCCTAAAAAACCTGAATTAATTCGAATGATTTGTGATGAAGCTCATAGTAGTAGATTGTCAATTCATCCGGGAAGTACCAAAATGTATAACGACCTGAAACAATATTACTGGTGGCACGGTATGAAACGAGACATCTCAGACTATGTGTCGAAGTGCTTGGTATGCCAACAAGTGAAATCTGAGCATCAAGTGCCATCGGGACTACTTCAGCCGATTATGATACCTGAGTGGAAG
Source organism: Gossypium sturtianum (assembly GCA_025698515.1). NCBI lineage: Eukaryota > Viridiplantae > Streptophyta > Magnoliopsida > Malvales > Malvaceae > Gossypium > Gossypium sturtianum. The sequence continues at coordinate 123,527,581 of CM046950.1, forward strand.
TGGGATCGAGTCACTATGGACTTCGTATCAGGTTTGCCTTTGTCGCCAAGTAGGAAAGATTCAATCTGGGTTATTGTTGATAGATTGACGAAATCGGCTCATTTTATTCCGGTACGTACGGATTTCTAACTCGATAAATTAGCTGAGTTGTACCTATCGTAGATTGTACGGTTACACGGAGTACCTGTTTCTATTGTGTCGTATAGAGATCCGAGGTTCACATCGTGGTTTTGGAAGAAACTACAGGATGCGTTGGGTACTAAATTACATTTCAGTACAGCTTTTCACCCTCAGTCGGATGGTCAATCCGAGCGCGTTATTCAAATACTCGAGGATATGTTGAGATGTTGCGTTCTTGAGTTTGAGAGTTCGTGGGAACGATACTTGCCTTTTATTGAATTTGCATATAATAATAGCTTTCAATCAAGTATTAAAATGGCACCTTACGAAGCATTGTACGGTCGAAAATGTCGTACACCATTATTTTGGACCGAGCTAAGTGAAGGCAAGATACACGGGGTTGATTTGATCAGAGAGACGGAGCAAAAAGTTAAAGTAATTAGAGAAAGTTTGAAAGCCGCATCAGATCGTCAGAAGTCGTACACAGATTTGAAACGAAAGGATATAGAATTCCAAGTGGGTGATCGTGTGTTCTTGAAAGTATCGCCATGGAAAAAGATACTGAGATTTGGTCGTAAGGGAAAGCTGAGTCCGAGATTTATTGGGCCGTATGAGGTTATTGAGCGTATTGAACCGGTTGCGTACAGATTGAGGTTGCCATCTGATTTAGACAAGATTCATAATGTTTTCCATGTGTCGATGCTTCGACGATACAGATCCGATCCTTCTCATGTGATCAGTCCATCAGAGATTGAAATTTAGCCCGATTTGACTTATGAGGAAGAATCGATTCGCATCTTAGCTCGTGAAGTGAAAGAGTTGCGAAATAAGAAGATATCGCTAGTTAAAGTTATGTGGCATAAGCACGGGGTAGAGGAAGCAACCTGGGAGACCGAGGAATCAATGAAAGAACGCTATCCACACTTATTCGTCGGTAAGATTTTTGGGGACGAAAATTCCTTAAGGGGGAGAGTTGTAACAGCCCGAATTTAGCCCCTATCAGAACGGTGGTTTCGGGACCACGAATCTGAATCGAAAATAATAATTTTACATTATTTTAAATGCTTATTATATGTGAATTAGTATGTGTGAAATTTTCGTATTAAAATTTGATTGTTTAAGTGCTTAATTGTGAAAAAGGGGTTTAATTGCATAGAATGAAAATTTGGTGGTTGATTGAGTAGGTATTTAATTGAAGGTGACTTCCTTATTTGAGGTATTAAAATTTTAATTTAACCAAAAATTTGGCTTAGTGCCGTCCATCATGATGCATGTAATAGTATTGGTGGTTTATATTATACTTTTATCTTATATTTTTATGTTATAATAAGTGAAATGATATATCATAATAAAATAAAAAGAAAGAGAAAAGCATGTATGTTCTTCTTTCATCCATTCTTGACCGAAACTAGAGAAAAATAAAAGGGAGAAAAGCTTCAAAGGGTTCGGCTTCACTAGGGTTTAATTAAGGTATGAATTAGTCTTAGTTTTGTTAAATTTTAACATTTTTGGGATAGTTGCTATGAGATTTAGCTAGCCCATACTCAAATTTTTGGTTTGGTAGTGTATTTCATGTATTGCCATTGATGGAAGTTCAATGTTTATGTTGTTTAATAATGAAATGTTAATAGTATGTGATAGATTAACAAATGCTATTCTTGAATCTTTGATGAATTTAGGTGATTAGGATTAATTTATAAAAATAAAAAAATTTAGATGATGAAATGTCAAAGAAATGAAATAAATAGGCTTGTAATGGGAGGAGGAAAATTCGGCCTTTAAGGACAATGTCCAAATTTTGTGAATTTTTGTGTTTTGTGCAATTTGGGCTAATTTGTAAACAATGTAAACATTGGGGGTAAAAATGGAAATTTGTATAATTATGTATTGTGGATTAAATTGAATAGAAATGCATTTGAATGGGTTTAAATTGTAACTTTTTAGATCAAGAACAAAAGGGAAAGGAATTAGATCGGGGAAAGGCCAAACTAAACGAGTAGCCGGGAAGCTTAAATTGTTGACTTCCAAGGTAAGTTTATAAGCAATTGAAATTATTTGAAGGGTTATTATATTGTAATATATATATACATGTTCAAATGAGTTAATGAATTTGATTATTTAAATGGCCGAATGAGACATGGAAACTTAAGGTATGTTAGCCGAATGCATTTGTTAATGTACATGTGCATATGAGTAACCAATGAGTAGTTAAATAAGTATAACAAAGCCCATTTTGTCGAATGTAAGGTGGAATGAGTTTAATGTATGTATATATATATTCACTTATTTAAGGAGTGGTTGATCCATGCATGAAAGTTTAATAAATTTAAGTTGGATGTGTAGTTAAGGATCGAATAGAATTAAATGTATACCATGAATTAGATGATGGTTGTGATTGAATATTTGATTATGTATTTACTAAGGTAAAGCCGATTGTAATGGATAGATATATAATGAAGAATTCGATTTGAATGTTGATATATAAGTATGTTATATGTGCACAATGTATTCAAGTAGATGAAATAAAACTAGTAATGGCACTATGTGTGTGATACATTACTAGGGAATGGCACTGTGTGTGCGGATAAAACTAGTAATGGCACTATGTGTGCGATACATTACTCGGGAATGGCACTGTGTGTGTGGATTAAACTAGTAATGGCACTATGTGTGCGATACATTACTAGGGAATGGCACTGTGTGTGCGGATAAGATGGTAATGGCACTATGTGTGCGACACATTACTAGGGAATGGCACTGTGTGAAACACCCCAAACCCGGCCCACAAGCCCCGACCGGATCTGGCATGTTCCTCGAGTAAAACATTTCAAATCTTGTTTGTCAATTTGGAGAATGTGGTCATTTTGAAGAGGAATCGTTAGGTGTCAAAACATTTAAAATTGTTTCCATGATAAGTTATTTAACCCTCGATTTAATAATAATCGTATAAAAATTGGAAACATAAAACAGTTTAATAATAATGGCCTTATTACATCAATAGCAAAACCCGAATAAATCCAAACTTAAAAATAAGTCTCAAAATAAAATAACTGTAAGCTGAGCATGGCCACCACTAAGCTCCCACCGACCCGGTCCATCTACTGAGTGTCACCTGAAAAGATATCCCACAACGGGGTGAGTCAAACAGACTCAGTGTGTATAACCAACACTAAGCGCCAACGATTCAGGCATATCATATCATATCATACGTATTTATAACAGATAGAATTAATGATGCAAACCCAACCCATACCTAGATAACCATCCGCTACACATCACCCGCACCAACCATCACACCGTGGGGACTACTAAGTTGACCCTCCATCCGCTACACATCATCGAAGGCAATATAGCTGAGCGACTTGCTCATCGCCTCTTATAAATTTTGTGGCATAGCCACTGTGCATTATTTTGTGACATAAGTCACCACATTCGATTTCGTGACATGAGTCACCACATTCGAGATATTGTGGTATAAACCACTGTATCACTTCCCTTTCCATATAACCCATATGCCCCATGTCACACAGAATATGCAATATCATGCCTTATGCCTTATTCCACATTCTTATCGGTATTCACATATGTACCATATTCCAAATATTCATATCATAATATTATTCATATCATTTATTAACATAATGTTAAGGTTACTTACCTGAGTACTTTGTACCATCACATGGTACCTTTGCCCACTTTTCACATTATTATAAACACATATATTAAATTGATGCCATAAATCTATTAAGAGTTAGTGTGGGGTACACACCTGGTACTAACGCTTTCACTGAATCCCGAAAATCTATCGAAACCGATTGTATTCCCTCCTATAGACCATAGTTTAAAAGTCGGTCAACTTTTAACAAATAAAAAGGCCTTGGCCAAATATCAAAACTCCCTTACCTCGATTATCTAGATCCTGAAATTGCTATCTGTTAATGGAGATGTCGAAATGCCTACATGATCTATGTTAGATCCGATTCTAACACTTAATGAACATCATAAATGGCCTTTGGCCTAATATTACACTTTACTTACCTTAGATATCTAAATCCCGAATGATCTTCTCTTGTAGTCGACTTAGCAGAATTCCCGAAATCCTCCTTCAAAGATTCGGTCAAAGAGCATTAATGGTATTAAAGCCTTGATTTTCGACAGTTAGAGAAAGAAAAGAACAAGAGTTCGGCCAAGAGAGATCCTTACCAATAGAATGATCAAAACGCAATTGGCTCTCCAACTTGAAGTGCCGACAAGAGGAAGGAAGAGTTTGAATTTCGGCTTTTGATCTAGTGAAGGAATCGGCCCCAAAAGAAAAGATGCAATCGGCTATGGCCCCCAAAATAGGAGATTCGGCTTTTGGAGAATTGCGAAAAGAAAAAGAGAATGAAGTGCAGAGAGATTCGGCCAAAGTGAGAGGAGGGAATGGGAGTATGGTATTCGGCTTTGGCTTTTAAGAAAAAGGATTGAAGGGAGTTTCAACAAGAATGGAAAAAGAAGGAGAACTTTCGACTTTGACAAAATAAGAGAAGAAGAGAAGATTTGCTAAAGAATTCGGCAGAGGCACAATTGAAAAGAAAAGAATGAAAATGGCCTCACTTCTTCCCTTTGGCCGAAAATACCACACCTAGATCCCCCTATTCGGCCAACTCCTCATCTCTCTATCCAATCCCTTGTTATTTTCCTATTTTTCCTCTTCTTTACCCTTTCAAAAATAAATTGAATAAATCAATAATTATCTCCCTACCTCAGCCGAATTTTAAAGGGAATTTGACCACATCTAGTGCTCATCTCCTTAGTGTTTTAATGCCGTCCAACTCCCCTCTTAGCTTGACGCAAAAAGTAGCTCAAAATTGCTCCCCTTGCTGCTCGAACCTAGGCCCCCCTTGTACTGCTTGTGGCGTCACTTACTAGGGCTTTAAATGGCGCCTCCTTGCCACTTTAACAAGCCCATTTTTGTGTCTAAATTCTCCTACAAATTCTCTTAAGGACTCTTTTATTCAATTCCCCTTCAATACTTAAAATTTAATATTTTCTAAGGCATTCTTGTATATTCTAAGGTTCTAAAAATTCATAAAACATATTTACAACACACACAGGCATGCTACGTCACATAATTACGCAATAATGCACAAGCCCAAAATCCCGGATATTACACTGTGTGTGCGGATAAAATGGTAATGGCACTATGTGTGTGATACATTACTAGGGAATGGCACTGTGTGTGCGGATAAAATGGCAACGGCACTAAGTGTGCAACACGTTGCATGAATTACACTAAGTGTGCGAAAATTTGGATCTATCAAAACAATCGTATAATGAAAGGAGATATCGAGAGGTATATTTCTAAAGTAATAGATGTACGGTACGTTGGTAACATAGTGTTAATGAGGTAAGTTACTCTTATTTTATGAACTTATAAGGTTGAGATGTATTAAATAACCAATAAGTTTGTTCAAAAGAATAAATGGCAAGTAATTATGCGGGTTATATGAGATTTAGGGAATTATGTAAGCTTGTATGGTATTTGGGTTCTTGTGTATATAATTATGAGCTCTTTTATGATTGATTGTTGTAAATTACACATTTGATTATTGAATTGTTGTTTAAGAAAATCATTGCTTATAACTTACTAAGCTAAATTAGCTTACCGTTGATTTCATTTGAACATTTATAGGTTTTAAAGTCTAAGCTCGTACTCAGGATCCTTGTCGAAGTCAAGCACGCTATCAACTACTTTTGGTATTTTTTTATTAGCGATGAAGTTTTGAAATTATGGCATGTATAAGCTTGAATACTCTATTAAGTTCTTTTTGATTGAGATGTATATAAAAGCCATGCAAAAACGGGTAAATCTCGTTTTATAGAACCTATATGAATTCGGTCATAGAAAAAGGTTTACTATGAAAACATATGTCGTGATGTATGATGCTTGATGTTCATTTATATGATGTGAGCAAATGATGAAATAGCTAATAATATTACGTTTCTAGTTTTGAAAGTTAATATTCAATAGGTGTATGTTATATTTGAATTTTAGTCATGGATTGATTATAGTTTAAGTATTTATGTGACATTTGAATGATGATGATTGTTTTTCAACATGACTAAATAAGTGTAACAAAATGACTAGGTATAGATGGTAAGAATGGTATTTAGTACATGCATATATTATTGTTGATATAGTAGTGAGTAAATTGATGAGGTAATATATATATATATTCGGTCATAGTTCATTTGGTAAGGAGTGTATATTCTTTTCTCTTGAATAGATGAAGTATGCTTGGCTTTGTACCCTTAATGGTTAAATAGATTAATAAGATGTATGCATGATATGTACGAATATTTATGTGTATTAAATAATGCCGAATGTGGTATGAAAATAGTGCTAAAGTGTTAGTTGATTTGGTCTTTTTTTTACTTGCGGTTTAAATCAAATGAGAAGTATTCATGAATATTAAATGTTTGAATATTATTAATATACATACTTATTCAGCCAAGGCTTGGGATTGATCGTGCAGAGTGTATTATATTTATGGAAGAAATGAGATTAGATGAAACGTACATGTGTAATTTCGATAATAAGAAATGGTATGTTTTTAGCAAGTGATAGTACAAATGAATGCTCTGACTTGGTATTCGGTTTAGTGATGCCTGTAATCCTAATCCGGCGACGGATACAGATTAGGGGTGTCATAGTTTCGGAGTGGAAGTGAGATCAAATCACAATGGATTTCGTAATAGGGTTACCTATGACTCCGAGAAAGAAAGATGTTGTGTGGGTCATTGTTGATAGATTAACAAAGTCGGCTAACTTTATACCGATACGTGTGGATTACTCACTTGATAAGTTGGCCGAGTTGTATATTGCTGAGGTGGTGAGATTGCATGGGGTGCCTATATCTATTTTCTCGAATAGAGATTCGAGGTTTACTTCGATGTTTTTGAAGAAGTTGCAAGAAGCCTTGGGTACAAAATTAAATTTTAGTAACACGTTCCATCCTCAAACCGATGGCCAATCTGAAAGAGTGATTCAAGTTCTTGAGGATATGCTCCGATGCTGTGTGTTAGAGTTCGAAGGTAGTTGGGAAAAATATGTACCTTTGGTCGAGTTTGCCTATAACAACAGTTATCAGTTGAGTATACGGATGGCACCATACGAAGCTTTATATGGCCACAAGTGTCAGACTCCCTTGTATTGGACCGAGCTTAGTGAGAAGCAAATTCACGGGGTCGATCTGGTTAAAGAAACCGAGGAGAAGGTGAGAGTGATCCGTGATAGTATGAAAGCTGCTTCGGATCGACAAAAGTCATACGCGGATTTAAAAAGGAAAGACATCGAGTTTCAAGTGGGCGACAAAGTATTTCTAAAAGTATCTCCGTGGAAGAAAATATTGAGATTTGGTCGAAAGGGCAAATTGAGTCCACGATTCATAGGACCGTATGAGGTTATTGAAAGGATTGGGCCAGTAGCATACCGGTTGGCTTTGCCGGCAGAATTAGAGAAAATACACAATGTATTTCATGTGTCGATGTTGCGGCGATATCGTTCCGATCCTTCGCATGTGATTCCTCCAACCGAAATTGAGATACGACCAGACATGACGTATGAGGAGAAACCAATTAAAATATTGGCTCGAGAGGTTAAACAATTGAGGAATAAGAGCATAGCTTTAGTAAAAGTGTTATGGCAAAGACACGGTGTGGAAGAGGCTACGTGGGAACCGGAAGAAGCCATGAGAGAACAATACCCAAACCTTTTTACCGGTATGATTATCTGGGACGAAAATCTCTAAAGGAGGGGAGAGTTGTAACAGCCCAATTTTGGGGCTAGTAGGAACAGTGGTCTCGGGACCACTAATCCGAGGTTGAGGAAAATTATTTTCATATTATTTTATGTGTTATAGCATAATTATATGGATGTATGAAAATTTTGGTGCATTAATTATGGTGATTTCATGCTTAATTGTGAAAAAGGACTAAATCGCGTTAAGTGCGAAAGTATTGTTCTACAAAAAAAGGTGTCTAATAGTTGTAGATTTTTAATTGGAGGTCCCTAATGTGCAAATAGACCTTTCTAAGGTTAATAGCTGGTCATAGGGGACAAAGAAATAAAATTTCAAAGCATTAGGTGAGATTTTGGTGGTAATTTGTCTAGTAATATAATAAAATAAGGAGAAGAAAAGATATCATCTTTTCTCCTTCTTCTCTCCGCTGAAATTTACAAAGAAAAACACCATGGGAGCTTGAAAATTTTCATCAACTCCTCACCTCTACAAGTAAGTGATCTTGGTGGTTTTTATTGAGAATTTTTATACTTTTGGAGTCCCCAAAGCTTAAGCTAGCTAATGAGGGGACTAATTTGCTAAATGGTTGAAAGTTTAGGGACTTTCCATGAGAGTGTTCATGTTGTTTGCTGAGTTTTTATGGAAGAAAATGAATGTTAGTGAGTGAAGGAACAACTTTTGTGAAAGGTGTTACCATGAAAACACCTAAATGGGACTTAGTTGTAATGATTGTAAATGTGTAATAAATGCATGAAATAAGTGGTTTTGTGAGTTTTTGTAAGAGGAATAAATGTTCAGCTAGGCTTGTTTAATGAGGAAATATGATGAAAAATAATATACGAGCCTAGGGGCAAAATCGTAATTTTGCCATAGTATAGGGGTAAAATGGTCATTTTTGCCTAAGTAGAAAACTTGATGTATCATGAGTTTTAAATTGATTGAATGGGTGAATTTTATTATTATAGATCAAGAAGAACGCGGAAACAACCTTGACCGGGGAAAATGCAAGGTTACAGATTAAGCAGTAGATTAACACCTTTTGCATCGAGGTAAGTTTATGTGTAAACGGTACATCTTGAATACTTATGTTGTTACTTATTGGTGTATTGTATGAATGAGATCATTTATGATTGAGATGGATTGAATTCGATAGAAAATGAGTAATTCCCGTATGAACCTTGAAATAAATAAGTGTAGAATATTATCCGTAATAATTATTGGTGGGCTATGTGTGATACCACCTTATTACTTACTCACGATGGGCTGTGTGCGATACCATTGTTTATATTATCATTTGGTGGGCTAAGTGCGATACCACCGTAAATATTCTTGTTGGTGGGCTATGTGAGATACCACCCTATCATAGATTAATGGTGGGCTGTGTGCGAAACCACCGAGTGTTTGGTATTATTCCGAATGATTCATTGAGAAAATGTTTAAGTATATGTTTCATATGATGTTGTGGTGATGAGTGCAGGGATTGTATGCAAATAAATATGAGCATTATATTTGTTATATGGTTGAAATGTGGTAAGAGATGAAATGAGTAAGCATGATTATGAAATGTGGATTGTTCTCGCTTGGTATGAAAAGAATTGATTGATATATATAAATATATATAAATATGTTATGATGCTTATTGTTTACATGTAAACTTACTAAGCTTTAAGCTTACTCCCTTCCTTTTTCCTTTGTTTTATAGTGCCAAAGAGCCGGTTCGGGATATGAAGTTATTTGGAAGATCACCCACACTATCAGCTCATCTCGGTATAGTTAGACTTAGCATTTTTGAATATGGCATGTATAGGGGCTAGGCTTAGTGGAGATGTTTTGTTATTTTGGCCAGGTGTGATGGCTCCTTATTGATGAATTCTTCTGTACGTGGCCATAGTTAATGTCTCATTATTACTAATTTATGAAAAGATGAGGTTATTCATGAAAGTGTATGTTGCACAATTGGGTTGCTTAGTGAATGGTTGAATGGATTTTTGATGTGTGAGTTAGGGTGGAAAAAAGAGCTTGGCAAATAGCCTTGTTCTTATCCACACGGGTAGGCACACGGGCATGTGTCTAAGCCGTGTGTGACACACGGTCAGTCCCATGGGTGTGTGGCTAGGCCGTGTGTCCCCTGCATGTTAATGTTGCAAGTCAGTGTCGACCACGGGCTAAACACACGGGCGTGTGGCTAGGCCGTGTGACCCTTATGAGGTTGCTGACGTCACAAACAGAATACCCAGGTTTTTACACATGGGCGAGGACAGGGGCTTGTCTAGGTCATGTGAAGGACACGGGCGTGTGTCCAGCCGTGTGAAAACCCCTGTAGGTTCGAAGTGAAAATAAATTCGACACGGGCTAGGGACATGGGCGTGTGTGACCACACGACCTTCCCACACGGGTGTGTCCCATTTCACACGGGCGTGTGGCCCTGTTAAGGCAAAATTTTTCTAAGTATACAAAAGTTTCTGGTTTCGTTCCGAGACCCACCGTTTACGTTTAACGTCTCGTAGGCTCATAATGAGAATGTTTTGGTTGTAAATGGAAGGTTTTGAATTTGAATGAAATTTGTTAGCCAAAGTTGTATGTTCAAACGAGATAAGTCCGGTAATGCCTCATACCCGGTTTCAGCGTTTAATACGGGTAAGGGGTGTTACAGTAGCTTATATATGTTATGTTTGAAATGGAACTGAATTAGATGTTAAGGTGTGTAAGTGATAATTTGTGTTTGAAGATTTGTTTTGATGTATAATTGTATATATTTATGGTACCAATGAGGGTACATTAGTTAGGCAGTAAATAGGTTGATTTGGTATATCTTTTGCTTTATAATGTCACTTTGAATAGGTGTTTTGGTTGGTATTTGAGTTTCTTAAGGTTCAAGTAAGTCTGAAATGGTAAACTTGTGGTTCAAGGTTCATTTTGCGTCTACACGGCCTGAGACACAGGCGTGTGCCTCAGCCGTGTGTGACACATGGCCATGCGACACGGGCGTGTGTCCCCTATAGGTTGTTAGGGTTGCATTTTGAAAGTCACACGGCCTGAGACACAGACGTGTGACCCCTGGAATCCAAAATTTTCAACTTTTTCTTAAACTTTCTAAATGTTTTCGATTTTTTCTCGGATTGTCTCTATAGTATTTTTAGGGCCTCGAGGGCCCGATTAAGGAAAATTATGAATATATATGAATAAAATTATATTATGATTGCATTGAAGCATAAATTGAATTATTTACTGTTTCGTTTGTTCGGTAATGCTCTATAACCCTGTTTCGGCTACGGATACAGGTTAGGGGTGTTACAATATGTATCTCCGAATACTGAAAAATCATCTATAAAGACTTCTAAATATTTTTCAACATTGTTAGTAAAAATAGACATCATACATCTTTTAAAATGTAATAGGTGCATTATATAAACCAAATGGCATGCGTCTAAATGCAAATGTATCGTACGCGCATGTGAATTTATTTTTTTGTTGATCCTCCAGTGGTACTGTGATCTGATATACCCTGAGTATCCATCGAGAAAACAATAATAGTCTCGCCTCGCGAGTCTATCCAGCATTTGATCCAAAAACGTTAAAGGAAAGTGGTCTTTCCTAGTCGCTTTGTTTAATTTCTGGTAATCAATGCAAATTCTCTATCCCGTAACCTTTCTGGTTGGTATCAACTCATTGTTTGCATTTTCTACGACCGTGATACCTCTTTTCTTTGGCAAGTACTGGACCAAACTTACCTATGAGCTATCAGAGTTGGGGTAAATTATACCCACATCTAACCACTTAATGATTTCTTTTTTCACCACGTCTTTCATGATGGGTTCAGTCTCTGTTGTCCATCAATCGTCCCTTTCTCACCATCTTCCAAGATGATCTTGTGCATGCATACAAACGGACTAATGCCACGAATATCAGCTATGGTCCATCCGATAGCCTTCTTGAATTGTTTCAATACTAGGATAAGTTTCTCTTCTTGCTTTTCAGTCAACTCTGCTGAAACAATCACATGCAAAGTAGAAGCATTACCTAAATAAATATATTTTAAATGCGAGGGAAGTATCTTCAGTTCTAATTTAGGTGGCTCCTTAATTGACGCTTTGGTTGGGCATAATCTCTACTCTCCAAAGACTCAAAGTGGGATTGCAGATTAAATCCCCTTTGATTAGCTTCTAGCAAAGCTAAGTATACCTCGCCCTCTTCATCACTTGGAGGGTCTGACATCAAAACTTGTTCTAATGGGTCCTCAATAGAGTTGAGTTCCCATTCTACAGTTAAATTCTCTAACTTCGGTACTGTAGAACAATCATTAACTGTGTCAGGAAATCGCATAGGCATAAAAACATTAAATGTTACTTAATCATCCTGAACACACATGGTAAGTTCGCCTTTCTGCACATCAATAAGGGTCCTTCCAATTGCTAGGAAAGGCCTTCCTAGGATGATTGGCACCTTTTTATCTGCTTCAAAGTCTAGAATAACAAAGTCAGCAGGGAAAATAAATTTGTCTACACGTGCCAATAAATCCTCGATTTTTCCTTCTGGATGTGCCAAAGATTGATCTGCTAACTGAAGCGTAACTGTAGTTGGTCTAACTTCACCTATCCCCAACTTCCTAAATATAGACATGGGCATCAAGTTAATGTTCGCACCCAAATCACAAAGTGCCTTACCACAATACGTTGCTCAAATGTTGCAAGGTATGGTAAAACATTCAGAGTCCTTCATCTTTGGGGGTAGTTTGTCTTGAAGATATGCATTGCATTCTTTCATCAGGGCTACCATTTCAAATTCCCCAAGTCTCCATTTTTTTGGACAGGATATCCTTCATGAATTTGACATAGTTTGGCATCTGCTCAAGTGCTTCTACCAATGGGATGTTGATATGAAATTGCTTGAGTACATCTAAAAATTTCTTGAATTGGACTTCCTGTTTCTGCTTCTGAATCCATTAAGGGTAGGGTGGTGGTGGATTCTTTACTGGAACTGGTTGATTCATCTTTTGTGGAAATTCTGCATCTAATGAAGTTCTTAGTTTATCAGAATTGACTGGTTTAGAAATTACCTTATCGGGTTTTATAGATTCTGGTTCTGGTGAAGCTAGAATTTCAACACTTGGTTGAACTTCTAGTGAATCTTGAGCATCAGCTGGTTCTTTTTCAACTTCGACAATGTTGGTCTCTAATGTCTTTCCTTTCCTCAATTTCAATGCTTTACAATGCTATTTCCCCGGATTTCTTGGGTTCTCCTTATCACTAAGCAACACACCTTGTGGATGGTTTCTGAGTTCAGTGGCAAGCTGGCCCATTTGGTTTTCCAGGTTTTTCAATGTGGCTGCTTGGATTTGGATTAAGGTATCATTTTTGGCGATGTATACCTTCAACAAGTTTTCTAAGCCATTGGAAGATTCAGCTTGAGGTTGCTTTTGAACTTGTTGGGTAAAAATAGGTGGCTGGGTTAGTCTAGGTTGGGCATAAGTGTTACTGGGTCCAGCCCATTGGTTACTCGAAGAGAAATTAGAGTGGTTTCGCCAAGATGGGTTATAGAAATTGGATTGCAGTCAATGCCTTCCTCGGTTTTGGTCCTGGTTACCCATGTAATACACAAATTCTGGGTTTGATGGACATTCTTCAAACAAATGCCCTTCCCCACAATAAACACATGCTACATTTTGAATTGATTCGGTGGCTGAGCTGCAAAATTATTAAACCTATTAATAGTAAAGTTTTTAAACATTGAGGATATCGAGGATACCTCAGATGCAAGTGAAGTTAGAGCGTCCACTTCATGTACTCCAGCGACTCGTCTTCCTGACCCTACTCGATTGGTTGGCCATTGATAATTGTTGCTGGCAATCCTTTCGATGATTTCATAAGCCTCGTTATAAGACTTAGAAAGGAGAGCACCTGTAACACCCCTAACCCATATCCGTCGGCAGAACAAGGTTGCGGAGCATTACCAGAGTGTACAGAATAATTTCATGTAATTCATATAATTTACTATTCATATCTGAAACTAATTATAATGTCTCTTGAATGGACCCTCGAAGCCCAATTTCGACATTTGAATCGAGTCGGGACTGAATTGGGAAATCAAAAAATTTTTCGCGAAATTTTAAAAATTTTCCTAGATGCAGGGCACACAAGCCCGTGTGGTCAAGGGACACGTTCGTGTGACCATAGGACACGCCCGTGCTACATGCCGTGTCTGACTCCGTGTAATTCTCTGACTTGTGCCACATGGCCTGCCACACGTCCGTGTGCTAGTTTATGTGGTCAATTTAATTTTCACAAATTAGGTGCAGGTTTTACACGGCCAAGACACATGCCCGTGTTCTAGGCTGTGTATCACACACGGTTGAGACACATGCCCGTGTCTCTGCCCGTGTGTCAAATTCTGAGCATTCTGTTTCTCAATTTTAATATGCAGGGGACACACGGCCAAACTACATGCCCATGTGCCAGACTGTGTGTCACACACGGTCAAGACACACGGCTTTGTGCCTACCCGTGTGGAAAAAATAAAGCCATTTCCTAGCTTTATTTCTCACCCAAATTTGCCAATAACCTACATCAACACTTACAAACTTATATCAACTAATTCAAGACATAATAATCAACTAAATACAAGCCTTTTGCATGACTTATTAATTCATTTTTTAAGTGATTAAACTTACCAATGACACAATTATAACTATAGATTTATGTTATCAAATATACCAATTTAAAACCATTCATCCATCAGACATGACTAGGCCATATATAATTACATCAAAATATACTTTACACCAGCCATTCCAATGGCTAGTTACAACCAAAATATTTCATCATTTTGCCTAACTAGCTTATACATGCCATTATACCATAAAAATTTTGCTATTTATACCAAAATGGGTTGAAGGATAGTGTGATGATACTCTGACCGATTTCCAGCCCTTTCGAGCTTCCGAGCACTATAAAATAGAGGAAAATAAAACCTAGTAAGCATTCAATGCTTAGTAAGTTCGTATAACCCGAATTAAACTTACCAATTATATTCATACAAATAAGCATACAATAACATGATTCCCAACAAATTAGCAAATTTGCCTAATCATATACACTCAAATAAATGTTAGTCACATAATTCACATATACATCAGGTAAGCATAGATGAGCTCACCATGTTACAAACTTTCAAGTATTTTGGGAGCATTCTAGATATAATTCATTTAATCTCATAATTCTCATTTCGGGAATTTATCCGTTGAATTATTGAAATTTCGATGGATACTCAGGTAGTACACACAAGGCGTAGAAATCAATGATCTGTCAATTCATGTTCAGGGGTACCCATTAGGGAATTTAATCAGAGAGCACACTCTCGAGCCACATATCAGGATGCTCAGATGATCCATTTAACATGACACTTATCCGGGCTAAACAGGAAAACTTATAAGAGTTTTAATCAGAGAGCTCACAGAGCTTAACATATAACTCCGAAGAGTTAAATCAGGGAGCACCGGATAAGGTAATAGGGCGTTCAAGCGAGCCATGTCAGGAAGCCCATAAGAGCTTATATCAGGACGCTCAAGTAGAGTTGTGTTTGTGTTCGCATTATATGCTGGATCACAACCGATCGAATATGTAACAGGACGCTCAGAAAGAGCTGCAGTAATGTGCAACACATGCAAAATCACTACCGATCAGGATGCTCACAGGAACTATATAACACGAGGCTCGAGAGGGCTATAACAGGATTGCTCGCTGAGCTATAGTCTGTCCGCAACATATGCAGGACCATATTCAATACGGGAAATCACATAAATCCATCGAAATTCATCATTCAAACGGAACTTAATATTTTCCGGACAGGATCAGACATATGATTATTTCATATTTTTATAACATTTATACAATTCATATAATCACATACCACATTTAATTCAAATATAAAATAAACACAATTTAGTTACACGAACTTACCTCGACACTCGTTTGTGTATAAAAATCTACTAATCCAAAACTTTTTCTTTTCCTCGATCTAGCTTGTAATTTTAGTTGTCTGGATCTATATAAATGAATTTAATCATCAATTTAATCCATTTCATACTCAATTGAATTCAATTTACACCCTAGGAAAAATTACCATTTTGCCCCTAACTTATCATAAATGACAATTTCGTCCCTAGGCTCGGAAAATGAAATTCATGCAATTTAATCCTTATTCCAAGTCTAACCAAATTTTACATGTTACAATAATAGCCCATGAATTTCACAAAATTAGAATTTTTCCATGGGTTTTACCACTTTTCAATTTAGTCCCTAAATCAAGATTTCATCAAAAATTCTTTTTGTAAAAGTTGTTTATCTATCAACAACCTTTTATTTTCTACCATAAATTTCAAAATGTCAGCATATTCATCCATGACAAAATTTTTATACTTTGATATCTTTACAAATTAAATCCAAAAATAGATAGATTAGATGATCCCGATCTCAAAAATATAAAAATTACTAAAAACAGGACAAGAAAACATACCTAATTAAGCTTGATTAGTTTCCTTTCTGTTTCCTAGGGTTTCCATCAAATTTGGGGATGAAGATGATCAAAATAAGATGATATTTTCTATTTAATTAGTTATCATCTTTTAATTTTTTTCATTTCCAATTTAGTCCTTAGCTTTTTCTAATTTTTCCATGGATGAATCACCAAAAATATCTACTAACTTTTCTTTAATAGTCTAATTACCATATAAGGACCTCAATTTTTGAATTCCATAGCTATTTAATCCTTCTAACTACTAGAATTCAACTTTTGCATTTTATGCAATTTGGTCCTTTCCCTAATTTAACACACAATCAGTAAAATTCTTCTTATCAGAATTTTCATATAACATTCCTATCATAATGCAGACCATGCAATAATATTAAAATAAATTTTCTTTTCGGCTCGGATTTATGGTCCCGAAACCACTGTTCTGATTTCACTAAAAATTGGCTGTTATAGTACCATTAGCAGAAGCGTCCACTACCATCCTCGTGTGAGCATTCAGACCGTTATAGAACGTCTCTAATTGGATTCAATGAGGGATTCTGTGATGAGGTCATCTTCATAATAGTTCTTTAAACCTCTCCCACGCCTCATACAAGGACTCGTCATCCAACTATTGGAAGGTAGTAATCTCGTTCCTCAACTTAGCATTCTTGCTAGGTGGGAAGTAATTTACAAGAAATCTTTCTGCTAACTCTTGCCATGTGGTAATGGAATTTGGTGGCAATGAGTTTTACCAGGCTCGAGCTTTTTCCCTTAGTGAATATGGGAAGAACTTTAATCGTAGAGCATTTTCGGGTACTCTGACTAATTTGAAAGAATCGTTCACCTCCATGAACAGTCTTAAGTGAAGGTAAAGATCTTCGGTAGGCATTCCACTAAATTGGCCCACTGTCTGAAGCATTTGGAACATGACTAGCTTCAGCTCGAATTGTTGTACCTCGATTTCGGGTCTCCTAATACTCATATTAAGATTATGAAACACTGGCACAACATACTGTCTTAGAGCTCTATCCCTATCATGATCAATAAGGATAGGATTTTGAGCAGGGTTTGCTCCATTTCCTTGATTTGAATTTTCAAAGTTCATCTCTTCGGTCGTTCTTTGACTTGCTTGTCTTCTTCGTTGTCGAAAAGTTCTTTCAATTTCAGGATTTACAGGGAGTATAATTCGATCAACACTCATAAACACCTGAAAAAAAAAACAGAAAAATTGACTAAGTTAAAATTAAACAGAAAAAAATAAACCAAAATGAAAAATTAACAATTTCACAAATAATGACTTTTAAAACAGTCCCCGACAACGGTGCCAAAAACTTGGAACGATGGAAATGTGCAAGTGTACACAATCGCAACAAGTAAATGCCGAGACTGTTTAATAAAATATTTATGAAATGCAATTAAAAACACTTTGGTGAAGGAAAATCTTTTGTTTTGAAAAAGGGTTTAATAAAGCTGGATTTTAACTAAGTAAATTAAACTAAGAAAATTAAAATGTAAAAATTCCAAAGCACGATTTCTGAAAAATAAGTTTAATCAATATGACACAATTGTGTTAGATTAATTACATTTCTTAACTTATTATTACTAAAACAATGTTCATGTTATTACGAAAAAATTTACGGCAACTTGGTATTTTGTTAACTATAGAACATACAGACTTACTAATTTAACTAATCTCTTGAACAAATTACTATGCCAATTCAAATAATTAATCAATTTAAATAAGCAAGTAAAAGATTAAGTGAGGTAACAATATATTTCTATATTGAAACAGTTTAATCACAATAATCTTGCAAGTTATGCATGGCTAATGTACCGTTTAATATCGTCGCTAATTTAACCCTCAGCTACCTTAGAAGATTAAACATGCACTAATTAAGTATTGTGTCAATTAATTACAATTTCAACACGATTAATAATTAATTCATTAGTTACCTTAAAATTATAATGCAAGTATAACATAATCATGGTTTTACTTAATCAAACAATTTACCAAGACCTATAACAACACAAACATGATTTTAATAACTTAAGTAGACGAAATGCAATCAACCTAACACAAACTAAATTTACGCCATGTTAATTAAATTTAGAATAACGACATAACAAATATTCATAAACATGTTCATAACAACAACAATAAAAGTTAAAGGATAGGAAACTAGAATCAAGTTCGGTGTTTCTCTGAAGTTTGACTAGTTTGCTCCGCTCCTCCTTCTCCACTCATTCTGTTGAATCGAGGCTTCTAAAGCACTTGAATGCTGCTACCCAAGGTGGTTGAATGGCTCTTTTCCAAGAGGGAAATCGACAATGAAATTGTGTTGCTGTGTCAGAAGAAGGATAGCTATACTAATTCGATATACTCTAAAAATACCTTTGGTACAATATTGACGATCTCACAAAGATTGAGTTTCGGTGAATTCCCATTTACTGATCCCATATTTTCAAAATCGATCCCCTACAAGAATATGTGGTGCTCGGCATGTTTGGAAGCACAAGAGAACGTTCTTTTGCTGATATTATTACCATTATTCGATATTGGGTTATTCATAGTATTACTATACCTTCCCTATTCATCGCGGGTTGGTTATTCGTCAGCACATGTTTAGCTTATGATGTGTTTGGAAGCCCTCGTCCAAACGAGTATTTTACAGAGAGCCGACAATGAATTCCATTAATAACTAGCTGTTTTGATTCTTTGGAACAACTCGATGAATTTAGTAGATCTTTTTAGGAGGACCCAATGACCATAGATCGAACCTATCCAATATTTACAGTGATAAATATTAGATTAAATGTAATATTAAATCTTATTAAAATAATATAATGTTTATCTACAAGATAAACATTAAATTAAATGTAATATCAATATAAATCATTTTAATATTAAATAAAATACTATTAAGATAAGGATTAAATTAAATTAAATATTATAATATTATTTTTAGAATAGTTAATCTAAAATCAAATTCTCTGGTAGAGTCCCAGTAGAAGTGTAACTCTTCCACTACTCAACCACAGAAGACCAACTGTCGCTAGCCATTGGTATGCCGTCGTTGCAGTCGTCAACACTACTGTGTCATGTGATGCAGGTGCGACACCCTTACGGTAAATCGAGCTTGTTCGGCTACTACCAGTTCGGCCCAGGTCAGTGACCACCTGATCGGTCTGGTCTAGCCATCGATTGGACCGTCGGCCCAATTTCACATATCGGGCCTGATTCGACCAGTTTTTGAGTCTTGGTCTCGGTTTTGGGATCTTGGGCCTAATTTATGATCTCAGGTTTAATTTTCAAGTTCAGTTACCCATTGGGTCAATTGTCTAACTTTAAAATTAATTTCCAAAAATATCATATTAATTTTAATTAATTTGATTAATTTAATTTTACTTGATCAAAATTAATTTTCCTAAAAGTCACTTAGATTTTCCAAATTAATTTTTCATGAAAATTCTTTAATCAAATTCTCCAGTTGAACAATTCTCACGACCACCTAATTTAATTCCACATCGAATAAATCGACTCAATTAAATCATTTCCAAAGTCGTATAATTTTCTTATTATTCAAATGCAGTCCGATTGAGCTTTTGTTGAGCTAGCGGAGGGACCAATCAGACATATACAATTAGGCTTTACTGATTGCAATTATGTCCAAAAGCAGCGTTTCGATAATTCACAATTACTTAATCATGGAGTCAGTCCACAAGAAGTACCATGATTAAAAACTCCTTATTGTATACTCCTTATAAAAACAATTCATCCATGTTTTGTCCAGCGACCTCGTCATACGTGTGTTACCCTCATATGATATCCTTGGTTCCTTTGAGTTAAATTCATTCACTCAATACAATCCTATTTTATCTTATTGTCACCATTGTGTCTTATTAATGATTAATATGATCAATGTCAACAAATGACTGTGTGTAACACCCCAAACCCGGTCAACACTCCACGACCGAATCTAGCATGTTACAGAGTAAAAATGTTTTGAATTAAATCAATTTGATGATTTATTTCTACCAAAACATGAGTTTAAAAAGAAACCTGTGAAATCTTCGTTGAAATCGTTTTAGCGTTGCTTTAAAACCCGAGAATCTCTTTTTGTTGGAATTCCATTTGTTGTTTATAGTTTTGGAAAACCTTTCGATACTTATTAAAAACCAAGTGAGTTAAGCATAGTCGAGTTAAGAACCATTTGTAATTGGAGTTGTTTAAGAAACTAAATTAAAAACGTTGTTTTTTACCGGTTATTTAAGCAAATCAAATTATTAAGCACATGCATAATATAAATCAAATAAAATCAAGTAATAAAAAAAACCCAAAATAATACTTGCGGCCTTATTACAAAACCAAAACCAAATTTAAAGTAAATAAATAAAAACCGAAATTTTAAAGTAAAATACCCAAATCAAATGTCCATGTAAAATCAGAACAATTATCGCATGGTCACCTCGAGTCCACCCGGCTCCTCATCCGCGATCTACGAATCACCTGAAAAGATAAGGGAGAAGGTGAGTCACAAGGACTCAGTGCATAATCCCCCTCCCGATTATTGCAACATGCTTACACAAATCATAATCAAGCAAACATATCATGCACCCAAACCTAGCCATCCATAACTCCTTTTTCTACCCCGTGTGGTACCAAACCACTTGGGTGGTGCCAAACCACCGGTGACCCAAAGTCACCGATATCAATAATAATGTGGTGCCAAACCACTGGTGACCCAAAGTCACGAATAATCCAATTGTGGGGCCAACCCATGTTGTGATACCAAATCACTTTGGCGACAATCCTGTTTTATCAAATGTGGGGCCAACCCACTGTGGTGCTAAGCCACCGGGACGAGTCGCTATGAGGTGCCAAACCTCTGTAACCCAAAGTCACGAAATCAACTATGGTACCAAACCACTGGTGGTGCCAAACCACTGGTGACCCAAAGTCACGAGATATCAATCTTCCCCTCCTCTCATATCACCCACAATAATGCAATGCACATACAAATCGTGCCATCATGCTTAATCATTAGACGTATATCGAACATACATAGATAACATCATTAGAAATCATGTACCGTAATAGCAACAAAATGGACTTACCCGAAATCCTTGCTCATACCCATAAAGGTATCATATCGAAATCTACACAGTTTCGGCTTTTAACATAGTTTAGGTTATCAGCACATTTACATAGATTATGAAGTGTGTAAGATACACACCTGGTTACTAAAGAGACTACCGAACCCCGTAGATCACGATCTAACGCACAAGTTCCCCCTTCCTACATTCGGCCAATATCACACTATTAGCAAAAAGCCATTCGGCTTCACTTGTAAATCCCGAAGAGTTAACGCACAGAACCACAATCCTTAACTTAACGCCTTTTGAGCACTAGTCACAACCCGAGGTATGCGAGATTAAGCCTTCCCCTACAATCGGCCAACACTAAACAACATAAACTTAATAGCCTTCGGCTTTTCAAATGAATAAGGGAATGGTTAAATCGACATGTAACCTTACCACGGTCTTTAGCGAAACCGATTAGTAGAGAGTAGACGACCACGATCCACTGCTTCAAAATCCCGAAGAACCTAGGAGAAACCGATTCCATAGGTGATTAAGAATCATGACAAATGCCGAAATTTGGCTTTTGTTCCATATGAGTGAATAGAGAAAGAAAAGAAGATAGAAGAGATTCGGCCATGATAACTTACCTACTCCAAAACCGATTAGAGAAGAAGACAAGAGAGATCTACCCTTGATTGATGTTCGGCCAAAACGTTAGAACAAGGAGAGGAGAGTAAAGGGAGATTTCGGCAATGGTGATGGAACAATCAAGGTGATTTCGTCTATGGCCTAAGAAAAGAAATCAAAGGAGATTCGGCCAAAACGAAATGAGAGTATGGAAGGGAAGTATTCGGTTTGAATGATGGTGAGAAGGAGATGAGAGAAACAATGAAAAAGAGTGGCTTGAGAAAGAAGAAGATTCGGTCAAACCAAATGAGACTAGAGAGCAAATGAAATGAGGTTTAGGGAGAATAGTGTTTCGGCTTCAAAGAAAATGAGAGAGGAGTTCAAATGGGGATTCGACTTAATGCCTAAGAGAGAAATTGACAAGCCTAAAGTGCTTTCGGCTTTTGCTTCAACAATGTGCACTAAGGGAAAATCGACAAGGCTAAAGGATTTCGGCTTTTGGTTCACAACCGAATGCACTAGAGCATGCCTAGCCGAAAATGTCTACCTAGCCTGACTAAGGAATTTCGGCACTCCCCCTAAGTCTTTCAGCCGAACACTCCACCTCACACAATTCAAAATTCGGCCAACTACTCAAACTTCTCCTGGCCACTTGTTCAAACGAGTTTGAATTGCTCAAACTCCTAAATTCTCTCTTCTCCACCCGCTTGAATCATTGACTTGTTCAATGATTATCCATCGAGTTTGAGCGAAGCACAACTCTTCCTCTCTGGCGTCAAAAGAATTAGCGTGAAGGGATTTCTGCAGCTCGAACCCAAGCTCTCCTTCCCCTGCTTGTGGCATCACTGCTTAAGGCCCTAAGTGGCGCCTCCTTGCCACTTTACCAAGGAAATTCTTGTGCTAAAGTTTACCACAAAATATTCTTAACCCCTAGCTCCTTCACTCCCCTTAACTAAAGCTTAAAAATAAAAATTTTCCTATAGTCCTAGCCTAACCTTGGCTTATACCTAGACCCTAAAACATCCCAATTAACATCACAACCAAGCCATACACATGCAAACAGTTCAAACATCATAGCCCCTATTTAAAGATGTTACAGTTCTAGCCCCCTTAAAAATAATTTCGACCTCGAAATTACACAGTCAAAAGAGTTGAGGGTATTCTTTGTCTCATCACATCCTCTCGGTTCCCACGTAGCTTCTTCCACGCCATGGTTTCGCCACAACACCTTCACTAATGGAACTGACTTCTTGCGCAAAACTTTCACATCCCGGTCTAGAATCTGCACTGGTTCCTCTTCCATGGTCAAATCTGGGCTCACCTCAATTTCCTCCACCGATACAACATGCGATGGATCGGAAGGTAGCGTCTAAGCATGGAGACGTGGAACACGTCATGTATCCGACTTCGACTCTGGGCAACTCGGTGATAAGCTCACCGGTCCCACTCGTCTCAACACCTTATATGGGCCAATAAACCTTGGACTTAACTTGCCTTTCCTTCCAAATCTCAGCACTTTCTTCCACGATGAGACCTTCAAAAAGACCTTGTCTCCCACGGAAAACTCCATATCTCTTCGCTTAAGATCGGCATACGACTTCTGCCGGTCCGAAGCTTCCTTCAAACGAGCCCGATTCAACTTGACCTTATCCTCGCCTTAGTAACCAACTCTGGACCCAACATCGACCGCTACCTAACTCTGTCCCAGAGATGTAGGTGTACGACACTTCCTACCATACAACGCCTCATATGGTGCCATCTTAATGCTTGCCTGGTAACTATTATTGTATGCGAATTCAGCTAACGGTAGAAATTCTTCCTAGCTGCCTCTGAAGTCCAAAACACAGCCTCTCAGCATATCTTCCAATATTTGTATAACCCTTTACGATCATCCCATCATTGATCGGATGAAATGCCGTACTAAAATCTAACCGCGTACCCAATGCCTGATGCAAGGCTTTCCAAAACCTCGACGTGAATCTGGGATCCCTATCCGAGATAATCGACACTGGCTCACCGTGCAACCTCACTATCTCTGCCACATACAGTTTAGCTAACTTCTGAAGCGAGTAATCAACCCGAACCGGTATAAAATGAGCTGATTTCGTCAAGCGATCCACAATCACCCAGACTGAGTCCTTCTTACTAGGCGTAAGGGGTAGCCCACTGACAAAGTCCATGGTAATCCTTTCCCACTTCCATCAGGGGAATCTTAACCTAAAGTGAAGTAAACCCGGCGCAAATCGATGTTCAGCCTTGACTTTCTGACACATCAGACATTTACCCACAAACTCAGTTACTTCCCGTTTTAGACCTGGCCACCAAAACTGCTCTCGCAAATCCCGATACATCTTGCTACCTCCAGGATGCATAGCGTATGGGCTGCTATGTGCATCCTGAAGAATCCTCTGCCTTAACTCGACGTCCTTCGGCATACAAGCCTTCCCTTGAAAACCACGATTACTCGTCACCGGACAAGCTTTGTAACCTTCCAACCCACCATTACGAACTTGCAACCTCCGAGCATTCAAACCTCATCCACTAACTGTTTCTCCTTAATCTGCTCTACCCACGTCGGCTTTACCTGTAATTCTGCCAATAAACTCCCGTCGTCATACAAGCTAAGATGAGCAAACATCGCTCTCAAGTTCGATACTACCTTACGGCTCAATGCGTCTGCCACCATGTTAGCCTTGCCCGGATGATACTCAATTGAATAGTCGTAGTCCTTCAACAGCTCAATCCATCTATGCTGTCTCAAGTTCAAATCCTTCTGAGTCAAAAGGTACTTCAGACTCTTGTGATCCGTGTAGACTATCGACTTCTCTCCGTACAAATAGTGCCTCCATACTTTCAGGGCGAAAACCACTGCAGCTAATTCCAAGTCATGCATCGGATAGTTAACCTCATGCGGTCTCAGCTGTCGAGATACATATGCCACTACCTTCCCTTCCTGCATCAGCACACATCCCAAGCCAGTATGTGATGCATTACAGTAGACCGTGAATTCCTTCCCTGCCTCAGGCTGGATCAAAACTAGAGCTTCAGTCAGAATCTTCTTCAACTTGTCAAAACTTTCCTATTGCTTCTCAGACCAGACAAATGGAACTCCTTTCCTCGAAGAACTTGGTCAACGGTCTTTGCGATCGGAGAAAATCCTCTACAAATCTTCTAAGGCAATATCCCGCGGACCTAGAAAACTCGAACTTCGCCATCGACTTAGGCGGTTTCCAGTCCAATACTGCCTCAATCTTGCGAGGATCCACTCTAATCCCTTCAGCTGACACCATGTGACCCAAGAAAGTCACCTCCCTAAGCCAGAATTCGCACTTACTAAACTTGGCAAATAACTGCTTCTCCCTCAGAATCTGCAAAATTATCCGCAAATGCGCATCATGATCCTCCTCAGACCTTGAGTACACCAAAATGTCGTCTATAAACACCACGACAAACTGGTCTAAAAACTGCTGGAACACCCGATTCATCATGTCCATGAATGCTGCCGGCGTGTTAGTCAACCCAAATGGCATTACCAGAAACTTGTAGTGCCCATACCGAGTACGAAACGCCGTCTTGTGGATATCAGCCTCTTTCACCTTTAGCTGATGATACCCTGACCTTAGATCGATCTTTGAGAAAACCGATGCCCCCTTAAGCTGATCAAACAAGTCGTCTATCCTCGGCAACGGATACTTGTTCTTGATCGTCAGCTTATTCAATTGGCGGTAGTCTATACACATCCGCATTGTACCATCCTTCTTCTTAACAAAGAGCACAGGTGCTCCCCAAGGCGAAACACTTGGCCGGATAAAACCCCGGTCCAACAACTCCTGAATCTGAGCCTTCAGCTCTACCAATTCTTTCGGCGCCATCCTATACGGGGCGATAGACACTGCGCGATTCCGGTAACAGATCTATACCAAATTCAACTTTCCGATCCGGAGGCAGACCCGAAAGTTCTTCTAGAAATACGTCGAAAAATTCCTTCACCGTTCGGACATTCTCTACAGCTGACTCCTTGGCCTCCAAGGCATACTCATGAACCATAAACGCCTCACAACCCTTTCTGACCATTTTCTCAGCTTTCAAAGCGGACACCACAATGGATAGATAATCTCTTCTATTACCTATCATCACCACCTCTTCACCCTCAACCGTTTTCAAAACCATGCGCTTAGCGCAAGAGTCCAAACTCGCTTGGTACTTCACCACCATCCCATCCCAAGAATCGGATCGAACTCCCCAAACGCGGCGGTTCCATCGGATCGACCACAAACACTACCCCTTGGAGTTCTAGGGGTACATCCCTATCTGACTTATTTACTTCTACAGAGTGACCTAGAGGGCTAATTCATCATCATCTCCTAAAAAGTAGTCTCAAAGTCTAGGTTCATGGTCTCTACTATACTACTAGCAACATACGAATACGTCGAACCCACATCTATCAAAGCAGTATATGGTAATCCAAAGATTAAGAACGTACCAGTTATGACGTCCGGTGCGTCGCCCTTCTCTCGACGCCTCGCTGCATATACCAATCCAGGTTGTCTCACCTCGGTGTTGCCTATACCTCTGCCCGGTGCTCCGCGGCCCCGACCAGAACCATTACCTCCTCTACCAGAACCACGACCCCTCTGCAGTTGCGGTCCCTCATTCCTAAACTGAGCACGACCCTGGCCCTCAGACTAAATCCTGGCTAACTTCCGTGGACAATCCCTCACACGATGATCCAACGAGCCACATTCAAAGCATCCTTTTCCACCAATCCAACATTCTCCCCAATGAGATTTCCCAGACCGATTACATCACTACTGGACCCCGATTAGCGATGAATGAGCCTCCTGATAGATTTGGCCCACCATGCCTAGCCCTTTTCTGAGAATTACCGACCGACCCAGATGATCCAAAACCTCTCTTATGTCTATTCCTGTCCTGATTCTGCCTCACAAATTCCTTTACCCCTTCGGCTATCTTAGCGTTTTCTACTAACACGGCAAACTCTCGCTCCTGCTGTGGAGCAATCACCAATCTCAACTCATCCCTCAATCCGTCTTCAAACCTGACACATTGCTCGTGCTCCGTAGCCACGATACCTCGAGCATACCGGCTCAACCTTAAGAATTTTTCCTCGTACTCCGATACGGACTTACTCCCCTGAACCAGTCTCAGAAATGCCTTTCGTTGCGCATCAATGTAACTGGACCCAATATACTTCTTCTGGTACGCTACCTTAAAATAGTCCCACGTGAGATCATCCGCTGTAGCACCATCCCGAACCGTGAGCCACCACTGGTATGACTCATCCCGAAGAAGCGACACTATGCCTTTCAATTTCTCCTCAACAGTCAGATCCAAGTCGTCCATGATACGCTCCGTCGCCTCCAACCAATACTCACCGTGACAGGCGCCACACCGAAACACCTCAAAAAACCTTGGCTCCATTGGCTCGGAGTCGCTTAGATACAGACTTACAAGCTCCCGTGCCTCCACCTGATCCAGCCACCCTCTCAAGAACTCGCAGCATTGCTGCGCGATCACGCATCATCCCCGCCCGATCCTCGGTACTCAACACCAAAGAATGGTGGTAGTGGTATCTCATTCTCGACCCTCGACCAGATCCCACTGTTCGAATACGCGATCATCCTACCCTGACCGCGTCCACGCGTAATACGACCCCGACCTCGAGTGCTCATGTCTAACGTCTCGACCTATCTGATTTAAAAGTTTTATGCGTCAGTCTTTATTCCACTATTATTAAGGCACAATCTTATGAACAGTTTCTATCACAGAGTTTTGTTTTCGCGAGTCACAGAGTCATATAGGTTTCAGTCTCTAGGATAGTCCACTATCATTAGCCGTTCATAGCATATATCGTCAAAAATCATAATCATATGCAAACATCAGTAGGGGTACTTACAGGCGGATTGGTGCCGGAGACTTCGGTGCCATGCTTTACGAACCATACATTCTCCAAGAAAACTCTTTGAAACCTTATCTTAAAACATTTTGGGCCTCGAGCCCACAGCTGAGCTTTTGAACTTGGCTCTGATACCATAATTGTAACACCTCAAACCCGGTCAACACACCACGACCGAATCCAGCATGTTACAGAGTAAAAACGTTTTGAATTAAATCAATTTGACATTTTATTTCTATCAAAAAAATGAGTTTAAAAAAGAAACCCGTGTAGAGTACTGTTGAAATCGTTTTAGCGTTGCTTTAAAACCCGGAGAATATCTTTTTGTTGGAATTCCATTGGTTGTTTATAGTTTTGGAAAACCTTTCGATACTTATTAAAAACCAAGTGAGTTAAGCATAGTCGAGTTAAGAACCATTTGTGTTTGGAGTTGTTTAAGAAACTAAATTAAAAACGTTGTTTTTTACCGGTTATTTAAGCAAATCAAATTATTAAGCACATGCATAATATAAATCAAATAAAAGTAAGTAATAAAAAAAAACCCAAAATAATACTTAGCGGCCTTAAGACAAAACCAAAACCAAATTTAAAGTAAATAAATAAAAACCGAAATTTTAAAGTAAAATACCCAAATCAAATGTCCATGTAAAACCGGAACAATTATCGCATGGTCACCTCGAGTCCACCTGGCTCCTCATCCGCGATCTACGAATCACCTGAAAAGATAAGGGAGAAGGTGAGTCACAAGGACTCAGTGCATAATCCCCCTCCCAATTATTGCAACATGCTTACACAAATAATAATCAAGCAAACATATCATGCACCCAAACCTAGCCATCCACAACTCTTTTTTCTACCCCGTGTGGTACCAAACCACTGGTGGTGCCAAACCACTGGTGACCCAAAGTCACGAATAATCCAATTGTGGGGCCAACCCACGTTATGATACCAAATCACTGGCGACAATCCCGTTTTATCAAATGTGGGGCCAACCCATTGTGGTGCTAAGCCATCGGGACGAGTCGCTATGAGGTGCCAAACCTCCGTGACCCAAAGTCACGGAATCAATCGTGGTACCAAACCACTGGTGGTGCCAAACCACTGGTGACCCAAAGTCACAGATATCAATCTTCCCCCTCCTCTCATATCACCCACAATAATGCAATGCACATATAAATCATGCCATCATGCTTAATCTTTAGACGTATATCGAACATACATAGATAACATCATCAGAAATCATGTACCGTAATCTCAACAAAATAGACTTACCCGAAATCCTTGCTCATACCCATAAAGGTATCATATCAAAATCTACACAGTTTCGACTTTTAACATAGTTTAGGTTATCAGCACATTTACATAGATTATGAAGTGTGTAAGATACACACCTGGTTACTAATGAGACTACCGAACCCCGTAGATCACGATATAACGCACAAGTTCCCCCTTCTTACATTCGGCCAATATCAGACTATTAGCAAAAAGCCATTCAGCTTCACTTGTAAATCCCGAAGAGTTAACGCACAGAACCACAATCCTTACCTTAACGCCTTTCGAGCACTAGTCACAACCTGAGCTATGCGAGATTAAGCCTTCCCCTACAATCGGCCAACACTAAACAACATAAACTTAATAGCCTTCGGCTTTTCAAATGAATAAGGGAATGGTTAAATCGACATGTAACCTTACCATGGTCTTTAATGAAACCGATTGGTAGAGAGTAGATGACCACGATCCACTACTTCAAAATCTCGAAGAACCTAGGAGAAACCGATTCCATAGGTGATTAAGAATCATGACAAATGCCGAAATTCGGCTTTTGTTCCATATGAGTGAATAGAGAAAGAAAAAAAGATAGAAGAGATTCGGCCATGATAACTTACCTACTCTAAAACCGATTAGAGAAGAAGACAAGAGAGATCTACCCTTGATTGATGTTCGGCCAAAACGTTAGAACAAGGAGAGGAGAGTAAAGGGAGATTTCAGCAATTGTGATGGAACAATCAAGGTGATTTCGGCTATGGCCTAAGAAAAGAAATCAAAGGAGATTCGACCAAAACGAAATGAGAGAATGGAAGGGAAGTATTCGATTTGAATGATGGTGAGAAGGAGATGAGAGAAACAATGAAAAAGAGTGGCTTGAGAAAGAAGAAGATTCGGTCAAACCAAATGAGAGTAGAGAGCAAATGAAATGAGGTTTAGGGAGAATAGTCTTTCAGCTTCAAAGAAAATAAGAGAGGAGTTCAAATGGGGATTCGACTCAATGCCTAAGAGAGAAATCGACAAGCCTAGAGTGCTTTCGGCTTTTGCTTCAATAATGTGCACTAAGGGAAAATCGACAAGGCTAAAGGATTTCGGCTTTTGGTTCACAACCGCATGCACTAGAGCATGCCTAGCCGAAAATGTCTACCTAGCCTGACTAAGGAATTTCGGCACTCCCCCTAAGTCTTTCAGCCGAACACTCCACCTCACACAATTCAAAATTCGGCCAACTACTCAAACTTCTCCTGGCCACTCGTTCAAACGAGTTTGAATTGCTCAAACTCCTAAATTCTCTCTTCTCCACCCGCTTGAATCTGTTGACTTGTTCAACAGCTTATCCATCGAGTTTGAGCGGAGCACAACTCTTCCTCTCTCAAGGCGTCAAAAGAATTAGCGAAGGGATTTCTCTGCAGCTCAAACCCAAGCTCTCCTTCCCCGCTTGGCATCACTGCTTAAGGCCCTAAGTGGGGCCTCCTTGCCACTTTACCAAGGAAATTCTTGTGCTAAAGTTTACCACAAAATATTCTTAACCTCTAGCTCATTCAGCTCCCCTTAACCAAAGCTTAAAAATAAAAATTTTCCTATAGTCCGAGCCTAACCTTGGCTTATACCTAGACCCTAAAACATCCCAATTAACATCATAACCAAGCCATACACATGCAAATAGTTCAAACATCATAGCCCCTATTTAAGGATGTTACACTGTGATAAATTGTTCGTTCCAGAACAAGTAACACATGGCCACATTCCATGTTTATCAATCCACACAATGCCAATAAGAGGATATCATTAACTCTTAATTGAGCTATGAATTCCACTGTTGCTAGTAAAGCCATGCCATACACAAGTCATGTACCCAACTTATCGACTATGGGCTCGATCATCTTTAGAGTAAAAGCCTCCACTTATATCAAATCACATGAGTTGCATACGCATGGTCGGTGACTAACTCAGGATTTAGGTAAGTCACACCATGAACGTCACAAGTGGATTAATTCACAAATGGATTCAGAAGTAATTTATCTTGGGTCTAGTCCAATGTATCATTCTACCAATGAATACATCTATGTCTCTACTCGTGGAGTCAACTGCTTCGATAGCCAAGACTAGCCATCTCCCTAATTAGAATTGTAGATGACATGATAATCCTTCTCAGTATTTGAATCAAATGCTCACTTCGATTCTTTTACAGGATTACAGACTTAGTTAGATTATCTACTGAAGTAAGTTGTCTTTCTCGCAATGTAAACATTCTTACAATGTAACTTATCTTTAGTTTAAACTTATACAATCAATGAGCTAATATTTGCTTGTCAAAATTTCTCTATGCATGCAAAATATGAAAGACAAAAAATACAAAAGACATAATAGTGAAATGTGAAATTAATTTTATTTATTTATTCATCGTTTAAATAAATAGAAAACAGTTACATGTTTACTACAATATGGGCAAATTTCCCAACAATTAGATCCATATATCAATTCAATTCACATTTCCTTTAACCCATTTGTATGTTATAACTTTATTAACCTGACTCACGAGGTGTATACTAGCGCACACTGGCACACGAAGTGCATCATCAGAGATGCCGAAGCAACTATATTGGTACACACAGTGCATCATAGGATAAACCGAAGCATCTATACTGGCACACACAGTGCATCATCAGATAAACCGAAGCAACTATACTAGCACACACAGTGCATCATTGGATAAACCGAAGCATCTATACTGGCACACACAATGTATCCTCAAATAGATCGAAGGATCACTTGTACATTTAATAGGTAACCAATTTCCAATTCCATTATAAGTTTAATCCACAAGCAATCAATCTCATTTTCATCATGTATTCACCATTCTAATACAATATGTAAGATATTTCAACTCAATTTAAAATCGAGTACCACTTATCAATGAAATCATACTACTTCTATTTATCATGTAAGGAATTAAACCTACCATTCAAATCAAAAGCAGTAATTCATCATTTAGTATATATATTCCACATATACATATGTTTAACTCTGAATTAACATTTCAACAATTTTTGAGTCTATAAGCTTACTCGCATTCAACTAGCCCTCGGGACTCATTTTTAACCCAAATCACAGGATGTCATATTTCACATTTCTGTTAATTTCATTTCATCACTAGTTGGCCGTTTTATTTATTTTTACTCTACTAACCACACTCGGGCTCGGTACAGGTACACGGACTTGTCACCCCCGGTTGCCTGGTAATGATGACTTACCATCTTGGATTGCCTGACAACAATGATTTTCATATAACATTCAGGCCCTGAGGCATATCAATTGTTTCTTTCATGTTTCGAATGATTATTAAATTATCCATTTCTTATTTCATTACAAGTAGACCGAATCACTCTCTTTAGGTTTAATTTCTATTCCAACTAATCAGTTACCATATGTCATAACATGCTTCAAATCAACTTTATACCAACTATCTAATGGCAATCAAAATGTAACACCCCAAACCCGGCCCAAACATTACGACCGAATTTGGTATGCTACGGAGGAAAAACCTTTTAAAATCCCTTGTTAAGTCGTTTTAAATTTTGATAAAAGATATTGTTTTGATTTAAAACAATTGAGGTGTTATGAAGAAAGCATTACTTAATGTCATTTAAAAAAATATACTAAGTTAGGTTGTTACAGTTTTAAAAGCACCCGATGGTACTTTAAAAACATTTTGCGTTTAATTTGAGAAAACATGTGCATCCGTTTTAACATCATCAAATAGTTTAAACAAACATTCAAAACATGCAGCAATAATAAAATAATCCTAGGAGGCCTTATTACAATTAAGCAACATAAACCCAACAGAAAAAAAATAGATAAAAATCCAAAATTCATTTATTAAAAATCTCCACTGCATGGCCACCTCGAGTCCATCCGGCTCCTCATCCGCGATCTACGAGTCACCTGAAAAATTAAAGGAAAAGGTGAGTCACCAAGACTCAATGTGTAACCCTTCCCCAATTTAATGCAATCACATACACAAATTATAACCAATTAACATGCATAAGTTTAAATGCACCCAACCTAACCATCCATACGCCTTTTTCTACCCCTTGTGGTACCAAACCTCTGGAGGTACCAAACCTCTGGTGACCGTAGTCACGATGTGTTACCAAAACACTGGTGTCCGTCGACACGAATATCACTGCCCCCTCCTCTCATCAACCCATAACAATCATTTATATGCATGTACCACAAATCATGTTGATAGATTTATTTAACAACATCCAATCGATTTATCATAAGCCATATATCAAATAATACACATACCAAATGTGTCATGCTTCCCAAAAGCATCAAATAAAATCACATAGTAATAAGAACTTACCCAAATCCTTGTTAATACCATGAAGGTATTTCATCCATGTCTACACAAAACGATTAGGCATAAAATAACACTTAGCATATTAAAAAGTTATAAGATGTGTATGTATACACACCTGGCACCAAAAAGAGTTCTAAATCCCAAATAAACAAATCGGCCACACAAGTATTCTTGCCCCTATATTCGGCCAAAAATGAATATTAGAACCATGGCCTATTCGGCCAAACCAAAATAATTGAGAAAGGTTCCTTGTGAACCTAAAATCTTACCCAAAGCCTTCGAACACTTAACCAACACACTCCTAAAAGAATCGGCCTCACTTCCCTACAATCATCATCAATAAGGTTTATTAGCCTTCGGCTTAAACGAAACTTAAAATAATAATCCTTCGAAATAAACCTTACCACCTTACCAAAACCAATTTCTAGAGAAGTCCCGATGATAACTATCTTACCTTCAATATTCGGCCAAAGATAAATCAAGAAAGTAGAAGATTCGGCTATATGGTTATGGAAAATGAAGAATATGTGAAAGAAAAGAGAATTGAAATGAGAGAGAATTCGGTTTAATCAACAAAAGAAAAGAGAGAGCAACAAGAAGAGAATGGTTAGCCCAAAGAAAGAGAAAGAGAAAGTGGTTGAGCAATATTGAAAGAAAGAAAAAGAGAGAAAAGGGAGTAAGAGTTTCGGCCAACTCCTAGTTATCAAAGAAGAAAAAGATGCACAAAAGTTCCCATGTTGTTTCGGTTTTCAAAAAGGACAAATGAAAAAAAAGATGGTATTTGGTTCTCACGAAATGAGGCTAAAGACCAAAAGAGAAAAATTGCACCAAAATGCACAAGACACTTTCGGCCAAAGAGAGGAATTTTGGAGAGAAAGAAAAACAAAGCAAAAAGATGTTCAAATGACAAAAATTGGCCAACTATTCCTTCCCCCAAGTTACCTATCAAAATTCGGCCACCCCCTAGCCATACATGCCGTCCACATTCATCCACTAAAGGCTTAGGAAACTTTCCAAAACATCCTCCACCCTTCATGCCTTTTGTCCCCTCATCATACCATAACTTCAAGATTCTTATCCCTACTATCAAGCTTTCCTTAATCATATATTCAACTTACCAAAAGAAATAGTCCAACCTATCATAAATAAGTTTGACCGTCCATCAAAGCAAGGATATAAAAATAAACCTTCAAATTGCTAAACATGCTACTCGAACCTCTAACCTCAAGCCAAACTCCATGCGCCATTACCAACTTGCCATGCACTCATCTTGTCACTTATTGCTACTTAAATTAACTTAAGTGCTAAGCTCATTTAATCCTCTTCTTTAAATAAGCCATACTAAGAATTATTCTACTAAACCGAGCTTACTCAAGACCCCTAATTAAGCCTTATATCATCACGAATAATATCACGAAAATTCAAATACAAGAAAAATAATTCAATCACAAATAACCCCTATTTTGGGATGTTACAGTTTCTACCCCCTTAAAATAATTTCGACCTCGAAATTACACGATCGAAAAAGGTGGGGTATTCTTGCCGTATTACATCCTCGGGTTCCCACGTCGCTTCCTCCGTACCATGGTTTCGCCATAGCACTTTCACTAAGGTGCCGACTTTCTACGCAATACTTTGACATCTCGATCTAAAATCTGAATCGGTTCCTCCTCGAATGATAAGTCGGAGTTAACCTCAATCTCGCTCATCGCACGATGTGCGATGGATCGACCTATACCGTCTAAGCATCGACACATGGAAGACATCGTGAATCGACTTAACTCTGCTTTGGCGATTCGGTGATAAGCTACCGGTCCTACTCGCTTCAACACACGATATCTGGGCCGATGAACCTTGGACTTAATTTCCCTTTTTGCCCAAAACGCAACACCTTTTCCAAGGCGACACCTTCGAAAGACTTTATCTCCCACCTCGTATTCCATCTCCTTACGCTTGAGATCGGCGTAAGACTTTTGCCTATCCGATGCTTCCTTGAGACGAGCCCGAATTACCTTAACTTTGTCCTCGGTTTCGTCACCAATTACGGACCCAAGACATGTCGTTCACCTAGTTCCGTCCAACACGTGAAGTACGGCATCTTCGTCCATCTGATGCTTCATATGGAGCCATTTGGATACTCGCTTGATAACTATTGTTATAAGCGAATTCCGCCAACGGTAGAGTACTCCTCCCAAGCGCCATCAAATCCGAGCGCAACCTCGAGCATATCTTCTAAGATCTGAATCACTCTCTCCGATTGTCCGTCGGATTGCGGATGAAAAAGCGTCTTTGAAGTCCAATCTCGTACCCAAAGCTTGATGCAACGCTCTCCAAAACCTCGATGTAAACCTCGGATCCCTATCCGAGATAATCGATCTTGGCACACCATGCAATCTCACTATCTCGGCTACATACAACTTAGCTAACCTCAGGCGAATAATCTACCCTTACGGTATGAAATGCGCTGATTTAGTCGACGATCCACAATCACCCAAATGAATTCTTCTTGCTAGGCGTAAGAGGTAATCCATCGACAAAGTCCATGGTGATCCTCTCCCACTTCCACCGAGGAATCTTCACAGTGAAGTAAACGGATGGCAAATCGATGTTCAGCTTGACTTGTTGACACGTCGGACACTTACCCACGAACTCGCCACTTCTGTTTGGACTGCCACCAAAATTGCTCTCTCAAATCCCGATACATCTTGCTACCTCCGGGATGCATAGCATATGGGCTGCTATGTGCGTCGAAGAATCCTTTGTCTCAACTCCACATCCTTCCGGCATACAAGCTCTTCCTTTAAAGCACAAAACTCCATCATTTGGACGGACTAAAATCCTCTAATCCACCATTACGGACTTGCAACCTCCGATCATTCAAACCATCATCCTCTAACGCTTCTCCTTAATCTGATCTAACCAAGTCGAAGCTTGACTTGCAATTACGCCAAAAGACTCCCATCATCGAGCAGACTAAGTCGAGCAAACATTGATCTTAAATCCGATACAACCTTACGACTCAACGCGTGCGCCACCACGTTAGCCTTACGGGATGATACTCGATCGAGCGATCGTAGTCCTTCAACGACTCAATCCATCTCGTTTGCCCTCAAATTCAAATCCTTCGAGTCAAAAGATACTTAAGACTCTTGTGATCCGTATAAACTATCGACTTCTCTCCGTACAAATAGTGCCTCCATATCTTCAAAGCGAAAACTACAAATTGCTAACTCCAAGTCATGAGTCGGATAATTAGCCTCATGTGGTCTCAATCGCCGAGATGCATAAGCCACTACCTTCCCTTCTTGCATCGCACGCATCCCAAACCAATATGTGATGCATCGCAATAAACCGTGAATTCCTTGCTCGCCTCGAGTTGAATCAAAACCGGAGCTTGATCGAAATCTTCTTCAATTTGTCGAAACTTTCTTGCTTTGCTTCTCGGTCCACACAAATGGAACTCCTTTCCTCAACAACTTGGTCATCGGTGCGGCAATCAAAGAAAATCCTTCCACAAATCTTCGGTAATACCCGCGGACCTAGAAAACTCAAATTTCAGCCACAGATTTAGGCGGCTTCCAATCTAACATTGCCTCAATCTTTCGAGATCCACTCTAATCCTCTCCAAACAACGTGACCCAAGAAAGTCACCTCCTTAGCCGAGTCGCACTTACTAAATTTCGCATCTGTTTGCTTTTCCTCGAATCTGCAACACCACTCATAAATGCGCATCATGCTCCTCTTACGACTTCGAATACACCAAAATATCATCTATAAAGACCACAACAAACCGATCCAAAAAGCGTTGAAATACCCTATTCATCATGTCCATGAAAGCTGCTGGTGCATTAGTCAAACCAAACGGCATCACCGGAACTCGTAGTGTCCATACCGAGTCACGTAATGCCGTCTTATGGATATCGACCTCTTTCACCTTCGATTGATGATATCCGGACCTTAAATCAATCTTAGAAAACCGCACCCCTTTTCAATTGATCAAACAAGTCATATATCCTCGGCAAAGGATACTTGTTTTTAATCGTCGACTTATTCAATCAAGCGGTAGTCTATACACATCCGCATCGTACCATCCTTCTTCTTGACAAAAAAATACCGACGCCCCAAGGTGAAACACTTGGTCGAATGAAACCTCGATCCAACAACTCTTGTATCTCGAGCCTTCAATTCCAACAATTCCTTCGATTGCCATCCTATACGGAGCTATAGACACCGGCGCGTTCCTGTGTAACATATCTATACCAAATTCGACTTCACGATCCGGAGGCAATCCGGAAGTTCTTCAGAAATCGTCGAGAAATTCCTTTACGGTTTGAACATTTCCCACGTAAGACTCCTTAGCTTCCAAAGCACACACATGAACTACGAGCGCCTCACGGCCCTTCGACCATCTTTCTTTGCTTTCAACGCGAGATACCACGTTGGATAGATAATCTCTCCTATTACCTATCATGACCACTTCTTTACCTTCAACCGTCTTCAAAACCATGCGCTTAGCGGCACAATCCAAACTTGCTTGGTACTTGACCAACCAGTCCATCCCAAGAATCGGATCAAACTCCTCAAACGGCGGTTCCATCAGATCGGCTACAAACACTACCCCTTGGAGTTCTAGGGGTATATCTCTATCTGACTTATCTACTTCTGAGTGACCTAAAGGACTAAATGCAGTCATCCTCTTAGAAGCGGTCTCGGGAACTAAACTCATAGTCTCAACTATACTACTAGCAACGTAAGAGTGCGTCGAACCCACATCTATCAAGGCGTTATGTGGAACACCAAAAATTAAAACGCGTCTGGTTATGACGTCCGTGCGTCTCCCTTCCTCACGACGCCTCGCGATACACCAAACCAGCCGCCTAGCCTCCGTGTTGCCATTACCTCTGCCCGGTGCTCCGCGACCTCCACTAGAGCCATAACCACCTCTACCATAACCACGACCTCTCTGCGGTCTTTGGTCCTCCTTTCTACGAACCCGGGCGCGACCTTGACCTTGGGCGATTCCTAGCTTGCTTACGCGGGACGAGTCCCTCACACGATGTTCTAGCGAACCACACTCGAAACATCCTTTCCCTCCGGTCCAACATTCTCCCCAATGATACTTTCCACAACGGTTACACCTTGGGCGGTCTTTGATTAGCGATTCTATGACCTCCTGCTGATTTGACCCACTCTGCCTAAATCTTTTCTCGAACATTACCACGACCCAGACGATCCAAAGCCTCTCTTGACTTGCTCCTATCATAACTTTGCCTCGCGGACTCCTTGATTCCTTCCGGCTACCTTGGCCTTCTCCACCAAGACAAAGAAACTCACGTTCTTGCTGTGGAGCAATCAGCAGCCTTAACTTGCGTCTCTAAGTCCGTCTTCAAAACGAACACAACGATCATGTTCCGATGCCACTATTCCCGAGCATAACGACTCGGCCTTAGGAATTCCGCTTCATACTCGAGACCGACTTATTCCCTTGCACTAACCCCGAAAAAGCTTTCCTTTGAGCGTCAATGTAGCTTGATCCAACATACTTCTTCTGATATGCAGCTTTGAAGTACTCCCAAGTGAGATCATCTGCCGTAGCACCATCTCGGACCGTGAGCCACCATCGATATGACTCATCCTTGAGAAGCGACACCGCTCCTTTCAGTTTCTCCTCATTTGTCAAATCTATCTCATCCATGATTCTTTGGTCGATTCCAGCCAATACTCACCGTGTTGGGCGCTACACGAACACACACTCGGAAAAATTCAGCTCAGTTAGCTCAAGTCTCTCGGAACCGACTTCAGAGCTCCTCCACCTCCACCAATTCCAGCTACCCTTTCCGAACTCGTAGCATCGCTTGTGACACAAACGTCGTCACCCGTC
The DNA here is from genome assembly GCA_025698515.1 of Gossypium sturtianum. Taxonomy (NCBI): domain Eukaryota; kingdom Viridiplantae; phylum Streptophyta; class Magnoliopsida; order Malvales; family Malvaceae; genus Gossypium; species Gossypium sturtianum. The sequence continues at coordinate 123,567,132 of CM046950.1, forward strand.
GATCCTGCTCTTGACTCCAAAGGTTGGGGGTGGTGGTGGCGGTATCTCATTCTCGATCCTTGACCCGACTGACGGGTTACGATCACGCCATCCTACCCCTTCCACGTCCACGGCGGCCACGTCCTCTAAAGCTCATTCTAACTATCGCGCTTTAATCTGATTAGGAAATTTTTATGAATTAGTACATGTTTCACTTGATTATCCGCGAAGAAATTTTATGAAAAGAGTTTAATAGGGATTCTTTCGATCAAACAAGGTTTTAAGTCTTCTATCTTGGTTTACACAGAATAATACATCCATTCCCTATACCTTTCATACTTATGCACTCTTCGGGCATTACTGTCCGTTTCTAACCCAGGGGTATTTTCGTCATTTTTCCTAAAGGGTATTTTTGTAATTTTGTCAATCAAGAATATTTTGAAAATTTTCGAAGATACATTTGTCCTACCATCTAAAAAATAATTTAATGATTTTAAAACCGAAGTTTTCCTTAAAACATGGCTAATCCCTTTCGGGTTTTATTTAGGATTTTTGCCTATGACCGAGTCCTCTTGGTTAGGGTGAACCGAAGCTACGCACCAGGTAGGAATCCCGCGAAGAGGAGGTGAGTCACGAGGACTGCTTAAGTACCAAGCTCTTCCGGATCCAATCCTAGACATGCGCACCAAGGTTACCACACCCTAACTCGGCGACTTGGTCGTAGGTTGGTTTAATTAGGCCATTAAAGTCTTATGTCTTTGTTTGGAGTAAACTAGTCCTAAAGTTTAAAATACTATCACTATCTACGTCCCATGCTTCCTACCCTTCTCTGATAAATAATTCATACAAAAAGTTAGTGGTACTTACCTGGGCGGATCGGTGCCGGAGACTCAGTGCCATGCTTATTCAAAACCATAATATTTCAAATAGACCTACCAAAACATTTTTGGGCCTTGGGCCCCCACAGCCGAGCTTTGAACTTGGCTCTGATACCAATTCTGTAACACCCCAAACCCGGCCCAAACATTACGACCGAATTTGGTATGCTACGGAGGAAAAACCTTTGAAAATCCCTTGTTAAGTCGTTTTAAATTTTGATAAAAGATATTGTTTTGATTTAAAACAATTGAGGTGTTATGAAGAAAGCATTACTTAATGTCATTTAAAAAAATATACTAAGTTAGGTTGTTACAGTTTTAAAAGCACCCGATGGTACTTTAAAAACATTTTGCGTTTAATTTGAGAAAACATGTGCATCCGTTTTAACATCATCAAATAGTTTAAACAAACATTCAAAACATGCAGCAATAATAAAATAATCCTAGGAGGCCTTATTACAATTAAGCAACATAAACCCAACAGAAAAAAAATAGATAAAAATCCAAAATTCATTTATTAAAAATCTCCACTGCATGGCCACCTCGAGTCCATCCGGCTCCTCATCCGCGATCTACGAGTCACCTGAAAAATTAAAGGAGAAGGTGAGTCACCAAGACTCAATGTGTAACCCTTCCCCAATTTAATGCAATCACATACACAAATTATAACCAATTAACATGCATAAGTTTAAATGCACCCAACCTAACCATCCATACGCCTTTTTCTACCCCTTGTGGTACCAAACCACTGGTGGTGCCAAACCACTGGTGACGTATAGTCACAAATGTGATACCAAATCACTGGAGATACCAAATCTCTGGTGTCCGAAGACACAATTGTGTTACCAAAACACTGGTGACCGAAGTCACAAATAGATGATGGGGCCAACCCATCGTGTGATACCAAATCACCGGGCGACAATCCCATATCTCAAAGTGGGGCCAACCCACGGTGGTATTAACCACGGGGACAAGTCGCTATGAGGTGCCAAACCTCTGGAGGTACCAAACCTCTGGTGACCATAGTCACGATGTGTTACCAAAACAACGTGTGTCCGTCGACACGAATATCACTGCCCCTCCTCTCATCAACCCATAACAATCATTTATATGCATGTACCACAAATCATGTTGATAGATTTATTTAACAACATCCAATCGATTTATCATAAGCCATATATCAAATAATACACATACCAAATGTGTCATGCTTCCCAAAAGCATCAAATAAAATCACATAGTAATAAGAACTTACCCAAATCCTTGTTAATACCATGAAGGTATTTCATCCATGTCTACACAAAACGATTAGGCATAAAATAACACTTAGCATATTAAAAGTTATAAGATGTGTATGTATACACACATGGCACCAAAAAGAGTTCTAAATCCCAAATAAACAAATCGGCCACACAAGTATTCTTGCCCCTATATTCGGCCAAAAATGAATATTAGAACCATGGCCTATTCGGCCAAACCAAAATAATTGAGAAAGGTTCCTTGTGAACCTAAAATCTTACCCAAAGCCTTCAACACTTAACCAACACACTCCTAAAAGAATCGGCCTCACTTCCCTACAATCATCATCAATAAGGTTTATTAGCCTTCGCTTAAACGAAACTTAAAATAATAATCCTTCAAATAAACCTTACCACCTTACCAAAACCAATTTCTAGAGAAGTCCCGATGATAACTATCTTACCTTCAATATTCGGCCAAAGATAAATCTGAAGAAAGTAGAAGATTCGGCTATATGGTTATGGAAAATGAAGAATATGTGAAAGAAAAGAGAATTGAAATGAGAGAGAATTCGGTTTAATCAACAAAAGAAAAGAGAGAGCAACAAGAAGAGAATGGTTCGCCCAAAAGAAAGAGAAAGAGAAAGTGGTTGAGCAATATTGAAAGAAAGAAAAAGAGAGAAAATGGAGTAAGAGTTTCAGCCAACTCCTAGTTATCAAAGAAGAAAAAGATGCACAAAAGTTCCCATGTTGTTTCGGTTTTCAAAAAGGACAAATGAAAAAAAAGATGGTATTTGGTTCTCACGAAATGAGGCTAAAGACCAAAAGAGAAAAATTGCACCAAAATGCACAAGACACTTTCGGCCAAAGAGAGGAATTTTGGAGAGAAAGAAAAACAAAGCAAAAAGATGTTCAAATGACAAAAATTGGCCAACTATTCCTTCCCCCAAGTTACCTATCAAAATTCGGCCACCCCCTAGCCATACATGCCGTCCACATTCATCCACTAAAGGCTTAGGAAACTTTCCAAAACATCCTCCACCCTTCATGCCTTTTGTCCCCTCATCATACCATAACTTCAAGATTCTTATCCCTACTATCAAGCTTTCCTTAATCATATATTCAACTTACCAAAAGAAATAGTCCAACCTATCATAAATAAGTTTGACCGTCCATCAAAGCAAGGATATAAAAATAAACCTTCAAATTGCTAAACATGCTACTCGAACCTCTAACCTCAAGCCAAACTCCATGCGCCATTACCAACTTGCCATGCACTCATCTTGTCACTTATTGCTACTTAAATTAACTTAAGTGCTAAGCTCATTTAATCCTCTTCTTTAAATAAGCCATACTAAGAATTATTCTACTAAACCGAGCTTACTCAAGACCCCTAATTAAGCCTTATATCATCACGAATAATATCACAGAAATTCAAATACAAGAAAAATAATTCAATCACAAATAACCCCTATTTTGGGATGTTACACAAAATTTAGAATTTCTACTCTATTCAATTCAGTCTGATTCTTAACATTTAGTACTCATAATCACAATCCAATTTATAAAATAATTATAAACTTATTTTGATCCCTAATCATGCGAACAATATAATTTTGTAAACAAGTAAATTAATCTTAAATCATAAAAATACGTACCGAATCCCCATGCTACTGATTGACTAATAATGATTTCTTGATCTTTGACTGCAGGGATAGAGCTCTAAATAGTAGCAGGAACATTCTTATTATTTTTCGAGAAAACTTAAGCTAAATGCTTTAAAGATCCGCACCAATAACATTTTTTTACCCAAAATGTAACACCCTATGCCCGACCCAATCGTCGGGTCCGTGCTATAGTGTGCCACATTTGTTGCCAAGGCAACTACAATTAATTTATATACGAATACACATCACAATTCATATAACTTACTTATGAGTTTATAGTAAAACCATTAACTAAATTCAATAAATACTAATTTTATACTCAAGTTCATATAAACATAAAGATGTACTAACAGTGACTCAACTAGATAGGTACATGCCAAACTATTCAAAAATGCCAATACACCAACATTGTTGTGTCTGGGATCTTCTCTGGATGTTAGGCTGAAATTTAGGATCTTGAATATTGTAACAGCCCGGTTTAGACCCTAGTCGGAACAGTGGTTTCGGGACCACAAATCTGAGGTCATAAAAATATTTTAATATTATTTTTGGTGCCTACAGTATGTGAATTAGCCTGTGTGAAATTTCTGTGTGAAGATTTTATTGATTGTGTGTTTAATTTGCGAAAAGGACTTAATCGCATAAAATGTAAAAGATGTGTGCTGATTGTTAAAGTGTTTATTTGTCATGGCTTTCTAAAGGAGGAGTCCTTATGTTGTTATTAAGCCATTATTAAATTAGTGGATGGTGGATGGACATTTATAACCAATTATAATGTATGTTATAATGTTTTATAATAAGGGTAAAATAGTAAAGTTTGTATTAATATGTATTAAATAAAACAAAAAGAAAGATGAAGCCATATTCTCATCTTTTCTTGCCGAAAATTTGAAGAAAAAGAAAGGAAGAAAGCTTTGATATTTTCGGCTAGGGCTTAGCTTGATTAAGGTAAGTTTTGACTTCGGTTTTTGATAATTTCTATGTTTTTGTGATCGTTGCTTAGTGTACTATCAAACCCATGCTTTAATTTTAGAAATTGATGATGATTTTGAGATATGCCATTGATGAATGCTTGAGCTTTGTGATAGATGATCATGAAATATGGAAGATATGTGAAGGATGAACATGTTTTTTCTTTGAATTTTTAGTGAAATTGAGTAATTTGGGCTGGATTGAGAAAAGTGTAAATGGAGGGACTAAAATGTGAAATAAATGAAATGTGGGGGCTTGTATTAGCATGGGAAGAATTTGACTAAGCTTGTGTGGGTAGAACTTTGGTGTATTTTGTGATTTTTTGAATTAGGGACTAAAGTGTCGAAGTGTGAAAATGTGAGGGATATTTTGCAAAATGCCCTAAAAATGTGTGTGTGGACTAAATTGAATGAATTGGTGATTGAATGAGTTGAATTTAAATGTGTATAGGCCAAGAAAGGAGAGGTTCGGATCGAGATCGAGGCAAAGACAAAGTGCTCGATTAATCGACCATTTCGATATTTTAATGTTCGAGGTAAGTTCGGATATAATATTAGTTGTTAAATTATATCTATGTGATGTGAATTGAATTGATATATACATAATTATGAGATTAGAAATGCTATGTGCGGAATTGAAATAGATGGCACTAAGTGTGCGAAATTAGAAATGAGACAGAGATGGTTAGCACTGTGTGTGCGAAAAGATAGAAGATTCGGCTTATTGATTTGGCACTGTGTGTGCGTTACCGATATAAGTTCAGTTTAATATATTGGCACTAAGTGTGCGATGACGATTATGATTCGATCATAAAACTAGCACTAAGTGTGCGAGTAAATCACAAGAATAGCAATGATTGAACGAGATGTAGTATCAGGCTATTGAGTAGCATGAATGGTGAGTAACTATGTGTTGGTCAAGGTACGTTTGAACCTATGTGGTTGATGATAGTTTTAAAGGTGAATGAATAGATATTTGAGTATATAGTTGAGATTGAGGATGTGCTTAATTGTGCATTTATCTAAGTGATTGTTCAATTATATATTGATGTGGTACTATTAAGTTGTATGTATTGTATTCCGAACTTACTAAGCTTTGAAAGCTTACTGTGTGATTTGTTTCTCTGTTTTATAGTGTCAGTAAAGCTAGCTCGGATCTGGGGATCGTCAGCATCTCTATCACACTATCGGCAATCTAATTCGGTACTTTTGAAAGATGTATATAGTTGGTATATGGCATGTATAGGCTAGTCAATGTGGCATGTTTTGAGTTGTATATAACTTGCCATGTGATATGGCTTAGTAGTTGAATGTTGTTGGTTTATACTTGATGCTATGAAAATGATGAATGTGGTATGAAATCATGAGTATGAAAATGGTATGTTTTATATTGAATTGGTTGATGAGAATGATAGATTAAATGTGAATTGTGATAAGAATTACATGATGCTCAACTTGTATACTTTAGGTTGCGAAATTTGTATTTGGATAGACTTATTTGTGTTGATTTTGAGTAAGGAAATAGATGATGTTGTTGATGGTTAAATTGATCCTTGAAAGGGTATGTATTGGTGGCATTTGAGGCATGAAATGGTAATGGTTTGATGCATATAGATGATTTAATGTGTGGGAGGCAAGTTTGGCCTTGAAAATGACCTATAATTTCCCACACGGTTGAACACACGGGCATGTGGCTCGAACGTGTTGTTTAAGTTTGCCAAGTGAAACAAGTCAGTGGCGACCACGGGCTGGACACACGGGCGTGTGACTGGCTGTGTGGTGCAAGTACGAATCCACCACTGGTGAGGCACATGGGCGTGTCTCAGGCTGTGTGGACAAGTCAGTATGTATGCCCTGTTTTGACACGGCTTGGATGCACGGGCGTGTCCATGGCCGTGTGAGGCACACGGCCTGCCTACACGGGCGTGTGACCTCTGCAGTTTTGAAAAATGTTTAAATTTCTGAGAATTTTCGTATGTATTCGGTTTGGTCCCGACCTCTTTCTAACACGTGTTTAAGGTAACGTAGACCTCGATAAGGGACTATATGTTCGTATTTGCATATGATTGATTGGTGATTGACTTTTTGTTGATTAAATGGATGTGAAATGTTTCGAATGTTCAGTAATGCCTCTTAACCCTATTTCGGCGACGGTTTCGGGTTAGGGGTGTTACAAATATAATGTAACCTGGGCATGGAAACCAAATCATATGCTGAGTAATCAACTCAATTATATTTCTACAAATTTATTATCAACAAGAATAAGTTAATGAAAATACTCAATACTTACACCTATGCAAAACATCATAGTAAATACATCATTTATTCTGCTTAAGTCCATTTAAATAAGTTTCATAACTAGTTCAAGAGTATAACATGTTAGCATATTATATTCCAAATCAAGTTGATTAATTCGTCTCAATATCATACCAACCATCCAGATCATAACCTGCTATGTATAATCTTTCACAATTGCAGTTCATGTTAAATCTCATTATCAAATTTTATATTCTAACACTGTCCAATTCAATATATCATGCTATTATTACATATATGTAAACCAATTCCATATCAACTACTTCAAGAGAATTCAATTCTTTATTAGCATTTGACTGCAACAATAAATAATATAAGTACCATAAAATACATAATTTAATAAACATCAAACCAAGAATTTACTCACCGTAAACTTCGAGCTATTCATATCGTAAGCGTTTACTAAGTTCTCATGGACCTATTATCGATTTTGTATCAATTCAACCCCTGTATTCATATACACATTTTTCATATCCAAATAGCCATTCATATACATTTAAACCTTGTAATTTCACTTTATATACATATTAATTTCATAATCAAACATACTATCCACTAATTTTCATCCAACTAATCCAATATACCTCAATATGGTACACAAATCATGCCAATTCAATTTATGTAAATATAACTTATATAATATAACATTCAACCATTTATAATCCATTCTGTTCTATAGTATTTACTTCATACCATTAGTCAATTGCTACTTAGTTAACATCTACTTCACATATAGGTAATTCATAGCATCAAACATTACTGTTTGATACCACATATCTATTCATATCTATCATATAGTTCATATTTATCGATTTAATCCTTTTGATACCAAAAACATTATATAAACAATAATTCAGCTATAAAGCAAAAAAAATATAATAAAAACATATCATTAATTAATAAAGTAAGTCCCATATGAACTTAACTGACAACAATAGTGATACAGAAAATGCTGAGGACTAATCTGCAAAAAAAGACATTTCCTCGTCTACCCCTCGATTATCTCAAATCTTGTTACATTTTTTCCAATTTGGGTCTCAATAGGGACAAAGCTAAAGAAAACATTTATTAATGGTAAAGGCTAAAATTGAACAAAAGCATAGAACATACACTTAATTTGCTTGAGAATAAGCTCCTCGAGTGTGTTGGAGAGCCTAATTTAATGTATCAAATTACGACAGATCAAACTCCCTCACACTTAAGTCTTTGCTCTTCCTCAAGCAAACACCTAAAACAAAAATACATGTGACCGCGTTCGCACTTGTACAAGCGTACAAGTCAGTTGTAGTATTTATAGTGTTACAATGGAACACCGAAGGATTCCAAGGATTGAACCTAAAAGAAATGATGATTGAGTGATAATAGTACATACTATAGAGTCTAAGCGGCTACTGATATGATTTTATAGTATGGAAAATCATAACAAGAAAATTTTTGCAATAAAATTAAATATGCTAATCTATAGACTAAATTGCAAAGAGTACAAAAATCAGAAACTAACCAAATAAATGAGTAATGGTGGTTGGTTGATTTCGATGTGGTTCACCGATCCTCGAACGAGGGACTTAAATCTCTTAAATTACTAAGTAACTCCATCTTATCTTTCGATCTCAATTTTACCGACTTAGACGAATGAATCTGATTTATCTCTCGATCTCACCGATTAATCCGGGACTAATGAATGGGTGCGCAACAAGATTACCTCTCGGTCTCACTTGCCTAGATATCCCCTTAGGGGCGCCACTTCCTAACATTTTAGGTCTATTCGATTGACTCATTTGTCCAAAAATTAGCTTACCCATATCTCCATCAACCAAACCCCTTTTTAGGTTTAGCTACTCATGCTGAAAATAATGAGAATGAACATCGAAATGAAAAGCAAAGAAGCCATTAGAGTAAAGCTTATGAAAAATATAAAAGTTTGGATTTTTATGCAAGAAAACTTAAAGAGCTTGACAAGAAGATCTAAAGCTATAAACAAAAAAGGAACAAACTTTAGCTGATTGAAAGTAAAAGAAACCGAAATATATTAAACTAAAGCTAGAAATATCTTACAACCAAGGTACAAGGGTTGAAAGTGTAAATAAACCTAAGCTACAGTGGTAATTAACTTAACTACCATTAAGAACATCAAGAATAAGAAGTAAATGAAGGAAAAATAAACTCTAAAACTAATAAGGAAGAAGAGAAAATGAAAACCCTAGAAAAGTTACAGAAAAACTAAGAGAAAAACTAGAAGAAACTAAGGCTAAAACTAAGCTTATGTGTGTCTCTCTCATCATCAGAAAATTTTGGCTATTTTAGGCTAAATTTTGATGAATTTTTATTGCTAAAATTTCCCCTACACGAGCCTTGGGTGATTGGTGGATCGGGTGGACAAAGACTACCTTTTTTGTCAACTTTTTACCCCATCATGATTTTAGTGTCGCGATAGCCAAAAGATGATATCGCGACACCTCAGGCAATTTTGAGCCTTGGGGTCTTCTTTGAAAGATGGATATTACGATACCATAGAAGGGTGGTCTCCGATCTTCCATACTATTGGAGATATCGTGATTCCAAGATGTGTATATCGTGATACCCTTTCCTTTGGTGCGATTTTTACTCGTTTTCATCCTCCAACACATCCCTACACCAATCAACCACATGTTAGGCCCCCCAATAGCACTATTGGCCAAATTGGGTCACAAATCAGTAAAAATGATACATTTTCACTTATTAACTTATAATCTAAAAATTATGAAAAATTATGCAAAAGATGCTACTTTGTTCGAGAATAAGCTCCTAAAGTGTATCGAGAAAGCTTACTTTTCCATATCCAATTATGGGAGATAAAACTCCCCCACACTTAACTCTTTGCTTATCCTCAAGAAAACACACAAAACATGCAAAAGAAAAGAGGAATCTTGGACTAAATCAGGCAATTAAGTCACATAACGGTAAAACATTAAACTCATACGAGAACTACCTCACGTGCAACTTAAGAGTGATATCTAGCTAACTTGTGTATTCCTAATGCAAACATAATTAGTTCACTAAGTTAAAATGTCAATAGAGGTAAAGACAATGGAAATGAACATATGTACAAGTGTTATCCATCAAAATAAATTATACGGACCGCTCATAAATATTTAAAAAGAATTGGTCATATTCGTTCAAACAAATGCAAGCTATTTACAAATTATTGTGTTGGTGACGTATTCGTGTTCCAAAGGTCTTCTACACTTGTAGTGTTTTTAGGCTTATGACGGTTTGGAATTCAAACAATAGATACTCAAAATAGGTTCAAGCACTAGAAACATCTAAGCACATGACATTGTTCCTTACTCGTCCCCAATTTATTTACAAGCTCACCTCTTTATTTCTCCTTCTCTCGTGTACCTTATTTCTCCAAAATGTTAGAAGGTATTACGCGATATTAGTACGCACAAAATTAATAAATGTGAATCGAAATATTTTCATTTTCAAGCTCAACTTTGATTTCTCTGAAGAAGAGGAAGTTGAGGAAATCTCTGGATGGGGTAGAGATCGTGAGGGTTGAGTCTAGAAAGTAGATAATTTGGTGAACCGATAAGCATCTTGATCTTTCTGTATTCATGGATTTGAGAAAGAGAAGTAAGGATTTATGATACTGGATTCTGGTTTTTAAATTTAAATACCTTTTGTTTAATTGGTATATGGGTTGTTGTGCTTAGCTGTCAGGATGAAGGAGGATCTGACATTTGGAAAAGCTAAGTTGGAAAGGGCAAATGATAACTGGTGAGTTTCTATACTCCGTCTCTGGGTGTTGCTGGTTGTTGTGTTGTTTGCATGTTCTACTTATATGTCTGCTCCAAGTTCTATGGTTGTACATGATTATGATAAAAGAGAAAGTTATGCATGCATAACGCTGTGTAAATACATGAATGTTTGCAAGTAAGATCTTTGATATGTATAATAGAACTATGTATCGATGAATTGATATGTGGCGCACTCCATGTTATAATAGTGTGCATAATATTATGCGTGAAATGTATGCTTATAAAATGCAGAGTATGGAGGAAGTTACTTTGGCGGGTTAGGTGAGGATAGTAAAATGGGCATAATGGAGGAATGGACGAACTGAAAGGGTAATTTGAGTAGGATTGGTTGGAGATTATCTACATGATCTACGGAGTGACACCATGAAAATGGTCTACAGGCTCTATGGAGCGACACCTTAAAAGAGGTTTACTGACTCATAGTAGTCGAAAGTCTATGGCGAGCAATTTCATGATCTAGTTGTGGATAGGTACGCCTTATGGAGAATTGAAACCTGCCAGTATAGTAAGCGGGGAAGTCCGTCGGAGCTTATAACTGGAAACCACTGTATGATTCGCTTGGAAAAAGTCTGACATAACAGATATGGCATGTATGGGAACGTAGGCAAGTGTGCTGATAAGAGGTCCGCCATGATGTAGAGGAAGAAGGAACATGTGGAAGCACCTTTTGCGTGGGTATATGTGGAAGAAGATGGTTTTCTATAAAAAAGTATTTGTAATTAGATATGTGCCATTAATAATCCACCAGAGGTAATGGACAAACAATATTATAATGGGAAACTATCTAGTTCAGAGTGTAAGCTAGGATAACTATGATTACGTCTGAATGCAAGCCTTTTTCTTCAAGTTAAGTACAGGTGGATTCGCCAATCAAGCGGAATAGGTTTGAGGTAAATCTATGAAAGAGTAAAACGACGTTATAGGTTCAAGTAAAGGAGAGAGGCGTTCACCTTAGTGTAAGAATGAGGTTATTGAAGAAAGAGTATTACTTTGAGTTTGCATATGAAACTAGTCATGAGAAAAATTTTCGAGGAAGAAATTTTCTTTAAGGGTAGGAGAGTTGTCACACCCGATTTTCATTAAGGTCCAAAAATTTAGGGAGATTTGGGAGTAAATTGAAAGAGAGAGTAAAATCAGTGGACTCTACTGAAAAATATGGAAATTTTAGTGGTTGAAGGGTAATTAGTTAAGTTTCAATTCTGGTTCAGTTAAGTTGGAATTGGTTGGTTTCTTTTTGGGAGACAAAATGATTAGTGATGGATGGTTAATCGAGGCTTTGGTAGCTATGTCTGAAAGAGGTCACTTATATGTATGAGGAGGATTATTCTGCAAAGTAGAATTCTTTTCATTTTTTTTTATTTTCTTCTCTGCTGCATCATCCTCTTTAGTCGCTTTAAAGAAAAGGATGTTGAGGAAAGTTTTTCCTGGGGTAGAGATTGTGAGGGTTGAGTCTAGAAACTAGAGAATCTGATGAAGCGATAAGTTTCTTGATCTTTGTGTATTCGTGGATTTAAGAAAGAAAAGTAAGGATTTATGAAATCTTTGAGAAAGCCTCTGTATGATACTAGATTCTGGGTTTTTAAATTTAAATACCTTCTGTTTAATTGGTATATGGGTTGTTATGCTTAGCTGCCAGGACGAGGGAGGCTCTAGCATTTGGTAAAGCTAAGCTGGCAAGGACGAAGGATAGCAGATGAGTTTCTGTACACCATCTCTAGGTATTGCTGGTTGTTATGTTGTTTGCATGTTTTGCATATATGCCTACTCTGAGCTATATGGTTGTACATGATTACGGTGAATGAGAATGTTATGCACAAGACTATGTAAATACATGAATGTCTGCAAGTATGATCTTTGATCTGTATAAAGAATTATGTATCGATGAATTGATATGTTGCATACTCCATGTTATAATAGTGTGCGTAATATTATGCATGAAATGTGTGCTTATAAAATGCGGAGTACAGAGGGAGTTACTTTGGCGAGTTAGTTGAAGATAGGAAAATGGGCATAATGGAGGAATGGATGGATTGAAAGGGGAATATGAGGAGGATTGGTTGGAGATTATCTATAGGCTTTACGGAGTGACACCATGAAAATTGTTAACTATAGGCTCCATGGAAATGGTTTATAGGCGTTACGGTGTGACACAATGAAAATGGTCTACAAGCTCTATGGAGTGACACCTTGAAAGAGGTTTACCGACTCTTAGGAGTCAAAACTCCATGGTGAGCCATGACATGATCCAATGGTGGACTTGGTACGCCTTATGTCGAATTGAAGTCCGCTAGTACAGTAAGCTGGGAAGTCCGTTGGGTCATACAAGTGGAAACCATTGTATGAGTCGCGTGGCGAAAGTCTAACATAACAATTATGGCACGCATAGGAACGCAGGCAAGTGTGCTAATAAGAGGCCCCGCCAAGATGCGGAGGAAAAAGGAACATGTGAACGTGCCTTTACGTGAGTATATATGGAAGAAGAGGACAAGCCAACACGAGTTATGAGAAAGCGAGATGGTTTTATAAACATTAATTCTAGATATTTGTTGGCAAAGAGTTTGTTATAAAAAAGAAGTCTGCCAAGGACTATCTTAAGTGGAATGTCTACAAAGGGTTATATTAGGTGGAATGTCTACCAAGGATTTACAAAGGAAGACGATGTCCATTTAGATTATCTAGTGATGAAAAGCCTTCTCAGGACTATCTTATAATGGAAAGTCTGCCACTCATGATTTAGCGAGGAGATATTCCACTGGGGGATTATCTAGTGGGAAGTCCATTAGGACTATCGGATTAAGGAAATATCTGTTCGGGCGATCATGAAGAGGGGTAATCTGGTTGGGATTACCTTACAGGTTAAATTTTGTAAGGAAATAGTGGTGCTTAAATATTCGTCGAATCTTATATTTAGTGACCATATACGAAGAATAAAAATAAATGTGTTTCCTTCTAAAAAACTAGTATATGCACAAGCTAAGTTATAAGGAAGCAGATGTCAGGGTAATACAATAAGTAAAATAGGGTTTTGACACGGAATGAAGGGACCAAGGTAATAAACAATCATTTTGGCAAAATATTAGTAAGTCTACCAAAATTAGTCGAAGATTTATTCACCTATTTACGTGGCTATCTTTGGCTGAGTCAAACTTTTCAAACTTGTTTCCCCCTAAGGACCTAAACTTAAAGAAGAGTTGGAGAGTAGATTTTATAGAAATAAAAATTTGTGGAATCTAACGAGATATTCAAAAACATTAGTGGTCGATTAGGGAATAGTCAAGTAGATGAAGGAAGCTATGTATATTGCAATTGTCGTGTGATTTGGTGTCTGGAAGTAGAGAAATTTGGAACTGGTAAGTTTCCTCACCCCTCTGAACTTGTGGATTGAAGAAAAGAAGTAGATTAAGAGCCCTCAAAACATCTGTATGATTATGGATTCTAAGTTTTAAGGTTCAAATACCTTTAAGATAACTGAGAAATGGTTGTTATGTGTAGTCGCCAAGACGAAGGAGGCTCTGGCGTTTGGACAAGCTAAGCTGTTAAGAGTAAGGAAGCAAGGTGAGTTTCTATACTCCTATGAGATGTTGTGTGTTTGGCATGAGTATGTGTTAATTTCAGATGCATGTTCAGTGACTAACTCAAGATTTAGGTAAATCACACCATGAACTCACAAGTGAATAAATTCACAAACGGATTAAAAATTAATTCATCTTAGGTCCAATCCAATGTATCATTCTTCCAATGAATACATCTATATATCTACTCGTTTAGTCAACTGCTCTAATAGCCAAGACTAGCCATCTCCCCAATTGGAATTGTAGACGACATAGTAATCATTCTAAGTATTTGAATCAAATCAAATGCTCACTTTGATTCTTTTACGAAATTACGGACTTGTTTAGATTATATATTGAAGTAACTTGTCTTTCTTGCAATGTAAACATTCTTACAGTATCACTTATCATCAGTTTGAACTTAGACAATCAATGAGCTAATATTTGCTTGTCATAGTTTTGCTATGCATGCAAAACATGAAAGTCAAAAATACAAAAGATATAATAGTGAAATGTGAAATTAAATTTATTTTTTATTCACTGTTCAAATACATAGAAAATATTTACATATTTACAACAACATGTACACATTTCCCAAAAATCTCCCACTTGCCCTAGTGAAGTAAATATGTCATTTTTCGTATTCTCATATCCTCGACGTTTTTGTTAAAACTGCTAGTTACAAGATTTTTAGCAAATGGATCCATAAGGTTATCTTCAGAAGCAACTTTCGCCACATCTACTATTCTTATGGTGAAATAGATATTTGGATGTATGTAAAGAATAACATACAAAAGGCTTCCAACTACCGAAGCATATGGAACCTTACTCATATGCTCTCTTTCTTCCACTGTCTTAGGACAGTCATCCAAAGAAAGATGAAAACCCGATGCAGTCGGCTAAGCGTCTGGTTTTGTATCGGTTATTGCAAATCGTTCTAGTACCTTATCAATGTATGAAGCTTGTGATTGAGCTATTGTTTTATTCTTTCGATCCCTAAGGATTCAAATTCCAAGAATATAACTAGCTTCACTCAAGTCCTTCATGCTAAACTGTTGAGATAACCACAATTTAACCAATGATAATTCTTCTACATCATTTCTAATAAGTAGAATATCATCGACATACAAAACGAAGAAAACCAAATTTTTGTCCTTTATACGCTTATAAACACAATGTTCATTAGTGTTATGCTCAAACCCAAAAGTCTTGATCATTTGATCAAATCTTGTATTCCATGAGCGGGATGCCTGCTTAAGTCCATAAATGGATCTTAGCAGTTTGGAAACTTTGTGCTCCTTTCCTTTGGAAAAATTGCCAGTGGGTTGAGCCACGTAAATGGTCTCATCAAGATAGCCATTCAAGAATGCTTTCTTCACATCCATTTTCCAAATCTCGTAATTGAGAGCAGGGACAATGGATAAGAGTATGTAGATAGACTTGAGCAGGGCTACAGGAAAGAAGATCTCATCGTAATTGATGCTTTCTTTTTGTGTGTAGCCTTTCCTTACAAGTCTAGCATTATGTGTTTCCACTTTTCCTTCCGCATTTCTCTTCTTCTTGTAGATCCACTTACACCGTATAGGTTTAATCCCAACTGGTAAGCCTACAAATTCCCACACCATATTGGATTCCATAGAATCCATCTCGGCATCCATGACCTATTTCTAAAGCATTAAATGAACGCCCAACATAGCCTCCTTATAAGTGAATAAATCATCATCCTCACGATTGACTTTCGTATTATAAATACTACCATCATAGATGAATAAGTTCGGTTTCTTAGAAAATTTCGCACTATGACAGATTGCCCTATGTTGTTGATTGTTTGCAGGTATTTTTACAACTTTCTCGAGAAAGTAAGATTCACATTGTGGAAGACTAAATTCCTTAAGCATACTTAATGGACCATCTTTCACAAGTTTAGTGATTCTTTCTTGGTTAATATGACCAAGGCTTAAGGATCATAGGTACCCTTATTAGAGTGAGAAGTTTTAAGCTTCTTATTTACCATTTCAGTTTGAAGCATTGAATACTTTTTTGGTTTGATAAAATAGAAATTGTTTTCCATCTATTACAGATCAAATAATGATTTATGTGAATAGCAATCGCTTTATTGAATGTCATGGAATAATCGTCATTAAATAAACATGCTAAAGAAATTAAATTCCTCTTAAAATGAGGTACATAAAACACATCCTTTAAAACAATATTCCTAAAATTATCAAAATGTAAAATAACTCCTCCTACTGCTTCGGCTGAAACATAGCTCCCATCTCCGATTCGTAATGAGAGACTCCTATCACGCAGACTTTTCATTTCGTTAAACCTCTGTAAAGAAACACATACATTATTAGTGGCTCTAGAATCAATAACCTAGTTGTCAATTGATTCTTCCACTAAGCAAGCTTCAACCACAAAGAGCTCCATTCATTTTCTGTTTTTGGTAAGATAATCCAGATACTTTTTGCAATTTGATCTGAAGTGCCCTTTCATGTTGTAGAAAAACATTTGATCTTTTTAGGATCCTTTGAATTCTTAGTCTTTTTCCTATACACACGAGGTGGAACCAAAATCTTATTCAGCTTATTCTTTCCCTTAGCTTTCTGCATCCCCTTAGAGGATAATGAGCTCACAGTTAAGTTTGCCTCAAGTTTCTCCTAAACTAGCTTACCACCATTCAAAATCAACTCATAGGATTGTAATTTCTTCATGAGTTGAGTCAAGGCAAGTGTCTTGTTCCTCTAGTTGTAAACATCCCTAAAGCCAGTGAACTCCTTGGTGAAGGATTTAAACATTATTTCAATTTGAGTGTTCACGTCCAGTTCAGCCTCATTATCCTCCCCTTCTACAAAGAATCCCATAAGCTTAAGCATATGTTCTTTGATTGGAGTGTCAGGTTTCTGTTGAGAGTTCATCAAATTTGTAATAGTGGATTGTGAGCCAATACGACTTGGCCTTCGAGCAAATCCTCCAAAATTTTCATGATCTCTTTAGCAGTATGAATAAATGAAATGGAGGAGAAAATTTCTGAAAAAATTAAAGAAACCATTATTGATGAGAAGTTATTTCAGGTAGACATACATCAGGTAGGGGATAGAAATAACAAGGCACCATGGTATGCAGATTATTTGAATTACATTTTCAAAGCATTTTTTTTCCAATAAATGCATCTTGGCTGCAAAATAAGAGAATAATGCATGAATCAAAAAAATTATATTTGGGAAGATCCGTATGTGTTTCAACAATGCACAGATCAATAGTACAAAGATGTGTGGCTGAAGAAGAAATAAACAACATATTACAAGGATGTCATACTTCACCATGTGGTGGACATTTCGAAGGAAAAATAACTGCTCAGAAGATATTGCAATCGGGATTTTATTGGCCAACAATGAATAGAGATGCTTATGAATTTGTATAGGGATGCGATAGATGTCAAAGGACTGGAAGTATATCAAAAAAAGATGAAATGGCACAAACGAGGATCCTTGAAGTGGAGGTATTTAAAGTTCTGGGGATTGATATTACGAGAACCTTCCCAAGTTCTTTTGGAAATCAGTATATCTTGTTAGTTGTTGACTACGTTTCCAAATGGGTTGAAGCGACAACACTACCTACAAATGATACAAAATCAGTTGTCAAATTCTTAAGAAAAAAACATCTTTGCTAGATTTGGAAAACCCTGTGCTTTGGTATGTGACGAGGGATATCACTTTTGTAACAAGCAGTTTGAAACAACCTTAGCCAAATATAGCGTGAGACACGGAATAACCACAACATACCATCCGATGGGCTAATGTGCAAGCAGAGGTGACTAACCTGGAGATTAAACAAATATTAGAAAAAATGGTCAACCCAAATAGGAAAGATTGGGCATCGAGATTAAATGACGCACTATGGGCTTATAGAACAACATACAAAACCCCTTTAGGCATGTCTTCTTACAAACTAGTTTCCAGAAAAAACTATCATCTACCAATTAAGCTGGAGAAGAAGGCATATTGGGAAATAAAGAATTGAATTTAGGCCCTGAATTGGCCAAGAAAGAAAGATTATTTCAGTTGCAAGAATTGAAAGAATTTCACTTTATGGCCTATGAAAATGCAAAACTATATAAAGAGAGAAGCAAACTTCGGCATGATGCTAGAATAAGAAAACGAGAGTTCTTACTAGGACAAAAGGTACTCTTGTTCAATTCATGATTGAAATTATTTCCTGGAAAATTAAAATCAAGATGGATAGGACCATACACTATAAACCAAATGACACCTCACGAGGCAATATAACTTATCTAAAATAGAGGGAAAACTTTTCTCTTTAATGGTTAGAGAGTAAAACATTATTTTAGAGTGACGACTAAAGAAGTAATCAAAAAACAAGTGTGACAATGCAAGGTGATATGGGGTCAATTTGAAGGAGGAGAAACTATGGAAAGTGAAAGGGAGACAAATGAAGAAAGTGTGTAACACCCCTTACCCGTATTCATCGCCGGAACCGGGTACGAGGCATTACTGAACATAACTCACTTGAACGTACAACTTTGAACTAAAAAAATTCATTCCAAATTAAAACTTTCCAATTCATATACATAACACCCTTATTATTGGCCTACGAGGCCTTAAACATGCAAATAGAGAATCTCGAAATGGGACACGCCCGTGTGGGCAGGTCGTGTGGTCACACACGCCCATGTCCCTAGCCCGTGTGGGATTTATTTTTCATTTTGAACCTATAGGGGTTTTCACACGGCCGGACACATGCCCGTGTCAATGGCCCGTGTCCCTCACACGGCCTAGACACGCTCGTGTCCTTACCCGTGTGTGAAAACCTTGGCATTCTGTTTATGACGTCAGCAACCTCAGAAGGGGCACATGGCCTAGGCACACGCCCGTGTGTCTATCCCGTGGTCGACACTGACTTGAAACACTAGCATGCAGGGGACACACGGCCTGGTAACACGCACATGAGACTGACCGTGTGTCACACACGGCCTAGACACACGCCCGTGTGCCTACCCGTGTGGACAAGAACAAGGCTATTTGCCAAGCTCTTTTATCACCTTAATTCACATAACATAAAATCCAATTTAACAATTTACCAAGCAACCCAATCAAGCATCTAACACATTCATGAATAACCTCTTCTTTTCATAAATTAGTACTAATAAGCCATCAACTATGGCAATATACAAAAGAGTTCATCTTTAAAAGAGCCAACACACTTGGCCAAAACAACAAAACTTTTCATTAAGCCTAGCCCCTTCACATGCCATACTCAAAATGCTAAGTCTAAATATACCGAGATGAGTCGATAGTGTGGGTGATCTCCCGATTATCTTCGAATCCCGAACTAGCTCTTTGACATTATAAAACAATGGAAAAGAAAGGGAGAAAGCTTTAAGCTTAGTAAGTTTACATGTAAACAATAAGCATCATAACATATGTTAAACAATCAATAACATCATATACTAAGCAAGAACAATTCAAAATTCCACAATCATGCTTACTCATTTCATTTCTTACCACAATCCAACCACATAACAATTATATTGCTCACATTCACTTGTACACATTACCTGCACTCAACACCACAAGGCAACATGAAACATTAACTTATACAAATTCTCGATGAACCTCTCGGAATAATACTAAGTACCCGGTGGTTTCGCACACAGCCCACCATTAATCAATAATAGGGTGGCATCGCACTTAGCCCACCAAGAAAAATATTTATGGTGGTTTCGCACATAGCCCATCAAATGATAGTATAAACAATGGTTTCGCACTCAGCCCATCGTGAATAAGTAATAAGGTGGTATCGCACACAGCCCACCAAAAGAATAATTACAGATATTTTCTGTACTTACATATCTATTCCGAGGTTCATACGGAAATTACTCACTATCTATCAATTTCCATCATAAATGATCTCATTCATACAATGCACCAATAAGTAGCAACATATATATTAAAGGCGTATCGTTTACACATAAACTTACCTTGGTACAAAATGTATAAGTCGACGACTTAATCTGTAACCTTGCCCTTTCCCCGGTCAAGGTTGTTTCCGCGCTCTTCTTGATCTATAATAATGAAATTCACTCATTTAATCACTTTATAATGCATGATACACCAAAATTTCTACTTAGGCAAAAATGACCATTTTGCCCTTATACTTTGGCAAAATTATGATTTTGCCCCTAGGCTCGTAAATCATTTTTCATCACATTTTCTCATTAAGCAAGCCTAGTTGAACATTTATTCCTCTTACAACAACTCACAAAATCAATTATTTCATGCATTTATTACACAATTACTACCTTTACAAATAAGTCCTATTTAAGTGTTTTCATGATAACACCCTTCACAAAAGTTGTTTCTTAACTCACTAACATTCATTTTCTTCTATAAAAACTCAGCAAACAACATGAAAACTCTCATGGAAAGTCCCCAAACTTTCAATCATTTAGCAAAATAGTCCCCTCATTAGCTAGATTAAGCTTTGAGGGTTCTAAATGTACAAAAATTATCAAGAAAGACCTTTAAAATCACTTACTTGCAAGAGTTTTGCTTGGATGATAATTTGAACTCCAAAAACCATTATTTCCTCTTCAATTTTTGGTGGTAGAAGAAGAATGAATAGTAAAAGATGATATCTTTCCCCTTTGTCTTATTTTATTCATTTTTTATCACCTAATTCCACCAAATTTGACCAAAATTTAATGCTCTTGTCTCCCTAGGCTATATGGCCGGCCAACACATGCTTAATGGCCTAATTGCACTTTAAGGACCTCCAATTTAATATTCTATGGCTATTAGACACCTCTACCTTGCAAAATAGAACTTTCACACTTTATGCGATTTAGTCCTTTTTCACAATTAGGCTTGCAATTGCTACAATTAATGCACCAAAATTTTCATACATCCATATAATTATGCCATAATACATAAAATAATGTCAAAATAATTTTTTTCAACCTCGGATTAGTGGTCCCAAAACCACTGTTCCGACTAGCCCCAAAATCGGGCTATTACAACTCTCCACCCTTTAGAGATTTTCGTCCTCGAAAATCTTACCGGTAAAGAGGTTTGGGTAATGTTCCCTCATGACTTCCTCTGGTTCCCACATAGCCTCTTCCACACTGTGTTTTGCCATAACACTTTCACTCAGGCTATGCTTTTATTCCTAAACTGTTTAACCTCTCGAGCCATTATCTTAATCGGTTCCACTTCATAAGTCAAGTCTGATCGTATCTCAATTTCTGTTGGAGGGATTACATGCGAAGGATCAGAACGATATCGCCACAACATCGACACATGAAACACGTTGTGTATTCTCTCTAACTCTGTCGGCAAATCCAATCGGTATGCTATAGGCCCAATCCTCTCAATAACTCCTATGAATCGTGGACTCAATTTGCCCTTTCGACCGAATCTCAATATTTTCTTCCACGGAGATACTTTTAGGAATACTTTGTCACCCACTTGAAACTCGATTTCTTTTCTTTTTAAATTCGCGTATGACTTTTGTCGATCTGAAGCAGCTTTCAGACTATCTCGGATTACTTTCACTTTCTCCTCAGTCTCTTAACTAGGCCGACCTCGTGAATTTGCTTCTCACTAAGCTCAGTCCAATACAAGGGAGTCCGACACTTGCGACCATACAAAGCTTCGTACAGTGCCATTCGTATACTCGACTGATAACTGTTGTTATAGGCAAACTCAACTAAAGGTAGATATTTTTCCCAACTACCTTCGAATTCTAACACACAGCATCGGAGCATATCCTCAAGGACTTGAATCACTCTTTCGAATTGGCCATCAGTTTAAGGATGGAAAGCAGTACTAAAATTCCACTTTGTACCCAAGGCTTTTTGCAAATTCTTCCAAAACCTCGAAGTAAACCTCGAATCTCTATCCGAGATAATAGATATAGGCACCCCATGCAATCTCACCACCTCAGCAATATACGACTCGGCCAACTTATCAAGTGAGTAATCCACACGTATCGATATAAAGTGAGCTGACTTTGTTAATCTATCAACAATAACCCATACAACATCTTTCTTTCTCGGAGTCATAGGTAAACCCACTACAAAATCCATTGTGATTCGATCCCACTTCCACTCTAGAACCATTACCAGCTGAAGCAATCCTGAGGGCACTTGGTGCTCGGCTTTCACTTGTTGACAAACTAAACATTTCGTAACATATTCAGAGATGTCTCTTTTCATACCCGACCACCAATACAATTTCTTCAAATAATTGTACATTTTTGTACTGCCTGAATGTACTGACAAACAACCACTGTGTGCTTCATGTAAAATTTTCCGGATTAACTCATCATCCTTTGGTACACAAATTCTATCATGAAACATCAAGCAATCCTCGGAACTAACTCGAAATTCAAAGTTATTCCCCGATTCGCACTGAGCTCTCTTAACTTGCATCTCATTATCATTCTTTTGAGCTTCACATATCTGCTGAATAAATAATGGTCTAGCCCTCAACTCGGCCAATATAGCACCGTCATCAGACAACGCTAAGCTCGTACTCATAGCTCTCAAAGCATACAGGGATTTTCTGCTCAAGGCATCCGCAACCACATTCGCTTTCCCCGGATGGTAAACGATTATTAACTCTTAATCATTTAATAATTCAAGCCACCGCCGTTGTCGCAAATTCAAATCCTTTTGGTCCATTAAGTACTTCAAACTCTTGTGATCGGTGAAGATTCGACACTTCTCACCATATTAGCTGTCTCGAGGCATAATGTAACACCCCTAACCCGTATCCGTCGCCGGATTAGGGTTGAGAGGCATTACCGGAAAATTGAAAACTTTTACGGACATTTCATTATACAAATCATCAAACACAATCAAGGTGTCCCTTATATTGGTCAACGAGACATTAAACATGCTTTAGAATAGGACCGGGACTAAACCGAACACATAGAAAAATTCTTGGAAATTTAAATGTTTTTCAAATCTGCAGAGGTCACACGCCCGTGCAGTCAGGCCGTGTGTCTCACACGGCTACCAGACTTGCCCAGGTGTCCAGGCCGTGTCAAAACAGGGCATACATACTGACTTGTCCACACGGCCACCAGACACACCCGTGTACCATGGCCGTGTGAAATTAAGCTAGCTACTGACTTGGTCACACGGCCACCAGGCACGCCCGTGTGCTACGGCAGTGTAACCTGCCCAGGCACACTTCGAAGTGGCCCTTGAGCCACACGGCAGAGACACACACCCGTGTCCCTTGAACGTGTATGCAAAATAGGCCATTGGCAAGGCCAAAATGCCACTCACACTTGGGTTATACCTACAATCTCAAACAAGCATTATTCCATGCACAATTAGCAACCCAAAATCATGTCAAACGTACAACATATCATCTCATTCAATATCATTTCTATTCATACCAACTTGTATACTAAATTGCACAACCAATTCACATATAAAACTAATCATGCTTCATCCTTAATTTGCCACATTCATAGAACCATCTCATTGTTCAAACATATATACTCATATTGCATCCTTATGCTTACCATAACATTGACCATTTCATAGGCATAAGATTATACCAAAACAAAACTCATATAGCATAGCATCACATACAAAACAAAATCACTTATTTAGCCACATCACATGGCTACATATTTACATGTCTCAAACATACTCCAAAACAACTAGCCTATACATGCCATATTTAGCTATTTACACATTCAAAAGTACCAAAGTTGAGTTTGATAGTGTGGTGATGATCCTCGACGGTCCCCGAGCCTCTCGTAGCTTTAACGATCTATAAAACAGAAAAAAAAACACACACAAAGTAATCTTTCAAAAGCTTAGTAAGCCTTATACAAATAAACTTAGCATAAAATGCACGTAACCATATTGATATATTGACATTAATGTTTCTCAATACATATTCATCACATATTCTTTGGTTCATTTACTTAGCCATAGCTTGCCACATTCTTCAACTCAAATATCACATATACACATAGCTCATCCAAGCATATATTCACATATTATCTCACCATTTTCTACACATATTCACCTTAGTAAGTTCATATAGACACTTACCTTTCATACACACAAAGTGTACTTTTCAAAGGTACCTAAAACGGATATACAACTCACATAGTCGTTCATTTCTCAGACTTGCCCATTGAACCATTCGGAATCTAATAGGATACTCAGAGTGCTCAGAATAATCATACAATGCCAACGTCCCAAATGAGGTCTTACATGTACTCAAATATCGATGCCACTGTCCCAGACAAGGTCTTACACGAATCAAATATGATGCTAATTTCCCAGACATGGTCTTACACGTAAATCTCAAATCGTTGCCAACGTCCCGGACGTGGTCTTACACGAAATCTCGAATCAATACCAACGTCCCAGATGTGGTCTTACATGATATCACATATCGGACACCTATGTCATGACATATGCTATCCTATCTATTCCTAGGTTCATACGGGACTTCTCAGACTTTAACAACTTGTCGATATATACATAAGCTCGGATTTCCCACATATTCCATATTAATGGATATTCATAGCAATTCAAATCTCATATATATGTTAATAATTCAATTCAAATACATTTATTTGTATATCGACTTACCTCGGATTCGATTAATGGAAACGGACACGACTACTCGATTACTTTCTATTTCCCGCGATCTAAGTCTGTTTTCTTCGGTTCTTGATCTATACATATTCAAATTTAACCCTTTTATTCATCAACTCATTCAATTCAATCCAAAACACATATTTAGGGTAATTTACAAATTAGCCCTCACATTTTCACATTTAGACAATTTAGTCCTTATTTCACAAAATCACAAAATACACATAATTTAAAGTTACCCATGCCTAGCCGAATTCTCATGTAGCTCATACATGTCCTTACATTTCATTTATTTCACAATTTAGTCCCTCAAATAATCATTTTCTCAATTACACCCGAATTACTCAATTTCACTAAAAATTCAAAGACAAAATATGTTCATCCTTTACATAAGTTTCATATTTCATCATCAAAAATCCAAAAACTCATGTGTTCATCAAAGGCTCATTTCAAAAACATCATCAATTCTCAAAATTAAGACATGGGTTTTGTAGAGTACGAAGCAACGATTACGAAAACATAGAAATTATCAAAAACCGATTAAAAACATACCTTGAATTTGAATCAAAAGCTAGCCAAAACCTAGCTTCTTTTTCTTTATTTATTCTTTATTTTTTTTGGTATTTTCGGCACTAATGGATGAATATATCAACCATTTTCATATTTTGTTTTAATTTATTACATTAATATGCCAAATTACTATACCAACCTTTATAATTTAATGTGCACATTTTATAAGCAATGTACACAACCGTCCATCACAATAAGTCATGGTATAATTGCAACATAAACACTTATCATTTAAAGAACAAAGCTATTTAGCACTTTAACAAATAGTTAGCAACTTTTACCATCTACGCAATTTAATCCTTTTATTAATTTAAGCATGCAAACGAACAAATTAATTCATAGAATTTTAACACATGCTTAATCACATATCATAGGCACGAAAAATTAATATTAAAATATTTTTCTGACACAGATTTGTGGTCCCAAAACCACTTTTCTGACTAGGGTCTAAACCGGACTGTTAAAATTCTCCCCCCTTAAGGATTTTCGTCCCCAAAAATCTTACCGTTAAATAGATTCGGATATTGTTGTCTCATTGAATCTTCAGGCTCCCATGTAGCCTCTTCCACTCCGTGTCGATGGCACAACACTTTTACTAACGGGATTTTCTTGTTTCTCAACTCTTTCATCTCACGAGCTAAGATACGGATCGATTCTTCTTCATATGTCATATCAGATCGGATTTCAATCTCAGACGGAGTAATCACATGTGTCAGATTAGATCTGTATCGTCTAAGCATCGATACATGAAATACATTATGAATCTTTTCTAGTGGAAACACGAAAATTTACGTGTTTTTACATGCCCTTTTTAACTTAAAATCATGCTATTTCGGTTAAATTATTGTCGAAAAAGAATTAAATACTATAAAATAATTAAATATGAAAATGATAAATTTTAATTAATTTTATAGTTAATTTTGATTAATTTTGACTATTTTCGACAGATTCGTACAAAGAGCGAAAATTGGCTCGGCAGACACTGCTCGAAGAATAAACTCGAGAAGCAATTTGAAGTATCAAGGCAAATTTATTTCCAGCCCAAGACGGTCTGATTATGAATATTAAATCATAATATAATTAATTTTAATTTATTTCCAATTTAATTTGGGCTAAATAAATTATTATTAATTAATTATGGAAAAAAAGGGTTTAGTTAAACCCAACTGGTTGAACCGAATTTAGTGAACCGAACCAGCCACCAATTGGGCTGCCCATAACCGTCCATATGCTGACCCAAATCAGCTTATTAGCTGATTAATTGAGCTTGCAAAGAGGCCCTTGAAGACTTGTCTAAGTAGCATTCAACCCCCTCCACAATTAGTGGCTTTGTAGATTTGCCCCAAGCCATATTTAGCAAAGTTGAAGCCATCAACTTTGCCACATAGGTGGCCGGCCAAGGTGTGGCTCTTTGGCTGCTATTTTTAGCAAATTTCATCAGCCACATTCAGCTATAAATACACCCCTTGGCTGATCATTCAAAGCATCCCTCATCCCTCATCCCTCATCTCTCATTCACATCTCATTCTCTCTTCTCCTCTCTCACTTTCTCTCAACTTTTCATTTTCCTATTTCCTTGCTCTTGTGCCAATTTCTCCTCTTGGGAAAGGGGTCTTATTCAGCTATCATTGAGCAACAATTAGAGTGTTCATAATCCACCTTGATAGCCGAGGACAACGGAGGACGAAGAACGGAGCAATCAGTCAAGCCACTGAGAAACACCGGATTTGCTTCTTGTTCCCTATCTCTTTAAATTTCGTTGTTGTTTTGACAAACATGTTTATGAATATTTATTCTATTGGAATGGTTAATTTAATCAGCTTAGCTTGAATTTAATTCGTGTTGGGTTGATTGCATGCCATCCTTTTAAATTATTAAAATTGTGTTTATGCTATTATAGGCCTCGGTAAAATGCTTGATTAAGTAAAATCATGCCTAAGTTATTCTGGCATTATAATTGTTTAGATAACTAAAGAATTAATTATTTAAACGCATTGAAATTGTAATTAATGGACACAGTACTTAATCAGTGCATGTTTAATTCTTCTAAGGTAGTTGAAGATTAGATTAGCATTGTATTTGGCCATACATATGCCTTGCATAACTTGCAAGATTATTGTGATTAAACTGTTTCAAGGTAAGGATACTTTGTTACCTCACATAGTCTTTTATATGCTTATTAGGTTGAATTAATCGTTTGAATCGACATAGGAATATGCGAGAGATTGTTTAATTTAATAAGTATGTATGTGCAATAACATGTTTACTTTTATAAATCTGTTTTATCGGTCAAATTGACATAGGAATATGTACAAGAGATAAATGGATTTTTTGATTTGTAAATATGTTCATAAGTTAGCAAATTACCGAGTTGCCGTGATTTATTCGTAACAAGTATAAGCATAAGGTTAATAATTCTAAGGTAAGAAAAGCAATTAATCCAACACAATTATATCATCTTGATAAACTCAGCTTTTGAAATCATGCATTAGAACTTTATTTTATTTTATTTTACTTTGTTTTTTTTTAGTTTTTGAATATTTCTTAAATCCAAATATTTTCCCTTCACCAAAGTGTTTGAAATCATTTTCATAAATAATTATTTTACAGTCCCTGTGGGTACGATAACTCGACATTTACTTGTCACTTTATTACTTGTTGCGATTGTGTGCACTAGCACATTTCCACCGTTCCATCTAGTTCAGGTGGCAACAACAATCTGTACGCAATTGGCCCAACACGTTCAATAATTTCATATGGTCCGATGAACCTCGGACTCAACTTGCCTTTACGTCCAAATCGGTGTACTTTCTTCCACGGTGATACCTTCAAAAACACTTTGCCACCGATTTCAAATTCTATATCTTTTCGTTTCAAGTCTGCATAGGACTTCTGACGATCTGACGCTGCTTTCAAACTATCTCGGATCACTTTCACTTTCTGTTCAGTGTCTTTTATCAAATCAACCCTGTGTATCTTATTTTCACTGAGCTCAGTCCAATACAGAGGTGTTCAACATTTGCGTCCATACAAAGCTTCATAAGGTGCCATTCTGATGCTCGATTGAAAACAATTATTATACGCAAATTCAATCAATGGCAAATATTGTTCCCACGTACAATCAAACTTAAGAATGCAACATTTTTATATATTCTCGAGTATCTGAATAATCCATTCGGATTAACCATCCGTCTGTGGATGAAATGCTGTACTAAAATGTAATTTAGTACCTAAAGCTTCTTGCAATTTCTTCCAGAACCGCGAAGTAAATCTCGGATCTCTATCTGACACAATAGACAGTGGCACCCCGTGCAATCTCACAATCTCAGAAATACAAAGCTCGGCTAATTTATCAAATGAGTAATCAGATCGTACCGGAATAAAATGGGCAGATTTCGTCAAATGGTTAACAACAACCCAAATCATGTCTTTCTTTCTCGGAGTCAAAGGCAATCCAGAAACAAAGTCCATCGTCACTTTGTCCCATTTCCACTCGGGAATCAGAATCAGTTGTAGCAAACCAGACGGAACCTGATGTTCAGCTTTAACTTGCTGACAAACTAAACATTTCGAAACAAAGTCAGAAATGTCTCGTTTCATACTTGACCACCAATAGTGTTGCTTCAGATCATGGTACATCTTTGTACTTCCCGGATGAACAAATAGACGACTGTTATGTCTTTCATTC
Source organism: Gossypium sturtianum (assembly GCA_025698515.1). Lineage (NCBI taxonomy): Eukaryota > Viridiplantae > Streptophyta > Magnoliopsida > Malvales > Malvaceae > Gossypium > Gossypium sturtianum. Next base: position 123,596,444 of record CM046950.1, read on the forward strand.
AAAATCAACTGAATTAATTCAAGGTTTCTCGGAACCTCAAGCAATCATCAACATCAACTAGAAATTCAGTATCAGGGTTTGAATCACACTGAGCTCGGTTTACTAACATTTCATTATCAACTTTCTGAGCATCACATATCTGTTGCAAAAACAATGGTTTCACTTTCAATTCAGCTAGCACTGAACTATCATCAGACAAGTCTAAATTGAGTATTCATTGCACGCAATGCAAACCATGACTTCCGGCTCAACGCATCAGCAACAACATTTGCTTTACCCGGATGATAATCTATCACAAGCTCATAGTCTTTCAATAGCTCTAACCATCTTTTCTGTCGCAAATTCAAATCTTTCTGAGTCATTAAGTATTTCAGACTTTTATGATCCGAAAACACATGAAATTTTTCACCAAACAGATAATGACGCCAAATCTTTAATGCGAACACAATCGCAGCTAATTCAAGATCGTGTGTCGGATAATTCTTTTCATGCGGCTTTAGTTGTCTCGAGGCATAAGCTATAACTTTGCCTTCCTGCATCAAAACACATCCCAGACCATTTAATGAAGCATCACTGTAAATCACAAATTCTTTACCCAATTCTGGCTGTACTAGCACTGGAGCTTCAGTTAACAAAGTTTTCAACTGATCGAAGATTTTCTGACATTTATCGGACCATTCAAATCTCACATCTTTCTGAAGAAATTTAGTCAATGGAGTAGCTATCATCGAAAATCCTTTTACAAACCTTCGATAATAACCAGCAAGTCCCAAAAAACTGTGAACTTCGGACACATTCTTCGGAGGTTTCCATTCCAGAATAGCAGAAATCTTGTCCGGATCAACTCGTATTCCAGAGGCCGATACAATATGTCCCAGAAAACTGACTTCACGTAACCAGAATTCACATTTTCTGAATTTCGCATACAATTGCTTATCTTGCAAAGTTTGCAACACAATTCTCAGATGCTCGACATGCTCGTTTTAATCACGTGAATAAATCAAAATATAGTCAATGAAAATAATAACAAACTGATCTAAATACGGTCTAAAAATTCTGTTCATCAGATCCATAAAAACAGCAGGAGCATTAGTTAATCCGAAAGGCATAACTTAAAACTCATAATGCCCCTGCTCGTTACGGCGCTTTTAGAATGTCCGAATCTTTTACTCTCAACTTGTAGTATCCCAATCTCAGATCTATCTTTGAGAACACAGTGGCTCCTTTAAGCTGATCAAACAAATCATCAATTCTGGGCAACGGATATTTTTTCTTTATTGTCACTTTATTCAACTGACGATAATCTATACACATTCTCATCGTACCAGCTTTCTTTTTTAACAAATAGAACAGGAGCACTCCAAGGTGAGAAACTTGGTCTTGCAAACCCTCTGTCAGTCAACTCTTGCAACTGTGACTTCAATTCTTTCAACTCTGTTGGTGCCATTCTATACGGAGCTATCGAAATAAGAGTTGTACCAGGCAACAGATCAAGACAAAATTCAACTTCACGTATCGGAGGCAATCTCGGTAATTCTTCAGGGAATACATCAGAAAATTCACAGACAACTGGAACTGATTCAACTTCCTTTTCAGACACTTTTGAATCAATTACATAAGCAAAATAAGCTTCGTAACCCTTTTTCACATAACTCCGAGCTTTCAATACAAATATCACAGCAGGCAACCCAGTCAAATCATTAGACTCAACCCGAACTATTTCATCATTCTGACATCTCAAATCAATGGTCTTTCTTTTACAATTCACAACAGCATCATGTAATGTTAACCAGTCCATACCCAAAATGATATCAAACTCATCAAAAGGTAATAGCATCAGATCAGTCGGAAAACAAATATCTCTGAACATCAACGGACAGTTCTTGCATACTTTATCAACTAGGACACTTTTACCTAAGGGGTTCGATACTTTTATAACAAACTCAGTAGACTCTAAAGGCAAAGTCTTACTGGTTACTAAGTTCTTGCATATATATGAAAGAGTAGAACCAGGGTCTATCAATGCAATCACAGAAGTATCATAAAGAGTAAATGTACCCGTTATAACATCAGGAGATGAAGCTTCCTCACGGGCTCGAATGGCATACGCTCTGGCAGGCACTCTGGCTTCAGATCTCACAACTGAATCTTTCGTAGTTCTCTGACTACCGCTGACATTTCTTGCATTCCGGGAAGGTCTACCTCTGGCTGAAATATTTTCTAATCTCAAATTCTGAACAATCTCTTGCTCAACAGATTCTGGGCAATCTCGGATGAAATGGTCTAATGACCCACATCTAAAACAGGCTCGATCATTTAGTCTACAACTTCCCGGATGTCTTTTACCACAATGCTTACATTCTGGTCACTCGGATCTGACATTTCCAACACTAGCCATTGATGTTACTGGAGCTTTGGAGCTCAACTGTGATCTAACTCGATCTCTACTCGAATGTCCCACATTAGCCTTTGAATGGCTATGCTCATCTCGAAATTTCTTCGAAGTAGACTGAAATGATTTGCTCGGAAATCTCTTTCTCACATCTCTGGCTTCAGACTCAGCTTTTCTTTTTTTTTTCCCAAGTGCCTCGGCTTTGCACGCTCGGTCAACTAGCACAACAAACTCTTTTATCTCTAGAATTTCAACTAACAGACGGATATCTTCATTAAGACCATCTTCAAATCGTTTACACATTATCGCTTCGGTCGAAACGCATTCCCGAGCATATTGGCTTAATCTCACAAACTCTCGTTCATATTCAGTAACAGACATGCGGCCCTGCTTCAAATCCATAAATTCTTTCCGTTTCTGATCATTGAATCTCTGACTGATAAATTTCTTCCGAAATTCAATCTGAAAGAAATCCCATGTACCCGCTCTTTCGGAACAACAGAAATCAAAGTTTTCCACCATTGATAAGCTGTGTCTCGTAACAGAGATACAACACCTTTAATACTTTCTTCCGGAGTCAAAGACATCTAATCAAATACCCGGATTGCATTCTCTAACCAAAACTCAGCTTTTTCAGCATCGTCGTCATTAGTAGCCCTGAATTATTCAGCCCTATACTTACGGATTTTGTCGACCGGAGGCTTATTCAACAGATTCAGATTCATAACCGGAGGCATAACTGAAGTCTGAGGGGGATTAGGCGGGGGCAGATGTTGTGAAACAGCTGGATTATTTCTCACAAACTGAGTGAACCACTCACTCATCATCTGGAAGAAAGCTTGTTTAACTTCTCCCTCTTGACCGCTCGTAGCCGGTCTCAAATCAGATGGCGCTGTCCCTTGAGCGGGAGCAGGCGCATTGCTTTCTATATAGTCAGCTACGGCTCTTTCGGGATCCATTTACTATACGAAAATCACATTTTACACGTCAGGATTCATCATACTATCATAGTTCAGATATATGGCATGTATAGCTAGACTCTTACACACTAGGTTAGTCCGAGAATCGACTAAACCGTAGCTCTGATACCAACCAAATGTAACACCCCTAACCCATATCCGTCGCTGAATTAGGGTTGAGAGGCATTACCGGACAATCAAAAACTTTTACGGACATTTCATTATACAAATCATCAAACACAATCAAGGTGTCCCTTATATAGGTCAACGAGACCTTAAACATGCTTTAAAATAGGGCCGGGACTAAACCGAACACATACAAAAATTCTTGGAAATTTAAATGTTTTTCAAAACTGCAGAGGTCACACGCTCGATGCGAGCCGCCGTGTGTCTCACACGGCTACTGACACGCCAGTGTCGTGCCATGTCAAAACAGGGCATTCATACTGACTTGTCCACACGGCCACTAGACACACCCGTGTGCCATGGCCGTGTGAAATTAAGCTAGCTACTGACTTGGTCACATGGCCACCAGGCACGCCCGTGTGCAACGGCCGTGTAACTTGCCCAGGCACAGTTTGAAGTGGCCCTTGAGCCACACGACAGAGACACACGCCCGTGTCCCTTGATTGTGTATGCAAAATAGGCCATTGGCAAGGCCAAAATGCCACTCACACTTGGGTTATACCTACAATCTCAAACAAGCATTATTCCATGCACAATTAGCAACCCAAAATCATGTCAAATGGACAACATATCATCTCATTCAATATCATTTCTATTCATACCAACTTGTATACTAAATTGCACAACCAATTCACATATAAAACTAATCATGCTTCATCCTCAATTTGCCACATTCATAGAACCATCTCATTGTTCAAACATATATACTCATATTGCATCCTTATGCTTACCATAACATTGACCATTTCATAGGCATAAGATTATACCAAAACAAAACTCATATAGCATAGCATCACATACAAAACAAAATCACTTATTTAGCCACATCACATGGCTACATATTTACATGTCTCAAACATACTCCAAAACAACTAGCCTATACATGCCATATTTAGCTATTTACACATTCAAAAGTACCAAAGTTGAGTTTAATAGTGTGGTGATGATCCTCGACTATCCCCGAGCCTCTCGTAGCTTTAACGATCTATAAAACAGAAAAAACACACACAAAGTAATCTTTCAAAAGCTTAGTAAGCCTTATACAAATAAACTTAGCATAAAATGCACATAACCATATTGATATATTGACATTAATGTTTCTCAATACATATTCATCACATATTCTTTGGTTCATTTACTTAGCCATAGCTTGCCACATTCTTCAACTCAAATATCACATATACACATAGCTCATCCAAGTATATATTCACATATTATCTCATCATTTTCTACACATATTCACCTTAGTAAGTTCATATAGACACTTACCTTTCATACACACATAGTGTACTTTTCAAACGTACCTGAAACAGATATACAACTCACATAGTCGTTCATTTCTCGGACTTGCCCATTGAACCGTCGGAATCTAATAGGATACTCAGAGTGCTCGGAATAATCGTACAATGCCAACGTCCCAGACGAGGTTTACATGTACTCAGATATCGATGCCACTGTCCCAGATAGGGTCTTACACGAATCAAATATGATGCCAATGTCCCAGACATGGTCTTACACGTAAATCTCTAATCGATGCCAACATCCCAGACGTGGTCTTACACGAAATCTCGAATCAATGCCAATGTCCCAGACGTGGTCTTACATGATATCACATATCGGACACCTATGTCATGACATATGCTATCCTATCTATTCCTAGGTTCATACGGGACTTCTCAGACTTTAACAACTTGTCGATATATACATAAGCTCTGATTTCCCACATATTCCATCTCAATAAATATTCATAGCAATTCAAATCTCATATATATGTAAATAATTCAATTCAAATACATTTATTTGTATATCGACTTACCTCAGATTCGACTAACAGAAACAGAAACAGACACGACTATTCGATTACTTTCGATTTCTCGCGATCTAAGTCCGTTTTCTTCGGTCTTGATTTATACATATTCAAATTTAACCCTTTTATTCATCAAATCATTCAATTCAATCCAAAATATATATTTAGGGCAATTTGCAAATTAGCCCTCACATTTTCACATTTGGACAATTTAGTCCTTATTTCACAAAATCACAAAATACACATAATTTAAAGTTACCCATGCTTAGCCGAATTCTCATGTAGCTCATACTAGTCCTTACATTTCATTTATTTCACAATTTAGTCCCTCAAATAATCATTTTCTCAATTACACCCAAATTACTTAATTTCACTAAAAATTCAAAGACAAAATATGTTCATCCTTTACATAACTTTCATATTTCATCATCAAACATCCAAAAACTCATGTGTTTAGCAAAGGCTCATTTCAAAAACATCATCAATTCTCAAAATTAAGACATGGGTTTTGTAGAGTACGAAGCAACGATTACGAAAACGTAGAAATTATCGAAAACCGATTAAAAACATACCTTGAATTTGAATCAAAAGCTAGCAGAAACCTAGCTTCTTTTTCTTTACTTCTTCTTTCTTTTCTTTGGTATTTTTGACACTAATGGATGAATATATCAACCATTTTCATGTTTTGTTTTAATTTATTACATTAATATGCCAAATTACTATACTAACCTTTATAATTTAATGTGCACAATTTATAAGCAATGTACACAACCGTCCATCACAATAAGTCATGGTATAATTGCAACATAAACACTTATCATTTAAAGAACAAAGCTATTTAGCACATTAACAAATAGTTAGCAACTTTTACCATCTAAACAATTTAATACTTTTATTAAATTAAGCATGCAAACGAACAAAATAATTCACAAAATTTTAACACATGCTTAATCACATATCATAGGCACGGAAAATTAATATTAAAATATTTTTCTGACGTGGATTTGTGGTCCCAAAAACACTGTTTCGACCAGGGTCTAAACCGGACTGTTACACGTAAGCTACTACCTTACCCTCTTGCATCAACACACAACCGAGACCATTTAATGACGCATCACTGTAGACCACAAACTCTTTCCCCGACTCAGGTTGTACTAAAACTGGCGCCTCAGTCAATAATGCTTTCAATCACTCGAAGCTCTTTTGGCATTTCTCAGTCCATTCAAACTTAACATCCTTGTGCAACAGTTTCGTCATTGGGGCAGCAATCATGGAGAACCCCTTTACAAAATGTCTGTAGTACCCCGATAAACCCAAAAAGCTTCTAATTTCTGACACATTCCTTGGCGGTTTCCACTCCACAATAGTCGAGATCTTGCTCGGGTCAACTCTTATGCCATCACCCGACACAATGTGTCCTAAGAACCCCACTTCTCGGAGCTAAAACTCACTCTTGCTGAATTTAGCATACAACTGCCTGTCTCTTAAAGTCTGCAAAACAATTCTTAGATGCTCTGCATGCTCACTCTCATCCCGGGAATAAATTAATATGTCGTCGATAAAAACAACCACAAATTTATCCAAATACGATCGGAAGATGTGGTTCATTAGATCCATAAAAATCGCAGGAGCATTCGTTAAGCCAAATGGCATGACAAGAAACTCATAATGGCCATACCTCGTCCAAAATGCAGTTTTCGGTACATCTTGCTCCTTAATCCTCAACTGGTAATAGCCAAACCTTAGGTCTATCTTAGAGAACACCGTAGCTCCCTTCAGTTGATCGAACAAATCGTCTATCCTTGGCAAAGGATACTTATTCTTCACTGTCACCTTATTAAGTTGTCTGTAGTCTATGCACAATCTCATCGACCCATCTTTTTTCTTTACAAAAAGTACCGGAGCACCCCACGGTGAATAGCTCGATCTTGCAAAACCCTTGTCCGTTAACTCTTGCAACTGAACTTTCAATTCTTTCAACTCAATTGGTGCCATCCTATACGGGGCAACCGAAGTAAGTGCTGTACCCGAAACTAACTCAATCCTAAGCTCGACCTCTCTAAACAGAGGCAATACGAGTAACTCTTCCGGTAACACATCTAGATACTCGCATACCATCGGCACTGATTCAATCTTTATCTCTGATTCTTGGGTATTCAGTACAAAGGTGAGATAGGACTCATACCCTTTTCTCAAGTATTTCTCGGCTACTATAGACGAGATCACCACAGGCAAACTATCCGATTTACCTGATTTAACCCGAATGACATTTCCATTTACACATATCAATTCAATAAACTTACTGCCGCAGTTTACTAAAACATTATGAGCAGTCAACCAATCCATACCAAGAATCAAGTCAAATTCATCAAACGGCAACAACATGAGATTTTCCGAAAAACAATGACCTCTAATTGTCAAAGGACACTTCTTACACACCTTGTCAACTAGCACATGCTTGCCTAACGGGTTTGGCACTTTTATTACAAATTCCGTAGACTCAACAATCATACTCCTGCTAGATGCAAATTTAATGCAAATGTAAGAATGAGTAGACCCCGGGTCAATCAAAGCAACTACAGAGATATCTTGAAGAGAAAAAGTACCCATTATTACATCTGAAGATGATGCCTCTTCGCGAGCGCGAATGGCATAAGTCCTTGCAGGTGCTCGACCCTTCGACCTCATAGCAGATTCTCTTGGCGCACTTCTACTACTAGTCCCACCTACCGGGTTCTTTTGTGATCTACCCCTCGAAGATACATTACTAGGTCTTATTTCTCGCGTTCTTTCCTTCTCATCTCTCTCTGGACAATTTCGGATGAAATGGTCAGGTGAACCGCACTTGTAATAATTATGGTTGTTTTGTAACACCCCTTACCCGTATTCAACGTCGGAAAAGGGTACGAGGCATTACTATACTTATACGCAAATAATTAAACCACATCAGAACTTGACTTTCTACTCCCAATTAAAACTTTTGCTAGCACATCTTAAACAAGCATACAAGGCCTAATTCACAGTTTCAGAATGGTTCGGAATCAAATTAAATTCCTTTGAAACTCTCCAGAAGTCCTTGGAAAAATTTTCTCCAAATAGTCCACACGCCCGTGTGGAGGGAGGGACACACCCGTGTCACATATCACACGCTCGTGTTCGACACCCGTGGTCGACACTGACTTGCATCACACGGTCTGTCACACGCCCGTGTGTCTGGCCCGTGGTCGCCTCTGACTAGCATCACACGGCCTGTCACACGCCCGTGTCCTTCGACCATGTGGCAAATTAAATTCCAAAATACAGGTGCAAACTTCACACGGCCTAGGCACACACCCATGTCCCTGGCCGTGCCTTCCACACGGTGACACACGCGCCGTGTCTCTCCGCCTCGTGTTTACTCACCGAGCTTCTTGACTTGTAAACCTATCATGCAGGGGACACACGGTCTAGACACACGCCCGTGTGCCTACCCGTGTGGACAAAAACAAGGCTATTTTTCAAGCTCTTTTTATCACCCTACATCACACAACCTAAATCCATTCAACCAATTATTAAGAAAGGCATTTATGCAACATACACAATCATGAATAACCTTGTCTTTTCATAAATTAGAAATAATAAGCCATAAACTATGGCTATATACAAAAGAATTCATCTTTAAGGGAGCCAATACACATTTGGCCAAAATAACAATACAATTCATCTAGTCTAGCCCCTATACATGCCATACTCAAAATGCTAATTCTAGATATACCGAGATGAGCTGATAGTGTGGGTGATCTTCCAATTATCTTCGTATCCCGACTCAGCTCTTTGACACTATAGAATAAGGGAAAAGAAAGGGAGTAAGCTTTAAGCTTAGTAAGTTTACATGTAAATAATAAACATCATAATATGTGCTAATCAATAAATAGCATTTCACAATAAGTAAGAACATTCCACATTCCAAGATCATGCTTACTCATTTCATCTCTTACCACATTCCAACCTTATCACAAGCCAAATGCTCATATTATTTAACATACATTCCTGCACTTATCACCACATGATCACATGAAACCACACATCACGAACTCACAATATGCCATTCATAGTAATACCAAACACTCGGTGGTTTCACACTTAGCCCACCATTAATCTTGAACATGGTGGTATCGCACATAGCCCACCAACAAGAATAATTATGGCAGTATCGCACATAGCCCACCAATTGTTCATATAAACGATGGTATCACACACAGCCCATCGTGAATAGGTAATAAGGTGGTATCGCACATAGCCCACCAACAAGAATAATTAAGGTGGTATTGGACATAACCCACCATTAATTACTACAAATAATATTCCACATTTACATATCTATTTCAACGTTCATTTGAAAATTATTCATTATCTACCGAATTCGATCCATTTAAATCGTAAATATTCTCAAACATACAATGCACCAATAAATAACAACATGTGTATTTAAAATGCATCGTTTACACATAAACTTACCTCAGTACAAAACGTGTTAATCAACGGTCTATTCCGTAACCTTGCCTTTTCCTCGGTCAAGGTTGATTCCGCTCTCTTCTTGGTCGATAATAACAAAAATTCATTCATTCAATCATTTTATAATAATAATACATCATAATCTCTATTCAGGCAAAAATGACCATTTTGCCCTCGTACTATGGTAAAATTACGATTTTGCCCCTGGGCTCGTAAATCATTTTTCATCACATTTTCTCGTTAAAAAAGCCTAGCTGAACATTTATTACTCTTACAACTACTCATAATTCCAACTATTTCATGCATTTATTACAAAATCTCAACTTTTATAACTTAGTCCCATTTAGGTGTTTTCATGGTAACACCTTTCACAAAAGTTGTTCTTTGACTCACTTACATCCATTTTATTCCATAAAAATTCAGCAAACATCATGAACACTCTCATGGCAAGTCCCTAAACTTGCAACCATATTGCAAATTAGTCCCCTCATTGGCTAGCTTAAGCTTTGGGGGTTCCAAAAATACAAAAATCATCAAGAAAGACCTCTAAAATCACTTGCTTGCAAGGAGATAGCTTGGCTGAAAGTTTAAGCTCCAAAAATCTCTATTTCCTCTTCAATTTTCGGTGGAAGAAGAAAGGGGAATAGTAAAAGATGATATCTCATCCTTCTTTGCCTTATTTTATTCATTTTAGTCACCTAATATCACCAAATTTGACCAAAATTTAATGCTCTTGTCTCCCTAGTCTATATTGCCGGCCAACACACATCTAATGGCCTAATTTCACTTTAAGGACCTCCATTTTGATGTCCTTTAACTATTAGCCACCTCTAGCTTGAAATTTGAAACTTTCGTACTTTATGCGATTTAGTCCTTTTCGAAATTAAGCATGAAATCACAATAATTAATGCACCAAAATTTTCATATAGCTATATATCTATGCTATAACACATAAAATAATACTAAAATAATTTTCTTCAGCCTCGGATTAGTGGTCTCGAAACCACTATTCTAACTAGCCCCAAAATTGGGCTGTTACAGCTCTACCCTCCTTTTGAGATTTTCGCCCTCGAAAATATTACCAGTAAAAAGGTTTGGATATTGTTCTCTCATGGCTTCTTCCAGTTCCCACGTAGCCTCTTCCACACCGTGTTTTTTCCATAACACCTTTTCTAAGGCTATGCTCTTATTCCTCAACTGTTTAACCTCCCGAGCCAATATCTTAATTGGCTCCTCTTCATAAGTCATGTCCGATCGTATTTCAACTTATGCTGGAAGAATCACATGCGAAGGATCGAAACGATATCGCCGCAACGACGACACATGAAACACATTCTGTATCCTCTCTAACTCTGCCGGCAAAGCCAATTGGTAAGACACTGGCCCAATCCTTTCGGTAACCTCATACGGCTCTATGAATCGTGGACTCAATTTGCCCTTTCAACCAAATCTCTATATTTTCTTCTACGGGGATACTTTCAAAAATACTTTGTCGCCCACTTGAAACTTGATTTATTTCCTTTTTAAATCCGCGTACGACTTTTGTCGGTCCGATGCAGCTTTCAGACTATCACGGATCACTTTCACTTTCTCCTCGGTTTCCTTAACTAGATCAACCCCATGAATTTACTTCTCATTAAGCTCAGTCCAATACAAGGGAGTCCGACATTTGTGGCCATACAAGGATTCGTACGGTGCCATCCGTATGCTCGACTGATAACTGTTGTTGTAGGTAAACTCAACCAAAGGTAGGTATTTTTCCCAACTACCTTCAAATTCTAACACACAGCATCGAAGCATATCCTCAAGAACTTGAATCACTCTTTCAGATTTGGCCATCTGTTTGAGGATGGAACGCGGTACTAAAATTCAATCTTGTACCCAAGGCTTCTTGTAACTTCTTCCAAAACCTCGAAGTGAATCTTGGATCTCTATCCAAGATAATGGATACAGGTACCCCATGTAATCTCACAACCTCAGCAATATACAGCTCTGCCAACTTGTCGAGTGAGTAATCAACACGCACCGGTATAAAGTGAGCCGATTTCGTTAATCTATCAACGATGACCCACACAGCATCTTTCCTTTTCGGAGTCTTAGGTAACCCCGTTACGAAATCCATCGTGATTCGATCCCACTTCCATTCGGGAACCATCACTGGCTGAAGTAGTCCCGAAGGTACTTGATGCTCGGCTTTCACTTGTTGATAGACCAAACACTTGGTAACAAACTCAGAGATATCTCTTTTCATACCTGGCCACCAATACAACTTCTTCAAATCATTGTACATTTCTGTGCTGCTCGGATGTACTGCCAAACAACCATTGTACACTTCGCGTAAAATTTTTCGGATCAAACCATCATCTTTAGGTACACAAACTCTATCATGAAACATCAAACAATCATCTGAACCAACCTGAAAATCAGAGTCATTTCCCGATTCGCACTGAGCTCTCTTAACTTGCATCTCACTATCATTCTTTTGAGCTTCACATATCTGCTGAAGAAATAAAGGTCTAGCCCTCAACTCGGCCAATATGGCCCCATCATTAGACAATGCTAAGCTTGTACTGATAGCTCTCAAAGCATATAGGGATTTCCTACTCAAGGCATCCGCAACCATATTCGCTTTCCCTGGATAGTAATCAATTACTAGCTCATAATCCTTCAATAATTCGAGCCACCGCCGTTGTCGCAAATTTAAATCCTTTTGATCCATCAAGTACTTCAATCTCTTGTGATCGATGAAAATTTGACACTTCTAGCCATATAAGTAATGACGCCAAATCTTCAAAGCGAAAACGATCGCAGCCAACTCCAAATCATGAGCCGGATAATTCTTGTCGTGCGGTTTTAGCTGTCTCGAGGAGTAAGCTACTACCTTACCCTCTTTCATCAACATACAGCCGAGTCCATTAAATGACGCATCACTGTATACTACAAACTCCTTCCCCGACTCAGGTTGTACTAAAACCGGTGCCTCAGTCAATAATGCTTTCAATCTCTCGAAACTCTGTTGACATTTCTCAGTCCATTCAAACTTAACATCTTTATGCAACAATTTCATCATTGGGGTAGCAATCATGGAAAACCCCTTTACGAACCGTCTCTAGTACCCCGCTAAACCCAAAAAGCTTCTGACTTTTGACACATTTCTTGGCAGTTTCCACTCCACGATAGTCGATATCTTACTCGGATCAACTCTAATACCATCACCCGACACAATGTGTCCTAGGAATCTGACCTCTCGGAGCCAAAACTCACTCTTGCTAAATTTAGCATACAACTGTTTATCTCTTAAAGTCTACAAAACAATTCTCAAGTGCTCTGCATGATCATTCTCATCCCGAGAATAAATCAGTATGTCATCGATAAAGACAACTACAAACTTATCCAAATACGGTCGGAAGATACGGTTCATTAGATCCATAAAAATCGCAGGAGCATTTGTTAAGCCGAATGGCATGCCAAGAAACTCATAATGACCATACCTTATCCGAAATGTAGTTTTCAGCACATCTTGCTCCTAAACCCTCAACTGGTAATAGCCAGACCTTAAGTCTATCTTAGAGAACACCGTAGCTCCCTTCAATTGGTCAAACAAGTCATCTATCCTTGGCAAAGGATACTTATTCTTCATTGTCACCTTGTTGAGTTGTTTGTAGTCTATGCACAATCTCATTGACCCATCTTTCTTCTTCACAAAAAGTACCGGAGCACCCCCACGGTGAATAGCTCTGTCTTGCAAAACCTTTATCCGTTAACACTTGCAACTGAACCTTCAACTCTTTTAGCTCCAATGGTGCCATCCTATACGGAGCAACCGAAATAAGTGCCGTACCCGGAACTAACTCAATCCCAAACTCGACCTCTCTAACTGGAGGCAATCCGGGTAACTCTTCCGTGAACACATCTAGATACTCGCATACCACCGGCACTGACTCACTCTTTATCTCTGACTCTTGAGTATTCAGCACAAAGGCGAGATAGGACTCGTATCCTCTCCTCAAGTATTTCTCGGCTACCATAGATGAAATCATTACGGACAAACTGTCCGATCTACCTGATTCAACCCGATTGACATCTCCATTTTCACATTTCAATTCAATAAACTTGCTACCACAGTTCACTAAAACATTATGAGTCGTCAACCAATCCATACCAGGAATCAAGTCAAATTCATCAAACGGCAACAATATAAGATTTGCCGAAAAACAATGACCTCTAATTGTCAAAGGACAATTCCTACACACCTTGTCAACTAGCACATGTTTACCTAATGGGTTTGACACCTTTACTACAAATTCCGTAAACTCAACAATCATACTCATACTAGATGCCAATTTCATACAAATGTAAGAATGGGTAGACCTCGGATCAATCAAAGTAATAATAGAGGTGTCATAAAGAGAAAAAGTACCCGTTATCACATCTGGAGATGATGCCTCCTCGCGAGCGCGAATGGCATAAGTCCTTGCAGGTGCCCGACCCTCCGGTCTCGCAGCAGAGTCTTGAGGCGTACCTCTACTATTGGTCCCACCTCCCGGGTTCTTTTGTGATCTATTCCTCAAAGATACATTACTTGATCTCACTTCTTGCTTCTTTTCTTTGTCATCCCTCTCAGGATAATTTCGAATGAAATGGTCGAGGGAACCACACTTATAAAAATTTCGGTTGTTTTCCCAACACTCCCTAGTGTGCTGCCTACCACAAATTGAACACTCCGGTTTGGACTTTGGATTGCCCACACTTGCAATTGAAGTGGCTTGAACTCTCGAGCCCGAGTATGTGTTACCTCGATCTCGATGTGAATGTCCAACTGACGCTGTCGTCCGAGGGTTCATTTCTTTGGTCATCTTCGATTGAGCTTGGTATGATTTACTCATTGGCCTTTTACTTGCATCTCGGGCCTTACTCATGGCTTTCCTCTTTTCCTTATTCAGTTCCTCGGCCTTACATGCCCTGTCAACCAACACCACAAATTCTTTCAATTCTAAAATCCCAACTAAAAGGCTGATATCCTCATTCAGCCCATCTTCAAACCTCTTGCACAAGATAGCTTCTGTAGACACACATTCTTATGCATACTTGCTGTGCCTAATGAATTCGCGCTCATATTCTGCCACAGTTATTCTTCCTTGCTTCAGTTCAAGGAATTCTTTCTGTTTCTGGTCCACAAACCTCTGACATATATGCTTCTTTCGGAACTCTTCTAAAAAGAAGTCCCACGTTACCCTCTCTCTTGGAACCACCGAAATTAACGTCTTCCACCAACTATAGGTCGAGTCCTTTAGCAATGACACGGCGCATTTCAAGCTCTCCTCAGGTGTACAGGAGAGTTCATCAAATACTCGTATGGAGTTCTCAAGGCAGAACTCTGCCCTCTTGGGGTTATCATCTATGTTAGCCCTAAACTCCTCGGCCCCTTGCTTCCGAATCTTGTCTACCGGGGGTTTGGTCATCCTCATTAAATCTATACCTTGAGGAGCCACAAGAACTAGCTGAGGTATCGGATGGGGTGGAGGAGGTTGAGCATTAGGGTTTGCTCATACATACTCCGTGTACCAATTACTCATCATATGGAGAAAGACTTCCCGGGCCTCTTTTGCTTGACCCATAGTCTCGGGTCTACTCTCTACAGGCGCGGTCCCTTGCGTGGGAGCCGGCGCGTTACTAGCCGCGTCATCAGCAGCCACTCGATCGGGATCCATTTACTATATATAAAAAAAACAAAGTTTAGCATTGCCAGAAGTCACCACACTATCAATATACGTTTATGGCATGTATATCTAGACTCTTACACACTCTACGGTAGTCCGAGAACCGACTAAACCATAGCTCTGATACCACTAAATGTAACACCCCTTACCTGTATTCAACGACGGAATAGGGTATGAGGCATTACTAGACTTATACGCAAACAATCAAACCACATCAAAACTTGACTTTCTACTCCCAATTAAAACTTTTGCTAGCACATCTTAAACAAGCATACAAGGCCTAATTCACGGTTTAGGAATGGATGAGAATCAAATTGAATTCATTTGAAACTCTTCGGAAGTCCTTGGAAAAAATTTCTCCAAATAGTCCACACGCCCGTGTGGAGGGAGGGACACGCCCCTGTCACATATCACACACCCGTGTTCGACACCGGTGGTCGACACTGACTTGCATCACACGGTCTGTCACATGCCCGTGTGTCTGGCCTATGGTTGCCTCTGACTAGCATCACACGGCCTGTCACACGCCCGTGTCCTTCAATCATGTGGCGAATTAAATTCCAAAATACAGGTGCAGACTTCACACGGCCTGGGCACACACCCATGTCCTTGGCCGTGCCTTACATACGGCTGAGACACACGGCCGTGTCTCTGCACGTGTGTTTACTACTGAGCTTACTGACTTGTAAAACTATCATGCAAGGGAACCACGACCTAGCCACACACCCATGGGACTGACCGTATGTCACACACGGTCTAGACAAATGCCCGTGTGCCTACCCGTGTGAACAAGAACAAGGCTATTTGCCAAGCTCTTTTTATCACCCTACATCACACAACCTAAATCCATTCAACCAATTGTTAAGCAAGGCAATTATGCAACATACACAATCATGACTAACCTTTTCTTTTAATAAATTAGAAATAATAAGCCATCAACTATTGCTATATTAAAAAGAATTCATCTTTAAGGGAGCCAATACACACTTGGCCAAAATAACAAAACAATTCATCTAGTCTAGCCCCTATACATGCCATACTCAAAATGCTAATTCAAGATATACCAAGATGAGCTGATAGTGTGGGTGATCTTCCAATTATCTTCGTATCTCGACTCGGCTCTTTGACACTATAGAACAAGGGAAAAGAAAGAGAGTAAGCTTTAAGCTTAGTAAGTTTACATGTAAATAATAAACATCATAATATGTGCTAATCAATAAATAGCATTTCACAATAAGTAAGAACATTCCACATTCCAAGATCATGCTTACTCATTTCATCTCTTACCATATTCCAACCTTATCACAAGCCAAATGCTCATATTATTTAACATACATCCCTGTACTTATCACCACATGATCACATGAAACCACACATCACGAACTCACAATAAGCCATTCATAGTAATACCAAACACTCGGTGGTTTTGCACTTAGCCCACCATTAATCTTTAATAGGGTCGTATCGCACATAGCCCACCAACAAGAATAATTACTGTGGTATCGCACTTAGCCCACCAATTGTTCATATAAACGATGGTATTGCACACAGCCCTTCGTGAATAGGTAATAATGTGGTATCGCACATAGCCCACCAACAAGAATAATTAAGGTGGTATTGCACACAGCCCACCATTAATTACTACGGGTAATATTCCACATTTACATATCTATTTCAACGTTCATTTGAAAATTATTCATTATCTACCGAATTCGATCTATTGAAATCGTAAATATTCTCAATCATACAATGCACCAATAAATAACAACATGTGTATTTAAAATGCATCGTTTACACATAAACTTACCTTGGTGCAAAACGTGTTAATCAACGGTCTATTCCGTAACCTTGCCTTTTCCTCGGTCAAGGTTGATTCCACGCTCTTCTTGGTCTATAATAACAAAAATTCATTCATTTAATCATTTTATAATCATAATACATCAAAATCTCTATTTAGGCAAAAATGACCATTTTGCCCTCGTACTATGGCAAAATTACAATTTTTCTCCTAGTCTCGTAAATCATTTTTAATCACATTTTCTTGTTAAACAAGCCTAGCTGAACATTTATTACTCTTACAACTACTCATAATTCCAACTATTTCATGCATTTATTACAAAATCACAACTTTTATAACTTAGTCCCATTTAGGTGTTTCCATGGTAACACCTTTCACAAAAGTTGTTCTTTAACTCACTTACATCCATTTTATTCCATAAAAACTTAGCAAACATCATGAACACTCTCATGGCAAGTCCCTAAACTTGCAACCATATTGCATATTAGTCCCCTCATTGGCTAGCTTAAGCTTTGGGGGTTCCAAAAATACAAAAATCATCAAGAAAGACCTCTAAAATCACTTACTTGCAAGGAGATAGCTTGGCTGAAAGTTTAAGCTCCAAAAATCTCTATTTCCTCTTCAATTTTTGGTGGAAGAAGAAAGGGGAATAGTAAAAGATGACATCTCATCTTTCTTTGCCTTATTTTATTCATTTTAGTCACCTAATATCACCAAATTTGACCAAAATTTAATGCTCTTGTCTCCCTAGTCTCTATGGCTGGCCAACACACATCTATTAGCCTAATTTCACTTTAAAGACCTCTATTTTGATGTCCTTTAACTATTAGACACCTCTAGCTTGAAATTTGAAACTTTCGTACTTTATGCGATTTAGTCCTTTTTCGAAATTAAGCATGAAATCACTATAATTAATGCACCAAAATTTTCATATAGCCATATATCTATGCTATAACACATAAAATAATATTAAAATAATCTTCTTCAGCCTCGGATTAGTTGTCCCAAAACCACTGTTTCGACTAGCCCCAAAATCGGGCTGTTACATGTTTCCCCAACACTCCCTAGTATGTTGTCTGCCACAAATTGGGCACTCCAGTTTATTTCACTCTGGATTGCCCACGCTGGCCATCAAGGTGGCTTGAACTCTCGAGCCTGAGTATGTATTGCCCCGTTCTCGATGTGAATATCCCACTGAAGCAGTCGTCCGAGGGTTTATTTCTTTGGACCTCTTTGATTGAGTTTGGAACGATTTACTCATTGGCCTTTTTCTCGCATCTCGGGCCTCATTCATGGCTTTCCTCTTTTCCTTATTCAGCTCCTCGGCCTTACATGCCCTATCAACCAACACCACAAATTCTTTCAATTCCAAGATCCCAACTAGAAGTCTGATATCCTCATTAAGCCTGTCTTCAAACCTCTTGCACAGGATAGCTTCTGTAGACACACACTCTTGTGCATACTTGCTGAGCCTGACAAACTCGCGCTCATACTCTGCCATAGTCATCTTGCCTTGCTTCAATTCAAGGAACTCCTTCCGTTTCTAGTCAACAAATTGCTGACTTATATACTTCTTTCGCAACTCTTCTGAGAAGAAGTCCCATGTCACTCTCTCCCTTGGAACTACCGATGTTAACGTTTTCCACCAACGATATGCCGAGTCCTTCAATAATGACACGGCACATTTCAAGCTCTCCTCATGTGTGCAGGAGAGTTTATTAAACACCCTCATTGAGTTCTCAAGCTAGAACTCTGCCCTCTCGGGGTCATCGTCTATGTTAGCCCTAAAATCCTCGGCCCCTTGCTTCCGAAGCTTATCTACCGGGGGTTTGGTCGTTCTCACCAAATCTATACCTTATGGAGCCACGGGGACTGGCTGAGGTATAGGAGGGGGCGGAGGAGGTTGAGCATTAGGATTCGCTCGTACATATTCCGTGTACCAATTACTCATCATGTGAAGAAAGGCTTCCCGAGCCTCTTCACCTTGACCCATAGTCTCGGGTGTACTCTCTACAGGCGCGGTCCTTTGCACGGGAGCCTGCGCGTTACTAGCAGCATCATCAACAGCAGTTCGGTCGGAATCCATTTACTATATGGAAACAAAGTTTAAAATTATCAGAAGTCACCCCACTATCAATGTACGTTTATGGCGTGTATAGCTAGACTCTTACACACGCTACGGTAGTCCGAGAACCGACTAAACCATAGCTCTGATACCACTAAATGTAACACCCCTTACCCGTATTCATCGCCAGAACCGGGTACGAGGCATTACCGAATATAACTCACTTGAACGTACAACTTTGAACTATAGAATTTCATTCCAAATTAAAAATTTCCAATTCATATACATAACACCCTTATTTTGGGCCTACGAGGCCTTAAACATGCGAACGGAGAATCTCAAAATTAAACTGGGAACTTTGATATACTTAGAAAAATTTTGCCTTAACAGAGCCACACGCCCGTGTGAAATGGGACACACCCGTATGGGCAGGCCGTGTGGTCATACACGCCCATGACCCTAGCCCGTGTGGGATTTATTTTTCATTTTGAACCTACTGAGGTTTTCACACGGCCGGACACACGCCCGTGTCAATGGCCTGTGTCCCTCACAGAGCCTAGACACGCCCGTGTCCTTACCCGTGTCTAAAAACCTTAGCATTCTGTTTATGACGTCAGCAACCTCATAAGGGGCACACGGCCTAGGCATACGCCCTTGTGTCTAGCCCGTTGTCGACACTGACTTGAAACACTAGCATACAGGGGACACACGGCCTGGTCACACGCCCATGAGACTGACCGTGTGGACAAGAACAAGGCTATTTTCCAAGCTCTTTTATCACTCTAATTCACATAACATAAAATCCCATTCAACCATTTACCAAGCAACCCAATCAAGCATCTAACACATTCATGAATAACCTCTTCTTTTGATAAGTTGGTACTAATGAGCCATCAACTATGGCAATATACAAAAAAGTTCATCTTTAAAAGAGCCAAAACACTTGGCCAAAACAACAAAACATTTCATTAAGCCTAGCCCCTATACATGCCATACTCAAAATGCTAAGTCTAAATATACCGAGATGAGTCGATAGTGTGGGTGATCTCCCGATTATCTTCGAATCTCGAACTAGCTCTTTGACACTATAAAACAAGGGAAAAGAAAGGGAGAAAGCTTTAAGCTTAGTAAGTTTACATGCAAATAATAAGCATCATAACATGTGTTAAACAATCAATAACATCATATACTAAGCAAGAACAATTCACAATTCCACAATCATGCTTACTCATTTCATTTCTTACCACAATCCAATCACATAACAATTATATTGCTCACATTCACTTGTACACATTCCCTGCACTCAACACCACAAGGCAATATGAAACATTCACTTATACAAATTCTCGATGAACCTCTCGGAATAATACTAAGTACCCGGTGGTTTCGCACACAACCCACCATTAATCAATAATAGGGTGGTATCGCACTTAGCCCACCAATAAAAATATTTATGGTGGTTTCGCACATATCCCACCAAATGATAGTATAAATGATGGTTTTGCACTCAGCCCATCGTGAATAAGTAATAAGGTGGTATCGCACACAGCCCACCAAAAGAATAATTACGGATATTTTTTGTACTTACATATCTATTCCGAGGTTCATATGGAAATTACTCACTATCTATCAATTTCCATCATAAATGATCTCATTCATACAATGCACCAATAATTAGCAACTTATATATTAAAGACGTGTCGTTTACACATAAACTTACCTCGATACAAAATGTATAAGTCGACGACTTAATCCGTAACCTTGCCCTTTCCTCGGTTGTTTCTGCGCTCTTCTTGATCTATAATAATGAAATTCACTCATTTAATCACTTTATAATGCATGATACACCAAAATTTCTAATTAGGCAAAAATGACCATTTTGCCCTTATACTTTGGCAAAATTATGATTTTGCCCCTAGGCTCGTAAATCATTTTTCATCACATTTTCCCATTAAGCAAGCCTAGTTGAACATTTATTCCTCTTAAAACAACTCACAAAATCAATTATTTCATGTATTTATTACACAATTACTACCTTTACAAATAAGTCTTATTTAGGTGTTTTCATGATAACACCCTTCACAAAAGTTGTTTCTTAACTCACTAACATTCATTTTCTTCCATAAAAACTCAGTAAACAACATGAACACTCTTATGGAAAGTCCCCAAACTTTCAATCATTTAGCAAAATAGTCCCCTCATTAGCTAGCTTAAGCATTGAGGGTTCCAAATGTACAAAAATTATCAAGAAAGACCTTTAAAATCACTTACTTGCAAGAGTTTTGCTTGGCTGATAATTTGAACTCCAAAAACCCTTATTTCCTATTCAATTTTTGATGGTAGAAGAAGAATGAATAGTAAAAGATGATATCTTTCCCCTTTGTCTTATTTTATTCATTTTTTATCACCTAATTCCACCAAATTTGACCAAAATTTAATGCTCTTGTCTCCCTAGTCTATATGGCCGGCCAACACACCCTTAATGGCCTAATTGCACTTTAAGGACCTCTAATTTAATATTCTATGGCTATTAGACACCTTTACCTTGCAAAATAGAACTTTCGCACTTTATGCGATTTAGTCCTTTTTCACAATTAAGCAGGCAATTACTAAAATTAATGCACCAACATTTTCATACATCCATATAATTATGCCATAATACATAAAATAATGTCAAAATAATTTTCTTCAACCTCGGATTAGTGGTCCCGAAACCACTGTTTCGACTAGCCCCAAAATCAGGCTATTACAAAGTGAAACAAACAGGGTCTAGCGACAACAATCAATCATAATAGAAACTGCTCTTCATGTTGCAGCATCAGCATCACATGTCGCGACACCAAATGAAATTCAACACAGTTAAATTACCTTCAGTGTCATGACAACCAATGAAGATGTCGCGACACCCTTACATAACTTGTTGTTCTGAACTCACTAACCTAAGACATGTTTGTAGTAGAGCTATAGTATACTTAAGACTGATTAATTAGTATATCTTCATAAATAGCATCCCTAACTCATCCTTAACCCTTAATTATAATCATTATCCTTCTTTAGAAGTTAATAATCCACAAAAAAACCTTCTCCTTTTCTAGAATTTGTAAAAATTGTAGGATTTTTCTGTAACCGCTCAAGCAAGTCAACAATCACGGAAGAGGACGTTACATCAAATTTAGGTTCAATTTTATTATAAATTATTGTTTGAAATCATGAATACATCTGTTGAATACCAGGTAAACGACATAGACAAATACCTATAATAGTTACACCCCAATTCATTTGTCCAAGAATAGGGATTTGACCCTTTTAATGAGGAATTGCAAGGGAGTGTAGGAAATTGAAACTAAACTTGAATGGACTACCTTTTTCCTACCACCCAAAGAATCGACAATAACACCTGTTGTGCAAGAATTTTATCTTTCTTTGAATGAAAGAGAAGCAACAATACCATATTTTGAGATGTGAACAGATGTCAAAGTCAGAGGGGTCAACGTATTGGTAACTGAAAGAAGTATTTGACAATTTTATGATGCTCCATACTATTTTCGTGATTACATGTTCAGAACAAATCTCGAACAATTCAAAAACGTAGACATGGAAGAAGTTTTGAGATTTTTAACTGAAGGAAAAGAAGAATGGACGTATCAACTAGGTAGAAAGATACCAGTGACACTTAATCAAGCATTAATAACTCCAAGGGAAAAAAATTTGGATGAAATTCGTATGTTCAAGAATCTGGCACATAACAGACATCTTCAATATCAACCCAATACAGGCTATTCTGGTATATGCGATTTTGCAAAAGAAGCATATATGCATAGGTACTTGGATTTATCAAAGTATGATTGAATGTGTATGGGATCAATCAAAAGGAACATACTTCCCACATCTAATAGCGTAATTATGCAAAATGGCAGGACTACCTATGGATTCACTAGACACGTAGATGAAACCTCTAAAAAAATTATTAGGAGACGAACTATAAAAACAATTTGTAATACTTCACAGAAGACAAAAAGAAGAAAGGAGAAAACGGGGACTACATGAGGGAGATGAAGGAGGAATTTCTTTTTAACTCTTTTTCTTAAAACAATACCTTATCTATATATATGGATTTATACAAACTTATTTTAGGCTTATAGAAGTTAGGACAATTAATTTAGACAAATTTATAGAAATATTATAATTATATACCTTGTGTGTTTTCAAATTTTCTATGTAAAAACTTCACATGAAAGGAGCACGATATTTATGAGCTTTCATCAAGAAGCACCTACCATTAGACCATCGCAATGTCACGATCAATCAGGTAACTTATTTCCTTACATTTTTAAGGTTACACATTAGGGACAATGTGTTATCTAAAGTGTGGGGGAAACATAGGGAATTTTTTTTAAATTTTCATGCTCTCTTTTAATTTTTATTGTCAAATGTGTGCTTGAGCTTGTAGAAATACAAGTGATTGGTTATAAGCATGTACATAGGCTGACTGTATTTACTATAAATTTGGCATGAAAGTGAATGATTTTAAATCTTTGGTTATTACAATACTAAGTTCTATATGTTACACTGTAAATAGGCATTGAGTAATTGAATATACCAAAAGATATAGTGAATACAGGGAAACGAGCATGCTAGTATGTATGATAGATAGTTGAATTTGTGATTATTTGATTGATTAAATTTGTGAATATTAAGATACTTAGGGATGACTTAAGGCATTGTTTGGTATACACCTAGAGCAAAAAAGCCAACCCTGTTTATCAATCCTTAGTACCTATTTTGATCCAGAAAACACTTATTGATGAATTTTCATGCAAAACCTGAGCCAAAAACACTAATTTGTACTTACCCTTTTTCTTTGGTCTCGAATTGCACGAATATAGATGTCTGGCCATACGTAGTGAGGGTTAAGTAGATACATCACGTGAAATTTGTAAAAAACAGATTGAAATAAGACGAAGCAGTGTGATATAGTAATTATATGTTAGCCAACATGTGCAAAACAAAAGAAAAATTAAAAAACAAAATCAAAATGAGTAGAAAAAGTTGGTGAATCAAAAGCATTGTGAGTGAGATGTGTTGAAAAAGATCAAAAAGTGACAAAGTCACAAAATTAGAAACACTCAGTCATTAGTGCACAAAAACTCTTGAGTTAGCTGTAGTTGCTATATTATGTTGTGACTTCCTATGTGAAGTAGTAAGGAAGGTGAGAGAAGGAGAAATAAGGTGGTGAGCAGGCAAGGGTTACTAAGGGGGGAGAATAAGGAACAATATTATGTGCCAAACTATTTTTGTGCTTGCAGCCATTTTGATGCTTCCTGTTCTTGAATTCCATACCTGTACTAAGCCTTAGAACATTACAAGCTGAAAAGCCCTATGTGACCTAGGTAAACTTATTCATGAATTGGCATTATTTTGAGCAATTACATTAACAAGTGTTTGTATTCTGCTAGGATAATCAAACTACTTGTATGATTTATGGATGGATTCGTATATTTGAAAACCTTAGTGTTTTTATAATATGTAATATACTGAACTTAGGTATTTGATATTGAAAGTGGTAAGTCATTTATAGATCATGTTAGGATTATGTGTAAATATAAAAATACCTAGTTATGAACTCCAAAACCAATCTTTGTACTATACTTTCTCAACGGTCGTCTTTTATTCTTTTTGTTTCTATCTTGTCTTACTTGAGGACAAGAAATGACTTAAGTATGGGGGAGATTGATCTGTTATAACTCGGTGTAGCAGATTAAACTAGTTTTCATACTTTAAGAGCTTGAATGCAAGTATTTTTATTATTGTTTAGTTAAGTTTTCATATTTTGCTTTAAATTCAAAAAAAAAGTGTATTTTGAGTTTTTTATTGACCTTATGGGCCAAATAAGGCCTAAATGTGAGTTAGTGTACTTAGTGAGTGTGTACGAGACCATTTAAAGGCATAGGAACTCAAGGTTGGTCGTTGTGTTGCAACACGGGGAGTTCAATGTTGCAACATAGAGAGCATAATGCAAGAATTACCATACTGCCTTTGGTGTCGTGACACACCCCTGTGGCCACCCCTGAACCATACATACTGCCTACAGTGTTGTGACATAGGCATTAGGGTGTCGCGACACCAGCCCTGTACGGGATTAATTATTAGCCAAGGGCATTTTGGTCTGCACAACGGAAATTAAACATGAAAATTTTAGCTAACTTAGGGTTGAGGACGATGACTACCCTAAATCTATAAATAGGCTCAATTAGCACTTGTTCAGGGACAACTTTTCATATTCTAAGTTTTTCTCTATAATTTTAGTTTAGTTTGTCTTTCTCTTAGGCTTTAGATTTATTTTATAGTTCTTTTCATTAGTGTTCTTCAGAGAACGTGATTTGTAAATGCGATCAGACTATTGTGGATTCTATGCTTCATTCAAATACATATCAGGAATCTTCTTAAACTCTTTTCTTGAATTATTTTTAATGTTTATCTTATTTTTAATGTTCATTCAAATACATGATTTGTAAGTGCTATGTAGGGTTTTCTTAGCAGATCAACTATTTGGGAGAGGAAGAACTTAAAACCTAGGCTTGACGACCTTAGGAAGTCATTTAGGTGGGAATTAACCCAAAATTGGTATGGTCTATCTGTGAACGCCTTAGCCCCAAACTGGTCTGGATTGTGAGATCGAGAAATAAGTAGTTCTTGCCAACTCTTTAGTCTAGTGGAAGATCGAGAAATCCTACTAGGGTAACATCTAGTTGGTTGAATAAAAACCCAAAATAGGAATTAGTTGTAACAACCCATTTTTAGTGGTTTTGGGACCACAATTTTGACAAGAGAGTTGGTAAATATTATTAATTTAATATTTACGAGTATTTATTAATGTCATATTAAATTTTCGTTAAGAAATTTTAAGGTTTAAATAGTTAATTAAGTAAAAAGGATTAATTTGTAAAAGATATAAAGGTGTGTCAAATAGGTATAAAAGGAAAATTTGTGGACTTAATAGGTAATAATACCATATCATTAGTTAGTGGATGATTATTGCTTGGTTTTAGGGTAATTTGGATGGTTTTTAGTGGTTAAATTTGTAATTAAGTAAATTGAAAATTAAATTAAAGATGATAAAAATGGTATCATCATCTTCTTCTTCTTCCTTTTCTTCTTTGTTTTACAGCCGAAAAAGTCATATGTAAGGAGGTGAAGTTTTCGGCCAAGCTATCTCGGTATGCCTGTGAGTGTTTTTTATCCCATTTTTAATGATTTTTTCGTTTTTGTTACCATTTTATCTTAATCTAGCTAGCCTGGGGTCAATTCATAAAAATATTAAATGTTTAGGGACTTTCCATGAATGAATTAGAGGTGTTTGTGAATTTAGTTGATAGATTATTAAGGTTGGTAGTTAAAAATAAGTATTTTATTAAGTGATTTTTGATGATTTTAATGTTTAGGGACCTATTTGAGAAAATAGTAAAATTCAATAGAATTAGGATAAAATGATGAATCATGCGAACTGTATTGGACCCCTAAGAAAATCAGCTAGAATGGGTTCTTTTTAAAAATGGTAAAATTTCAAGTTTTGGGTTTAGGGACCAAATCACATAAAGGTTAAAATGTTAGGGGTAATTTTGTAAATTAATATTAAAATGGGCTATAGGCTTAAATTAATTATTTAATTTTAAGTGCTGGAATTGAATTAATTAAACAAGAATATTTATCTAGATCAAGAAACGACTCAAACGGACACAAATCAAGGAAAAGCTAAGGTTTCGGGGTAGTCGTCGACTCTGTTTTTGCAACCGTTGTAGTCGAGGCAAGTTTGTATAAGTATTAAACTTATTAATTGATGTTTTAAATGTAATGTTAATAAACATTATGTTATGTTTAATTTGGATTGTTAGTTGTGTAGTATTTTGATATTGGTATCAAATTATGATGGAAGTTAAATTGTATGTTCTATTTGAAAAAGGTATACATTCATGGAAGCATGTTTTATATAACATATGTAATGTAAATAAAAGAACTGGATTTTTACTATGGTCATGTCTGAACCTTATGAATACTTAGGATACAAATGACATGTCATTAGGGGTTATATGATTTCGGGTGTTGGTATTGGATGTCCTACTGATGGCTGAGATCCTGTATTTGTTGCGGGTTCTCCACAACTCATGTAAGCAACAACGTGTAGTTTAACATCCCGACCCATAGCTTGTGTGAGCAGACCCATTTCACAGCTTGTGTGAGCATCGACGGTTACATGATACAGTCACAACTCGTGTGAGCATTTCCCGAGTATTCGATGATATTCTATTTGGTCCAACAAGTGATTAATGTTTAATTCAAGTGTATTTGTATATGAAAAGGTTTATGTTATTATAAGATGAAATGGAAAATTTTGTATTTATACTTGAAATGAAAAGGGTATTATTTGAACACATGATGAATGATATGTATTTGGAATGCTTATTGAGTCATGTTTCATGATTTGTTTGGATTTAAATGCTTATTTATACAGCTACTAACTGTAACAGCCCGATTTTTAGGCTAGTCAGAACAGTGGTTTCAGAACCACTAATCCGAGGTTGGAGAAAATTATTCTAATATTATTTTATGTGTCATAGCATGATTATATGAGTGCATGAAAATTTTGGTGAATTAATTTTAGTGATTGCATGCTTAATTACGAAAAAGGACTAAATCACATAAAGTGCGAAAGTTCTATTTTACAAACTATAGGTGTTAAATAGCTATAGAACCTTAAATTGGAGGTCCCTAATGTGCAATTAGGCCTTTCTGAGGGTGATAGCCGGCCATAGGGGACAAGAAATTTAATTTAGTCAATGTTTGGTGACATTAGGTGACTAAATGAATAAAATAAAATAAAACAAAGAAAGCTATCATCTTTTCTCCTATCATCTTCTTCTTCCACCAATTTTTCACTCAAGCATAAGGGTTTGGAAGCTTGAAATTTTCAGCACCTTACACACCTTGCAAGCAACTGATTTTAGTGGCCTTTCTTGATAATTTTTGTAGTTTTGGAACCCCTAAAGCTTAAGCTAACTAATGAGGGGACTATTTTGCAAAATAGTTAAAAGTCTAGGGTTTTTCCATGTGAGTATTTATGTTGATTTCTGAAATTTTATGGAAGAGAATGAATCTTAGTTGTTAAATAAATAACTTTTGTGAATGGAGTTTCCATGAAAACACCTAAAAGGACCTTTTTGTAAAGGTTGTAAAATAGGTGGTAAATGTGTGAAATAATTAAAATTATAAGTTGCTATAAGAGGGACTATGAATCAGCTAGGCTTGGGTGTGTGAAAAATGAACACATTTCATTTTACGAGCCTAGGGGCGAAATAGTAATTTTGCAAAAGTCTAGGGGTAAAATGGTATTTTTTCCAAAATAAGAATTTTGGAGTAATTTGAATAATTTCGTTATTTAATAAGCTAAATATATCATTATAGATCAGGAAGAGCGAGGAATCAACCTTGACCGAGAAAAAGGCAAGGTTTCGGACTAAATCGCAAATTGACATATTTTGTATTGAGGTAAGTTTATATGTAAATGATAAATTCTTTTTACTTATGAATTGACATATGAATGTATTATGTGAAATGTGGATGAATGTTGTTGATAATTATTAATTGATAGAAAGTGAAGAAATTATGAATGAATATCGTAATCATTGTTAATGGTGGGCTATGTGCGATACCATCGTAATAATTGTTAATGGTGGGCTATGTGTGATACCACTGTAATCATTGTTAATGGTGGGCTATGTGTGACACCACCGTAATTATTGCTATTGGTGGGCTATGTGCGATACCACCGTATTTACTATTATTGGTGGGCTGTGTGTGATACCACCTTGTTATTTATTAGTGGTGTACTATGTGAGAAACCACCCTATATTTGGTATTATCCCGAATGTGTTTATTGAGAATCTTTGGATTTGATGAGATTACGGGACTGTGTGATGATGAGTGCAGGGTATAAGTGCATGTAAATGTGAGTAATGTGTATGTTGTGTATTTGGAATGTGGTAAGATTTGGAAAATGAGTAAGTACAATTGTAATGATCTGAATTATTCTTGATTAGAATGTAATGTTCTTGATTGATAAGTATGTGGTATGATGTTTACTGTTTACATATAGACTTACTAAGCTTAAAGCTTACTCCATTTTCTTTCCCCTTTGTTTTATAGTATCGACAAGCCAGCTCGGGGAACGGAGATCGTCGGAGGATCACCCACACTATCTACACATTTGGTATAGTTAGAGCATTCTTTTTTAGTATGGCATGTATAGGGTTTTGGTCTTTTGGGTTATATGTCATATTGGTTTAGCCAAATGCATTGGCTTATGATGATATTTGATTCTTTTTGTATATGTCCACGAGATGTGGCACATAATATTTATTTGAATGTAAACCTATTCATATATGCATGTATGTGTCAATGCCATTATGTTATGGCCTATGGTTATTGTTGGTTGAATGATGATATGTTGCATGAGTTTATGGATGTTTAGTGTTGTTTTGATATTGTGAAAGTTGGTGCAAGTTTTAGTGGCAAAAAGGCTTGGTAGATAGCCTTATTTTGTTCAAACCGGCTGAGACACGGCCGTGTGTCTCAACCGTGTGGCAGACACGGCCATAAGACTTGGGCATGTGCCCAGGCCGTGTGAAATCTGCACCTGGTTTTAGGAATTTAATTTGCCACACGGCCTGAGGACACGGGCGTGTGCCTTGGCTGTGTGACCTTATAGAGATGATGACGTCATAAACATAATGTCAAGGTTTTCACACACGGGCTAAGAAACGGGCGTGTCATGGCCGTATGAGGGACACGGGCCGTAGACACGGGTGTGTGACAAGCCATGTGAAAACCCCTATAGGTTCAAAATTGAGAAATAAATCCACACGGGCTAGGAACATGGGCGTGTGTTATAACACGGCCTGCCCATACGGGCGTGTTCCTTTCCACACGGGCGTGTGGCCCTATTTTGAGTAAAAAATTTCTTAGTGCTCGTAAGAATCCGGATTAGTTCTGAACTACTCCTTTTGTATGTTTTGGGCCTCGTAGGCTTGTTTAAAGGGTGATAAGGATATTTAAGGAAAGTTTTAAATTTGAGGGGAAAATTATGTATCGGTTTGTATGATTGCTTGCTTGTAATTCTGGTAATGCCTCGTACCTTGTTCCAGCGTCGAATACGGGTAAAGGGTGTTACATTTAGTGGTATCAGAGCTATGGTTTAGTCGGTTCTCGGACTACCGTAGCGTGTGTGAGAGTCTAGCTATACATGCCATATATATATATATTGTGATAGTGTGGTGACTCCTGACAATTTCCAACTGTGTTTTCATATAGTAATAGAACCCGACCGAGCTGCAGCTGATGATGTTGCAAGTAATGCGTCGGCTTCCGCGCAAGGGACCGCGCCAATGGAAAGTAGACCCGAGACCTTGGGTCAGGGAGAAGAGGCTCGGGAAGCCTTTCTCCATATGATGAGCAATTGGTATACTGAATTTGTTCGAGCAAATCCTAATGCTCAACGTCCTCCACCCCCTCCTATACCTTAGCCAGTCCCCGTAGCTCTTCAAGGTATTGACTTGGTAAGATTGACTAAACTCGTGGTTGATAAAATTCGAAAATAAGCAGCCGAGGAATTTAGAGCCAACATAGATGATGATCCTGAGAAAGCCGAGTTCTGGCTTGAGAATTCTATGCGGGTATTTGATGAACTCTCTTGCACGCTCGAAGAGTGCTTAAAATGTGTCGTATCGTTATTGATGGACTCGGCATACCGTTGGTGGAAAACACTGACATATGTAGTTCCGAAAGAGAGAGTGACATGGGATTTCTTCTTAGAGGAGTTCCGAAAGAAATACATAAATCAGCGATTCATCGATCAGAAACGGAAAGAGTTTCTTGAACTGAAGCAAGGCAAAATGACTGTGGCAGAGTATGAACGTGAATTCGTTAGACTCAGTAAGTATGCTCTAGATTGTGTGTCTACCGAAGCTATTATGTGCAAGAGATTCAAAGATGGGCTAAACGAGGATATTAAATTGTTAGTTGGGATTTTAGAATTGAAAGAATTAGTGGTATTGGTCGATAGAGCTTGCAAGGCTGAAGAGCTGAATAAAGAAAAGAGGAAAGCTATGATTGAGGCTCGAGATGCAAGGAAGAGGCCGATGAGTAAGTCGTTCCAATCCCAATCAAAGAGGTCCAATGAAACGAATCCTCGGACGACCGTTTCAGCTGGGTATTCACACCGAGATCGTGGTAAAACATATTCAGACTCTAAAGTTCAAGCCACCTCGATGGCAAGTGTGGGTAATGCGAAGTATAATAAACCCGAATGTTAGAAGTGTGGTAGACAACATTTTGGAGAGTGTTGGGGAAACAACTGAACTTGTTACAGGTGTGGTTCTCGAGAACATTTCATCAGAGACTGTCCTGAGAATGTTGAGGGAGAGAAACTTCAGAGTGTTAGACCGAGTAACACTACTAGCAGGGGTAGACCACCGCGAAATGCCGAAAGTGGAGCTAGTAGTAATAGTATGATAAAGGATTCAGCTGCGAGGACAGAAACGAGAGCACCTGCTAGAGCTTATGCCATACGAGCTCGTGAGGATGCATCATCCCCCGACGTGATTATGGGTATATTTTCTCTTTACGATACTAATGTCGTTGCTTTAATTGACCCCGGATCCACTCATTCTTATGTTTGTGTGAATTTGGTAAATAGTAAGAAATTATCTGTTGAATTGACTGAATTTTTTATTAAGGTGTCAAATCCCTTTGGCAAGTATGTGTTAGTAGATAAGGTTTGTAGGAATTGTCCTTTGACGATTCAAGGTCACTATTTTCTGGCTAATTTGATGTTGTTTCCGTTTGATGAGTTTGATGTTATTTTGGGAATGGATTGGTTGACATTACATGATGCTAAGGTAAATTGTAGACAAAAAACTCTTGAGTTGAAATGTGAAAATGGTGAGATTCTTTGGGTTGAAACAGATGACTCACATAAGATGCCTGTGGTGATTTCGTACATGTCTGCTCAGAAGTGTATGAGAAAAGGATGTGAAGCATACCTTGCATATGTGTTGAATATTGAAATGACTAAGTCGAAACTTGAATCTGTTCCAGTAGTTTGTGAGTTTTCAGATGTATTTCTGGAAGCACTACCTGGGTTGCCTCCAGTTAGAGAAATTGAGTTTGCTATCGATCTGATACCTGGGACTGCACCGATCTCCATTGCTCCGTATAGAATAGATCTGACAGAATTGAAAGAGTTAAAGGCTCAGCTGTAAGAGTTGACCGATAAGGGATTTGTTAGACTGAGTTTTTCTCCCTGGGGCACTCCCGTATTATTCGTAAAGAAGAAAGAAGGAACAATGAGGCTTTGCATTGACTGCCGTCAACTTAACAAAGTAACTATAAAAAATAAGTACCCATTGCCGAGAATTGATGATTTGTTTGATCAACTGAAGGGAGCAACCGTGTTCTCAAAGATAGATTTAAGGTCCCGCTACTATCAGTTGAGAGTCAAGGAATCCGATGTGTCAAAAACTGATTTTAGAATGAGATATGGACACTATGAATTCTTGGTGATGCCTTTCAGTTTAACTAATGCTCCAGCTATGTTCATGGATTTAATGAACCGAATTTTTAGGCTATACTTGGATAAATTTGTAGTAGTGTTCATAGACGATATATTGATTTATTCCCGAGATGAGGCTGAGCATGTCGAACACTTAAGAATGGTATTGCAGATTCTACGAGAGGAGAAATTGTTTGCTAAGTTTAGTAAAAGTGAGTTTTGGCTTCGTGAAGTCGGATTTCTGGGACACATAGTTTCAGGTGATGGTATTCAGGTTGATCCGAGCGAAATTTCGGCGATTGTTGATTTGAAGCCGCTAAGGAATATCTCAGAAGTTAGAAGCTTTTTAGGCTTAGCCGGGTACTATCGACATTTTGTTGAGGGAATTTTGATGATTTCTTCTCTTATGACTAAGTTGTTGCAAAAGAATGTTAAGTTTGAATGGACTGATAAATGTCAACAGAGTTTCAAGAAGTTGAAGGCACGATTAACTGAAGCACCGATTTTGGTACAACCTGAGTCGGGAAAGGAGTTTGTGATTTATAGTGATGCGTCATTGAATGGTCTTGGTTGTGTGTTAGAGGGCAAAGTGGTAGCTTATGCCTCGAGACAGCTAAAACCACATGAAAAGAATTTTCAACGCACGATTTGGAATTAGCCGCCATCGTCTTTGCTATGAAGATTTGGTGCCATTATTTGTATGGTGAGAAATGCCGAATCTTTACCGATCACGAAAGTTTTAAATACTTGATGACTCAAAAAGAGTTAAACCTTGATAAAAGATTATGAGTTAATAATTGACTATCACCCTGGGAAGGCGAATGTGGTCGTCGATGCATTGAGCAGAAAATCCTTGTCTGCTTTGAGGGCTATGAAAACGAGTTTGGTTTTTTCTGACGACGGTTTAATTTTGGCCGAGTTAAGGGCTAGACCATTATATCATCAGCAAATTTGTGAAGCTCAAAAGAAAGACAAAGAATTGCAAGTTAGAAGAGTTCAGTGTGAATCGGATAGTGATTTAGATTTTTGAATCGGACCAAATGACTGCTTCATGTTCTGTGATAGGGTATGTGTACCGAAAGATGATGAGCTGATTCAGAAAATTTTACAAGAGGCACATACAGGGTTGTCCACAAGACATCCAGCAAAGACAAAAATGTATAATGATTTAAAGAAGTTATATTGGTGGCCGGGTATGAAAATAGACATCTCTGAGTTTGTGACAAAGTGTTTGTTCTGCCAACAATTGAAAGCCGAGCATCAGTTACCTTTGGGTTTACTTCAGCTAGTGATGGTTCTCGAGAGAAAATGGGATTGAATCACGATGGATTTTGTAACAGGGTTGCCTATGACTCCGAAAAAGAAAGATGTTGTGTGGGTTGTTGTTGATAGATTAACGAAATTGGCTCACTTTATACCAGTACATACTGATTATTCACTGGACAAGTTGGCTGAGCTGTATGTTGCTGAAATTGTGAGATTACATGGGGTGCCTATGTCCATTATTTCGGATAGAGATTCGAGGTTTACTTCGAGGTTTTGGAAAAAGTTACAAGAAGCCTTAGGTACAAAATTGAATTTTAGTACTGCTTTCCATTCGCAAACTGATGGTCAATCCGAAAGAGTGATTTAAGTTCTCGAAGACATGCTCCGATGCTGTGTTTTAGAGTTTGAAGGTAGTTGGGAAAGATATCTACCTTTGGTCAAATTTGCCTACAACAACAGTTATCAGTCGAGTATACAGATTACTCCGTACGAGGCATTATATGGTCGTAAGTGTCGAACTCTTTTGTATTGGATCGAGCTAGGGAGAAGCAAATTCACGGGGTTGATTTGATTAGAGAAACCGAAGAGAAAGTGAAAGTAATCTGTGATAGTCTAAAAGCTGCTTCAGACCGACAAAAGTCATACGCGGATTTGAAAAGAAAAGAAATTGAGTTTCAGGTGGGCGATAAAGTGCTTCTGAAAGTGTCCCCGTGGAACAAAATATTGAGGTTTGTTCGAAAGGGCAAAATAAGTCTGCGATTCATAAGGTCGTACGAGGTTATTGAAAGGATTGGACCAGTAGCTTACCGATTAGCTTTGCCGGCGGAAATGGTGAGAATACACAATGTGTTCCATGTGTCAATGTTGCGACGATATCGTTCTGATCCTTCGCATGTAATCCCTCCTACAGAAATTGAGATACGACCGGATATGACCTATGATGAGGAACCAATTAAGATTTTGGCTCGAGAGGTTAAACAGTTGATGTTCAAAAGTATAACTTTGGTGAAGGTGATGTGGCAAAAACATGGTGTAGAAGAGGCTACGTGGGAACTGGAAGAAACCATGAGAAAACAGTACCCAAACCTTTTTATTGGTAAGATTTTCAGGGACGGAAATCTCTAAAGGGGGAGAGTTGTAACAGCCCGATTTTGGGGCTAGTCAGAATAGTGGTTTCGGAACCACTAATTCAAGGTCGGATAAAATTATTCTAATATTATTTTATGTGTCATAGCATGATTATATGAGTGCATGAAAATTTTGGTGAATTAATTTTAGTGATTGCATGCTTAATTGTGAAAAAGGACTAAATCGCATAAAGTACGAAACTTCTATTTTACAAACTATAGGTGTTAAATAGCTATAGAACCTTAAATTGGAGGTCCCTAATGTGCAATTAGGCCTTTCTAAGGGTGATAGCCGGCCATAGGGGACAAGAAATTTAATTTAGTCAATGTTTGGTGACATTAGGTGACTAAATGAATAAAATAAAATAAAACAAACAAAGCTATCATCTTTTCTCCTATCATCTTCTTCTTCCACCAATTTTTCACTCAAGCATAAGGGTTTGGAAGCTTGAAATTTTCAGCAACTTACACACCTTGCAAGTAAGTGATTTTGGTGGCCTTTCTTGAAAATTTTTGTAAATTTGGAAACCTTAAAGCTTAAGCTAACTAATGAGGGGACTATTTTGCAAAATGGTTGAAAGTTTAGGGTTTTGCTATGTGAGTATTTATGTTGATTTCTAAAATTTTATGGAAAAGAATGAATCTTAGTTGTTAAATAAACAACTTTTGTGAATGGAGTTTCCAGGAAAACACCTAAAAGGACCTTTTTGTAAAGGTTGTAAAATAGGTGGTAAATGTGTGAAATAATTAAAATTATAAGTTGCTATAAGAGGGAATATAAATTGGCTAGGCTTGGGTGTGTGAAAAATGAACACATTTCATTTTACGAGCCTAGAGGCGAAATAGTAATTTTGCGAAAGTCTAGGGGCAAAATGGTAATTTTGCCAAAATAGGAATTTTGGAGTAATTTGAATAATGTCGTTATTTAATAAGCTAAATATGTCATTATAGATCAAGAAGGGCGAGGAATCAACCTTGACCGAGGAAAAGGCAAGGTTTCGAACTAAATCGCAAATTGACATATTTTGTATCGAGGTAAGTTTATATGTAAATGATAAATTCTTTTTACTTATGAATTTACATATGAATGTATTATGTGAAATGTGGATGAATGTTGTTGATAATTATTAATTGATAGAAAGTGAAGAAATTATGAATGAATATCGTAATCATTGTTAATGGTGGGCTATGTGCGATACCACCGTAATCATTGTTAATGGTGGGCTATGTGCAATACCACCGTAATCACTGTTAATGGTGGGCTATGTGCGACACCACCGTAATTATTGCTATTGGTGGGCTGTGTCCGATACCACCGTCTTTACTATTATTGGTGGGCTGTGTGCGATACCACCTTGTTATTTATTAATGGTGTACTATGTGAGAAACCACCCTATATTTGGTATTATCCCGAATGTGATTATCGAGAATCTTTGGATTTAATGAGATTACGTGGGACTGTGTGATGATGAGTGCAGGTTATAAGTGCATGTAAATGTGAGTAATGTGTATGTTGTGTATTTGGAATGTGGTAAGATTTGGAAAATGAGTAAGTACAATTGTAATGATCTGAATTATTCTTGATTAGAATGTAATGTTCTTGATTGATAAGTATGTGGTATGATGTTTGTTGTTTACATATAGACTTACTAAGCTTAAAGCTTACTCCCTTTTCTTTCCCCTTTGTTTTATAGTATCAACAAGCCAGTTCGGGGAACGGAGATCGTCGGAGGATCACCCACACTATCTACACATTTGGTATAGTTAGAGCATTCTTTTTTAGTATGGCATGTATAGGGTTTTGGTATTTTGGGTTATATGTCATATTAGTTTAGCCAAATGTATTGGCTAGTGATGATATTTGATTCTTTTTGTATAAGTCCACGAGATATGGCACATAATATTTATTTGAATGTAAACCTATTCATATATGCATGTATGTGTCAATGCCATTATGTTATGGCCTATGGTTATTGTTGGTTGAATGATGATATGTTGCAAGTGTTTATGGATGTTTAGTGTGGTTTTGATATTGTGAAAGTTGGTGCAAGTTTGAGTGGAAAAAAGGCTTGGTAGATAGCCTTATTTTGTCCATACGGGCTAAGACACGGCCGTGTGTCTCAACCGTGTGGCAGACATCTGCACCTGGTTTTAGGAATTTAATTCGCCACATGACTTGAGGACACGGGGTGTGCCTTGGCCGTGTGACCTTATGGAGATGATGACGTTATAAACAGAATGTCAAGGTTTTCACACACGGGCTAAGACACGGGCGTGTCATGGCCGTGTGAGGGACACGGGCGTGTGTCAAGCCTGTGATAACCTTTGTAGTTTCGAAATTGAGAAATAAATCCACACGGGCTAGGAACATGGGCGTGTGTTATAGCACGGGCTATCCATACAGGCATGTTCCTTTCCACACGGGCGTGTGGCCCTGTTTTGAGTAAAATTTTTCTTAGTCTCGTAAAAATCCAGATTTGTTCTGAACTACTCCTTTTGTATGTTTTGGGCCTCGTAGGCTTGTTTAAAGGGTGATATGGATATTTAAGGAAAGTTTTAAATTTGAGGGGAAAATTATGTATCGGTTTGTATGATTGCTTGCTTGTAAGTCTGGTAATGCCTCGTACCCTGTTCCGGCGTCGAATACGGGTAAGGGGTGTTACACTAACCTTGTGAGGTGGTGTATTTAGGAAAGGAAACTTTACTTATGTTATAATGATATTATGTTTGGTCTAATTGTATTATGTTCGGTAAATTTAACTTTTATTTATACGAGCTTACTAAGCACTAGTTGCTTATGTGGTTGTTTTTTTTGTTTTGTAGATCATCGGAAAGCTCAATCAGTTGGATTTTTCGTCGAAACATAATCAAACTAGTCACCCATCATTTGGTAGTTTTTTTTTTACTTTAGGAAATGGTTAGAAACGGTATGTAATAGGGTTAAAATGCTACATTGACAATATGGTTTGTTTTGAGTTATGCCAATCTTAGTTGTGTTTATGCTAATTTGCCAATGTGATGTGCCTTGAGGTTACTTGTTTATATTCTTTGATTTTTGACTTGTGAATGTATGTGTAAATATATGCGTTTGAACAATCTGGTTATGCCTTTTGAAAGTAGGTAACTTATGGAGGAATGGTATGAGTTTGAAATGGTCATTTAGCATGTTTGATAAATGTTTAAGTGTTGAACTTGATTTTTTTTGGTATACAGAATGTGGTGTCAATGAGGACACATTGGTTAGACAAATAGGTTGAGTGATTTTCTATGTTCTAAGTTTGATTTGAACATGTTTTGAAGGATTGTAAATAAGTAATACCATTGTTTATTTTTAGAACATTATAGCATGAAATGATCTTTTAAAGTTGAGATTTTTACCATTTTAAACTTAGGTATCGATACCTAGTTGTATGAAAAAGTTTTGAGAAAAACAGAATGCTGAAATGGTATTGATTTTTAATTAAGTATCGATACTTGTTTATAAAATACCGATTCCATAAATTAATTATTAATACCCCTAATTTTTTTTGAAAATGGTATAGTAATTTGGTATCGATTTTCATACAGGTATCGTTTCGGTATCGATACCAACTAAAAATTTTCACTAATAATTTAAATTTTGAAATTTTATTTTATTATGTATTTGAAATTCATACTTAGGCTCTTTAAACTCAATATAATTTTTTAAGTGTATGTTTTCCATGTTTAACGAATGATTTGATTATTTAAAATTAAAGAAATACTTGAGAAGTTTTAAGTTATAAATTGTTTCGTTTTGTTGTGACACTCCATAACCCTAATTCGATGACGAAGATGGGTTAGGGGTGTTACATTACTTATGACCACCGAAGCAAGCTAATCACCCATGCTTAAATATGATTAAGTTTATATTATAGTTTTCCAAAGTTCACTTTTTTATGCACTTTTGTTTCGTTCAA
Organism: Gossypium sturtianum; assembly: GCA_025698515.1. Classification (NCBI taxonomy): domain Eukaryota; kingdom Viridiplantae; phylum Streptophyta; class Magnoliopsida; order Malvales; family Malvaceae; genus Gossypium; species Gossypium sturtianum. Next base: position 123,635,799 of record CM046950.1, read on the forward strand.
AACCCAAAAATCCTTCCTTTATATTTTATCGTAATATAATTTATTTAAATTACTAATTACTTATATTTTCATTTAGGTTAACTTTAATTTAGTACTCGCCTCTCTTGGGTACGATCTTCGTAGTACTCACCTACTCCATTGTAAAAATTATATTACCACCTGACCCGTATACTTGTGAACACCGCCTCAATTCTATACATTTAGTTGCAGTATTCACACTCTGCACGGTAGTACATTCGGAAGCTGTAATAACCTAATTTTTAGTGGTGTCGAAAATAGTGATTCGAGATCACTAAATTCAACGAGTGAGTTTTAAAATTCAATAAATTAATATTTATTAGTTAAGTGAGATTTTAGAAGTATTTTTGAATTAGTGAATTAAAAGAATTTATTAGGAAAACTTAGTCTAAAACGAGGTATCGAGACCTCAATTTCATAAATTAAGCCGTAAATATTTTTATAAATATTTACTGAGTGTTAGTGAGTTAGAATTAAAGTTTCGTTAGAAAATTTTAACGTTTTGATAATTAATTAATTAAAAAGGACTAGATTGAAAAAGGTGCAAAACTTGTTAAAATGATTAATTAGCTTAAGTGTTAAATAAAAGAGGACTTAAAAGGCAAATTAGCCTAAAGTAAATGGCTGAAACAGTTAAGGAAGAAAAAAACAAAGAAATTGGATGAAATAAGGGCAAAATTGGAAATTTTGCAAAGTAAACAAATAAAATAAAGACTAAGTTGAAAATCTAGACATTTCTTCATTTTTCTTTAGCCAAAAACACCACTAAAGAGTCTCTCTAATTTGGTTTTCCATATTTTTGCTACAAATCAAGAATCCGAAGATAAACGTGGAAAAGAGAAAGTAACGAATTAGTCCCTTAATTTCTACAAATTTTACAGATTGGCCCAGGTAAGTTCATATGGTTGAATTTGAATGTTTAATTGTTAATTTAGGAATAATATAGTGTGTTATTCTATATTATGTTATTAATTATGAATATTATAAAAATATGAAAATCGGATGAAAAGTTCAAATTGAGTAGAACGCAGGATTGAGTACGATCGTTCTGTGATCACTGATGAATTGACGGATAAGACCATGGTTGGACCATGGCAAAGTGTGGAATGTAAGACCATAGCTGGGCTATGGCATTTCAGTGAAAAGACCATAGCTGGATTATGGCATTGTGAACGTAAGACCAGGGTTGGACCATGGCAATATATGTGTGTACATGTAAGACCATAGCAGGCCTATGGCATCGTAATAAAGTGAAAGACCATAGCGAGGCTATGGCATTGTGACATGTGCAAGACCATGGCAAGGTCATGGTAATATATGTGTAAGACCATAGTTGGACTATGGCTTTAAGAAAATGATGTACTCAAATCCGTAAGAAGTTCTCTAATTTGATAATAAATGGTAAGTGTTATATGAATTGAAGTGATAGAATTCAATCAGTTCTGATATTGAGCTCAATCAAGTGAATTCATCATTTGAGATTGTGATTGGCAGGGAATATTAATGAAATGCTCTGTTTAATGTTTTGTTATTATTTGTTCGGTAAGATTTATTTTTGAGCTTATGAACTTACTAAGCTTTCATAAGTTTACTTTTGTGTGTTAAATGTTCATTGTAGATTAACAAGAGATCGAAGGATCGGATCAACACATCAGGCCACACTATCCAGATTTCACCGGTAGATTTTGTAAAACAACTTAAGGTTTATATGGCATGTATAGGATGAAATGAAAAGAAAGTAAACTTGTAATATGGTTATGAATGGTTCTTATACATATAAGATAGTTTATGTGCATGTATTTTGAAACACCCCAAACCCGGCCCACGAGATTTGCCCAGATTTGGTATGTTCCTCAAGTAAACCGGTTTCAAAATTCTTTCGTTACCTAGAGAAAACTTGTGCGATTTTGAAAAAAAAACATTATTTGGGTTGGGCTTGTGTTGAAAACGAATTCAATTCTTTATATTAAAAAGTTTACTTAAACTTTAATAGGTAAAACTCATAATCATAATAAATAGAAATAAATGGAAAACCATTCAACTATGGCCTTATGGCCTTATTACATCAAATAATTTCCAAGTTATTCAAGTACTTAAATAAAAATAGTAGTTCATAAAATAAAAACTTCATGTTGAGCATGGCTACCACAAGTTCTGCCGTCCCGGTCCATCACTGTTCATCACCTGAAACATGGTCCCACAACGGGGTGAGTCAAACAGACTCAATGTGTACACAAACACTAAATCAAAATAGAATCAGGCATACAAATGTTACGTATTCATATCATAGCATACAAATTATGATGCATTCCCAAACCCAAACGTAATAAGCCATCCGCTACACTCCCCCGTACCAACATGTACACCGTGGGGACTACTAAGTCGACCCTCCTTCCGCTACACTCCATATCGCGGTCTTAGGTCACCGCATTTGTGGTCTTAGGTCACCACGTTCAGATTACTATGGTCTTAGGTCACCACTTTCAGATTACTGTGGTCTTAGGTCACCACTTTCAGATATCGCGGTCTTAGGTCACCGCATTCAGATTACTGTGGTCTTAGGTCACCACATTCAGATACCACGGTCTTAGGTCACCGTGTTCGTGGTCTTAGGTCACCACATTCACTTCCCCTTTCAATAACCCGTGTGCCCCATTTTGTAATATGCATTAATATGCCAAAGATCACATTCTTATTCTCATGTTACAAATAACATATTTCATATTCCTGGTAGGAGTAGGAAACGTGCACTGAGTTCTTAGTACCATAACATGGTACCTTAGCCACTTTCTTATTCTTATTATCACATATTTAATTAGACATAGCCATAAAACTTATTATGAAGTAGTGTGGGTACACACACGATTTGCTTAACCACTTCAACGAAATCCCAAATCGATCTATCGCCTTAGATCTCAAGTTGCTACAATTAATTAATCACTTACTATTTAGCACAAAGCCTATTCGGATAGAAAACCAAATCCTAGTAGGATTTGTATTCTTAAAGCTTACCTTGGTGTCGATTTCATGATTTAATCAAATCCCAGAAACTCGTATTTTTCCCCTTTGAAATCGGCTAGTCACTAAATCCCTTGAATTGGTTAGTTTTCGGCTTAAAACACATAATAATAGATCTACTACTAAAATAGGCCTTGGCCGAATTTACCTTTGTTCTTACCTTCCAAATCTTAAATCCAATTGGATCCTTGCTTATTTATTGTCACGAAATCCTTATGTACCCATGTTAGATCCAATCTAATATTAAATCATAATAATATAGCTTATGGCCAATGGTATTCATAACTTACCTTAGATCTTAGAAGTTCAAAAGATACCTTCTTGTAGTTGACAATTTCTTAAATCCCAAAACACCCTTCCATAACTCGGCCAAAATCCATAATAGAGATTAGTCCCTAAATTTTAGATAGGTTTAAAATATAAAAGAATTGAAACCAAACTTTGGATCTTACCCTTTTAAGAAATCAAGAGCACCCTTGTTAAAAGCCCCTTAAAGAATCGGCCTTGATGACTAGATGATAAAGTTTCGGCTTTTGGGATTTAATGGAGAAGTCGACTAGAGGTTCTCTTGGCGTATTTGGTTTCCACGAAAATAAGGAAAAGAAACTTGAGAATTTTGGCAATGGTGGACTATAGATTCGGCTTGACAAAAGAAAAGAGAAGAGAATAGAGGAGAGCACTCGAAATTCTACAGAGAGAGAGAAGGAAGAAAAATTGATGAGTAGCCCTATTTACTTCCTTTTATAGCCGAAACTACTCCTCGTAATCCCTTACTTGGCCACCACTCTTCTTTATTTGATAGCTTTATCTCTTAATTTAAAATAATTAGAGAATAATCTTTATTATCTCTTCAAAAATAATCCAAATTAAATCCCTTATTTATCACCTTATTAATCGAATATTAAAGAGAATAAAACTCCTCCTTTCTAGAAGGCTTGTGCCGTCCCACCTCGGAGAGCTTCGGAAGCAAAAATAAAACTTCTTTTATTTGCTTCCCAAGTGACTCGAACCTGTGCCCAACACCTTGCATGTGGCGCCATTTCCAGAGGCCCTAAGTGGCATCTTTAGGCCACTTTTCCAAGCTGTTTGTGTGTGTCAAATTTCACAAACTTTTTCTTTTAAGGCCACCTTGCCTTAATTTCCTCTTTTAAACTTTAAAACTCGACATTTCTAAGTCATTTCTAAGTTTCCAAAAATTTTCGTTCTCTCAGAAACTTGACATTTTCTTACATTTCCAAGTTTCGTAAATGTGCACTTTCCTATTTTGAATCATTTCCAAATCATTTCCATCCATTTCCAAGTTTCCAAAAATGTTCACTTTCCATTTTTTTAACTTAACATTTCCATACATTTTCAGGTTTCCAAAATTTTTCAAAATTTATTCTTAGTACATAAAACATGTTACTTCGCACAATTAAACCGAAAATGCATAGGCCCTTCCGAGGATGTTACAATTCTACCCCCTTAAAATAATTTCGTCCTCGAAATTTTCTAACTAAAATAATTGAGGGTATTGTTGTCGCATTGCCTCTTCTCGGTTCCCACGGCTTCTTTCGATCCATGATTGAGCCATAACACCTTGACTAGAGGAACCGACTTCCTCCGTAGCACTTTCACATCACGCCCAATATCCGACCGGCTCTTCCTCGTAGGATAAGTCCGGCCTTAGCTCTACTTCTTTGACAGTACCACATGAGACGGATCCGATCGGTAACGATGTAGCATGGATACATTGAATACGCCGTGCATCTGCTGCTCTCGTGGCAACTCCAATTGGTATGCCATCGCTCTAACTCGTTTCGCAGACTGATAGGGCCCTATAAACCTTGGGCTTAACTTCCCTTGTGACCGAACCTCATTACCTTTTTCCAAGGCGAGACTTTCGAAACACTTGGTCTCCCACTTCAAACTCTATTTCCTTCCGCTTAAGGTCTGCGTCGACTTCGCCTATCGAGGCTTCCTTTAACCGTGCTCGAATCATCTCAACCTTCTCTTCGCTTTTGGCCACTAACTCGACCCAAAATTCGACGTTCTCCTAACTCACCCAACAAGTAGGAGTTCTACACTTCCGACCATACAATGCTTCATATGGTGCCATCCGAATGCTAGCCTCGATAGTCGTTGTTGTTGTAGGCGAACTCACTAAAGGCAAATAGTCTTCCCAACTTCCTCGAAATCCATCACACAACCTCTCAACATATCCTCCAACACTTGTATAACTCGTTGGACCGCCTGTCGATTGTGGATGAAAAACCGTAGTGAAGTCCAACTTAGTGCCTAAAGCTTGATGAAGTGCCCTCCAGAACCGAGACGTAAACCTTGGGTCTCTGTCGGAGATGATCGATACTGGTACACCATGTAACCTCACAATTTTTGCCACATATAACTTAGCCAGCTTCTAAAGAGAATAGTCAACTCTTACCGTGATGAAATGCGCGGACTTAGTCAAACGGTCCACTATCACCCATACCGAGTCCTTCTTAGTAGGCGTAAGGGGAAGCCCACTAACGAAATCCATGGTAATTCTCTCCCACTTCCATTGCGAAATCTCGATTGGTTGAAGCAATCCTAATGGAACTTGGTGTTCAGCCTTAACTTGCTGACACGTCAAACATTTCCCCACAAATTCAGTCACCTCTTGCTTAAGATCGGACCACCAAAATTGTTCCCTTAGATCTCTCAGACAAATTTAATGCCTCCGTGGATGCATAGCATAAGGGCTACTATGCGCCTCCCGAAGAATCCTTTGTCTTAACTCCTTGTCCTTAGGCATACATGCCTTTCCCTTGAAGCACAATACTCCTCATCATTAACATTATAATCCTCTAACTCTCCGCTCGCACTTGCGTAACTTAGCACTTAGATCCTTATCAACCAACTGTCCCTCTTTCACCTCCTTCACCATGTGGGCTTGACTTGCAACTCGCCAACAAAGCTTCCATCATCATACAAACTTAAGTGAGCGAACATAGCCCTTAGATCCGACACGACCTTCCGAATAGGGCATCGGCCTACCACATTCGCCTTGCCCGGATGATATTCTATCGAATAGTCGTAGTCCTTCAACAACTCCACCCACCTTCGTTGCCTCAAGTTCAACTCCTTCCGAGTCAACAGATACTTAAGGCTCTTGTGGTCCGTGCAGATCACCGACCTTTCTCCATAGAGGTAGTGCCTCCAAACCTTAAGGGCGAAAACTATCTGCGCGCCCAAGTCATGAGTTGGGTAGTTAACCTCATGAGACCTTAGTTGCTTAGAGACGCATAAGCGACTACTTTTACTTCTTGCATTAGCACACATCCTAATCCCGTATACGGCGTCACAAAGACACCACAAAATCCTTCCCACCCTCATGAATTAACACACCGAGCCTCCGTCAACACCTTCTTAAGGTTGTCAAAGCTCTTCCTGTGCTTATCGCACCATTCAAAGGGTACTTCCTTCCTTAGTAACTTTGTCAAAGGCACGGCTATTGACGAGAATCCTTCTACGAACCTTCAGTAATAGCCCGCCAAACCTAAGAAACTTCGAATCTCACCACGGACCTAGGTGGTTTCCAATCCAACACCGCCTCGATCTTCCTAGGATCCACTCTTATTCCTTCTCATGGATACCACATGCCCTAAGAATGCCACCTCCTTAAGCCAAAATCCACACTTGCTGAATTTGGCATAGAGCTTCTTCTCCTTAACACTTGTAGCACCACTCTCTGAGATGTTCATCATGCTCCTCTTCGCACTTAGAATACACCAAAATATCATCGATGAACACAACGACAAACCTATCCAAGTAGGGTTGAAAACTCGGTTCATCATATCCATGAACGCGGTGGAGCGTTTGTCAATCCAAACGGCATCACCACAAACTCAAAATGGCCGTATCTTGTCCTAAAAGCGGTCTTATGGATATCCGCCTCCTTCACCTTCAATCGTGATATCTCGACCTTAAGTCTACCTTTGAGAATATCATGCCCCCTTCACCGATCGAACAAGTCATCGATCCTTGGCAAAGGATACTTGTTCTTGATGGTCACTTATTTAATGACGGTAATCTATGTACATACGTATAGTTCCGCCCTTCTTCTTTACAAAATGAATCGGTGCTCCCCATGGAGACACACTGGGTCGTATGATCCCACGATCCAACAACTCTTGGATTTGAGCCTTGAGCTCAACTAACTCCTTTGGCGCCATTCGGTATGGGCGATTGACACAGAGCTGCTCCCCGTAGTAAGTCTATTCCAAACTCCACCTCCCTATCTCGGGGTATTCTGCAATTCCTCCGTAAATACATCTTCAAAGTCTTTCACCGTTCTAACTCCACGCACACCTTCTTCCTTTCCACCTAACGCACTTACAAAGGCTAAGAACGCCTTGCACCCTTTCTTAACCATTTTCTCACCTTCAACGCCAAAACTACGTTGGATGTAGTTTCTTCTCGCTCCGATCATTACTACTACTTCATCCTCCGGGGTCCTTAGTTCCATTCGCTTTAGCCGCACAATCCAACACGGCTCTGGTGCTCTACTAGCCGACCCATTCCAAGTATAAGTTCAAACTCCCCGAAAGGTAGTTCCATTAAGTCACCCAAAAGTTCACTCCCCGAATCTCTAGGGGTACATTCCGAAAGATCTTATCCACCACTACTTTGTTAGGCCTAATGGGCTTACTACGCTCATCCGCCTATCGTAAGGTTCGAGTCTAGGCCTAGTGTTTCCACTACACTACATGAAACATAGGAATGGGTCGAGCCCACATCGATTAGAGAAAAATAGGGCTTGTCAAAAATAAAGAACGTGCTTCTGGTTATAACGTCCGGCGCGTCTCCATCTTCCCTCCTGCGAACCGTATAAACCAAACCTGTTTGCCTTACCTCGGCATTAGCAAAGACCTCTACCTTGTGTTCCACGGCCTCTGCTAGCACCATTACCTCTGTTACTCGAACCACGACCTCTTTGAGGCAAATGGTCCTCCTCTACCACCGACTAACATTCCGAGTCGTTGGTCGACTTTCATCCGATTGCTTAGGACAATCCTTGATCACATGGTCCTTGGACCCACATCTAAAACATCCTCCTGTTTTCTTCCAAAGACTCTCCGAAGTGCTTCTTTCCACACACATCACAAGGTCGATACCGCTCTTCCGAACCAACTTGTCGACCTCGCGCCCATCAACTCTAGGGCTCTTATGAACCTTTCCGGATGTTCCAAAACCTCTTTTGGGCCTATTCCTATCCATAGCCTGCTTTGTAGAATCTTTGATTCCTCACCACCTTGGCCTTTTCTACCAAAGCAGAAAAACTCCCGCTCCTAATGCAAAGCATATCAACGAGTCTCGATCATCCCTTAGCCCGTCCTCAAATGGACACACGCCATGCTCGATTGCCACTACTCCTCGAGCATATCGGCTCAACCTCGTGAATTCACCTCATACTCCGCCACGGACTTGTTCCTTGAACCACCCCTAAAATGCCTTCCTTTGCTCATCAATATACCTAGTTCCCACATACTTTTTCTCAAATGCTTCCTTAACATATTCCTGTGTCGATCCTCACTGTGGCACCATCTCGAATAGTCAACCACCACCGATACGCTTCATCGCGTAATAAAGGCAACCATTCCTTTAACTTCTCCTCGGGGTCAAGTCAAGCTCATCCATGATGCGCTCTGCTTTCTTCCAACCAAGATTCACCAACCGGGTGCCACACTGATACTCCACGAAACATTTCGGCTCCATTAGCTCGAGCCGCTCATGCACGCACTTACGGGTTCCCAAATTTCCTCCCGCACCAGACCACCAACTCCAAAACTCGCAAAGACACTGCGACACACAAGATCATCCCCGTCTCGCCGAGCTTGCTTGCTCAACACCAACACCGGGGTGGTGGTGGTGGTGGTATCTCATTGTCGACCCCTTGACCCGATCTAACGGGTTCGACACCGCCATCCTTCCTCTACCTGGCCCACGACGACCACGCCCTCTAGAGCTCATTTCTAACGTCGTGATCTGATTAAGAAGTTTTATGAATTAGTCTTTGTTTCACTTGATTACCCGCGAAGAAATTTTATGAAAAGAGTTTTAGGAGTGGTTCTTTCAGATGCACACAGCTCTTTCCATTCATTCATCCATACATCCATCAAACAATCATGAACTCTCGCTCATTCAGAGAAAGGTTGTAGTTTTCATTGTTGTTGTTTTTTCTTCTTCCACTACCTGTGGGTATTTTCTTAATTACATCCTACAGGATATTTTCGTAATTTTTCAAAAGGAAAAAGTTCCTTGGTGATTTTGTCACAAAGTATTTTGGTATTTTTAAATTACGGGTATTTTGAAAATTTTTGAAATCCAAGGGTATTTCGGTGATTTTGGACCTCGTGGGTATTTTGGTGATTCTTTTTCAAGCCGGGTAAATTTGTAAAATCTTATAAATCAGTGATATTTCAAAGGTTGCAAAACTTTGAGGGTTCTTTTGAGAATTGTACTTTTCAAAACGGTGATGTTGCAAAAATTTTGGAAATCGTGGTCATTTTGGTAATTTTATAAGTTAGGGGCAATTTTGAAATTTCCAAAATTCAAGGTATTTTTGATAATTTGCAAATTAGGGTTTTGAAAATTGATAAAACAATGAAATTTTGGCAAAACTGCATTTGGGTAGTTGGTCATTTTATAAACCAAGGGTATTTTGGTAATTTTACCACTAGGGGGCATTTTTGTATAAATCGAAATCTTTCGGAAAACTTTGTAAAGATGGTTTTCATGAATTTAGAAGAAATTTTTAAGAGTTCTAAAACTAGGGTTTTATTGTTTTTATAAAAACACGGCTAATTCCCTTTCGGGTTTTAGTTATTGTGTTTAGCCTATGACCGAGTCCTCTTGTTCAGGGTGAACCAAAGCTACGCACTGCGCAGATTCGAGTGGAGAGGAGGTGAGTCACGCGGACTGCTTAAATATCAAGCTCCCACCGAAACCATTCCTAGACATGCACACAGAGGTTGCCACACCTACTGAGCCCTCTGGGTTAGGGTGAACCGAAGCTACGCACTAGGTAGGATTCCTGCGAAGAGGAGGTGAGTCACTAGGATCGCTTAAATACTGTGCTCTTCCCTGATCCAATCCTAGACATGCGCACAGGGGTTACCACACCCTAACTCAAAGACTTAGCCATGGGTTTGTTTAACGTTCCTTAAGTCTTATGTGTTTGTGTTTGAGTAGACTAGTCCTAGGGTTCAAGTTCCTATCATGCTATTCTACGCTCCATTCCTTTTCTACCCTTCTAATATTCATTACACATAATCACACAAATAGTTAGGGTACTTACCGTGGATGCAGTCGGAGACTTTAGGTGCCATGCCGTAAAACCCGCTTGTTTCATAAAATATTTTCAAAAAAACTCATTTGGGCTTGCTTTGAAAACGTTTTGGGCCTTGGCCCACAAAGCCGAGAGTTTTAAAACTGGCTCGATACCAAATCAAACACCCTAAACCCAACCCACGAGATTTGCCCATTTGGTATGTTCCTCAAGTAAAACCGGTTTTCAAAATTCTTTTGTTACCTAGAGAAAACTTGTGCGATTTTGAAAAAAACATTGTTTGGGTTGGGCTTGTGTTGAACACTTAATTCAATTCTTTATATTAAAAAGTTTACTTAAACTTTAATAGGTAAAACTCATAATCATAATAAATAGAAATAAATGGAAAACCATTCAACTATGGCCTTATGGCCTTATTACATCAAATAATTTCCAAGTTATTCAAGTACTTAAATAAAAATAGTAGTTCATAAAATAAAAACTTCATGTTGAGCATGGCCACCACAAGTTCTGTCGTCCCAGTCCAGCACTGTTCAACACCTAAAACATGGTCCCACAACGGGGTGAGTCAAATAGACTCAATGTGTACACAAACACTAAATCAAAATAGAACCAAGCATACAAATGTTACGCATTCATATCATAGCATACAAATTATGATGCATTCCCAAACCCAAACCTAATAAGCCATCCGCTACACTCCCCTGTACCAACCTGTACACCGTGGGGACTACTAAATTGACCCTCCTTCCGCTACACTCCATATCGCGGTCTTAGGTCACCGCATTTGTGGTCTTAGGTCACCACATTCAGATTACTGTGGTCTTAGGTCACCACTTTGACATCGTGGTCTTAGGTCACCACTTTCGAGATATCGCGGTCTTAGGTCACCGCATTCGACATCGTGGTCTTAGGTCACCACATTCGGATACCACGGTCTTAGGTCACCGTGTTCGTGGTCTTAGGTCACCACATTCACTTCCCTTTTCAATAACCCGTGTGCCCCATTTTGTAATATGCATTAATATGCCAAAGATCACATTCTTATTCTCATGTTACAAATAACATATTTCATATTCTGGTAGGAGTAGGAAACGTGCACTGAGTACTTAGTACCATAACATGGTACCTTAGCCACTTTCTTATTCTTATTATCACATATTTAATTAGACATAGCCATAAAACTTATTATGAAGTAGTGTGGGGTACACACTGATTTGCTTAACCACTTCAATCCAATCTCAAATCTGATCTACTGCCTTAGATCTCAAGTTGCTACAATTGATTAATCACTTACTATTTAGCACAAAGCCTATTCGATAGAAAACCAAATCCTAGTAGGATTTGTATTCTTAAAGCTTACCTTGGTGTCGATTTGATGATTTAATCAAATCCTTAAACTCGTATTTTTCCCTTTAAAATCGGCTAGTCACTAAATCCCTTGAATTGGTTAGTTTTCGGCTTAAAACACATAATAATAGATCTACTACTAAAATAGGCCTTGGCCGAATTTACCTTTGTTCTTACCTTCCAAATCTTAAATCCCGAATTGGATCCTTGCTTCTTTATTGTGTCCGAAATCCCTATGTACCCATGTTAGATCCAATCTAACATTAAATCATAATAATATAGCTTATGGCCGAATGGTATTCATAACTTACCTTAGATCTTAGAAGTTTCGAAAGATACCTTCTTGTAGTTGACAATTTCTTAAATCCCAAAACACCCTTCCATAACTCGCCCAAAATCCATAATAGAGATTAGTCCCTAAATTTTAGATAGGTTTAAAATATAAAAGAATTGAAACCAAACTTTGGATCTTACCCTTTTTAAGAAATCGGTAGCACCCTTGTTAAAAGCCCCTTAAAGAATCGGCCTTGATGACTAGATGATAAAGTTTCGGCTTTTGGGATTTAATGGAGAAGTCGACTAGAGGTTCTCTTGGGGTATTTGGTTTCCACGAAAAATAAGGAAAAGAAACTTGAGAATTTTGGCAATGGTGGACTATAGATTCGGCTTGACAAAAGAAAAGAGAAGAGAAGAGAGGAGAGCACTCGAAATTCTACAGAGAGAGGAGGAGGAAGAAAAATTGATGAGTAGCCCTATTTCCTTCCTTTTATAGCCGAAACTACTCCTCGTAATCCCTTTACTTGGCCACCACTCTTCATTATTTGATAGCTTTATCTCTTAATTTAAAATAATTAGAGAATAATCCTTTATTATCTCTTCAAAATAATCCAAATTAAATCCCTTATTTATCACCTTATTAATCGAATATTAAAGAGAATAAAACTCCTCCTTTCTAGAAGGCTTGTGCCGTCCACCTCGAGCTTCCGGAAGCAAAAATAAAACTTCTTTTATTTGCTTCCCAAGTGACTCGAACCTGTGCCCAACACCTTGCATGTGGCGCCATTTCCAGAGGCCCTAAGTGGCATCTTGAGCCACTTTTCCAAGCCTGCTTTGTGTGTCAAATTTCACAAACTTTTTCTTTTAAGGCCACCTTGCCTTAATTTCCTCTTTTAAACTTTAAAACTCGACATTTCTAAGTCATTTCTAAGTTTCCAAAAATTTTCGTTCGGCTCTGTAAACTTGACATTTTCTTACATTTCCAAGTTTCCAGAAATGTGCACTTTCCTATTTTGAATCATTTCCAAATCATTTCCATCCATTTCCAAGTTTCCAAAATGTTCACTTTCCATTTTTTTAACTTAACATTTCCATACATTTTCAGTTTCCAAAATTGTTCAAAATTTATTCTTAGTACATAAAACATGTTACTTCGTACAATTAAACCGAAAATGCATAGGCCCTTTCCAGGATGTTACATATTTAATAGTAACTAATAGTAGTCAATGAATGGAATTACGTGGTAAGTTATGCAAATGAGTAGTGTGATGACACATTAGGTTTAAAACTTTATATTTGACTTGAATTGGTTGCTTGGTTGAGTTACTTTGGTGTAAGGAAATGTGTATGCAGGTTGATTTTGGAAAGGGTGAGAAAAGTGGCCTTAAAATGACCTATTTTTGTCTACACGGGGTAGACACACAGGTGTGTGTCTTGACCGTGTGTGACACATGGCCTGGCACATGGGCATGTGGTTTGGCCGTGTGTCCCCTGCAACTTAAATTTGAGAAACAGAATGTTCAGGATTGAGCACACGGGCAGAGACACGGGCGTGTGTCTCAGCTGTGTGTGCCACACGGCCTAAAACACGGGCGTGTGTCTTGGCCGTGTGAAAACTGCACCTTAATGTTTTGCAAGTCAGAGAGTTACACGGGTTTGAGACACAGCCGTGTGATCTGTGTCACACATGGCCTACCCACATGGGCGTGTGACCCCTGTACGTGAGAAAAATTTTGAAATTTCGTGAAAAATTTTCTGAGTTCTCGGATTAGTCCCAACTTGCTTCTAATGCATAATTTGGGCCTCGAGGGTCCATTTGAGGGATAATATGATTGATTATGTATGATTTTGAATATGAATAGTAAATGTTATGAATTAACTGTAATATTCTCAAAATCTTCGGTAATGCTCCGTAACCCTATTTCGGCGATGGATATGGGTTAGGGGTGTTACATTTATTGGTATCAGAGCTTCAGTTTAGTCGGTTCTCGGAATGAATAAGATGTGTAAAGTGTATAGAAATACATGCCATATAAATCTTTGATAGTGTGATGTGTATGATCCGATCTAATCCTTATTTTTTTCTTATAGATAGTAAAGATGTCAGATAGACCTTAACATGATGAACAAGAAGAAGTTAACAGTAGAGTGCAAACCTCTGAACAAGGGACAAGTAGTAATGTTCCAATTTCTCTGATGCGAGAGCAAGAACTTAAAAATATGATTTATGGATTTATGAATCAATGGTATAATGAGATGATATAAGAAAGGAATCAGGCTCAGCAACCTCCTCCCCCTAATGTACCACCAGTAATACTCCCGGTTGCTCATCCACCTCCTCCGACAATTGAATCTAGTACGCGAACTCCAATAGAAAAGCTCAGAAAGTTTGGGGTTGAAGAATTTCGGGGAAGATCGGATGACGATCCAGTCAAAGCTGAATATTGGCTACAGAATTTAGTAAGAGTTTTTAAACAAATGGCTTGTTCTCTGAATGATTATTTGAGATGTGTTGTCTCTTTGTTAAAAGAAGAAGCATACAATTGGTGAGATACTATAGAAGCAGTAGTACCTGAAGAGAAACTTTCTTGGGAATTATTCCAAAGTGAGTTTAAAAAGAAATATGTCGGTAAGAGGTATCTGGACAATAAGAATAGGGAATTTCTCGATCTGCGACAAGGGAATCAAACAGTAGCTGAGTATGAGAGGGAGTTTGTGTACCTCAGTAAATATGCTCGAGACATTGTACCGTCTGAGGAGGAAATGTGTATTCAATTCGAGGATAGATTAAATGATGAGATTAGAATGATGATTGGGGGTACAGAGATACGTGAATTTGTTGTTCTGTCTGATCGTGCTCAAAAGATGGAAGAGGTGTACAATAGAAAAATGCAACGGGAAAGAAGGAATAAAGAATCCTATAATAGAAGCTCTTCCAAGTAATTTTCATCATTTTCGGTTAAAAAGTTTAGAGATGATTCTAGCTGGTCTACTTCAATGATGGAAAGATCAAATAGAAATAAAACAACTCAGCAGGAATTTGGGGTAACTGCTAAACCTGCAGCTAGTGTTAGTAGTGTACAAAATGTTTCCAGGCCTAGGTGTAAATTTTCTGAAAAATCTCATCCGGGTGAATGTAGAAAAAAAATGGGAGCTTGTTTTAAATGTGGAGCTACTGATCATTTCATTAAGGACTGTCCTCAACTGCAAAAAGAGGAAGATGAACAAAAAGAAAAGCAAATAGCTACTTCTCAAAGAAGCAAACACTCAGGCCAAAGCAGTGCCACTGGGGCTACTCGTTCAATGTTAGAGATAAAGCTACTCGATCAAAAGCTCGAGCACCTGCACGTACATACGCCATCCGAGCTAAAGAAGAAGCAACAGTTTTAGATGTAATAGCTAGTACATTCTATCTTTTCGATGTTACTGTATATGCATTGATTGACCCTGGGTCTACACATTCATATGTATGCACTGCATTAGTATCTGAAAAGAAATTATCTGTTGAACCTATTGATTATGATGTTCAAGTCACTAATCCATTAGGTCAAAGTGTGATAGTTAATCTAGTGTGTCGTGACTGTCCACTAAAAATAAAAGGCTGTGAATTCTCTGCTGATTTGATGTTGTTGCCTTTTTGGGAATTTGATGTTGTTCTGGGAATGGATTGGCTGACAAAACATGATGTTGTAGTGAATTATCAAGAGAAACATATTGATTTGAAAAGTCAGACAGGGGAAATAATTTCGGCTAAGTTTGGGAATACAAAAGATGTTGTCAGAATTATTTCAGCCTTTCCAGCTCAGAAATTAATGTAGAAAGGTAATGAGGCATTTTTAGCCCACATTCTTGATACTCAGGGTTCTGAATCAAAGCTGGAACAGTTACCAGTTGTTAATGAGTTTGTGGATGTGTTTCCTGAGGAATTACCAGGCTTACCCCCAGATCGTGAAGTTGAATTTATGATTGATGTGATTCCAGGAACAGCCCCGATATCAGTAACACCATATAGAATGGCACCGGCTGAGCTAAAGGAGTTAAATACCCAGTTACAAGAACTATTAGACAAGGGGTTTATTAGACCGAGCATGTCTCCTTGGGGTGCACCTTTCTTGTTTGTGAAAAAGAAAGACAGATCTTTGAGATTGTGTATTGACTACCGATAGTTGAATAAGGTCACAATTAAGAACAAATATCCTTTTCCCCGTATTGATGATTTGTTTGATCTGTTGAAAGGTGCTGCAGTATTTTCAAAGATAGATCTCAGGTCTGGGTATTATCAGTTGAGACTTAAAGAGTGTGACGTGCCGAAGACAGCTTTTAGAACTTGGTATGGTCATTATGAGTTTTTAGTAATGCCTTTTGGTTTAACCAATGCTCCTGCTACATTTATGGATTTGATGAATTGAATTTTTCAACCATATTTGGATAGATTTGTGGTTGTATTTATTGATGATATACTGATCTATTCCAAGACAGAATCCTAGCATGCACAACACTTGAGAATTGTGTTACAGATTTTGAGAGAAAAGTAGTTGTATGCAAAGTTTAGCAAATGTGAATTTTGGCTTCATGAGGTTAGATTTCTGGGCCATATTGTGTCAGCTGAAGGGATTCGTGTAGATCCAAGAAAGGTATCTGCAGTGGTGAATTGGAAAATTCTGAAGAATATAACAGAAGTGCAAAGTTCCCCGGGTTTAGCAGGATATTACCGTCGTTTTGTTAAGAATTCCTCAATTATTGCTTCACCGATGACTCGGCTATTACAGAAAATATTGAATTTGTGTGGTCTGATGAAAGTCAGCGGAGCTTTGATCAGTTGAAGAAAATGTTAACGGAAGCTCCGGTTTTAACTCAACTAGAATCAGGTGTGCCATATGCTGTATATAGTGATGCGTCTTTGAATGGTTTGGGTTGTGTATTAATGCAGTCAGGAAAAGTAGTGGCTTATGCTTCTCGACAGTTAAAACCGCACGAGAAGAATTATCCTACACATGATCTCGAATTGGCTGCCATTGTATTTGCTTTAAAAATTTAGAGACACTATTTATACGGCGAGAAATGCTATGTGTACACAGATCATTAAAGTTTGAAATATTTGATGACTCAAATTGAGCTGAATTTAAGGCAGAGACGGCGGTTGGAATTGTTGAAAGACTATGACTTAGTCATTGATTATCACCTGGGAAAGGCTAACGTGGTAGCCGATGCACTTAGTCGAAAGTCGTCTTTTTTTGCACTTCGGGCAATGAATGCTCATTTGTCTGTTAATGAAGATGGTTCTGTGTTAACAGAGTTAAAAACAAAACCTGTGTTTCTTAAACGGAATCAGGAGTTTCAAGACGATTATCTGAAATTGGTGCTGAAACGACAGATGGTTCGAGACAATCTGAGTTCAGAATATAGCACTGATGATAGCGGTATGTTGTATTATCGTAATAGAATTTGTGTTCCGAATAACTCAGATCTGAAAAATGATATTCTTTCTGAAGCTCACAGTAGTAGGTATTCTATTCACCCGGGTAGCACAAAAATGTATTATGATTTGAAAAGAATGTATTGGTGGCCTGGAATGAAACATGAAATATGTGAATTTGTTGCAAAGTGTTTGATTTGTCAACAAGTGAAAGCAGAACACTAAGTACCAATAGGTTTGCTACAATCTTTCATGATTCCTAAGTGGAAATGGGAGCATGTCACTATGGATCTTTATCCGGATTACCTATGACTCCAAAAAAGAAAGATTCGATCTGGGTGATTGTTGATAGATTGACTAAGTTAGCACATTTTATCCCAGTCAAAATAGATTTTTCACTTGAGAAGTTAGCAGAATTATATATGTCTGAAATTTTGAGATTACATGGGGTTCCAACATCTATTATTTCAGATCGAGATCCGAGGTTTACATCGAGATTTTGGAATAAACTATAAGAAGCTCTGGGTACGAAGTTAAATTTCAGTACAGCATTTCATCCTCAGACTGATGGGTAATCAGAACGAGTGATTCAGATTTTAGAAGATATGTTGAGATGTTGTATACTAGAGTTCAGAGATAGCTGGGAAAGGTATTTACCCTTGCTGAATTTGCCTATTATAATAGTTATTAGTCTAGCATCAAAATGGCACCATTTGAAGCTCTTTATGGTAGAAAGTGTAAGACTCCATTGTATTGGTCTGAATTGAGTGAATCCAAGATGGTTGGAGTTGATTTGATCCAAGAGACTGAAGAAAAAGTTTGAATTATTCGTGATAGTTTGAAAGTTGCTTCAGATCGTCAGAAATCATACGCAGATTTGAAAAGAAGAGATATAGAATTTGCAGTTGGTGATCGAGTGTTCCTAAAAGTTTCACCATAGAAGAAAGTATTACAGTTCGGTAAGAAAGGAAAGTTAAGTCCAAGATTTATCAGACCATATGAGATTGTTGAAAGAATTGGCCCAGTAGCTTATCAATTAGCTTTGCCTCCGAAACTTGAGAAAATTCATAACGTGTTTCATGTGTCTATGCTAAGACGGTATAGATCAGATCCTTCACATGTGATTCCTCATACTAAAATTGAGCTTCAACCAGATATGACTTATTCAGAAGAACCAGTGAAGATTTTAGCTCGAGAAGTCAAACAACTACGAAATAAACAAGTACCGTTAGTTAAAGTGTTGTGCCATCGTCATGGTTTAGAGGAGGCAACCTGGGAAACAGAGGAAGCAATGAGATCACAATATTTGAATCTATTTCCAGGTAACAAATTTCGAGGACGAAATTTCCCAAAGGGGGGAGAGTTGTAACAACCTAATTTTCAGTGGTGTCGGAAATAGTGATTCGAGATCACTAAATCTGACGAGTGAGTTTTAAAATTCAATAAATTAATATTTATTATTTAAGTGAGATTTTAGAAGTATTTTTGAATTAGTGAATTTTGTGAATTAAAAGAATTTATTAGGAAAAGTTAGTCTAAAATGAGGTATCGAGACCTCGATTTCATAAACCGAGCCGTAAATATTTTTATAAATATTTACAGAGTGTTAGTGAGTTAGAATTAAAGTTTCGTTAGAAAATTTTACCGTTTTGATAGTTAATTAATTAAAAAGGACTAGATTAAAAAAGGTGCAAAACTTGTTAAAATGATTAAATAGCTTAAGTGTTAAATAAAAGAGGACTTAAAAGGAAAATTAGCCTAAAGTAAATGGCTAAAACGGTTAAGGCAGTAAAAAACAAAGAAATTGGAAATTTTGCAAATTAAACAAATAAAATAAAGACTAAGTTGAAAATCTAGACATTTCTTCAATTTTCTTCAGCCAAAAACACCATTAAAGAGTCTCTCTAAGCTGGTTTTTCATATTTTTGCTACAAATCAAGAATTCGAAGATAAACGTGGAAAAGAGAAAATAACGAATTAGTCCCTGAATTTCTACAAATTTTACATATTGGCCCAGGTAAGTTCATATGGTTGAATTTGCATGTTTAATCGTTAATTTAGGAATAATATAGTGTGTTATTCTATATAATGTTATTAAATTATGAATATTATAAAAATATGAAAATTGGATCAAAAGTTCAAATTGAGTAGAACGCAGGATTGAGTACGATCGTTCTGTGATCA